>OU342740.1:502568293-503768293 GCA_910589775.1 Avena eriantha | reverse complement strand
CAACTCCACTACTAACAACAAGACTTCTCCCATGTCCTCAAGAACAAAACGAACTACTCACAAGACATCATATGGATCATGATCAGAGATGGAATAATGATGTATAACAATCTGAACATAAAAAATAATTCAATGGTTCACTCAATAGCATCAACTACAAAGAGTAATCAACACCGGGAAAGTTTCCCCTAAGAACTATGCAAGATTCAACCCAATTGTTACAGCAATATGGAGATGGTGATGATGGTGATGATGGTGATGATGGTGGTGATGATGATGACGATCCCGATGAAGTCCCTTGATGGTTGTGTTGATGGCGACGATCTCCCCTCTACGGGAAGGAATTCCCCCGGCAGAAATCTGTCTACCGGAGAGATCTTTCTCTCTCGGTGTTTGCCGCCCCGCAAAGGCGGCAGAATCTTTCTGTGGTCGCTCCCCGAGTCTTAGGGTTTCGTGGGGATAATATACGCCAGAGGGGAGAGGCTGGAGTGGGCCAGGGCGGCCACACCACCTCCAGGCGCGGCCTAGGCCTGCCCGCGCCATGGGGTGGTGTGGGCCCCCTGTGGCCCACCTCCACTCCATCTTCTAGCATCCTTAGTCTTCTAGAAAAATAGGATTTCCGTATATTTTCCAGGATTTTCTGATCTTCGCGAATTTTGCCTCCAAACAGCACCTTTTCCATCAGAATCCTGACTACAGCGGTCCATGCTCCAAAAGTCATCAACCATGCAAAAATAGATGAAATAACATAAGTATCACCTCTCAATACGAAATATATCAATGAATAATAGTGAATTAAGACATAGAATAGTGATGCAAAATGGACGTATCAACTCCCCCCAAGCTTAGACTTTGCTTGTCCCCAAGCGAAACTGAGCTCAGGTTTATGGAGTGAAGAGTCGATAAAAGAATACGGACAAGAAGCATCACATTCATCAAATACATAGATCATAATAGAAGACAACTCACTATTATATAACTCAACTTGTCATGAGTAAAGGAAACACAATAAAGATACATAGAGTAAATCAGAATTGGTAATGGCAAACTTAGCTCTTGGTCGAAGAATAGTTCATAATTTGCTGGAGTTCACAAATAGCTGGTTTTTCAATGATAGCTTTCAAAGTAGTAAACATCAAGACAAGAGCAATGTGCAAAACAAGGAACATAAGAAACATGATTGAATAAATCATCATATGAATGAATGAAACACATCAACTCAAAGTACTTGCTGAGATAGAAGGGAATGGGTTTACTGACTCAACTACAAAGTAAAAGAAAGGCCCTTCAAAGAGGGAAGCAGGGATTGCAAGTCTCACAAAGAGCTCCCAAAAATTATGATACTTACTAGCTTTCAGCTCTCATTGCCCCTATCATAGGCATCTTTAGGTGATTAAGGTGAAAGTGAGGTCCAATCTGAGTTATATGCTTAACAGACTATAAACTGAAAATCCCAAGTCCCTTGAGTACGAGGGTCGCTCCTCATGCTACTCAACTTTAGTTACCGGTAAGTTCTTGTCATCGTAAGTATGTGCGTATCATTGAGAACCGCCAACGGGGTACCCCTTGCCTGATGATGCGGAAGAATCCCCATATCAAAATGACAAGGCAAGCAGACAATGAGTATCTCAGCAATCTTCTTATTTACCATGGGAAAATGGTGCTTTTTTCTCTCTTTCCTCTTTTCATAGTATATTTTTTCTCAATAGCTATATCTCTCTTTTTTTTATAATAAGAATGCTTCATAGATATCATTATGGTTACGCTGCAGGTTTCCACCATGTCAGCATGGATTAGACCAGTGGCCCAGGTGTTTCTCTAACACACATACATAACTCCATGGACTTACAAGCTCCCCTTTTATTTCACACCTACGACATCCGCAAACAAAAGGGCAAGGTATGAACTGGGTATACTTTTACAAGTGTTGAAAGCGTTCCCCGTGACAGCACGGTTCTGCTAATCCCCAGCCTATAATTTGCAAGCATATAACTTTCATGGAGAGTTCACAATGGTTCAGGTTTATTAAATGCAAGAAAGTAAAGTGTGCCATCAAGTTTGTGAGAGCTTTAATCACTAATTTTCACATAACAAGTTTAATTTGGGAGGTAGACAAAACAATAATTTACTTGGAATAGCAATAATGCTGCTAGGTAGGTATGGTGGACGCAAATGGCAAGGGTTTTGGTTTAAAGGAGTGGATGCACGAGAAGAATACCCTCTCAGTACAGGTTTTTGGCTAGCAAGGCTGGGTAGCAAGTACAAGAGTTGAAGGAAACAAACAAACATACAAGTGATAAAGACAAACATGCAATCTTCCTTGGAATCACAAAACATCTTAACTAGAGAATACTAGACTTATGAGCAAATCAAGAAAGAAAGATGATGGAATTATTTTTCTCTAGAGTACTTCTATCTTTTTCTTTTCAACTCTCAAAAAGGTGTTGCTACTGACCGAGCCAGGTTTGCCAAAACCAACTAAATTAACACAATGATCCAAAAGTGATACCAATACTAACAACAAGATCAATCATATAACCACGAATTGAAAACTAACATAAGCTGTGGAAAAGAGTGAATGATAGAACTTCTCATTAATATTCCATAACGGGAACTCACACCAAGGGATACAAATCTAACGAGAGAGGGAACACTTCCATAATGCAAACCATACTACATAATAACTCCTCTATTCATGATATGACTCTACTAATAAGGTAAAAAGATAGAAGATAGTGATATGATACCGCGGCACTCCCCCAACCTTGGAACAAACCAAGGGGATGCCAAACCTGATGACGAATTACTCGTTAGGTGGTGGTGGTAATATTTTCTTAGTTGACGTAAGGTAATCTTCTAGAATCTTGCGAAGCCTATTATTCTCCCATTGAAGCATGTCCACCTTCCTCTGCAAGTCTCGGTACTTATCGCAGAACTCCTTAGTGACTCGTAGAGCTTCCGTTGATGCAGGGCAAGTAACAAAAGGTACCAGCCCCTGCTTGGGGTCTTGGAGGTCTTCCTCCATAGGCTTCTTCCCTTTATCCTTGGCAGACACCATTGTGCTTCTAAGATTTCAAAGAGTATGTCCTGACAGAAACAGATCCAAACAAAAACATGACGAAAACATGATATACGAACCTCGGGGGATCTGGGGGGTTTTATATTACGAAGTTTCATATCAAAAGGAAGGTATTGGGAGAAAACGAGTCGGAAGCGGAGTCCGGGGTGGACTCACCACCTGGTGGCACGGCCAGGGGTGGGCCCGCGCCACAGGGCGGTGTGAGCCACCCTGGCTCCGTTTCCGTCCCTTTTTCGCTTCATAGCTTTCCTTATTGACTGAAAACTACAAAAATATAGTTGGATTGTATTTTCGCGGAACTTTTCTTACCAGAACTGTTACCTATTTGAAAACAGACTCTGCAGGTCTCTGAATTTGGTATTTAGTGGATCCTTCCGAAGTCATCTCTTGAATATCATCAATATCTTCATCTTCATACACTTATTACTTGAGTCATAAAACCTTTCTCTTCCTTATTACACCATTATCTCCACTTCCTGGAAATTTCTTTCACACAAAACTTCACACTGTTCTTATTAGCAACATTAGTAAAAGTGAAGTGATAAAACCCTTTTGAGTCCAACTTCAACTGAAAACCATCACAACAAAAGCTACGGTAGCAACTCCTTTCGAAAACCCAAAAAGAATTCAAAAAGGAAATCAAATAAAGAAGCAAATGCAAGAGTGGCAAAATCTGTCAAAACAGACCAGCAGGTAAAGATCAAATTTTTCGAAAATCTTCTATTGCTCAAATCGAAAAGTGCAAAACTAATTAAAGTTAAATAACAACCTGGGGTAGAAGCACAAAAAGTTACAGCTCAATCCTACGTACAGAGATCTCTCACAAATTTTTACGATGAAGCACAAAAATCTATTTCCGGATAGCAACTTCCCCAAATATTACTTCTCTCTCATTAGAGGTTGATCTTGACACAAAAAGCAAAGAAAACGGATAAGAAGAGGTTATTACCGCAGTAATAACTTCCAAGACTCAAAGAAACAAAAACAAACTAAAAGCAAAAACAAATTGGATTGTCTCCCATAAAGCTCTTTCTTTATAGCCATTAAGATGGGCATGATAATTTTGAAGAAGCTCTCGTAGGGATATGAATTGAAGTGAAAGAGGGCATTACGAAGCAAAAACACACACATTTAAGTCTAACTCACTTCCTATGCAAGGGGATTTTGCAAACAAACGAGTTATTGAAACCAAAGGCAACTTGTATAAGAGGGCAAAAGAAGCGCAATATAAAAACTTTCAGCATAAAACGAGGAAACTTGATATTATTGAGATACATAAGAACACTTTTCCCTCTCTCATAGTAACTTTCAGTATCATGCATAAAATTAACAATATAGCTATCACAAGGACCATCATAGCAATGATCGCTTATTCTAACAGAAAACACAGGAATACTAGCTCTCATAACACTACTATGTGAAACAATATTAGAGGTATCCTTACAAAGGATAGTGTGTCCCTCTTTTTCATATTTAGCAACAAAGTCTTTCACATTTGCTATTATAGGTTCATCAACCATTTGTTTATCATGTTCAACAGCCTTATTCATACTTTCATCTACCATACTAGCCATCATAGAATACTCCTTTACCTTAACTAGAAAAGGCATTTTCTCAATATAAGGTTTAGGTAAAACATGATTAGCAGTATAAACTTCAGTATTTCTTGCAGGAACACTTTTACCAATATCTTTATAAGGTTCATGATACTTATTCCACTTATTTTTAGGCACTTCAATGTAGGAAGCAAAAGCCTTAAAATAAGAAGCAATAGCTTGAGAGTCTAGACCATAAGCATTTTTAATATTTTGAAAGTCATCAGTTCCCATAAAAGATTCAATGCATTCATAATCATAATTTATACCTGACTTTCTACCTTTGTCATTCTCCCAAGCTTCAGCATTATCTTGAATACGATCTAGAAGGTCCCATTTAACTTCTTCTTCCATACGAGTGAATGATCCAGCAAAAGAAACGTCCAATAAATCCTTGTCATGTACAGGGAGCCTTGCATAAAAATTATTGATAATAATATTGTTGGGGAGCTCATGAATGGGACATTTGAGCATTAGTAACTTCAATCTCCCCCAAGCTTGAGCTGTACTTTCTCCATCAAGAGGCCAAAAGTTGTATATTTGATTCCGATCTTTATGAATCTCACTAGGAGGATAAAACATTGAATAAAAGAGAGGTACTATTTCCTCCCATTCCAGAGCTTGACCATTCTTCATCAGCTTATACCATTCCTCGGCTCTTCCTTTTAGTGATAATGAGAATAACTTCTTCTTAACTTGATCTGTAGTAATACCTGCACACTTGAACAACCCGCATAATTCGTGTATAAAGAGCAAATGACCACCAGGATAGACAGTTCCATCCCCAACATAGTAGTTATCCATAACATGATCAATAATTCTTATAGGTATTTTAAAAGCATCATTCTCAGCAAGTGGTGGTTCATCTACTACCTTGGCAGTGGTAGTAGCATTACCAAATAAGAAACTCAGTGAATTTTCCATAACGAAAATAAAGCAACTAACAGAAGTAAACAATACTCACAGTAGAAGTTTCCTTTACCAGTTCCACTCTCCAATAGCGCTTCACTCCCTGGCAACGGCACCGGAAAATAGTCTTGATGACCCACAAGTATAGGGGGTGTATCGCAGTATTTTCGATAAGTAAGAGTGTCGAACCCAACGAGGAGCAGAAGGTGCTGGCTAGTGGTATGGATCAGGAATTCTCTGCAAATACTTAGCAAACGGATTTTTAGGGGTTTTCGATAAAGCAAGTAAACAAAGTAAGAGTAAACAAAAGACAGTAGGAATAAATGCAGCAAGTGGCCCAATCCTTTATGCAGCAAAGGACAAGCCGGTTGTATTACTTAAGATGACCAAACGTTCTCGAGGACACATGGGAAGACTGTCAAGTGCTTTCGCTTCATATAGTCGATTAATCTTCTTTAGCTTGCTAAGTGTTGTGTGGGTGAACCTGTGCTAACGTACCGCCCCATCCAAGACTAATACATACTTGTGATTATACCACTTGCAAACATCCGTAAGTACAAGAAAGTAATTAAGATAGAAACCTAACCATAGCTTTAAACTCTAAGACCCTTACGTCCCTTGTGCAATGGTTTCCTAACGGGGGTTCAGGTTTCTGTCACTCCGGCAACCCCTACGATTAGTAGCCAAATACACAATGCATTCCCCTAGGCCCTTATAGGTGAAGTGTCATGTAGTCGACGTTCACATGACACCACTAGAAGAAGTACACCACAACTTAAATAACAATCTATTGAATCTTTCTCAACGCAACTCCACTACTAACAACAAGACTTGTCCCATGTCCTCAAGAATAAAACGAACTACTCACAAGACATCATATGGATCATGATCAGAGATGGAATAATGATGTATAACAATCTGAACATAAAAAATAATTCAATGGTTCACTCAATAGCATCAACTACAAAGAGTAATCAACACCAGGAAAGTTTCCCCTATGAACTATGCAAGATTCAACGCAATTGTTACAACAATATGGAGATGGTGATGATGGTGCTGATGGTGATGATGGTGGTGATGGTGGTGATGATGATGATGATCCCGATGAAGTCCAGCTTGATGGTGGCGTTGATGGCGACGATCTCCCCTCTCCGGGAAGGAATTCCCTCGATAGAAATCTGTCTGCCGGAGAGATCTTTCTCTCTCGGTGTTTTCTGCCCCGCAGAGGCGGCGGAATCTTTCTGCGGTTGCTCCTCGAGTCTTAGGGTTTTGTGGGGATGATATACGCCAGAGGGGAGAGGCTGGAGTGGGCCAGGGCGGCCACACCACCTCCAGGCGTGGCCTAGGCCTGCCCGCGCCATGGGGTGGTGTGGGCCCCCTATGGTCCACCTCCACTCCATCTTCTGGCATCCTTAGTCTTCTGGAAATATAGTATTTTCCGTATATTTTCCTGGATTTTCTGATCTTCGCGAATTTTGCCTCCAAACAGCACCTTTTCCATCATAATCCTGACTGCAGCGTTCCATGCTCCAAAAGTCATCAACCATGCAAAAATAGATGAAATAACATAAGTATCACCTCTCAATACGAAATATATCAATGAATAATAGTGAATTAAGACATAGAATAGTGATGCAAAATGGACGTATCAGGCACACAAGGTACCGGTGCATTTTGGTGTCGTGGTTGGTGTCTGAGTTGGACGACGCATTTTAATGCTACGGTAAATGTATGGAGGCATTGCAATATGTGCCACCCATTGCAAGCATCGTTAATTTCCTGTCTAACAGTGGAAAATGGTTAAGCACATCAGGTTGACTGATCTAGTATGTGTTGATGACTTGGCTGGCCCACCACCGAGTCGAGCCTTGTCTTGATATCTGGATCTCCTCTCTAAAACTCCCCGGGACGAATCTTCATCTTGCGAGCGGCGGCAACAGAGACTGTGGATGCGCTCGATGATAGGTTCAGTGGATGTTAGGTTGAGAGCTCAACTAAGAGATGTTGGTACATGCATCGATTATACTCCCTCCATTTACAATTAGATTGCACCATGCTTGTCGTTTGTTTCATCGAGATCTGATTTGGGTTTTTCGATCTCACTGATTGTTGTTTTCCTTTTGAAGATCCACCCCAATGTATCTGCGGGTATCTATGACCCGAATTGAAACATATTCGACTCACAGACAAACTATAGTTGCAAGTGCGGTTTACCACTACGTCGTTATGTGGTGTGCGACAGGACGAGGCTGAATGACACCGGCCGCAAGTTCTACGTGTGCGGCCATGCGAAAACGGCATCCCATTTTGTGGCATAGGTTGATGAAGAGCACGAATCGATTGTACTTTAGTGCATTTTAATTCATCTATGGTGTGAGGTCAAAGCGAATTTGAACACACCACGAGAAGAAGTATGCAAGAATAAACATACTGAGAAGAAAGATGTAAGATTGATTAAGGAGGAGTGTAGTAGTATTTCCAAAGATATACTGTTGATTAGGAATGAACTAACCGACTTAGTTGAGCATATGTAATAATTAATACTTGTCTCGTTTATTCTGTATGTATATTTGTGATTCCTACCAAAAAGTGAATGTTTCTTTGCATCGACTGCTTTACCAAATCCTTAATAACTAAATCGGTGTTGGTTAATGCTCATTTTCGGTTATAAGGCTAGAAGATACAACAAGCCCACCAAGCCCACCAAGCCCACCAAGGCACTCGATATATCCACACCAATCCACCACCCACCTCCAGTTCACGCATGACCCTAACACATTTCCGTAGATGAGCCTCACTCTCGCCGAGCCGCCAACATCCAACCGGCGTGCACATGCACGTAAACAGGTATGTCCCTCATGCCACTCCACGTGAGATCTTGAGCCAGATCTCTCCCTTGTCCCACTTCTCGTGAGATCTCGAGCCGGATCTGTCCCTCATTCCCTTCCCGGGAGATCTCGAGTCGGATCTGTCCATCTTGCCTCCCGTAAGTGTTGGGTCCGCAACATAGAAAACAAAAAATTTCCTACGATGTGAACTACACACCAAGATCTATCTACTAGGTACAAAGCAACGGGTGGACATACATCCAACGAGAACTTACCCTCGAAGACAACGAGTTTTGTTAACGAGTAGGAACTCGTGGTTGATGTAGTCGTACACTTGCCGATCTCAAGATCGTGAGGAAGTCCGAGCGCCGCAACTCAGCAGCGCATCTGCACTCGCACACACGTTCAAGCCACCGGACAACCTCCACCCCCTCGCTCTAGCGATCCAGCGGAAGCAGCAACACCTTCTAGACGAAATGCCACCAGGAACATGTATCTCGCTAATCCGAGACCATGTGGGAATAATTCTAGAGGGGGA
This sequence comes from Avena eriantha, assembly GCA_910589775.1. Lineage (NCBI taxonomy): Eukaryota > Viridiplantae > Streptophyta > Magnoliopsida > Poales > Poaceae > Avena > Avena eriantha. The sequence goes on along the minus strand of OU342740.1, from coordinate 503,759,344 downwards.
GAGAGATCCTTCACAAGGAGGTGTAAGGATGAAGGAGGGAATGGGTGGCATTTTATAGGAGGAGGGGGTGCCCCTCTCTCCATGGCCGGCGCATGGGGGGGTGACCCCTCACCTCCCCCATTCATGTGGTGGTAACCCCTCCACATTAAAATGCCTCTTCACATTCCCTTTTAAAGTCTCCACTTAAATGCATTAAATTTCTCCAAATTTAATGCTCTCTCATTTAATAAAACTCTTTTTATTAAATTTATTCAGAATTTTGTTAATTACTTTAATTAACAAACATTCACATATAGCCCCTTGAAATATTTCAATATCACATGCAGAACCACTTTCTGCAATTTCACCCGAAACAATTTCCGGTTTCTATTGAAACAATTCCTGCGCTTTGCAATTCTTTCGTCTGAAACATATGTGCTCCAAAATGGTGTCCGGAAACTATTAAGTGTGCCACCCTACGGTTCGCGAATAATGCAGACATGATCGAGACCCTTCTCCGATCAATAATCAGCAGCGGGACTTGGAGATCTGTACTGCCTCCTACACATTCAACGATGACTTCTGTGATCGTGAGAACCTTTAACGCTTGTAACTAAATCCCTTTGTCTCTCGATATATTACATGTCCGAGATTCGATCATCGGTATCTCCATACCTAGTTTGATCTCGTTACCGACATGCACTCTTTTCTCGTTCCCGTGATATAACATTCTAGTGATCACATCACTTGCTTGCAAGCTATGTTAATGTGATATCACCGAGAGGGCCCAGAGTATATCTATCCGTCATCTGGATTGACAAATTCCACTCTTGATCCATGAGCCTCAACATAACACCTTCGTAGTACTAAACCCATCTTTATAGTCACCCTGTTACGGTGTGACGTTTGATGTTATCAAGATACTCTTCCGGTGTTAGCAATTAACATGATCTCATGGTCTAAGGATAAAGATTACTTCGTATGATGTTATAGCAATATAAACATAATGACTTGATCGTAATGCTATACTTCGGATGAATATTCATCACATCATTCCACCAATGGTGTGACCTTGTTATTAACAACATCCAATGTCCATGATCAGGAAACCTTGATCATCTTGTTAATCAACAAGCTATTCTATAAGAGAGGCATAACTAGGAACCCTTTTTGTTTATTAAACACACATGTATTAATGTTTCCGATCAATACAATTCTAGCATGTAAAATAAACATCTATCATATATAAGGAATATATAATAACAACTTTATCGGTGTCAAAGCTAGCATCGACATAACACTTAGCGACTAGCTCTTCTTCACCTCCGTATATAAGAAACATATCCTTAGTTCTTCTCAAGTACTTGAGGATGTTCTTTACCGCTATCCAGTGTTCCGAACCTGGATCAGATTGGTACCTACTAGTCAAACTAATAGCATGTGCCACATCCGGTCTTGTACATAGCATGGCATACATAATAGAGCCTATGGCCGAGGCATAGGGGATCTTATCCATCATCTCTCTTTCTTCTGCCGTAGCCGGTCTTTGAGGCTTACTCAATGTCTTGCCTTGCAACATAGGTAAGAACCCTTCTTACTTTCGTCCATATTAAACTTCTTTAATATCTTATCAAGGTATGTACTCTACGATAGCCCAATTAGGCGCCTTCATCTATCTCTATAGATTTTAATGCCTAATATATATGATGCTTCACCAAGGTCTTTCATCGAAAATTTGCTGTTTAGATAACTTTTAACACTGTTTAAAAGATCTATATCATTTCCAATCAATAATATGTCATCCACATATAATTTCAAAAATGCCACATTGCTCCCACTCACTTTCTTGTAAATACAAGCCTCTCCATAAGTTTGGACAAATCTACACTCTTTGATCACCTCATCAAAGCGGAGATTCCAACTCCGGGATGCTTGCTTCAGTCCATAGATGGATCGCTGAAGTTTGCATACCTTATTAGCATCTTTAGGATCGACAAAACCCTTAGGTTGTATCATATACAACTCTTCTTCAATATTACCATTGAGGAACGCAGTTTTGACATCCATCTGCCATATTTCATAATCGAAATATGCAGCAATTGCTAACATAATCCTAACCGACTTAAGCATCGCTACGGGAGAGAATGTCTCATCGTAGTCAACTCCTTGAATTTGTCGAAACCCCCTTGCGACAAGTCGAGCCTTATAGATGGTCACATTACCATCAGCATCAGTTTTTTTTTTGAAAATCCATTTATTATCAACATCCTTTCGGTCGTGAGGTAAGTCCACCAAGTTCCAAACTTGGTTCTCGTACATGGATTCCATCTCGGATTTCATGGCTTCTAGCCATTTGTTGGAATCCGGGCTCATCATCGCTTCTTCATACGTCGCAGGGTCATCCATTTCATCAACCATGAAATTCACAACAGGATTGCCGTACAGTTCAGGAGCTGCACGTGTCCTGCTTGACCTGCGAGGTTCGGTAGTGTCCTCTTTCGGAGTTTCATGATCATTATCATTAGCTCTCTCTTCATCAGGTGAAGTCAACTCCGAAACAACTTCCGGTGCTGCGCCACTCGCCATTCCATGAAGAGAAGGTTCAATAACCTCTTCGAGTTCTACGTTCCGACTACTCACACCTTTCGTGAGAAACTCCTTCTCAAGAAAGGATCCATTCTTGGCAACAAAAACCTTGCCCTCGGATCTGTGATAGAAGGTATACCCAATTGTTTCCTTAGGGTATCCTATGAAGGCGCATTTTTCCGCTTTGGGTTCGAGTTTATCCGGTTGAAGTTTCTTCACATAAACATCGCATCCCCAAACTTTAAGAAATGACAGCTTAGGTTTGTTTCCAAACCATAATTCATACGGTGTCGTTTCAATGGATTTAGATGGTGCCCGATTTAAAGTGAATGCAGCTGTTTCCAGTGCGTAACCCCAAAATGACAGTGGCAAGTCAGTCAGAGACATCATAGATCGAACCATATCCAATAAGGTACGATTACGACGTTTCGACACACCATTACGTTGTGGTGTTCTGGCAGGCATGAGTTGTGAAACTATTCCACATTCTTTCATGTGTGTGCTAAACTCGTAACTTAGATACTCTCCTCCACGGTCAGACCGTAGAAATTTGATCTTTCTATTACGATGATTTTCCACTTCATTCTGAAATTCCTTGAACTTTTCAAAAGTTTCAGACTTGTGTTTCATCAAATAGATATACCCATATCTACACAAATCATTCGTGAATGTAACAAAATAACGATATCCACCTCGCGCCGACACACTCATTGGTCTACCCACATCAGTATGTATGATTTCCAATAGATCTGTCGCCCGTTCCATTGAACCGGAAAACGGCGTTCTAGTCATCTTTCCCATAAGGCATGGCTCACATGTATCAAATGATTCAAAATCAAGTGATTCCAAAAGTCCATCAGAATGGAGTTTCTTCATGCGTTTAACGCCAATATGACCTAGACGGTAGTGCCACATATATGTAGACATATCATCATCGAGTTTAATCTTTTTAGCATTAACATTATGAATGTGTGTAATATTACTATCGAGATCCAACAGAAATAAACCATTCAACATAGGTGCATGACCATAAAAGATATCATTCTTATAAATTGAACAACCATTGTTTTCAGATTTAAAGGATTGACCACTTTGCATCAAACACGATCCAGATACAATGTTCATGCTCAGTGCAGGCACTAAATAACAATTATTATGGTTTATAACTAATCCCGATGGCAAATGGAGAGGTAGCGTCCTGACGGCGATCACATCAACTTTTGATCCATTGCCGACCCGCATTCTGACCTCATCCCTTGCTAGTTGTCGCTTGTTCCGTAGCCCCTGAACCGAGTTACATATATTAGCAACCGATCCCGTATCAAATACCCAGGTGCTACTGTGAGTACTGGTCAAGTACACATCAATAACATGTATATCACATATACCTTTGTTTGCCTTGCCCGACTTCTTGTCCGCCAAATACTTGGGGCAGTTGCGCTTCCAATGGCCAGTCCCCTTACAATAGTAGCACTCGGTGTCAGACTTAGGGCCAGCTTGGGGTTTCTTTTCTGTTGCCACACCTTCTTTCCCTTGTGCTTGCCTTTCTTGTCTTTCTTGAAACCGGTGGTCCTATTGATCATCAACACTTGATGTTCTTTCCTAATCTCCACTTCTGCAGTCTTAAGCATTGACAGAAGCTCGGGAAGAGACTTCTTCATGCCCTGCATATTATAGTTCATCATGAAGCTCTTGTAGCTAGGTGGCAGAGATTGGAGAACACGATGTATGCCTAAGTCAATGGGAATCGTTATTCCCAAGGACACAAGCTTATCGGCGTACCCAGACATTTTGAGTACGTGCTCACTAACGGAGCTGTTTTCCTCCATCATGCAGCTAAAGAACTTTTCTGTAGCATTATAACTCTCTACGGCAGCATGAGTATTGAAAATCATTTTCAATTCTCCCATGGTATCAAAGGCATTGCCATTTTCGAAACGCTTTCGAAGTTCTGGCTCTAGCCCATACAGTATGTCGCAATGAACTAAGTTGTGGTCCTCCTAACGAGTCACATAGACATTCTTTTCCTCGTCAGGGGCATCAGGAGCTGGTGGGGGGCCTAGCGGCGCATCTAGCACATATTGCTTTTGTGCAGCAGTGAGGAGAATCCTCAAATTCATAACTCAATTGGTGAAGTTAATACCATTCGCAGCAAGTTTCTCTTTCTCCATGAACACATTGAAATTAAAAGCAGGTGGTGCCATCTACAACAGAATTTGTAAAGTTTATTTAGACTAAGTTTATGATAGATTGAGTTCAACTAATCCAAATTACTAATGAACTCCCACTCAAAAACGACATCCCTCGTGTCTTTTTGGTGATTACATGAACCAAATCAACTACACCAAGTCCGATCATCACGTGAGTTGATGTAGCTTCAAAGGCGAGCATCTATATGGGCATCATATCAACTATATGACTCATGCTTAACCTTTCGGTCCGTGTTCCGAGGCCATGTCTGTACATGCTAGGCTCGCCAAGTAAGAACCTTAGTATTCGCGTGTGTAAAACTGTCTTACACCCGTTCCTATGAAAGCGTAGATTCGAGTACACCCGATCATCACGTGATGTTTCGAAACACGACCCACAGAACGGTGCATACTTAAGGAAGAACACATTTTATCTTGATATCTAAATGAGGGATCATCTTATAATGCTACCAAAAGTGCCAAACTAGCAGTATAAGATGCTAACATCTAATGTGTAAAGTGAGATGATATGGTCCATGCATTTGATCTCTATCACTTGCATCGTGGTATGATCTCTATCATTCCTTTATGCGTAAGGCCAAGGTCTATGGAACTTACACGTTGAGTGTGTTGTAAGAGTATCTATCATACATCTACTTACAACAATATCAATACACTAGCCCAGCAACGATCTAAACTAGACGCCTCTAATTTATCAATTGCAAGTTTTACGTGGCTTAGGGATTTCGGAGATAGAACCGTTCTCACCTACGAACATGAACCACAGCGAGGATAACTAAGTTATTAGTAACTCGTTGTAAATCAGATATTGACTATAGTAGGAGAGACAGACACCCGCCAGCCACTTATGCAAAACAAGTTGCATGTCAGTCATGGAACCGGTCTCATGTACGATGACATGTAAGGTTGGTCCGGGCCGCTTCATCCCACTATGCCACCAATATCCAAAATACATAGAAGATGCAATAACATGATCATCATCGCCCACATATAAACATATGTGTACTACCCGTGCAAAGCACCTACGCATAGATCAGGCTCTGATACCACTATTGGGTCCGCAGCATAGAAAACAAAAAAATTCCTACGGTGTGAACTACACGCCAAGATCTATCTACTAGGTACAAAGCAATGGGTGGACATACATCCAACGAGAACTTACCCTCGAAGACAACGAGTTTTGTTAACGAGTAGGAACTCGTGGTTGATGTAGTCGTACACTTGCCGATCTCAAGATCGTGAGGAAGTCCGAGCGCCGCATCTCAGCAGCGCATCCATACTCGCACACACATTCAAGCCACCGGACAACCTCCACCTCCTCGCTCCAGCGATCCAGCGGAAGCAGCAACTCCTTCCAGACGAAATGCCACCGGGAACATGTATCTTGCTAATCCGAGACCATGGGGGAATAATTCTAGAGGGGGAGAGAGATCCTTCACAAGGAGGTGTAAGGATGAAGGAGGGAATGGGTGGCCTTTTATAGGAGAAGGGGGGTGCCCCCTCTCTCCATGGCCGGCGCATGGGGGGTGACCCCTCACCTCCCCCATTCATGTGGTGGTAACCCCTCCACATTAAAATGCCTCTTCACATTCCCTTTTAAAGTCTCCACTTTAAATGCATTAAATTTCTCCAAATTTAATGCTCTCTCATTTAATAAAACTATTTTTATTAAATTTATTCAGAATTTTGTTAATTACTTTAATTAACAAACATTCACATATAGCCCCTTGCAATATTTCAATATCACATGCAGAACCACTTTCTGCAATTTCACCCGAAACAATTTCCGGTTTCTATTGAAACAATTCCTGTGCTTTGCAATTCTTTCGTATGAAACATATGTGCTCCAAAATGGTGTCCAGTAACTCTTAAGTGTGCCACCCTACGATTCGCGAATAATGCAGACATGATCGAGACCCTTCTCCGATCAATAATCAGTAGCGGGACCTGGAGATCCGTACTAACTCCTACACATTCAACGATGACTTCTGTGATCGTGAGAACCTTTAACGCTTGTAACTAAATCCCTTTGTCTCTCGATATATTACATGTCCGAGATTCGATCATCGGTATCTGCATACCTAGTTTGATCTCGTTACCGACATGCACTCTTTTCTCGTTCCCGTGATATAACATTCTAGTGATCACATCACTTGCTTGCAAGCTATGTTAATGTGATATCACCGAGAGGGCCCAGAGTATATATATCCGTCATCTGGATTGACAAATTCCACTCTTGATCCATGAGCCTCAACATAACACCTTCGTAGTACTGAACCCATCTTTATAGTCACCTTGTTACGGTGTGACGTTTGATGTTATCAAGATACTCTTCCGGTGTTAGCAATTAACATGATCTCATGGTCTAAGGATAAAGATTACTTCGTATGATGTTATAGCAATATAAACATAATGATTTGATCGTAATGCCATACTTCGGATGAATGTTCATCACATCATTCCACCAATGGTGTGACCTTGTTATTAACAACATCCAATGTCCATGATCAAGAAACCTTGATCATCTTATTAATCAACAAGCTAGTCTATAAGAGAGGCATAACTAGGAACCCTTTTTGTTTATTAAACACACATGTATTGATGTTTCTGATCAATACAATTCTAGCATGTAAAATAAACATCTAACATATATAAGGAATATATAATAACAACTTTATTATTGTCTCTCAGGGCATATTTCCTTCAGTAAGATCTGGAGCCGGATATGTCCATCCTCGACGGAAAATATGGTCAGGATCCTTCTAGTAATATGTTTTTTTGCGGTCTGGTCGATTGGGATTTGAGTACTCCTTTTACCGATTCGATATATTTGCCTTATTTTTAGGTTTGTTTAACGAGCATCGAATAAATGAAGCTCGTTCTACAAAGGGAAAACAAGCAGTTGAAGGAAGACATCAAGAAAATTCTACACGAGAAGGAAATCATAGAAGGAAATAAGATGCAGCTGCAGTTGCAGTTGGCTGGTATCCACTATGCACATAAGAGAGAGACAAAATTAGATATGTTGAAGATAAAGACAATTAGAAAATTTGCTCTAGAAAAGGCAACCGATTTACAACATACAACCTTTTGCATTGTAATATTGGTAGCAATTGCGTTAGTTAATTTAAGATCATGTAAATGTATTCAGTATGTTTTATTGTGTAAATAAATATAGTTTTCTATATTAATGAGTATTTAGTACATTCCGAGATTAGGGAGAAATCATATTTGTTAATCACTAATTGTCGTTAACAGTTGTGCCGATGGAAGGTACCAAACACGGTAGAGTAATGAGCCGCACCTTGCGGTTACGTAGCACTAAAGTTGTGTCGTGTTCCATAACGTAACGAGGCGCATCCTCTATCACGCCAGCTTCGCGGATCACATTGTGCCGTGCCAAAAAATCCGCCGCCATTTTAGAATCCTCGATGCAGTTATCCCTAATGGCTTTTTTTGCCGCGCCAGCACGAGGGTGGTGACTAAGGTTGTGCCTCGGTGTCTATAATCGTTAGTGCCCAAGCTCCATGTTGTAGTGCTTACTATGCATTCTCATTTTTGTTACTTAGATGGATACTCCGTTTTTTCTCAAATATTTTTCCATCCAGATGGCCAACTAAAAACAACCTTCACATGTCCTTTCGGTTTATATGCCTATCATCGTATGCCTTTTGGTATTTGTAATGCACCCACTACCTTTCAAAAACGTATAACTTCTATATTTACTAATTATGTTGAAAATAATATTAGATGGATGATTCCTCGGTCTATGGGACTTTATTTAACCATTGCCTCCATAATCTCCATAAGGTTTTTGCAGAGATGTGAAGACACCAACCTATTTTTGAATTGGGAGAAGTGCCACTTCATGATTTAGGAAGGTATAGTACTTGGTCACAACATCCCAGCTAAGGGCATAGAAGTCGATAAAGCATAGAATAAATAGAGAGGCTACCACCTCCTTGAGATGTAAAAGGTATAAGAAGTTTCTTAGGTCATGCAGGGTTTTATAGAAGGTTTATTAAGAACTTCTCTAAGGTTGCAAGACCATTAAATAACCTTTTACAAAAGAATATTGCTTTTAATTTTGATGAAAACTGCCTTACTCCTTTCAACTTATTAAAACAAGCCCTTCTTGATGCTCCTATTATCAAGCCACCGAACTAGAAAAAGTCTTTTTGATTTATTTTGTGAAACCAGTCATGAAGTCGTGGGAGCTGTTCGTTGTTAGCATACATGATGGTGATGAACTTAATATCATTCATCATGATAGTCGCACCTTAAATAGTGCTCAAAAGAACTACCTAATGGCAAAGAAGGAACTTGTCGGTGTTTTTTTCTCTTGTGATAAATTTATGTCTTATATAATTGACTCAAAAGTTAGAGTGCATACTAATCGTAATAGCTTAAACAAAATTCTTGAAAGAACTGGCGTTAAACCAGGAATGATCCGTTGGACTTTACTTTTGCAAGAGTTTGACTTGTAGATCTTGCAAAGAAAAGAGGAACATGTTGGCACACCAATGATGATTGAGGAGATGAGACTGCAAGAAGGAGTGTCATCAATATGCATACCCGTAGGAACTATTCATCCTGAAAGAATTTTTTTGTTTCTTTTTATAATGGTTTCAGCAATTTCTTGCGACCAACCATATTCAAAGGAAATAAGAAAATAATGCAAAAGTTGAAGGGTTGTAAGCCCCAAAGCAAACTTCGCACTTACCAGGTAAGTGACGTAATCTTAACTTTGCTCTTCTGTGATTTTTGTCACTATTTTGCTGTTTTGTTTTTGTTTTTGCACTCCTTGCATTACTACTTTGTGTTAGTACTTTATAATATCTTGAGTAACTCAAAATTGATTTGAGATACTTATAAACAATTTGGGTATCTGGCTTAAGTAGATTTACTACTAGCAGATAAAAATGAATTGATGTGGATGCTCTTATGATTTTATCATAAGAGAATCTTTATGTGTTTTTCCCAAAGTCAAAGATATTAAATATTTGTCCTTTCAATCTATGGACAAGATTAGGTTTACTTCACCTAGAGATCATAATCACATCAACATAACACTAAGGTTTAGTGTTAGAATAATTTACTTACAACCATAGGAATTGTTCCTTTGATTGTTTTGGTAAAATTAATCACAAGATATTAGTGGATACATAGAGTTGAATTATGTATTCTAAGTCACTGTGGCATAATATAGATATATTCCCTAGTTTAGAAGATTATATCATCCAGTTAATTGCCCCATTCATTAAGTAGGAATTTTACTCACCAAACGATTTGAGAGTTGATGACTTGGATAAGATATGTTTGATGATTGTTATAGGTGCTTAATGATTCAGTACTAAGCTACATGAATTCTTTGCGGTTAAATTAGTATTAGGCTATATTGTGCCATAATTATCTTTCGGCATGCTATCATGCATGTGGTTCCTCCTTGGAGTGTGCACAATTGTGAATCATGTTTGGCAGGATAAGATGCTTTCTTCCTAACAATAGGGTTCATTCTTAACCATGATCTACTTGTACTAAACACAAAAAACTGATTGAGATGATCCCTTGGATCAATTGTCATTTATCCTATTCCAATTTCTCTATAGATCCAGATGATCTCTAACTACTAATCTTCTATCTCTTGTGGTTTAGCTAACAATCTTTGAGGAGTAGCTTATTCTTCCTGTTGATGATCTTTTTCTTGTAGCTAGCATCTTCCTCCTTGTTTATTCTCTTGGTTCTCTAGATCTCTCTCACTATTAGTGTGTGCTTCTAGTTTTTGATAGTTTGTGAGTTGTGGGGTGTGAATGCTCATGTGGTCCTCTATTTATTGGTTTGAGGTAACTTGGGAGCTAATGTTTCTAAGGTAACTTGGTGGCCAAGGTACCTAGGTGGCATAAATATCCACATGAAATATTTATTTTTGACCATGACAAGTAGCATTTATCACTAAATGGGCTTTGGGGTGATTTGACATGTGGGCCTTAACCATTTAGATTGGATCACTAATAAAAATGTGCTGATTTGCATATTTAATTTAAAGCTTAAGATGCAATTATTGGATGATGAGTGTAAGCTTCCATATCAATTATGTAAAAACTTAATTAGCAATATGGATGATCCTGGAAGATACATAGGTGAGTTTACTAATTAAGTGAAAACTTAATTAACAAAGTGGATGACTAGTAAAGATCAAAATGAGGACACAGCTAATAGTTCCAATTGGTCATTCAATACCAATAGAGAACACTTCAATTTGGAATGTGGCCTTAATATTAGTTGTGAAAACTTAATTAACAATCTAGATGACTTAGTTTCACCAAGACTTGATCATTTGAGTTGAAAAAACTCATAGTTAATTTTATTCAAATAATTTGATTTATTTGAGGGGATGCAAATGAGTTTAGTTTCATAAGATTCCATATATTTAATAAGTTTGAAGGGGATCCACGGCAGAAAATAAAAATTCTACTATAGAATTACCCATGCGCCCAGATCTATCTACGAGTTAATTCAGTAACGGGAATACAGGTTCGGTTACATATTCTGGTAGACCGAACACGGTTAACGTCATGTGGGAAACATTGCTGAAGTAGTTGAACTCGTGGTTAACCTCAAGGTCACGAAGCTCCTCGCTCATCTCCTCTTGGTCCTTGCACAAAAGCCCAGCGCCACAAGTGGCATCGCTATCCGAGGTATCGCACACGTATGATGTCCGACAACGACTCCCATTGTTTCTGATCCAGTCGGGATGCGGAAGTAGACCCTCTGGAACCGGGATTCAGCAACGCGGTGTGCCGATGTTGTCAACTCTCTTCTGCATAGTTCTTCGTGGAACCGTACTCGTGAGAATCAAATGAGAAAGAGGAGGGAAAATTCCCTAAGGAAAATAGTCCTTAGGGAGATCCCTTTTTATTTTCGTGTATCTTTTTCCCACCAATATAGACCCCGTTATATAGGAGAAAAGTAGGACTCCCACCCCTAAAGTCCTGGGGTGGGACTAAAGGAAAAAAAAGAGGAGGAGGGGAAGTAACTGGCGGTCGGCTAGGCTAGCGAGGCGGTGGTCAGGTGGGCTTGGCCATAGCGGCCCGCCAGTGCTCCGCATTGTGGCTTGCCAACATGTTGCACTGCCTCTGCTGCTGCGTGCCCACGTGGGCCAGCCTCTAGGCCCAGCGGCCGGCAGCTGCGCGTCGCGCACACGCGCCCGCTAGCGCTTTCTCACCCGGGTGGGCCTAGCCAAGCCCATCAGCGACGGTTGAAGTCGCTGCTCGGGATGGCCTGCCTCTTGGGGTGATTCCCTCCCAGATTCGGCTCATTAGCGGAGCTTGCCCCTTAATATTAATTTAAATATTTTATTTATTATATATTAATTCACAATTGACATATATAAATGAATACTTAAATTCTTATTAATCTGAAACACCTTTCGGCTTATTCCATCTTCCGATACAACTTCAGATCCTCTTCTGAACTTTTTCGGTAATGTTTTTTCGGAACGATTCTGATCCTCTTCTTTCTCATCTGTGGTCCCTTCCTTCATAACAATCTCAAAACATCGCCGAACAGTTAAGTGTGTTACCCTACGGTTCAGGAATGACATAGTCATGATCGAGATCACTCTCGATCAATGATCAATAAAGGGAACAGGATGTCCATAATGATCACATGCATTCCACGAAACTCTCTCGTATTCGAACCATAAACTTAATGTCTCTATCCCTTTGTTTCTTCAATACATGACTTGTCCGAGATTTGATCTATGGTATCAACATACCTATCTCGTTTCCACCAAGTCCACTTATCTCGTTATCGTGATATTGCATCCCCTAATCTAGTTAATGGTTGCAACCTATCGGATACAGTCTCACCGAGTGGGGCCAGTGTTTCTTCCCGTCATGCGGGTGAATAAATCCCGATCTTGATGCACATGCCTCAACTATTCCTCTGGAATACCCAACATACACTTTTCTAGCTACCCAGTTATGGACATGGTGGTTGGTGTAGGCAAAGCCGCCTCGGGAGACAGTGATTAATATGATCTCATGGCCTAAGAAAAAGGTCACTTAGTTTTTAAGGATTGCAACGATAAACCATGTGACTTGATCTCACTTCAATACTTAACTGGATAATATCCATCATATCATTCTTCAGTGACACGACTCTGTTGTCAACTGGCATAAAAGCCCCATGATCAGGAAACCTTGATCATTGGTTGCCCAATGAACTAGTTGAATAGAGGCTACTAAGGATTTGGTTTATTTATATATCACACATGTATCAATGTTTCCTCTTGATACAGTTATAGCACAGTATGAAATTATTATAAACTAATCTGAGATATGGTAATAAACCTATTTATTATTTGCCTCTAGGGTATATCTCCTTCAAATTTATCATTTGAATAACAATGCATGGCTATTATGAACTATAGGCCTTATGGTTTTTCATATTTCTGTATAATGTGTTGAGATATCTTTTGGAGTGGTTTATGATTTAGATAAGGAAGAATAGATCAAGATTTGAGGAGATCATGATTTGGCTACTAGGCTTAGATGATTTACTTGTTACTTAACGCATGTGAAGCACATATGATGAAAGATAAGATGACGATCAAAATAAGATAGAATAAGGTAAGATAAAAATAGATTTGATCTCTGTTTCTTAGAGATATGTTTGTTTATTAGTTTGATTTTGTTTACGAGTATTACTTGTTCCTCCCTAAAATAGAGTTTTAGCTTAGGTCATATCAAAGTTTATAGCACTTAATTTGATGATCTAAGTCTAACGCATCAACTCAAGTGACACTTCGATCACCTTGACAAATTCTAAAAAAAATTTAAATTTTCCTAAAGTTTACATGCATGAATGTAATGCTCACATCGAGTTTCTGTCCATTTCGAGTCTCTTAAACTACAGATGTTACAACTAGTTATGGGAGCAAGCCGTTAAATGCAACTTCGCCCCAAAAGGGTGATGTGAGAACATTTTCCCTTTTCTCGTTTTGCTATACATGACAATGGTCCAACAATCGAATGGAGCTAATCATACACACTTATTATTATGTGCACGTACGTATACTTGCTAACGGACCATAAGTCAAAAGGTGTTCGTTTGCTAGATATATACTCCACTTCATTCGGTGGAATAGATTACAAAACATTTATGAAAGCGGAAATGACCACCTTTTTGCGCAAAAGAAATCCTAGTTTGAGTGGAGAATAGCTGAAGTTAGCTAACCTAGCAATCTTGAGGCTTTTAAGCTGCGGGGGGGTGGGGAAGTTATGATTGCACCAATTAAGGAGCCCGCCCCACAAGTTAATCATTGCTGTCCCAGGAACTATGCGGGAGATCCAACATTCCTCCGCGTCTCTTTAAAACCCTCACTCTCCCCCACTTCTTTATCACTTCCGAGTTCCAACTCCAACTGCAAACTCCGCAAGAAACACACACGCACGCTCACAGAGTTTGTGTGTGTGTGTGCGTGAGAGAGAGGCAGCCAGGCAGGTGGGGAAGAAGAGAGAGTTGAGATCGAGATCGAGGCCAGGAGGAGGATGATGGAGAGGGCCGAGGACTTAGGGCTCAGCCTCAGTCTCAGCTCATCGCTCGCTCCTCGTCGCACTCACCAGCATGTCGCCATGCTGCTCCACGCTCCAGGTAAATGCTACTCCGATTCCTAGATAGTATTAAGGCAGATAACAGCTCGCGAGACGAGAGATCGATGCTGATACTACTATGCCATGCGCGCAACTCTTGACCAGAGAGGAGATTTCTGGAGATGCCGCTCCTCCCTGCGAAGCGGAGCGAGGCCCCTGGCGCCGACGATTCCAGCCTGCGCGGCGGCAGCGACGAGGAGGACGGCGGCTGCGGCGTAGATGGCTCCCGCAAGAAGCTCCGGCTGTCCAAGGACCAGTCCGCCGTGCTCGAGGACAGCTTCCGGGAGCACCCGACTCTAAACCCGGTAACTAGCCTTAGATGATTTGTCAAATTTGTCCCGTGAAACATGCGTGTTTGTTGCCTAAATTAAACCATGGATACTATGTGCAGAGGCAGAAAGCAGCCTTGGCGCAGCAGCTCGGCCTGCGGTCACGGCAGGTGGAGGTGTGGTTCCAGAACAGACGCGCAAGGTACGTACGCACGCACGCACTGGCACATGCAATAGTACTACGTATTATTCTTGGGATGATGATCAGCTCGGCCGATTTCTGAATCTCTGAAAATTTATTCATCCGGCCGCCGCCAGGACGAAGCTGAAGCAGACGGAGGTGGACTGCGAGTTCCTGAAGCGGTGCTGCGAGACGCTGACCGAGGAGAACCGGCGGCTGCAGAAGGAGGTGCAGGAGCTCCGCGCGCTCAAGCTCGTCTCGCCGCACCGCTACATGCACATGTCCCCGCCCACCACCCTCACCATGTGCCCCTCCTGCGAGCGCGTCTCCAACTCCAACAACAACAACAGCAGCAGCTCCAACACCGCCGCCGCCACGGACCGCCGAAACGCCGTCGACGGGGGCGGCGCCATGATCTGCCACCGCCCGATCGCCGTCCGCCCGCAGCAGTCATGATCCGGCCGGTCACAACCCTACTAGCTAGCTAATCGTAGTCTACTAGCTAGCTAAACAGTACACCATGTGTGTCAAAGGTAGCCAAGCAACAGTTTGCGCATTTATTCCCGCAGACCTGTTGCAGGACTCCATATATCGTTCTTGATTTTTCTGTCCTGGGAAGACGACGACTGATTAATTAGACGAGTACTACTAATGCGTCAAGGTCAAGTGCAGCAGAACATGAGCAGGAGCAGTTTGAGGTCAGGTCATGAGCTGGGCCTGGGCGTAGGGAATATTTAGCTGGTCCTAGAGAAAGTTGGATATGGTGGGATACGGGTGTAGGGGAGGTGGGGTGCAAGGGGATGGCACGGCGGTTTGTTCTGTCTCTTTGCCTGATGATGACGGCGATGATGATGAGAGAGGTGGTCGATCATCACTAGTTCGTTTTGTTGGACAGCCGTGCCTCTCAAGCTTAATTAATCCCACCGATTGATTATTAGATAGGCCTACGTCTCTGCTTCTGCATGCTGGTCTACTTTGCTTAATTTAGGTGATCAGTACTGTCTCCAGAAAGCATGCATATTATTATGCGCAAGGTTTTCTTAGTATTAGTATACTTCTTTTCGCTGATCGGTCGTTCAGTCAAGTATATATACCTAATTGAACGCGGTTGGGTTATCCGCTTATATCATTTTGATTTGGATGATAAAACAATTAGACACGGACGGTTGTTCACTTCTGTGAGCTGCCGGCCACCGACCCTGCTCGTGTGGACTGACTGGACAATCAAACACACAGCCGGGCGTATGCAACTGATGATTCGGGACCATATACGTACTATTCATAGAAGACCAGATCAGTGGCATGTCAGTTCAGATCCTCACCGATGGAAATGGTTCCTTACTCATTCCAGGTGTTCGTTTTGCGTTGCTCTCAGAGTAGTCACACGACGCCATAAAATCCTACTCGTACTAGCACAGAAACAATTTCTAGCACTAGCTAGCTAAGCTAGGAAAATAAACCCGATCGAAACTGCTGCCGCCCAAAAAACCATATGCTCTTCTTCCATGAGAGGCTTGGTACAATCTCCATGCATCTTCTAGTAGCAATCACCATGCTGCGTCCTCTTCCTCGGGTAATTTTCGATCGCCGCTTTATTCTCCCATGTGTCCTCCAACTGGTCTGATCGGAAGTGCCGACAGAACCACTCCAGCACAGGAGACTTGTCTCCGAAAACTGAATGAATATTCCTGCACATGTCTAAACAATGCACTTCTCCTTTTTCCATCGGCATCTCAGCGCCCACTTGAGTTGGTGCGTGCTGCATATAGCCCGATCGAGGCTCTCAGCGGGTTCCATCCAGGTTTGTGCCTGCAGCTAGCCAGGGGAGATGCGCGAGCAGGGCCAGGGAATGCAGGGATTGGTGATGACTGATCATGAACTAGGGTCAGCCTTTGGACCTCACGCGGCCGGTCGCCCACCCGTAACTTGTGGAGCAAAAGCTGGGGGATTTCTCCGGGTTGCATGCTAAGCTAGAGTACTTGTAGTTCGTGTTAATCCCTGCCGTGTGGCCTGTGTTGCTACTCATTGGCTGCCTCCCGCCTTCTACGAGATTGGCTAGCACAATGATTCGCATGTGAGGGTGTCCTCTCACGTGGTTGGTCGTGCTCTATCTGCTGGAACCCTCCAAAAAATCAACCTGTAATCAAACATCAACTGAATACTGTGTGCGTGAGAAAGGATGGTTTATCCTACATACCATCCGGGAGAAGCTATGTGAGCTTATAGTTTTCGCTCAGAACCAGGCGCTGGCTGGTGGCTGATACTCCAGGTATGGAGGCCAGCCCACCCGGGTTCGATTCCCAGCATTGACAGACTTTCGAGTCGCCGCTGAGGTATGAATAAACCGGTCACCTACCTAACAACGTAGAATCAAGGGAGGGATCATTCCCCCGTTGACAATTTTTTTTACCTTATAGTTTTCGCTTAGTAAAAACTAGCATGTTAAAGCTCTGAGTGGGCCATTTAGTACTGGAGGATGTCGAGTGAGAGGTTAAAGTTCCATAGTAAATTTCATTTTTAGCCCTAGTTTTCGTGGTGTCTTCCTTTTTTCCCCTTTGGAATTCACACTTGCGCATTAATCCATGGTACACTCATTGAACTAAGCTTTACTTGACAACTTGAATCCATTGTACACTTGCGCCTTAAAAAATGAATATGATTTCATTATGCTTTTATAATTATACAAATTTGTAGCATATTAAAATGATTAATATATGGGTTTTTAAAGAGATTCAAGGGTATTCTCATACAATCATTTTATAATAATTTGTGACTTGGCATCCATAAGTATCTGAGCCAAACAGGGAATGGTACTGACATATGAGACGAATTCATTGACTCTCTGTGGTTCATGAAAAAGAACGAGTCAGAGGTCAAATAGTGTTGTTTTGTTGACTCTATGTGGTTCATGAAAAAGTAAGTTTTGGACATTGACACTAGATTCTGTTTCGATATATGTTTAAATCTATGCAATTATTTTGAAGTTCTAATCTAAATCAATATTGTGGTCAAATTAAAGGTTTTCAAAGTTCGACTTAAGGCATGTTCAAAACACCACTATTTTTAACTAGAGGGAGTACTTGATAGTTCTCTCATTGGTTGGATAACGCATGTGCAGTTTTACGAAAATATGATAGTTTGCCTCGTTTCTTCATCAAATTGAAAGTTATTAAGTCAACCTATACACGGAGCGGAAGATAAAGGAAGAGACATCACCCCAAGCGATGATCCTCACATTTTCATCATCATAGAGGGAGACAAACAGTATGGGATTGCAAATCATCTCGAGCTCGGGTCGGGTCGGCCCCGAAGCTTTGGCAGTGTTGAGGACATCGATCTCAGGTCGTGCGGGCGATAAGGTCGATCTGGCGCAGTTCTTATGGAGGTTCATCTTCTTCGGCTACGCTGGAGTGTCCCGTGTTTACTCCTCCCATAGTGGCCATGACGTCTACTCTCCGGTATGGGTGGGAGGTCCTTGTCTTAGTGAGTGCATTGTCCGTTTGTTTCTTTGGTTGTGGGTCTTGAGTAGGCGTCGCCCTGTGGTGTTGGTGTTTGTTGTATGGTTTTCGCGCGGTTTCCCGCTAATTAACAGCGCACCTTCTTTTAATTAATGGATAAGGCTAATCTTTTGCCTTCGTTTCAAAAAAAAAACCATCTCGAACTCCAATGGAAGATCGCCACGGATGCTATCGCATATGGAGTTTCTGACTTTCGTCAAAGATAAGGGATTTAATCCTTGTTTCCTATGTTGATCTCCTAGATACACGTGCAAACATGATCTTCAATAAAACCGCATCGCCGGATGTGTGAAAATTGTAGCCCCTTGATAATGTCAGCCACCTCTTTGCATACCTTCCCGCTACTGTGTGTGGAGATGCATATGTCCTAAACTAGCTAAACGTCACTTTCCTCTCCACTCTATGGAATGTCGAGGAACCTCACAATATTCCTGTTGGGGAATTAGCACACTCAAACGTGATCCGAAAATACGTAGTGGAATAAGATGTAAACTTCAGCACTACTCATATGCTAACTCCACGGATTGTTGCTCAGTCACGGAAGGAAACATATGCATCAAACATATATGGAGGAAGATTATGTCCCAACCGAGGATAAGTCATGTGTGCTCTCACACACAGCTACTGAAATCTGCAGGTAGGCAGGACAAGTCCTATGTGCTCTCAGCACATAGGAGCAGCAACAAGCAAATCAACACACAGGGACACCAATCCTTTTTACGTGGAAAACCTCTCACTTGAGAGGAAAAACCATGGGCCGAAGCCACCCAAATCTTCTTCCACTATTATCAAATGGGATCCAACTTGTTCTTCTCTAGAGAGCACTAGAGGATCTCATACATCAAGATTTGGGGCACAAGAGCTAGGGATCGGAGCAATCTCACCAAAGATGGTGGAACCACAACTTGAAGGAGACAATGTAGTGGATCTGGACGTCACGACCTTGTGGGCAAAGCCCGGTGCTTGATTTAGCTTCTTCCTTCATCTTCTCCTCTTTCCCTTCTCTCTTGGTTTTCTTCTCCAATGGAGGCTATCCTGGATTTTCGTCTATCCACCCTATGGTGGCTGGATGGGAGGCTTATCACCCCCCCTTCCCTCATGTGCAATGTCCAAAATGACCCTTGGTCATAACCCTAAAGGTTGTTGGGCTCTTGCACTTGTTTGGGCCGCATGAAAGGCTTCATAAGGCCATCTCCTCACAGCCCACATGAGGAGGATACCCAACATTCTCCCCCATCTAACTCATGTGGGGGCACCACCATGCCCGCTGCCTTGCAACATACAAGCAACTTCTCACTTGGCAATATCTTGGTCATCATATCCGAGCCATTCTTGTCGGTATGGATCTTCTCAAGTTTCAGCAACTTGGAACTCACAACATCTCAAATCCAATGATACCTCACATCAATGTGCTTGGTTCGAGAGTGGAAACTTGGATTCTTGGCAAGATGGATAGCACTCTGGCTATCACAAAATAGATTGTAATTATCTTGCTTCATGCCCAACGTTTGTAAGAAGTTCTTCATCCACAACACTTCCTTGCAAGCCTCAACCGCTGCTATGTACTCAGCATCTGTGGTTGATAGTGAAATGCATTTCTGCAACCTTGATTGCCATGACACTGCTCCTCCTGCATAAGTCATCAAGTATCCGCAGGTAGACTTCCTAGAATTTGCATCACCAACATAATTTGCATCTGTATAGCCTTGCAATACAGGATCACCGCTTCCAAAGCATAAGCACAGTCTAGAAGTACCTTTGAGATACCTGAGAATCCACTTCACTGCATTCCAGTGAGCTTCCCCTGGATTTGTCATGAACCGGCTAACAACTCCAACTACATAGGCAATGCCAGGCCCAGTGCACACCATGGCATACATCAAACTGCCCACGGCAGATTGGTAAGGTACTTTACTCATTTCTTCTTTCTCCTTCTTGCTGCTAGGACATTGTTCTGAACTCAGTTTGTGATGGCCTGCAAGTGGAGAGGTAACAGACTTTGCGTATTTCATGTTGAACCTTTCAAGTACCTTCTCAATGTATCATTCCTATGAGAGCCAAAGCAGCTTCTTTGATCTATCACAGGAGATTTTCATGCCAAGTATTTGTTTAGCTAGTCCTAAATCCTTCATGGCAAATGATTTACTCAATGCCTTCTTGAGGAGAGAAATCCTCTTTGTGCCATTTCCAACAATCAGCATGTCATCGACATATAGCAAGAGAATAATGAAGTCACCCTTGGCGTACCTCTTCATAAAGACACAATGATCATGTTGTGCTTTATGGTATCCAAGCTTAGTCATGAATGACTCAAACTTCTTATACCACTTCTGAGGAGCTTGTTTCAAGCCATACAAGCTCTTCTTCAATCTGCACACTTCGTTCTCCTTGCATACAACCGCGAATCCTTCCGGCTGCTCCATGTATATCTCCTCCTCTAGGTCACCGTGTAAGAACGTTGTCTTCACGTCGAGTTGCTCAATTTCCAATTCCATGGTGGTAGCCATGCCTAGCACAACTCGGATCGAAGACATCTTGACCACTAGAGAGAATATCTCATCAAAGTCAATACCCTTTTTCTGACTGAAACCTTTCACAACCAATCTGGCCTTGTACCTTGGATGTGAGCTATGCTCTTCCGTCTTCACTTTGTACATCCACTTGTTCTTGACGCTTTCTTGCCCTTTGGCAAAGACACCAACTCAAAAGTGTCATTCTCATACAGGGATTTCATCTCATCCTGCATGGCTTCTGACCATTCATTCTTGTGCTCGTCAGACACTGCCTCCTTGATGGCTCGTGGTTGATGTAGAGCTCGTTGGGAACCCCAAGAGGAAGGTATGATGAGCACGGCAACAAGTTTCCCTCAGTTATGAAACCAAGGTTTAATCGAACCAGTAGGAGCAAGGAAACACCCCAAAGGTGTAGCTAGCTGAATGATGGCAGGGCGCACTACCAGTGCCAGCAGCAACGTGAAGACCTGCACAACACAACCACAGAACTCTGTCCCCAACTTGCGATGAGGTTGTCAATCTCATCGTGTTTTGCTGAAAACAAAGGATTAAACCTATCGAATGGAAAGAAGTAATAGTTTGCAGAAAGTAAACACAAAGCAGTAACACTTTATAGATTGTATGTAAAGAAAAGGACCAGGATCCATAGTTCACTAGAGGTGGCTCTCCTTAAGATAGATAACATGCTAGGTGAACAAATTACAGGGGGGCAATTGACAAACATCGAGAAAGCAATACATGCATATACTAATCATCTTGACTCCTTTGAGACTTGATTGGGCATTACAACATTATACATAGACTGCCATCCAACTGCATCTATGACTAATAATCCACCTTCAGGTTATCATCCGAACCCCCTCCAATATTAAGTTGCAAGCAACAGATTATTGCTTTATGAATTTCGTGTAAAGTAAACAATACGATTGTTCTATGAACAAAGGATTGTTGTTTTCTCCCTAGTAGCAACAGCACATCTAGTACCTTCGAGATTTCTGTCACTTCCCCAGATTACTAGAGGCATGGTGTTGCTAGCATCTATTTGGCCAAGATAGCTACTAACAACGAAAAGCATGCAAGATCAAAAATAACAAAGACATGATAGAATCAATAATCAATATGAAATAGCATCTCAATATCCATCGGATCCCCGCAAACACAACATGCAGAATTACAAATAGATGATCTTGATCATGAATGGAGCTCACAAGATCTAAACATGAAAGCACAAAGGAGGAGAACCAGCCATCTAGCTACTACATGGATCCGTAGTCCAAGGATGAACTACTCACGCATCACACCAGAGGCTTGCATGGTGATGAAGAAGGCCTCCAGGGTGAATTCCCCTCCCCGGCAGGGTGCCGGGAAGAGCTTCAGATCCCTCCCGATCTAGGGATGGAGATGACGGTGGCTACAAACTCTTTCGTGGATTTTTGATTGGGTACTTAGGGTTTTCGTCCCGAGGGCATATTATAGGCGGAAGGGGAGGCTGAGGGAGTGCCGGAGGCGGCTCGACCACCCCCTAGCGCGGGCGAGGCTCGGCCGCGCGGCTAGGTGTTGTGGTGGCCCCCTGGCCCCTCTCCGTCTCGTACTCTGGCATCTGATGACTTCCGGAAAAATAGGCACTTTGGCTTTTGTCCCGTCCAATTTCGAGAATATTCATTTTTTGACTTTCCTGGAACGAAAAACAGCACAAAACGGGCAGTTGGCACTGTGGCTCTTGTTAATAGGTTAGTCCAAGAAATCATATGAAAAGTGGATAAAACCAAGCATGGAACATCAAAATTTATAGATACATTTGCAATGTATCAACATCCCCAAGCTTAACTCCTGCTCGTCCTTGAGTAGGTAAGTGATAAAAAGAAAGAATAATTTTTGATGTGACATGCACCATCAAAGACTTGATCAAAGTACTTGTAAAACATTCAAAGCTAGGATCATAGTACTTCAATCATAACATGAAAGACAAAGTTCTAGCAATAAGACAAAGAAGCTATGATGCAACATGAAAAGGCACAAATAAAAGATTCATGAATAACAATTCTTTTTTAAGACGTTTGTTTGTTTCACATAAAGAAAACATAGCATAATAGTATTCAGCTTGTCCCTCATAGAGTAGCAAAACATAAATGCATAGGACACCTTCAAAGTTCATAAGAGTGACTAGATACAAATAGTTTAAAACAAGCAATATCAAATTATGTATCAATCAACTAGTCTTGGGACAATGCACATAGAACTAAGAATGGCCACTATGCTCAAAAAGTAGGTGCATAAAGGTAGAAGGTGGAGACTCAATATATAATGGTGGAATAAAGGCCTTCATAAAAGGAAGTAGGGATTCAAGTCTCATAAAGAGCTTCAAAAAATTATGGTACTTATAGCTTTCAGCTCTCATTCCCCCTATCATAAGCATCTTTAAGGTGATTAAGGTTAAAGTGACACAACTAAGAGGATATGCTTGACAAGTTATAAACCTAAATCTCATGCCCCTTACTTACAAAGACCGATCCTCATGCTACTCAACTTTAGTCACAAGTAAGCTCTTGTCATTGTAAGTACATGTCTATCATAAAGAACCGCCAATGGGGTACCCCTTGCACATGATACCGGAGCTATCCCATAATCAAAATGACAAGGCAAGCAGACAATGGGCATCTTAGCGATCCTTTTATTTGCTATTTGCATAGGTTTTTATTGAGGATGCTTCATAGAGTGCTCATTATGGTGATGCTGCAAGTTTCCACATAGCCCAGGCGTTTCTCTAACACACATACAAACTCCATGATCTTACAAGTTCCACTTTTATTTCACACTGTTGGGATCCGTAAGCAAAAGAACATGATATCAACGGGGTACAAAGTACAAGTGCAATGTTGAAAGCGTTCCCCATGGTACATGGTTCTGCTAATTTCAACTTATAAAGCGCAAGCATATACGCAACAAAGAAGGACCCAATAGTTCAAGTTTATTAGATGCAAAAAAGTAAAGTGTGTCATCAAGTTCGTGAGAGCTTTAATCACTAGTTTTCTCATAACAAGTTTAATGTGGAAGGTAAACAAAAGCATGAATATACTTGGAATACCATAAGCTAGTAGGTAGGTATGGTGGACTCTTTGGAATAACTTGGTTTAAGGAGTTGGATGCATGAGTGGAACTCATACTTGGTTGCGGAGGCTAGCAAAAGACTGGGAGCGACAAACTAAGAGAGCAATATTGACCATAATCATGCAGAGCGACAAAACATCATTGATCAAAGCATAAAGTGATACTACAAGTCGAAAACTAAAGGATCATAAAGGATATGGTGACTTGAGATAGTCATAACATGGTGTGAGCATGCGCCAAGTCAACCCAAATAAAGCACCAAAGGAGAATACCACTATACTATGCTTTAATATGCTAAAACAACGCATGATTCATCCAAGGCACATTAAGCAATCTCAATTATTTATAACAAGTCATGCTACAGCAAATAATACTAAGCATAAAGCCAAAACAATATCAAGCATGGCATGACAAAGCATAGGCCACAGTAAAAAACAAGCTCTTTTTACCACATAAGCATGAACTTTCCTATTCTTTTCCAAACCAAACCAAACTATTTGCAAACCAAAGTATGAAAGAGGGGGTCCAACCAATTTATTCAAAAAACTAAGAAAACCAAGCAAACAAAAAAACCAAAACAAAAACGAAGAAGAAGACGCTCCAAGAACAACACAACTGTGCATGAAACAATAAAAATGAAGCGTTTGGAAGAAACCTGTGATTTTTATTAATGAAGAAGGGGATGCCCAAGGCATCCCCAAGCTTTGACGCGTGTACTTCTTGGATATTTCTTGGGGTGACACGCGTGGCATCCCCAAGCTTGAGCTTTAGTCCATCCTTCATCTCATTACTCATTCCTTCCATACACCTGAAAATTTTCCTTCATACAAAACTTCACACAATCTTTATTAGCAACATTAGTATACTCAAGATAAAAGGTCTTAAGGTTCAGTTCTAACACCAAATAAACTTCCATTAGAACAATAGCTACTGCAGCACTTCCCTCAAAAATCTCAATTCCCCAAAAGAACTCAAAAAGGAACCAACAAGAAGCAAATGCAGAAAATGACAGAAAACTGTCAAAACAGACTAGCAGGTAAAGACGAATTTTTTCGAAGACCTTCTTTTGCTCAAATCAAAAAGTGTTGAACTAACAAAAGTTAGATAACAACCTGGGGCAGAAGCACCAAAATTTACGCCTCAAAAAGACGTTCAGAGATTTTACACGAATATTTACGGTGAAGCACAGAAATCTGTTTCGGGACAGCAACTTTCCCAATCATTACTTCTCTCTCATTAGAGGTTACTCTTGGCAAAAAAATCAAATAAAAAGGATAAGGAGCGGTTATTACTGAATTAATAACTTCCAAGACTCATCTAAAACTTTTTAGTTATCTCCTAATAAGTACTTTTCTTTAACGCCTTTAAGTTAGGCATAAGAAGCAAGAAAGAATCAAGTGTTCTCAAATGAAGAAGCATTAAGACCAAATTTCTTACCCTTACCTCTCTTAATTTTATTCTTAACCTTGGGGAAAATATGATTGTTTGGTGGAGAAGAAAGGTGCATGGTCTCCTTTCCCACATCTATTATTGCTCCAAGGAGTTCTAATAGGGACCTTCTAAGTGTAATTTGTCCTTTTCCTGCACATTCAATAACAAGATAATCAGTAGAAATAATTTTCTCAAGGATATTTGTAAACACTCCTTCATCTATTCGAAGAGGTAATATGGTAGCATTATTAGCAATAGATATTTCTTTTCCTCCTTCAGTAAGCCCCCAAGTATTCAAAGATTCATAAATATCTTTGGGCATAAGACAAAATTCAGACATGATATCACAGCGAGCTTGAAAAGTTTCTGTGTTTATCTCAATCTTTACTAGGGGGAGCCACTTTGATGGTTCAGAATTTATTGGAACATAATTGTGATGATCCCTAAGCGTATTATAACAATCTTTTAAGCTAATAGTGCTAGTCTCAAGAGTGTTCAATCTAGCAAATATTCTTGCGAAAGAAATATCACTTTGGCTAGGCAAGTTGTAAGTGAGGATCAATTTCTTTATAGCATTAAAAGCATCATCCTCATTACATTGGAGGAAATCTCCTCCCACAACAGCATTTAAAGCATATCTATAGCAAAGAGAAATTCCAAGGTAAAAACTGCTAAGAAACAAGCTTTGAGTCATTTTAGGCTCAGTTTTTTCATGTAGATCAAAGATTCTAGACCAAGCTTCTTTAAAACTTTCCTCAATTCCTTGTTTAAAAGTGAAAATCATTTCCTCGGGTGACGTAGTGATTGGAGCAAGGCTAGACATAGTGGCAACTTAAGAAAGGAACTAATTTTTTTGTGTTTTGAAATAAGAAAGCAAACTTGTAAAACTATTTTTTGTGTGTTTTTGATAACAAAACAAGCAAACAAAGCAAAAAGAAACTAAGCAAAACAAAAATAACAAAGTAAAGAGATTGGTTATGAGGGACTCCCCTTGTCAAGATGTCCTTGACTCCCTGGCAACGGCGCCAAAAAATGCTTGATGGCTCGTGTTTGATGTAGAGCTCGTTGGGAACCCCAAGAGGAAGGTATGATGAGCACAGCAGCAAGTTTCCCCCAGTTATGAAACCAAGGTTTAATCGAACCAGTAGGAGCAAGGAAACAACCCAAAGGTGTAGCTAGCTGAACGATGGCAGGGCGCACTACCGGTGCCAGCAGCAACGCGGAGACCTGCACAACACAACCACAGAACTTTGTCCCCAACTTGCGATGAGGTTGTCAATCTCACCTTTTTTGCTGGAAACAAAGGATTAAACGTATCGAATGGAAAGAAGTAATAGTTTGCAGAAAGTAAACACAAAGCAGTAACAGTTTATAGATTGTATGTAAAGAAAAGGACCGGAATCCATAGTTCACTAGAGGTGGCTCTCCTTAAGATAGATAACATGCTGGGTGAATAAATTACAGCGGGGCAATTGACAAACATCGAGAAAGCAATACATGCATATACTAATCATCTTGACTCCTTTGAGACTTGATTGGGCATTTCAAAGTTATACATAGACCGCCATCCAACTTCATCTATGACTAATAATCCACCTTCAGGTTATCATCCGAACCCCCTCCAGTATTAAGTTGCAAGCAACAGATTATTGCTTTACGAATTGCGTGTAAAGTAAACAATACGATTGTTCTCTGAACAAAGGATTGTTGTTTTCTTCCTAGTAGCAACAGCACATCTAGTACCTTAGAGATTTCTGTCACTTCCCTAGATTACTAGAGGCATGAACCCACTATCGAGCATAAATACTAACTCTTGGAGTTGCTAGCATCTACTTGGCCAAGATAGCTACTAACAACAGAAAGCATGCAAGATCACAAATAACAAAGACATGATAGAATCAATAATCAATATGAAATAGCATCTCAATATCCATCGGATCCCCGCAAACACAACATGCAGAATTACAAATAGATGATCTTGATCATGAACGGAGCTCACAAGATCTAAACATGAAAGCACAAAGGAGGAGAACCAGCCATCTAGCTACTACATGGATCCGTAGTCCAAGGATGAACTACTCACGCATCACATCGGAGGCTTGCATGGTGATGAAGAAGGCCTCCAGGGTGAATTCCCTTCTTCGGCAGGGTGTCAGGAAGAGCTTCAGATCCCTCTCGATCTAGGGATGGAGATGACGGTGGCTATAGACTCTTTCGTGGATTTTTGATCGGGTACTTAGGGTTTTCGTCTCGAGGGCATCTTATAGGCGGAAGGGGAGGCCGAGGGGGTGCCGGAGGCGGCCAGACCACCCCCTGGTGCGGGCCAAGCTGGGCCGTGTGGCCAGGTGGTGTGGTGGCCCCCTGGCCCCTCTCCGTCTCGTACTCTGGCATCTAATGACTTCCGAAAAAATAGGCACTTTGGCTTTTGTCCCATCCAATTCCGAGAATATTCATTTTCTGACTTTCCTGGAACCAAAAACAGCGGAAAACAGGCAGCTGGCATTGTGGCTCTTGTTAATAGGTTAGTCCAAGAAATCATATGAAAAGTAATCCAAAGTGTGGACAAAACACAAGAAAGTGGATAAAACCAAGCATGGAACATCAAAAATTATAGATACATTTGCAATGTATCACTCCTCATAGCACGAGGGCTCACCTGCCTCGGTCATCAACACATATTGATGTGGTGGATACCTTGTGGAAGGTGTTGGATCTCTTCCACTTCTCCTCAACTGTTGCACTAGTGGTGGGGAATCAGGTGGATTAACATCACCTTGATCATCATCATCATCTTCATTTGATGGTTGTTCATGTCCCTCACTTAACTGCCTTGTTCAGTTGCATCATCTTCGTCTTCAACATCATCATCTCCCCCGTGATTGTGATGCACGAGTGGAGGGTTAATTGGATCCAAGTTAAACTGAGGTGTGGTGGCCTTCGGCTTATCCAGTTTCCCAATATCTTGTATTGTTTCATCTTTAATGAAAACCACATCTCATGTCTTCTTCTTGATTGGATCCCACAATATGTATCCAAATTCATCACTTGGACTGCTGAGATAGATGCATTGTTTTGTCTTGCTATCAAGCTTAGGTCTCTCGTCCCTCGGGACGTGCACAAATGGCTTGCACCCAAAGAGCTTCAATTGCTTGTATGAAACTTCCTTCCCTGGCCAAACTCTCTGAGGAATATCACCTACAAGAGGAACTGAGGGGGACAAGTTTAGTACATACATAGCATGATTCAAAGCTTCAACCCAAAAGGAATGAGGTAACTTTGCATGAGAGAGCATAGTTGTGACCCTCTCGGTAAGAGTCCTGTTCATTCTCTTTGCAAGTCCATTGAGCTGGGGTGTCTTTGGTGGATACTTCTCAAGCCTAATGCCAAACTTCCTGCAATACCTCTCAAAGGGACCACGGTATTCACCACCATTATCTTATCTCACACACTTCAATTTCCTGCCAGTTTCTCTCTCAACCTTGGCATAGAATTCCTTGAAGACGTCGAGCACCTGCCACTTGTTTCTCAACACGTAGAGAAATATCTTCTTGGAATGGTCATCAATGAATGTCACAAAGTATAATGCTCCACCGAGGGATTTTTCGGTCATGGAGCAAACATCAGTGTGCACAATGTCAAGAACATTATCCGCTCGATGCGGCGGGCGTGTACAAAATGCAACCCTATGCTGTTTGCCAGCAAAACAATGTTCACAGGGTTTCAAGGTTATACCTTTCAACTCAAGGAGGTAATCCTTGCGAGCAAGAGCCTGCATGCTGATACATTGCAAATGTATCTATAATTTTTGATGTTCCATGCTTGGTTTTATCTACTTTCTTGTGTTTTGTCCACACTTTGGAGTACTTTTCATATGATTTCTTGGACTAACCTATTAACAAGTGCCACAGTGCCAGTTGCTTGTTTTCTGCTGTTTTTGGTTCCAGGAAAGTCAAAAAATCAATATTCTCGGAATTGGACCGGACAAAAGCCAAAGTTGATATTTTCCTGGAAGACTCACGGAGCCAAAAGGAGAGTCGGAGAGGGGCCACAGGGTGGCCACACCACCCCATGGCGCGGGTCCCCCCAGGCCGCACCAGGGCATGGTGTGGACCCCCTGGCCGCCCACCGACCTTGCCCTCTAGCCTATAAGAAGCCTCCCGATGCAAAAACCCTAAATAATCAAGCCTCCATCCACGAAAAGTTCTGCAGCGCCGCCACCACTGAAGGGGAGATTCGGGGGACAGAAAGTCTCTGTACCGGCACCCTGCGGGGACGAGGAAGTGCCCCTGGAGCCATGTCCATCGATGTCCACCACCATCTCCATCACCATTGCTGATTCCCATGATGAGGAGGGATTAGTTCTCTCTCGAGGCTAAGGGTTCTACCGGTAGCTATGTGTTCATCTCTCTCTATGCATGATCTTATTGAGATCATGAGCTTGTAATCTATAGATCTACCTTGCTACTCAAGTGCTTTAATAGATCTCTGCTCTCCCCATGTGTGTGAAAGTGACAGCGTGCACACCATGGTGGCACTTAGGCTAGAGATTACAAATACTTGTTATGAGTTATATTTGGAGTTGGATGTCTTTATGAAATTGTGGTGTTTGTTGGAACCATCTAGTGCTCAAGGTGACAATGTGGGGTTTTCTAGATGGGAAAGGCTTACTTTGAGGTGTGCTGTTATAGCCCTACCATCGATACGAGTGTCCAACCGGAGAGTAGTTAAGAGTAGTATCATAAAGAGAAGATATTTATATGAGAGTGTTCACTAGTGAAAGTATGATCCCTAGGCCTTGTTTCTAAGCATTGAAACACCGTTTGCAATTAGATCTATTACATGTTTGCTTGCTTCCATCTTTATTTCAGTTTGCCTTTAGTCTTTTCCACGTCAACCACACACCAGCGAGCTATTTTGTGGCACCGTTACCACTTATAATTATCTATACCACTTGTATTTCACTATCTCTTCGCCGAACTAGTGCACCTATACACCTGACAAGTGTATTGGGTGTGTTGGGGACACAAGAGACTTCTTGTATCTTGATTGCAGGGTTGCTTGAGAGGGGATACCTTTGACCACTTCCTCCCTGAGTTCGATAAACAATGGGTGATCCACTTAAGGGAAAACTTGCTACTGTTCTACAAACCTCTGCACTTGGAGGCCCAACAACTGTCTACAAGAATAGAAGTGTGTAGACATCAAGCTATTTTATGGCGCCGTTGCCGGGGAGGAAAGGTAAAAGGTATTCATACCGGAGGATTAAAGAAGAAGAACCTCCCACGGCAAACGCATATTTTTTGGCGCCGTTGCCGGGGAGGTAAGGTAAAAGGTACTCACATCCTCTGGTGTGAGTGCTCGAAGTTATTTCCTTTAGATTCTGCAATTTTGTCTTTTTGTTTTTTGTTTTCACTAGTTAGGCTTAATGGAAAACAACAACAAAATTAGAGAGCTTTATAGTATTTATCTTGAGTTAGGACATGATGTGTTTGAAGAGAAAATTAAAAAACCTATGGAAATTTATTTGCATGCTAATAGCAATGTTGTTAGTATGAATTCTTTGGACACCGTTATTGTTAATGCTATGGAGAAGTCTAAGCTTGGGGAAGCTAGTTTTTATGAAAATGATCTTTTTAGTTCCCCAGCTTTGGAAGATAGCAATTCTATTGCTTATGATGATACCAAACCTCCAATATATGATGATTACAATGATGAATATGTTATTTTCAGTCCACCTACTATTGAGGAGAAAATTAATTATGATTACAATATGCCTCCTATATTTGATGATTACGGTGATGAGAATAATAATGTATCTATTTTGTTAAATTTGCTCCCACTACGATTAATAAGAATGACTATGCTTATATGGTGAGTATAAATTCTTTTATGCATGTGGCTCATGATAAGAATGTTTTATGTGATGGTTATATAGTTAATTTTATCCATGATGCTACTAAAAGTTATTATGAGAGAGGGAAACATGGTTTTATGCATCTCAATAATATTAAGTTTCCCCTCTTTATGTTGAAAGTCTTGAAGTTGCACTTGTTTTGCTTTAACATGCTTATTGCTTTGTGCTTTCATGACTTATTTATTTACAAGATTCCTATGCATAGGAAGTGGGTTAGACTTAAATGTGTTTTAAATTTTCTTATTGATGCTCCCTTTTACTTCAATTCATATTTCCCATGTGAGCATCTTCTCAAACTATCATGCCCAACTTAAAGGCGTTAAAGAAAAGTACTTATTGGGAGATAACCCAAAAGTTTTAGATAAGTCTTGGAAGTTATTACTTTATTAATAACCGCTCCTTATCCTTTTTTTATTTGTTTTTTGTGCCAAGAGTAACCTCTAATGAGAGAGAAGTAATGATTGGGAAAGGTGCTGTCCCGAAACAGATTTTTGTGCTTCACCGGAAAAATACGTGTAAACTCTCTGAACGTCTTTTTGAGGCGTGAATTTTTGTGCTTCTGCCCCAGGTTGTTATCTAACTTTCGTTAGTTCAACACGTTTTGATTTGAGCAACAAAAAGTCTTCGAAAAAATTCGTCTTTACCTTCTGGTCTGTTTTGACAGATTTCTGCCATTTTCTGTATTTGCTTCTTGTTGGTTCCTTTTTTAGTTCTTTTGGGGAATTGAGCTTTTTGAGGGAAATGATACAGTAGCTTGTGTTTTAATGCAAGTTTATTTGGTGTTAGAACTTAACCTTAAGACGTATTTATCTTGAGTGCACTAATGTTGCTAATAAAGATTGTGTGAAGTTTTCTATGAAGGAAAAATTTCAGGTGTATGGACGGAATGAGTAATGAGATGAAGGATGGACTAAAGCTCAAGCTTGGGGATGCCACGCGTGTCACCCCAAGAAATATCCAAAAAGTACAAGCGTCAAAGCTTGGGTATGCCCAAGGCACCCCCTCTTCATCAATAAAAATCCCAGGTTTCTTCCGAACACTTCATTTTTATTGTTTCATGCACAGTTGTGTTGTTCTTGGAGCGTCTTCTTTTTCGTTTTCGTTTGCTTTTGTTTTCTTAGTTTTCTGAATAAATTGGTTGGACTCCCTCTTTCATACATTAGTTTTCAAATAGTTTGGTTTGGATTGGAAAAGGGTAGGAAAGTTCATGCTTAAGTGGTAAAGAGAGCTTGTTTTTGACTGTGGTCTATCCTTTGTCATGCCATGCTTGATATTGTTTTGGATTTATGCTTAGTATTCTTTGCTATAGCATGACATGTTATAAACAATTGAGATTGCTTAATGTGCTTTGGATGAATCATGCGTTGTTTTAGCATATTAAAGCATAGTATTATGGTATTCTCCTTTGATGGTATATTTGGGTTGACTTGGCGCATGCTCACACCATGTTATGACTATCCCAAGTCACCATAGCCTTGATGATCCTTTAGTTTTCAACTTGTAGTATCACTTTATGCTTTGATCAATGATGTTTTGTCGCTCTGCATGATTATGGCCATTATTGCTCTCTTAGTTTGTCGCTCCCAGTCTTTTGCTAGCCTCTGCAACCAAGTATGAGTTCCACTCATGCATCCAACTCCCTAAACCAAGTTATTCCAAAGAGTCCACCATACCTACCTACTAGCTTATGCTATTCCAAGTATATTCATGTATTTGTTTACCTTCCAAATTAAACTTGTTATGAGAAAACTAGGGATTAAAGCTCTCACAAACTTGATGGCCAGAAGACTCACGGAGCGAGAAGGAGAGTCGGAGAGGGGCCACAGGGTGGCCACACCACCCCATGGCGCAGGTCCCCCCAGGCCGCGCCAGGGCATGGTGTGGGCCCCCTGGACGCCCACCGACCTTGCCCTCTGGCCTATAAGAAGCCTCCCGATGTAAAAACCCTAAATAATCAAGCCTCCAGCCACGAAAAGTTCCGCAGCGCCGCCACTCTGTTTCGGCACCCTGCCGGGATGGGGAAGTGCCCCCGGAGCCATCTCCATCGATCTCCACCACCATCTCCATCACCATTGTTGATTCCCATGATAAGGAGGGAGTAGTTCTCTCTCGAGGCTAAGGGTTCTACCGGTAGCTATGTGTTCATCTCTCTCTATGCATGATCTTATTGAGATCATGAGCTTGTAATCTATAGATCTACCTTGCTACTCAAGTGCTTTAATAGATCTCTGCTCTCCCCATGTGTGTGAAAGTGACAGCATGCACACCATGGTGGCACTTAGGCTAGAGATTACAAATACTTGTTATGGGTTATATTTGGAGTTGGATGTCTTTATAAAATTGTGGTGTTTGTTGGAACCATCTAGTGCTCAAGGTGACAGTGTGGGATTTTCTAGATGGGAAAGGCTTACTTTGAGGTGTGCTGTTATAGCCCTACCATCGATTAGAGTGTCCAACCGGAGAGTAGTTAAGAGTAGTATCATAAAGAGAAGATATTTATATGAGAGTGTTCACTAGTGAAAGTATGATCCCTAGGCCTTGTTTCTAAGCATTGAAACACCGTTTGCAATTAGATCTATTACATATTTGCTTGCTTCCATCTTTATTTCAGTTTGCCTTTAGTCTTTTTCCACGTCAACCACACACCAGCAAGCTATTTTGTGGCACCGTTACCACTTATAATTATCTATACCACTTGTATTTCACTATCTCTTCGCCGAACTAGTGCACCTATACACCTGACAAGTGTATTGGGTGTGTTGGGGACACAAGAGACTTCTTGTATCTTGATTGCAGGGTTGCTTGAGAGGGGATACCTTTGACCACTTCCTCCCTGAGTTCGATAAACCTTGGGTGATCCACTTAAGGGAAAACTTGTTGCTGTTCTACAAACCTCTGCACTTGGAGGCCCAACAATTGTCTACAAGAATAGAAGTGCGTAGACATCACATGCCCTTCTCACTCATATGCCCAAGCCTCTTGTGCCACAACTCAACCGAAGTGTCATTCTCAGCGACGTTCTGCACATCATTGCATAGCTTGGTTTTAGTCACATAGATACAGTCTTGCTTGCTTCCTCGGGCCACAATCAAAGAGCCTTTGGTGAGTTTCCATTTTGCATCACCAAAATAACTTCCATGGCGAATGACATCAAGCTTTCCAACTGACAACAGATTCAGCCATATGTCGAGAACATGTCTCACGTCATCGAGCACCAACCTGCAGCCTGTGTTTGTCTCAATGCATATAGTGCCCTTGCCAACAATAGTCGACGAACCACTATTTCACATCCTTACCTAGCCAGTAATGCCGCTGGTATCGGACGTGAAATACTCCTTGTGTGATGTAATGTGGAAGGACGCACCTGAATCCACAACCCAACCCATGGCATCATCACGAACAATATTATAGCATATTTCATCTTCAATGACTAGGTAGTCTTCACCTTGCTCACATTCTGCAGTCATGGCGGCACCATTCTCGCCCTTTTGCTCGGCCTTCTTCTCGACTTTTCCCTCTAGCAGATCTCTTTTGTATATTCTGCAATCGCTCTTCTTGTGTCCCGGTTTGCCACAATAATAGCAAGTAGCACCTGATCTCTGTCTTGACTTTGATCTCCCCCTGGACTTCTGGTCTTTTCCATACTGAGATTTGCCTTGGCCACGTCCACGGTTGTCATTCTTGCTATGGGATTCAGCCACATAGGCATCAGAAGAGGAGACATCGCCTTTTTCCCTCTTTCTAGCTTCTTCATTAAGCATGTTGTTCTTCACCATCTCCAATGTCAGCTTCCCATATGGAGCTGAATTTCTAACTGACACAACAAGCGTGTTCCAACTGTCGGGCATGGAACTCAGCAGCAACAATGCTTGCACCTCATCCTCAAAGTTGATCTTCATGGCAGAGAGTTGATTTATATGGCACTGGAAGACATTCAAGTGTTCAATAACACTGCTACCATCCCGGTACTCAAGCTTGGCTAGTCTTTTGATTACCAAGGCCTTGTTCATAGCTGTCTTCCTCTCATACATTGACTCCAACTTCTGCCACATCTCATACGCATTTGTGTCGTTTGCAACATGGTGGAATATATTGTAGTTGATGTACAAACGAATCATACCTACTGCTTTTCTGTTCAACACTCTCCATTCTTCTTCCGTGACACCGGATGTCGGTATTTTGTCTTTCACAATTGGCTCTTACAAATCCTTACAATAAAGGATGTCTTACATCATGGGCTTCCATAATGAGAAATTGGAAGAATCAAGTTTTATCATGCCACTTGTGGTGGCACCTTCTTCCAAAGCCATTGCGAGCTAGCAACAACCTTAGAGCAAACCTTGAAGCTCTGATACCACTCTATTGGGGAATTAGCACACTCAAACGTGATCTGAAAATACGCAGTGGAATAAGATGTAAACTTCAGCACCACTCATATGCTAACTCCACGGATCGTTTCTCAGTCACGGAAGGAAACATATGCATCAAACATATATGGAGGAAACATATTCTGTCCCAACCGAGGACAAGTCCTGTGTGCTCTCACACACAGCTGCTGAAATCTCCAGGTAGGCAGGACAAGTCCTATGTGCTCTCAGCACATAGGAGCAGCAACAAGCAAATCAACACACAGGGACACCAATCCTTTTTACATGGAAAACCTCTCAACTTGAGAGGAAAAACCACGGGACGAAGCCACACAAATCTTCTTCCACTATTATCAAATGGGGATACAACTTGTTCTTCTCTAGAGAGCACTAGAGGATCTCATACATCAAGATTTGGGGCACAAGAGCTAGGGATCGGAGCAATCTCACCAAAGATGGTGGAACCACAGCTTGAAGGAGACAAGGTAGTGGATCTGGACGTCACGACCTTGTGGGCAAAGCCCGGTGCTTGATTTAGCTTCTTCCTTCAATTTCTCCTCTTTCCCTTCTCTCTTGGTTTTCTTCTCCAATGGAGGCTATCCTGGATTTTCGTCTATCCACCCTGTGGTGGCTGGATGGGAGGCTTATCATCCCCCTTCCCTCATGTGCAATGTCCAAAATGACCCTTGGTCATAACCCTAAAGGTTGTTGGGCTCTTGCACCTGTTTGGGCCGCCTGAAAGGCTTCATAAGGCCATCTCCTCACAACCCACATGAGGAGGATACCCAACAATTCCCCCTCAGGTGTGGCGAGACTGTTGTTGCATTTGGAAGGTTGGGAATAATCTCATCTTCACTGCAACCTCTTGCGATGATCACGACGTGCTTTGTAGTTATTCCAAAGATTTGGAAGTTATGTATAGGAGATTTGACCCCTCTGATATGGGGGCCTTGATTCGTTGTATATCTTTCCTCCTTAGTTACATCCTATGATATTTATTGTGGACGGACTTGTGCAATATCGACCTGCTTGATCTTTACTAGATTTATGTGTGGGGGGGGGATAGGGGATAATAAAGTTGCTTGCAAAATGGGGAAAAGGATTTACTATGAAAACCTTGTACAATGCATTGCTGACCAAACCACCTATCAAATTTTCAATTAGTTATGGTATTTGAAACTTCCTGGTAAGATCAAGATTTTCTCGTGTTACGTGGTGAACTTGGACAAAATATAAAAAAAGGGGATGAGATTGGATGGGATGGACCTGAACAGTGTATGTTTTGTTCTTCTGATGGTAGTATATACCGTATGTTCTTTACTTTTGTACTATTGCTAGATTTATTTGGAATATTTTCTGAAGTTATTTCAATACCTTAGCTCAACCTACATGTGTAGCTGAGATGGGTGGATGGGTTCTTAATTTCTAAGGACAAGATAGGGTGGCAATGAAAATATGCTTGGCATCTATTTTATGGTCCATTTGAAAAACAAGAAACCAAACATACTTTGATAATATTATGCTAAATAATATATGTTGTATTATCTATATGATAGTTCATTGGATAAAATGATTGGAGTGAACTGCAAAAAATGAATACAAAAAGTGTTGCGGCAAGGAGCAGAACAATTGAAGATGATGATCAGGGACATCTTTAGTAGATTGAGAGGTTGGGCGCCATTATGTCAAAGAATCGCTAGTGGATTATCTTCATGAGGAACATATGTGTTTGGGGCGTTGATTAAGATAGGGAAGAGTGCAGGGCTTTGTCTAGAGATTAGTCCCTGCTGTAATTTCTTGTTTCTGATTCTTGACATTGTGCATATGTGTGTGCTACAAACTAAATAAATGAACTATGTACAAACATATCAAGTTTCATTACTTAAACTAGGGGATTAATAAATAGAAGGGCCGCATCACATGATGTATTCTTCTTTGAATTTTGTGTAACTCCTTTTCCCCATTTTTCTCTCTCTCTCTCCCTAAAATCCCTTGTGGTAACTTTATATTTGACGGCTAAGTCACTTTTGAGGTAATATATCAAATGGTTGCGATCTTTCCCTCGCCCGTGGAAAAAAAAATCTTGTGTTACCTCCCTCTCAAGAATAATATTTGTTATTCCATATGTATATGCACAACCTTAGGATCCTTTCCGAATGCTGGAAATTTAGAGCAGTTACTCCCAACATTTTTTGGGTAAGAACGTAGATGGTCTCTCTGCCATATGGCATTTTCATATTGTTCACATCATGTACTCATCCCTCCATCCACAAATGTATCTAGATATGTTTTAGTGTGTAGATATATACGACAAGTAATATGGATCGGAGGGAGTACCAAATTTTGAACTCAAAATTCAAACCGCAAAGATTTTGTTTTATAAAATAGCCACAATATAAGAAGTATTGTATTATGCATTTTGTGAAAGTTTTTCATGTTTGAACATAGGGTTTGTGAAGAAACAACAGGCTGAAAATGTTCACTATTTCTTATTTGTTGGATCGGTTTTTGATGATGTCGCGGCCACACATTGTTCCTCAGAATCAGTGAAGTTGCAACCGATCTATCGTTTCAAGGGTATGGGTCCATGCCTTTGTTGATGCATTATCTATCTCACTTAATCTTCCTCTGAAAAGCCTGGCAAAGAAAGGAACTTAGTATGTCTGTTTAGAGCTTCCATTAAAACTGGCCTATTTTCTTAGTGTGATTCCAACAGACCAGTTTACTTCCCGTCAGAAACATGGGCCTTTGTCGTTTAGATACATAGAAGAGGCCTAGAAAGCCCAAAAGCTGAAAAGCATAGTAGAATCAAGCGTGCGTATCTATCTTGGATTTTCCTTCTCCGTTCCGGAAAGAAGTAGCCTGAAGACTCTTAACGCAATGGGAAACAAACGCTCCGCAACTTTTTTCCAAGGTGGCAAAGGATAACTGCTGGACAAAGCAATGGATAAAACCCTCCTGAGAAAGCATGAAGTGCCATGCCCTTCTCCTGAGATCTACGCCCCTCTCCAGAAAGCTAGCGTACGCAACTTGAAAGAAGAATCACGGCGACAAATCAGCGAGCCCCTCTTGTCTCCTGCCTTTTAGGAGCCTTTTGGTTAACTGGAAGAACGTTGGACTTGTTGATGCATCTCTGAAACCGGCAACCGAACGGCCGGTTCGAACCCTGAACCGAAGTCTTGACTTCTCTGTCGTTTTACTGTCGGCTGAAGTATTCCACAAGTTCAGACTAGAAGAGCTCATCAGCAACAGCAATCAAACTGCAGGGCGCGTACCTGAGCCTAGAAACGTCTACATGACGCAGACCTGGAATTTTCTTTCTTCCCAAAATAAACGAAATATCGAAGCCATGGGCCATGATGGCTTGGGCGGCAATGAGATTTGACGAAGCGCCAAATCATAGCTACAGGCTGTGCCGGGACAAACCGCCGGCTCCACCGTCCGCACTCCCCGAGCCTTGCAACGCAGACGAGTCCTTTTCGCCTAATTATTTCTAATCTAGCGCATTCCCGCGGTTTCCTTCAACAGTTGATTGCTCTGACAAGAGCTTAAATGTTAAATCCCCCTTTTTAAACGATGGCGGCATCCCTTCCCTCTATACTTTGCTTCGCGCCACCCTGATCGAAATTCTTTCCCTCCGCTCCGTCCTAATCCTAATCGCTTCCCGACCAAGTCTCCGGCTTCCCCTCCCCGCCCAAAAGCAAACGATTCCAACCCAAATCGATCGTAGCCTAGCCGAGTAGCAGCCGAAGAATTAACAAACCCGGCCTCTCATTAGCCCGCTAGCTACCCGATCGAGCACCCAACATGGATCACACAAATCTTTCTTCTCCCGTAATGGCGGACGCGGCTCCGGGCCAACCAAGATTCGGCGGCAGCGATGCCGTTTCTGCCAGATTACAGCAGGTTCTCGCGCTCCTGTTCCCGTCCAACCTCGTCGCCAAGGCCGTGCTGTTCGCCGTCGTGGTGGCGCTGCTGCCGCTGCTGCCGACGAGCCAGGCGCCCAGGATCTGGGAGCTGCCGCACATCCTCCTGCTCGGCCTCGTCATCTCCTACGGCGTCTTCGGCCAGAGGAACGCCGATGACGAGGCGGCCCCGGTGGCCGCCGCTTCTTCCGAGATCGCCGACGACGAGGACGACTCGGTCGAGTCCTACGTCTCCCAGATACTGCAAGGCCCGCTCGTCTTCCAGGGGAACGTCCGCGACGGTGACAGCCGTGAGAGCAATGGCGGCGACCAGGCGTGGAGCTCGCAGTACTACGCCGACGATACCCTCGTCGTCGTCGCCGGCGCGGGCAGCGAGGGCGACGCCGGCGACAGGCCGCTTCTCCTGCCGGTGAGGAAGCTGAAGCCGGCGACCGAAGAAGAATCAGCAGCGGGAAATGTAAGTGACGACCGCGTTCATGAAGAGGCAGAGATCCTTCTCCCCAATGAAGGAGGGACAGGGTACGGCGGAGCGCGCGAATACGCCACGTCTTCGCCGTCCTCCGTCCTCGACGCCGGCTTGACCCTCTCGCCGTGCGCGCCTCCTCCTCCGCCACCTCTGTCGGAGTTCCTTGGCGGCGGCGCACGCGTCCTCGGGAAGGCCAAAGCAAGAAGTTTCAACGAGCATGGAATCGGCGACCGGAAGATGAGTGGACGGGCGGACATACGGAGCGGCGGCGGAAACAGGTTCCGGTCAAATTCTGCGATCCAAGCATCGAGGAGGAGCACTTTCGCCGGCTACGATCCTGTAGTTCCGTCCGACAATCAAGTTGACGCAGATGACGAGTTGGACGACATGGCCGCGGCATCAGACAGCTCCTTCAGCAGCGACGACATGGTCAGGGACGGCCACGATGAACACGACAGTGAGGAAGATAACTGCGAGGAGCAGGAGGATCTGCAAGAGGACAGCTCCTGCGATGAAGAGCTGTTTGAGCTGGCAACGAGGCCGGGGCTAGAGGCGGGGGGGGAGGAGGAGGACGAGGTGGACAGGAAAGCTGACGAGTTCATAGCCAAGTTCAGAGAGCAGATTAGGATGCAGCGGGCTGCCCCGGGCAGGAGATGACCGATCACGGATGAGTTGGTCGGATTACCTCACGTGTAATGGCACTACATTTTAATGTTTGTTCTTCTTCAAGTTCTTTTGATTGTTCTGATGTAATTAACCACGGCCTGGACGAATGGTGTAAATGAGTGGAAATTGCTGGCTCGTTTCCTCTTTTTTTTCCGGGTAAATCTCAGTTCAGGGCGCCCTGCATATTGTCTTAGCCAGCGGACTCGCGGCGTCCATAGGATCAACCACGAACGGGCTAGATCTAGCACGCACTGTGTGGAACTACCGGGGCAACCATCTGCCGTTGGATTAAAATTTCACGGTACAGATCGAGTAGCGCCGTCGACCTGCTGGAAATGGACACGCCGCACCCTAGGGGCCCCACTCCGCTCACCCCGCACCCTTATTACTCCACTATGTCGGCCGCTTCGGTCTTTCCTTCTCTTCTCCCTCCATCGCCTTCTTCGTTTCTCCGTTGGTTGGATTCTAACATTCTCCATTTGCGGTTAATCTCCGACGGTTTTCTAGTTCATTCCGGCCTGCCCTGGGGTACATGTTTCTCCACCCCTCTTTTTCTCTCCTGGTGTTGTCTAATTTCTGTGTATTGTCTAGGTTGAGTTCCGGGTTGATTCAGAATGTTTGTTTCAAGTTCGTCCTTGTGATGAGGCGATGTCTTCGGTGAAATGGTGCTTGAAGTTGTCGTGGTTCCGGTATACATGTGTGCGCTGCGATTTGTTGCTAGTTTGGCCCCGTTAGTCGCCATTTCGCCCTCCTATGTTTTCTGACGCGACGTTCTAGTGTTCATGTCCTCTTCTAGGCAGGGTTTGGTGATGTATACTGCATATGGCGGTGGTGAATGATAATTGTGGCGATGCATATTCATTATTGTGAAGGGTTATTGGGGTGCAATTTAGATTCATTAATTTGAAGGTGGAAAAGGGGTGATTAACTGTGTGAAGGGATGTGTGATTCTTGATCTTAATTGCATATACCTGGATGGATATGCACATCACCATTATACCTGGATAACTTTACCCAAAACACATGAGTAACTCCACAGGTTTTAGGTGGATAAGTATCATCTAGAGAACATGGTAAATGGCATATGTTCTAGTTGTGATGACTAGGCTATAAATATATAGTTAAATCTACCATGCCACATGTTTGTGTTGTTTCATTGGTAGACAACTAATAGGCATACAGTGCAATATATGTGTTGTCTCTTTTTAATTTTTCGATGTGCGTTTGTGTGACTCTCCCTTGTTTAGTTTATATGTTGTTTTATACGCTAACTGTAATGTAAGGTAGGCATAATTTTCACGGTATATAATTGAGCATTGTGCTGTTTCAAAATTAAAGACACACTAACTTTTTTACATTACACAATCACTACTATACCTCGATAACTTTTACCTAAACACATGAGTAACTACATAGGTAATGGGTGGATAAGTAATTGATGTGGATTGGGGAGAAAGGTTAATTTCGCATGTTTGTCTGCCGAATTGCTAGGTTCTGTATATGCAGATTTTATGTATTAGGCGCTAAATAGAATGTTATATTCATGATTTTCCATGTCACTTATGCATGTTAGCATTTGCTTTTTGAAAAAATACATAATATTTTTTCTATTTTGTCGATCTCACACATCACCACTATACTTGGATAACTTTTCCCAATATACATGAGTAACTCCATAGGTTCTAGGTGGATAAGTATGATCTAGAGAACATGGTAATGACATATGTTTTGAGTTATGATGACTAGACTGTAAATAGATGGCTCAGTCTACCATGACCACTTGGGGTAACTGCATAAGTAATTGGTGAATAAATGATACCTTGAAGGATGGGTAACTAAAAATTGATGATGATAGCTATAATGAAAATACCTAGTTAAACTATAGCATGAATACATAGGTAACTTTTGTAAGTACTGGGTTGATAACTTCATCACTAATGGTTTGATTGCTACATCATTTTGGTTTTGTCCATTTACAGACATTTTTTACCTTTTTAGTACTTGTAGCTTTGTTGGTTTTTACCCATGATGCATTTTCTTACGGACATACTTTAGTGATCCTTGCTTTAAGTTTCAAAATATGATTTTGGGATATGATGCTATGTGTGCATGTTCATGTATCCTTCAAAAGTAGTTATTTTTCTCATATTTGTTACTTATGCATATGTAACCTAAGTTCTTTTTTGCTATCATTTTTT
Organism: Avena eriantha; assembly: GCA_910589775.1. Lineage (NCBI taxonomy): Eukaryota > Viridiplantae > Streptophyta > Magnoliopsida > Poales > Poaceae > Avena > Avena eriantha. The sequence continues at coordinate 503,716,356 of OU342740.1, read as the reverse complement.
GTTTATCTGACTTTTTTTGTTATGCAATGTAGGATCTAGTATAGGAAAGAAATGGAAGGTTGCTGACACTATCGGTGGGGATGAAGAAACATATGGAACTATACGCGTACGGAACCGTGCGTCTCCTTATTATCTTGTCTTGTTGTACGAGTTTCTGGCTGATGACCAGAAAATAGTTGTGAACAATATGGATTTCGGTGACATGCTTGATATAAAGTGTCCCACTTTGCACAACCCACTAATTCTTTTGTTTGCGAGGCTATATGGCAAGAAGTGTCGTGATCTTGTTGTCCCGGGTCGAGGCAGGATCCCGCTGAATGAAGCATCATCACTTTATCGTCTATTTCGTTGTTGTCTTCGATCCAAATATGTTCCCGAGCCCCCACTAAACAAATAGACACCCTTCTGACCTTTGGGATTGTAATTTTTGAAGGACCTAAAAATCATCCTTCGCTGGTGCTCTCAAATACTTAGGCCCAAACACTTCAACAACTGCTACTACAAAATACTTGACACACTTGATGGCTTGTCTCTCATTCATTGCCAATGGATCATCAATGAAATCTGCTGGAATACCATATTTCATCATGCACAATGTGTCAGACACCTTTTGGAAGGTTCTATGCCCAAGATCTCTGGTGTAATACCCCCTCTGCTGTAAGAACGATTATGTACCTTGACCCACGCAGTTGATATCCTAAATTGATAGTTGATGGAAACAACTTCGTGTGTACCAACTCATTGGGACTCCAAGTGCAGAGTGTTGCAGCAAGCGTCTTTTTCCCACAAGGGTGACTCGAGGGTTTATATCGAACTCTCGAGTAATTGCAAAGGAATCTCGTTTTCTTATCCTCTTCTAACAACTTGTGTTGCCAACTCCACCATCTAATTGTCAAGCAGAAGGTTTGGTATTAGTAAAACTGAAATAAAACTATAAATAAATAAAAGTAAACAATCTATAACTAGGTAAGAAAGTAAATATAATAAAGTAAAGTTCTTTTTTGGTGTTTGTTTGTGTGAGTAGTAAATGTATTTTTGTATTTTCAGATTTAATTAATGTAGAAAATATAAAAAACAACTAAAGTGTGTAAAATGTGTTTCTTATAATAAAAAGTGGAACGGGGTTCATGTGTTCACTTGTCTACTCTCTGATAAGGTGCAATGGACATAAAAACTTCTTATGGATGATATTATATCACTTGAAACTTTCATTATATGTTTTATTAGTATTCATATGGGCATCACGTCCTAATATAAAGATGATACAACACATCTCCCTTATACTCCTCTAAAAAGGAAAAACCCTATGCAATCTAGAATTAAGAATAAATAGAATATAGCCTTATGTACTTTGACATGATGTTTGAATAACAAATGTGCTATCTTGACCAAACAAGAAAATCTTTGATGTCACAAGACAAATATAACTCATGCATTCACTTTATCCCTAGTGAGGTAACAAAATAAAAATAAAAAAACTAGTGAATCTCGAGTTTTCTATCACTGCCCAACCTCCATCATCATGTTACTCCATCTAATACACACGTTCCCCCACACATGCTCTTGCATACAAGTATGATCAAAATAAGTACTTAGTAACGGGGTACATAATATGCATCTACCAATACATCTTACACACGATAGAATTCTAATTCCAAATATTATCTCACAAAACAAAGATCCATCACATAACAATTATATAGATGACCATAATAATGTTGGGCAGTGATGCACTCGACGATCGACGTAGAGCTCGTTGGGAACCCCAAGAGGAAGGTATGGTGAGCACAGCAGAAAGTTTTCCCTCAATTATGAAACCAAGGTTTAATCGAACCAGTAGGAGCAAGGAAACACCCTAAAGGTGTTACTAGCTGAGCTTTGGCAGGGCGCACTACCGGTGCTAGTAGCAACGTGGAGACCTGCACAACATAACCACAGAACTTTGTTCCCAACTTGCGATGAGGTTGTCAATCTCCCCGTGTTTTGCAGAAAACAAAGGATTAAACGTATCGAATGGAAAGAAGTAAAAGTTTGCAAAAAGTAAACACAAAGAAGTAAAAGATTGTAGATTGTATGTAAAGTAAAAGGACCGGGATCCATAGTTCACTAGAGGTGGCTCTCCTTAGATAGATAACATGCTGGGTGAACAAATTACAGCGGGGCAATTGACAAACACCGAGAAAGAAATATATACATATACTAATCGTCTTGAATCCTTTGAGACTTGATTGGGAATTACAACATAATACATAGACCGTCATCCAACTGCATCTATGACTAATAATCCACCTTCAGGTTATCATCCGAACCCTCTCCAGTATTAAGTTGCAAGCAACAGATTATTGCTTTACGAACTGCGTGTAAAGTAAAAAATACAATTGTTCTATGAACAAAGGATTGTTGTTTTCTCCCTAGTAGCAACAACACATCTAGTACCTTAGAGATTTCTGTCACTTCCCCAGATTACCGGAGGCATGAACCCACTATCGAGCATAAATACTAACTATTGGAGTTGCTAGCATCTACTTGGCCAAGATAGCTACTAACAATGAAAAGCATGCAAGATCACAAATAACAAAGACATGATAGAATCAATAATCAGTCTAAAATAGCATCTCAATATCCATCGGATCCCCGCAAACACAACATGTATGAATTACAAATAGATGATCTTGATCATGAACGGAGCTCACAAGATCTAAACACGAAAGCACAAAGGAGGAGAAACCAGCCATCTAGCTACTACATGGATCCGCAGTACAAGGATGAACTACTCACGCATCACACTGGAGGCTTCCATGGTGATGAAGAAGGCCTCCAGGGTGAATTCCCCTCTCCGGCAGGGTGCCGGTAAGAGCTTCAGATCCCCCCAATCTAGGGACAGAGACGACGGCGGCTACAGACTCTTTCGTGGATTTTTGATCGGGTCCTTAGGGTTTTCGTCCCGAGGTCAACTTATAGGCGGAAGGAGAGGACGAGGGGGTGCTGGGGTGCCAGACCACCCCCTGGCGCGGGCCAAGCCTGGCCGTGCGGCCAGGTGGTGTGGTCGGCCCCTGGCCCCTCTCCGTCTCGTAATCTGACACTTGATCCCTTCTGGAAAAATAGGCACTTTGGCTTTTGTCCCGTCCAATTCCGAGAATATTCATTTTCTGACTTTCCTAGAACCAAAAATAGCAGAAAACAGGCAGCTGGCACTATGGCTCTTGTTAATAGGTTAGTCCAAGAAATCATATGAAAAGTACTCCAAAGTTGGAACAAAACACAAGAAAGTGGATAAAAGTAAGCATGGAACATCAAAAATTATAGATACATTTGCAATGTATCAACATCCCCAAGCTTAACTCCTGCTCGTCCTCGAGTAGGTAAGTGATAAAACTAAATAATTTTTGAGGTGACGTGCACCATCAAAGACTTGATCATAGTATTTGCAAAACATTCAAAGCTGAGATCATAGTACTTCAATCATAACATGAAAGACAAAGTTCTAGCAATAAGCAAAGAGATTATGATGCAACATGAAAAGGTTCAAACAAAAGATTCATGAATAACATGCTTTGCAAGACGTTTGTTTGTTTCACATAAAGAAAACATAGCATAAAAGTATTCAGCTTGTCCCTCAATAGAGTAGCAAATATAAATGCATAGGACACCTTCAAAGTTCATAAGAGTGACTAGATACAATAGTTTAAAACAAGTAATAACAAGTTATGCATCAATCAACTAGTCTTGGGACAATGCACATAGAACTAAGAATGTCCACTATGCTCTCAAAGTAGTGCATAAAGATAGAAGGTGGAGACTCAATATAATGGTGGAAGAAAGGCCTTTTGTAAAAGGAAGTAGGGATTCAAGTCTCATAAAGAGCTTCCAAAAATTATGGTACTTATAGCTTTCAGCTCTCATTGCCCTTATCATAAGCATCTTTAAGGTGATTAAGGTTAAAGTGACACAACTAAGAGGATATGCTTGACAAGTTATAAACCGAAATCTCATGCCCCTTCTTACGAAGACCGATCCTCGTGCTACTCAACTTTAGTCACGAGTAAGCTCTTGTCATTGTAAGTATACGTGTATCATTAAGAACCGCCAACGGGGTACCCCTTGCACATGATACGTGAGCTTTCCCATAATCAAAATGACAAGGCAAGCAGATAATGAGCATCTCAGCGATCTTTTTATTTGCTATTTGCATAGGTTTTTATTGAGGATGCTTCATAGAGTGCTCATTATGGTGATGCTGCAAGTTTCCACCATGATTAGGCATGGCTTAGGCTAGCGGCCCAGGCGTTTCTCTAACACACATACAAACTCCATGATCTTACAAGTTCCACTTTTATTTCACACCGCCGGGATCCGTAAGCAAAAGATCATAATATCAACGGGGTACAAAGTACAAGTGCAAGTTTGAAAGCCTTCCCCATGAAACATGGTTCTGCTAATTTCAACTTATAAAGCGCAAGCATATACGCAACAAAGAAGGACCCATAGGTTCAAGTTTATTAGAGGCAATAAAGTAAAGTGTGCCATCAAGTTCGTGAGAGCTTTAATCACTAGTTTTCTCATAACAATTGGAAGGTAAACAAAAGCATGAATATACTTGGAATAGCATAAGCTAGTAGGTAGGTATGGTGGACTCTTTGGAAAAACTTGGTTTAGGTATTTGGATGCATGAGTGGGCCTCATACTTTGTTGTGGAGGCTAGCAAAAGGCTGGGAGCGACAAACTAAGAGAGCAATAATGGCCATAATCATGCAGAACGACAAAACATCATTGATCAAAGCATAAATTGATACTACAAGTTGAAAACTAAAGGATCATAAAGGCTATAGTGACTTTGGATAGTCATAACATGGTCTGAGCTTGCGCCATGTCAACCCAAATAAAGCATCAGAGGAGAATGCCACAATACTATGCTTTAATATGCTAAAACAACGCATGATTCATCCAAGGCACATTAAGCAATCTCAAATGTTTATAACAAGTCATGCTACAGTAAATAATACTAAGCATAAATCCAAAACAATATCAAGCATGGCATGACAAAGCATGGCCACAGTCAAAAACGAGCTCTTTTTACCACATAAGCATGAACTTTCCTACTCTTTTCCAAACCAAACCAAACTATTTGCAAATCAAAGTGTGAAAGAGGGGGTCCAACCAATCTATTCAGAAAACTAAGCAAACAAAAGCAAACGAAAACCAAAACGAAAACGAAAAAGAAGACGCTCCAAGAAAAACACAACTGTGCATGAAACAATAAAAATGAAGCGTTTGGAAGAAACCTGGATTTTTATTGATGAAGAAGGGGATGCCTTGGGCATCCCCAAGTTTTGACGCTTGTACTTCTTGGATATTTCTTGGGGTGACACGCGTGGCATCCCCAAGCTTGAGCTTTAGTCCATCCTTCATCTCATTACTCATTCCTTCCATACACCTGAAATTTTTCCTTCATACAAAACTTCACACAATCTCATTAGCAACATTAGTGTACTTAAGATAAATAAGTCTCAAGGTTCAGTTCTAACACCAAATAAGCTTCCATTAGAACACTATCTACTGTAGCACTTCTCGCAAAAAGCTCAATTCCCCAAAGGAACTCAAGAAGGAACTAACAAGAAGCAAATGCAGAAAATGGCAGAAATCTGTCAAAACAGACCAGCAGTTAAAGACGAATTTTTTCGAAGACCTTCTGTTGCTCAAATCAAAAAGTGTTGATCTAACGAAAGTTAGATAACAACCTGGGGCAGACGCACAAACAATTACAGCTCAATCCGACGTACAGAGCTCTCTCAGGAATTTTTACGGTGAAGCACAGAAATCTGTTTCGGGACAGCAACTTTCCGAATCATTACTTCACTCTCATTAGAGGTTACTCTTGGTAAAAAAAGCAAATAAAAAGGATAAGGAGAGGTTACAGAGTTAATAACTTCCAAGACTCATCTAAAACTCTTGGGTTATCTCCCAACAAGTACTTTTCCTTAACGCCTTTAAGTTAGGCATGAAAATTTGAGAAGATGCTCTCATAGGAAATATGAATTGAAGTAAAAGAGAGCAAAAAAAGCAAATTCAAAACACATTTAAGTCTAACCCACTTCCTATGCATAGGAATCTTGTATGCAAATAAATTCACAAAGAACAAAGTGACATGCATAGGAAGATAAAACGAGAATAACTTCAAAACTTTCAGCACATAGAGAGGTGTTTCATTACCATAAAAACTTCTACAACCATATTTTCGTCTCTCATAATAATTTTCAGTAGCCTCATGAATAAACTCAACAATATAACTATCATATAAGGCATGCTTTTCATGATCTACAAGCACTAGAGCTTTATTATAAATATTCTCAAAAGAATCCTCGGGAACATAACATTCCCCCTCCTTTGATAAGCATAGGGGACAATCAAATAATGTAAGGGATAAAGAGTTACTCTCATTAGAAGGTAGGCATGGGTAGACCCATTCTTCCTCCTTTTGTCCATCACTCTCCTCCTCTTTTTCATCTAATTTTTTTGTGTTTTTGAAAAGCAAAACAAGCAAACAAAGCAAAAAAGAAAACTAAGCAAAACAAAAACAACAAAGTAAAGAGATTGGTTATGAGGGACTCCCCTTGTGAAGATGTCCTTGACTCCCCGGCAACGACGCCAGAAAAGATCTTGATGCACTCGATGATCGACGTAGAGCTCGTTGGGAACCCCAAGAGGAAGGTATGATGAGCATAGCAGAAAGTTTTCCCTCAATTATGAAACCAAGGTTTAATCGAACCAGTAGGAGCAAGGAAACACCCCAAAGGTGTTACTAGCTGAGCTTTGGCAGGGCGCACTACCGGTGCTAGTAGCAACGTGGAGACCTGCACAACACAACCACAGAACTTTGTCCCCAACTTGCGATGAGGTTATCAATCTCACCATGTTTTGCGGAAAACAAAGGATTAAACGTATCGAATGGAAAGAAGTAAAAGTTTGTAGAAAGTAAACACAAAGAAGTAAAAGATTGTAGATTGTATGTAAAGTAAAAGGACCGGGATCCATAGTTCACTAGAGGTGGCTCTCCTTAGATAGATAACATGCTGGGTGAACAAATTACAGTGGGGCAATTGACAAACACCGAGAAAGCAATATATGCATATACTAATCATCTTGACTCCTTTGAGACTTGATTGGGCATTACAACATAATACATAGACCGCCATCCAACTGCATCTATGACTAATAATCCACCTTCAGATTATCATCCGAACCCCCTCCAGTATTAAGTTGCAAGCAACAGATTATTGCTTTACGAACTGCATGTAAAGTAAACAATACAATTGTTCTATGAACAAATGATCGTTGTTTTCTCCCTAGTAGCAACAGCACATCTAGTACCTTAGAGATTTCTGTCACTTCCCCAGATTACCAGAGGCATGAACCCACTATCGAGCATAAATACTAACTCTTGGAGTTGCTAGCATCTACTTGGCCAAGATAGCTACTAACAACGGAAAGCATGCAAGATCACAAATAACAAAGACATGATAGAATCAATAATCAATCTGAAATAGTATCTCAATATCCATCAGATCCCCGCAAACACAACATGTATGAATTATAAATAGATGATATTGATCATGAACGGAGCTCACAACATATAAACATGAAAGCACAAAGGAGGAGAAACCAGCCATCTAGCTACTACTTGGATCCGTAGTCCAACGATGAACTACTCACGCATCACACCGGAGGCTTGCATGGTGATGAAGAAGGCCTCCAGGGTGAATTCCCCTCTCCGGCAGGGTGCCGGGAAGAGTTTCAGATCCCCCCGATCTAGGGATAGAGACGACGGCGGCTACAGACTCTTTCGTGGATTTTTGATCAGGTCCTTAGGGTTTTCGTCCCGAGGGTAACTTATAGGCGGAAGGAGAGGCCGAGGGGGTGCTGGGGTCGGCCAGACCACCCCCTAGCGCGGGCCAAGCCTGGCCGCGCGGCCAGGTGGTGTGGCCGGCCCCTGGCCCCTCTCCGTCTCGTATTCTGGCACTTGTTCCCTTCCGGAAAAATAGGCACTTTGGCTTTTGTCCCGTCTAATTCCGTGAATATTCATTTTCTGACTTTCCTAGAACCAAAAACAGCAGAAAACAGGCAGCTGGCACTGCGGCTCTTGTTAATAGGTTAGTTTAAGAAATCATATGAAAAGTACTCCAAAGTTGGAACAAAACACAAGAAAGTGGATAAAACTAAGAATGGAACATCAAAAATTATAGATACATTTGCAATGTATCAGGCAGCTCATATGATACTAATGATAGCATAAGAGAGAAAGATCAAGCTACTGCCACAAACCCATAGTTCAGAGGTAGACAACTCCCCCTTTATCATGGAGATGATGTTGATGATGTTACAGAGGGTGGACATCCAACCATCGGCGGCTCCGAAGGTGTTTCCCCCTCCAATAGTCGTTGATTCTAGCTCTATTTTTGTGTTTATCATTTTGCGTTCTGCCTCCTCCGAGATCTCCTCGGGGGACCTTTTTACAGGCATTTTATGGTCAAGACTTCGAGTTAGCGTTGAAGATGGACGATTGTTGATTCTCTAGATAGGAAAGATCATGGGTGGCGCGGTCCCCTTCTTGGGCTGCACCACCTGGTCTGTTTTGGGCCTTCGGGACCCGTTCATGAGGTCCAAGTGCTTTGGGTCATTGTCTTCGCAAAAAATATTCCTTAAAAAATCTTAGGTTAATTTGACTTCATTTAGGTCCCTGAAATTTAAAAATATGAAAAACATGATTTTTTGTTGTGTAGAGTTATAACCCAAATAAAGGGAATTATTGGTAAATCCCCATAAATTAATATAAGATATGTATATGTTCTTGTAAATGATGCAAATAAGTAGAAATATGTGACAATAAACTATAAAATTTATGTATTCATTTTACATGTATCAACAGAAAAAGTATCGCTCGTGATACACCTAATTAGGAGATAGGTAGTTGAAAATCAGTCTATTGTGCCCATCAATTTTCATCATTCGGATCCTCTCAGGGCCGAAGACTGAATCACCATGCGTTGGCCCCTTGTTATTGTGAAACAAGCCATAGAAATATCCTCATATTCTTCATGTCGTATTCCTTATGAGAGGATAAATCTCCAAAAAAATCCATCTACAATACAATTTTGTTTTACAAACTACTCATACATAGCAACAAGAAAATTTGGAAACAAAAAAGTTAAGAAAGAAAGAAACTTACCTTTGACCCTTTTCGTCGAACATCACTGTGTAGCGATGATAGGGAGTCGACCGACTACTTATCAGGGCGCAGGTGATCGTAGTGGCGGCAACTATTGACTATGCCTTCACTCGTCGGGTGTTCGTCGTCCATTGGGTGGTCACCGTAGCGGCCGGCTGGTCATCGAGGGCCCAGGTGGTCGTAGTGGCAAGTGAGGGCTGGGGCAGACGAGGAGGTTCAAGTGGCACCTCCCAGGCCTACAGATCAATGCTAAAGGGCGGCGATAGGACTGAATCATACGACAGAGAGGCGGGCGACGGGGAAGAGATTCTCTAACAATGGGTGGACGTAATAATTTGATCCAAGACAAACAACACTATCAAAACAAAGGTCTCACTCATCTGCAACAAGCCATATTAGATTTGCTAAAGCCATCACTCCCTTGAGTCTATTTGTCCTCAGAAATTTTTCTAGTTTATTTCTTCTGATGACCTTTCCTTGATCCCTCCCTATATTGAAGAAGCCCATCAGCAATGACAAAAAGTAGGGAAGAAAGCAGTGGTTTACCTCCGCCATGGCAGACGAGGGAGAGTAGTCGGGGTTAGAAGAAGAAGAAGAAGAAGAAGAAGAAGAAGAAGAAGAAGAAGAAGAAGAAGAAGAAGAAGAAGAAGAAGAGATCATACCGTGAATCGTAGCTAGACATTTTTCGGGTCAGGTTGGGCTTCAGGCCGTACCTGAAAAAACCCGTCGGACAAAACCCAGGCCCGAGCGTAGCCGAGGTTGGCTAGCGGGCCATAAATTCAGGCCTGAGCCTGGTCCGACCCTGTAGAAAAGCCCCAGGCCGTCAGGCTGCCGAGCCGGGCCTTTCCGATTTTCATCCTTTTCTAGTCCCGAGCTCCGCCCGAGTTGCACATTGGCCTCAGATCAGCAACCCTGGTCCGGCCCGCGGGCCTGTAAAGCCCGCCCCGTCGGCAATCGCGTCCATGATTTATATTTTTTTAAAGGCAATCGCGTAGGCCAGCACCAAGTATGGAACACCTGGTTTTTACATCCAGTAGGATTGATAGGACGCAGGCAATCGCGTCCATAGCACTTTCGCTCGGCAGTAGCCAGGTAGGCGCGGTTCCATCCCAAGTTTCCATCAACAAGGCAGACACAGCGCACGGCTGCCGCTGCTCTCGCCGCGCCGCGCACGGCGTCACTCACTCTTCCACGAGCGACGACACCCGCATTGCCGCGACGTGGCGCCGTGCAGCTCTGGGCACGGCACGCGTCACACCACGCCACCTGGGGACCGCCCGCAGCTGCAAGGAAACCGGCGCCTCTACCTATTTTGTTTTCCTGCCAATGCGAACAAAACGGTGCTGGTACACCGTACACGGTTGATACTGCACGATACTCACCTCGGCAGTTCGGTGACACCGATCGGGCAACCCAAGTCGTTCCTACGGCACTGCTCGCCGTCGCCCGTCGGCGTCACCTCACCTACCGGCGGTGGAGTCGTCGGTGTACCGTACTGTACCTATCAGTGTTACTGCACATTATACCTGCGTGCGCGTCTGCTAGCCAGCCGTCGGTACCACTCATTATTAAATGAACACGGGATGAGCATTCATGTCACAGTAATTAATTCGTATGCAACCGCGCAACAGCAAAGATCGTGCAGATTCGTGCTGTCAGGTGTCAAACCCAACACAGCAGCGAAACCAGTTATCTTTCAGACAAAACCAAGGAAATCTTTGTCTTTCTCACGTCAGCTGCGTCCGCACTTATTCGGCAGTGCGGTGCTATCCGAAGACGTTCACAATGCACTACTTTTGCCTTCGTGTTGACTGTCGAGGAGGACCAAAAGATATATGTGATTCCGTTGAAAATATAAGCCACGATCATATGATTTAATCTGAATCAGTAAACGATGATAAAACAAGGTGACAGTAATTAAATAAATTATGCATACTAACGGAGTAGATGAACAAAAATGCATGATAAACCTATCACATCTACTCCAAACGCTAGAACAAGAAGGTCTCAGTGTTTTGTTTAGATTGTTTATATTGTTTTCTTTAGGATGTCGAGGTGGCGGCTACGTCCTGAAGTCAGAATAATGTCCTTCCCGGTCTATCCTCACTCTGGTGGTGCGTCTAGCATCGGCGAAGGGCGCGTGGAGTCGTGTGTCCGACGGATCTCTTGGGATCTTACCCTTTTTCGTGTTCGTTAGTGTGGTTTGGGGTCAGTCTCTTTCGATCTACGTTCGTCATCTTCGGCGATGGTTGCTGCTTTAGTGCGCTGGTCCTTTGGGGCCTTAGGACGAGTACTTCTCATCCGTCTACTACAATAAGCTCTCTACTACGACAAGCTTTGCCCAGCTCCGGTGATGGAGGGGCGAGGACGGCGGTGCGCCTTCGGCTCGTGCTAGTACGTGTAGTCGTCGTTAGGTGGTCCAATAACCCACTTGTAATTTTTATTACTTTTAGGACTCTTTGTACTGTTGTTGATGATTATTAATAGATCGGTAGAATTTCGCAAAAAAAAAACGCTAGAACAAGAAATTCTAGCCGAATCTGAAAGAGAAAGTTCAGGCTCACGTACGGTGCAGCCTGAGTAGCAGCAGTGTCCGTGTTATCGCTCACGTTGCCGAAGAGGTCGTCGATGTCCATGAAGAATTTGCCATCGGGGCACTCATCGCCGGACTACGTCGTGGTTGCCAGTAGTCGCGTTGAGCGCTCCCTAAAAACCTGATCGCCCGACACCAAGTTCATGAGAGACGGGGTTCCGAAGACCAACAGTCCCAATCTGCGTTGCAGGCCCTAAGTCGGGATGAGAAAGACGGAGAAAGAGGCGCAACAAACAGGAAGGAGGTGTGTTATGATGTGGTACCCGACGCGTCTCGATTTAAAAGGAATAAGATCGTTTTCCTTTCTCATGAAGCTTCGTGGGACAAAGGCATAGGAAATCCAGGGAAGGCAGAGAGAATCCAAAAAGACAGAGAAAATCCCAAAAAGATCTAGAAAATATCTGGTTTCTAGATTGTTTTCGAACAACCTATGAACAATAAAGTATCCCAACAAAAATTATAAGCATGAGCTCGGCTCGGCTCATTCCCACAATCCGTGGCGGGGCGCGTCGTGTCGTGACGAGGCATGGTGTGGCGTCGGAGGAGTGCATGAGAGTTGCTTCTCTTCTCACTCACTTAGTAGTGCTATAATAGCCTCCTATACAATATGGTGCAACCTTCTCTCAAGTAGCAATGTGTGATTAAACTTCAACTTCACTAGCACGACCATATGCTGCCACACATAATGGATCAGAGAAATTTTCAGAATTTGCATTAGTTATGGGCCAAAGGCCCAACACCAAAATGCCCCAAATCCAACAATCCCTCACAAAATCTCATTGGCACATCATATCAATTTTTCAGAACATTGTTTTATATGTCGGTGCTAAGTGGAGATTGTTAAGTTGAACTTCCACATTAAACTTCATGCTATACTAGTTTGCAGCTTGAATAGTGGACTATGTCTTGAATTACAAGTTTTTTGCATACTAGTTTCACACAAATTTTAGACCAATATAGGGCTACCGCGTGCCTTTCCCGTGTTGTGGAGCTTATGCATCATACTCCAGGGTCTTTCATGAGTTTATTGGAGAGCATCTAACTCTCACGGACTGTGATATTTAACAGTCAGACTTATATAGGTGTGTTTCTCAAAAGATGTTCTACAGGACAACATCTCTACTAAAATAAGCCACTTAAAACACATTAAGATATATATCAACATGCCATGCCGATTAGGACGGTATTGCATCTTCTCGGAGAGGTTAAATTAATATAGGGATACTCTCCTCCCAACTGACCAATAGCTTGTCTCCCAACTCTAATTTACAGGATCTTCGATCACATAGAGTGGGTTGCCACTAAGGATAACTTACGACGTGGGTCTTAAACATATCTTCCTCGATGCATTATCTATCACATTGCGTGATAGACCCTTTGTAAAGAGATCTACCAGGTCCTTAACTATTTGGATATAATCTAACATAATAATCTAGAGCTTCTTAATTTTCTGAAAGATTTCAATCTCCACTTCACATACCTTGATGATCTCATATTATCCTTAGAACTATTTACTTTCACAATCATAATTTGATTATCACAGTTCATTAGGATGTATTAATTTCAACCATAGGTAAGTCCATCAAGAACTCACGAAGCCACTCTGCTTCAACAATAGTCGTATCTAGTGTTGTGAGTTCTGCTTCCTTTGTTGACCTCGTTAAGATGGTACGATTAACCCTTAAAAAAAGATGGTATGCTTGCAAGACTTTTAGGAAACAGTGCCACCACCAAGTATAAAAAATAACCACTCATGGCCTTAATCTCATCGGCATTAAAAATCTAGTTTGAATCACTATAACCCTTAAGTACCTGTGGATACCCAGCATAGTGAATATCATAACTCGCAGTGCATTTTAAGTGGTGTAAAACTCTCTCGAAAGCATGTCAATGATCATCTCTAGGATTTAACACAAATCGACTGAGTTTTCTTACAATAAACGAGATGTCAGACCTCACGGCGCTAACTAAATACATAAGCAAGCCATTTATTTCAGAATATCTCAATTGATCTTCAGCTATCCTTCGATTCTTTCGAAACAACACACTCGATCATAAGGCATTGGAGAAGACCTGTAGTCGCTATACCGAAGCGATGCAGTATCTTCTCCACATAGTGGGATTGAAGCAGTGTAATCCTACCATTTCCATATTTTAGTAGCTTGATGTTTAAGATCACATCAGCTACTCCCAGGTCCTTCATCTCAAAGCAATAATTAAGGAACCTTTGACCTCCTTGATGACAGCGAGGTTGGTTATACGTCCATTTTGCATCACTATTTTATATCATAATTTACTGTTATTCATTAATATATTTCATATTAAGAGATGATACTTATGTTATTTCATCTATTTTTGCATGATTAATGACTTTTGGAGGTTGAACCACTGGAGTCAGAATTTTGATGGAAAAAGCACTATCTAGATGCAATATTAGCGAAGATAAAAAATTATACGGAAATTCCTATTTTTCCAGAAGACGAAGGAGGCCAGAAGGAGGAGTGGAGATGGGCCACAGGGGTCCCACACCACCCCCTGGCACGGGCCACCCCTCGCCGCGCCAACAGGTGGTGTGGCCACTCTGGCCCACCTCTAGCATCGCCCTTTGGCGTATATAATCCCCTCGATACTGTAACTACCTCGGTGAATTACGCTCTTAGTTACATACCTGGATGAACGAAAGTGGGGCCCAGGGCCACTCACGGTAGACCTTTCGACCGTCCTAACCACTTTCAGAACATCGGGACAAGAACGAGCGGCGTAATCGGCAGGCGAAGGGATCAACTACATACACAAATGAGTATGTATGCAAGCCACATACAACAGTCCTCAGAGCCATTCCAGCTAAAATAAATAGAAATATTGCAACGCCATACGACAAGATTCAAATATCCTAGATAGAGATAATAATTTAGGATAGCTCCTCATACAACAAACATCAGAGTATCAGGCGGAAGCGGAAAACAAGATCCAAGTACGGATAAGAAGCAAATCGGCATAAGATGCCCCATAAATAAACACATCCCGCCCACAGATCTCCCGGATCCCCGTTCCCGGAATCTCTACACCGAATGATCGTTGCCAACATCATCTGTCTCCTCCACCCAGTATCCATCTTGCGAATACACCTGTTCATCTGAATCAAACAATTTATCGTGTGAGACCCTAGGGGTACTCAGCAAGTCTTTATGCCACTAAATGGGACACAACCTGGGGTGACACAATTGCAGCAAAAGATAATACCTAACAATTCTATAGATACTCGCTAACCATCCGCCTAACCAATGATAGACGGATGTCCGTGAATTAAGAACAACAGTTATATCAGTATAATTAACAGATCCATCCTCCTCCTCGCTTACCAACGAGGAAGCGGACGAACAACCCCCATCATCCGTTGGCAGTTTTATTAACCATTCCATAAGTGTTGCGCTATTTACTAGTCAAGTACTTAGTCAAATTAAAAGCGGTACTTTAGTTATACTTGTCTATGATCGAGAAACTGTGCTCCAAGTCGTCCATAACCGCGGACACGGCTTTCAGAAAGATTTACCCTGCAGAGGTGCACGAATAGCAACACACACTCGATCAACCTCAGAAAAACCAAATCAAAACCCAACAAGGCATTCACGACAAAGCGATCACGGGATTCAGTAATATTTCAGGGGGCCACCCCAATAAGCTACCCGCAACGAAGTTGGCCGGCTCCGAGATGGACCCAGGGTTTGCGACGACGGCTGTAAACGACTGGGAACCCGAAAATGTGACTGGGCTTGTCGATACCGCGAAAACGTGGCGCGATCCAAAACAGTACAGGTCCTCCTCGCACAATCTTAAATAAAGCAGTAACATGGCATAAGTACAGGATAGTAATAAAGCCTCAAACTAATTGTGGCCCCAAGAAATAAGAAGGAATCAAGCTCTGGCTCAGGGGGGTCCATAAGGCCTCCCGGATGTAGATAGTGCGAATAGTCAAGGAACAGGAATCAAGTACTCGGGGTCCTACGGGACACAAGTGAGCATGAAAAACCAAATAGCAGATATTGCTCACCGGTGCCTCTTTCATTAGTTATCCCATTACTACTCAAGTTAAGTTGTTTAGGTACCTCGTTATTCATCAGACACTCACATACCCTACACATGCTTTGCTACGACTCGCATGGCTCAAACAACTCCTATAGTAATGGCTTATGGGATGGAGGAACAAGCTTCGGTGGGGTTTAAAAGTAAAGGCTATGCAGTACTTGGGATTCAATTTAATGCAATCGCGACTCAATGATGCAAGAATAAGATAGAGGCAATAGGTACTGTATGTATGCAAGCATGTGGTAGTTCTTGCCTGGCAGCTCAGTTGAAGTGAGAGATGGATCTGGGTAGTACTCCTGTGATTCCTGATAATTCTCCTGCTGGGCGTCTATTAGAAGAAGAACCAAACAAACAAGGGCCAACATAAATAGAGTGCACAGGCATATGAATTAAAATGCGACAAGCAAACAAGCATGCCATGATGAATGATGCACAATTTACATGGCATTAAAGTAGCATGGCAAGGGTGAGGTGTGGTGCAAGAATTAAAGCATTTTATTATTTATTTAGTCCAATTTTTATTGCCATAAACAGTTCAAGTTTTAAATAATGACATGATGCATGCTTCAATTCAGAACAAGTACTGCATAGATAGAACAACCTCGTCGTCCTGATCGATTTAGACATATTATTTGCCAAATTTGGAGTTATAGAATTAAAGTTATTAATTTATTAAGAAAAGGGCATTTTATTGTAATTTTAATCATCTCGAAATTTTAAAGAGTTCAAATGATATTTTGAATGGCATATTTGAATTCCTCACATTTTTCTGATTCAAAAACATATATTATTTGTATTATTTGGATTTGTAAATTAAAAGTTATTTGAAATCTGATTTGAATTTGAATTTAAATACTTTGAATTTGTTTTGTTTAAACAGTTAAACGGAAAACCTTTTATCACCCAGGCAAATCTAGCCACAGCCGCTGACGGTGGGCCAGCTGCTGACTGGGCGAGACCCGCGCGCAATTTTCTTTTTACACCGCGTTTGCTTCTAGCCACTTCGACTGGCTGGTGGGGCTGGGTGTTGATGGGGCCACACGCGCGCGCGGCCAGCGGGCGACTGACACGTGGGCGGTCCGGGGAGCGCGGGTTGGGAATCGGCAAAGCGCGGGGGCTGGCTTGCAAAGTTGCACCGGGGCTGACGCGTGGGGCCGCTGGGGCTGCTAAGGACCTGAGCGTGGTCGACAGAGTTACGGGGGTTCTTTTCGCAAAACAGTCGCGCGAGCTCTGACTGAATCTGGCGTCTCTTCTCTGAATCCGCGAGGATGACTGACGGCGGCGAGGTTTTCCGGTGAGGGTGGCGTCGCAACCGCGGCGAGATAGGTCTCGCCGTAAAAATGAAAAAGAGAGAGGGCAGCTTCGGCTACAGATCTTGTTTAGGAAGGGTCGGCGGCGGCGGGCTACACTGGTCGGGGCGACTCGGGGAACAGAGGGGGATCGCAGGCCTGGTTGCTCGTCGGCGGAACAGCTTGCCGGCGGGGCCAAAAACGGGCGGCGCTAGGCACGCGGTGTGGGGGGTGAACGGGTGATGCACGAGGGGGCGCTCACCTTGATCGATTCCCACTAGAATCGAGGCAGGAGGTGGTCGGAGCGGAGGGGGACAGCGGGGCTGCTGCGGTGGTGCACGGCGCTCTGACGAGGGGGAGGCTCCGGGCGATCCTGGTCCTCCTGGCTGGCGGAATCGACAACACGGACCGCGGCGACGCTCCCCGGCGTGTTCCCGGTCTCCGGCGAGGATGACAACGGCGACGCGGCCCTCAGACTGGCGGCGGCACGCGGAGGAGAGAAAGAGGGGGGAAGGTAGCTAGGGTTAGGAAGAAAGCGGCTCGACACGAGGATAAGGAGGAGGGGCTGGCGTGCGGGAGGCGTGGGCTGACGCGGCAGACGGCGGGGGGAACGGCCACCTGCTCCTCGCCGCTGCTTTCCGTCTGCTGCTGAGAGAGAGAGGGCGAACAGTGTCAGAAGAGGAGGAAGAGGAACAGGGCGAGGCGACAGCGCTGCGAAGCGGTACGGGATGGGGAGGCAGGCTGGGGGAAGTGGGCCGGGAGATGGGCTACGAACAGGTGAGGGCTGCTGCTGGGCTGCAGGTAAGGTTTTTCTGTTATTTCGTTTTTCTTTTTATTTTATTAACTGTTTTGATTTTTGTTTTGTTGCAGATTCAAACAAACTCAAAAATACCCCTTTTTGGAAGTTTTGTAAATTTGAAATAAAAGAGAGAGAGGTGAGATTAGGGTTTAGGGTTTATGTAGAACTAGGTTAGATGAAAAATAGAGAGAGGAAGTTAGGTTAGATTTTTATTAGGGGTTTAGGTTTTAAAATGTGTTTATGAGATCAACCAAGAGGGGAAAGTGAGGCCTTGATTAGGTTAAGATGAAGTGAAGTTGAAACCAAGAAAAGAGAAAGAAAAGGATTATGGGAAAAGGCCTCATTTGAATCATGCATGGAGAAAATAAAATTAAAAATGATGTTGATGAGAATATGGGGATGGTGGAATGGATGGAGATGGTCCACAAAGAAAAGATCCATTAAAACAAAGGAAAAACCAATGGGATAAAAGGTGGTGATGAAGGTTGCATGGCCCATGCAAAATATTAAATGCGATGATTTATTTGTGAAAACAATAATAATAATATGGCATTATTCTTATGCATTCCCAAGAAATGGAATAAGGCCAAGCAAAAGAATTGGATTAGATCCACCCCAGCCACATGAGCTAGAATAACATCAAAAGAAAAAGAATTACAAGCTCATGGATAATAGGATGGTGGATTTATAAGGTGGTGAAAGAAAGGTGATGAAGGTGAGTAAAAGATATGCCCCCAACTCAACTTGGGCATCAAGCAGTATATCAATAACCAAATACAATATTAAGAGGCAAATACAAATAATAATGCATATGAGAGAAGAACCAAAGAAAGAGGGTTTTATATGATGCTCAAATGCAAGGTGGCATGATGACATGAGCATGATATATTTATGATGCAACAATTATATATAGGAAGTAGCCATTATCTTACTAGACCAAGTAGCATTACAATTGTTAGACAATTGGGATGCTACAGATACCCTAAGACTTGGGGGGCGACCACAAAAAGGTTTCGCCGCCTCTGCGGGGCGGAAACCATAGAGAGAGAAAGAGCTCTCCGGTAGGCAGAATTCTGCCGGGGAAATTCCTTCCCGGAGAGGGGAGATCATCGCCATCAACATCATCATTAAGCTAGACTTCATCGGGGTCATCATCATCATCATCTCCATCATCATATCCACTAGCACCATCACCACCACTCTGTACCGCTGTAACAATTGGGTTGAATCTTGCATAGTTCTTAGGAGAAACTTTCCCGGTGTTGATTACATGTTGTAGTTGATGCTGTTGAGTGGAACCATTAAATTATTGTTCATGTTCAGATTGTTACTTATCATTATTTCATCTCTGATCTTGATCCATATGATATCTCGTGAGTAGTTCATTTAGTTCTCGAGGACATGGGAGAAGTCATGTTGTTAGTAGTAGAATTGTGTTGATAAAGATTTAATGGTTTGATATTTAAGTTGTGGTGTTATTCTTCTAGTGGTGTCATGTGAACATCGACTACGTGACACTTCACCTATATGGGCCTAGTGGAATGCATTATATATTTGGCTACTAATCATGGGGTTGCCCGAGTGATAGAAACATGAACTCCCGTTAGGAAACCTTTGGATACGGGAGTGTAGGATCTCAGAGTTTAAGGCTATGGTTAGGTTTTTATCTTAATTACTTTCTTGTAGTTGTGGATGCTTGCAATGGGTATAATCACAAGTATGTATTAGTCTTACGAAGGTTAGTACATTAGCACAGGTTCACCCACATAATAAGAATTTATTGGATGCTTCTTGTGCTGGATCATTTACACGTATGGAAGAAGAAGCTAAATGGGATCTTCTAGACCTATTCAAGACAATGCTGAAGCATGTGAGAATGATAAAGGAAGTCAGGTATAAATTATGATTATGAATGCATTAAATCTTTCATGGGAACTAATGACTTTCAAAATATTAGTGTTGCTTATGGTCTTGATTCTCAAAGTATTGCAAATTGTTTTAAGGCCTTTACCTCTTATATTGAAATTCCTAAAAAGAAATGGAACAAGTATCATGAGCCATATAAAGATATTGTTAATTGTGTTCCTGGTAGAAATAATGAAGTTTATACTGCTGATTGTATTTTACATGAACCTTACATCGAGAAAATACCTTTTCCAGTTAAGGTAAAGGAACATTCTATGATAGAAAGTATGGTTAACGAAAGTACGAAGAAAGCTGTACAACCTGATGAACAAATAGATGTTGAACCTGCAGTAGCGAATGTGAAATACTTTGTCACTAAAAATGTAGAAGATGGGCACTTTATCCTTTGTAAGGATACTTCTAATATTGTTTCACATCCTAGTAGTACTAGGAAAGCTAGTGTCCCTGTGTTTTCTGTTAGAATAAGTGATCATTTCTATTATGGTTCATGTGATGGTTATATGATTAAATTTATTCATGATGCTGAAAGTTATTATGAGAGAGGGGAAAATATTTTTATGTATCTCAATAATATTAAGTTTCCTTGCTATATGCTGAAAGTCTTTATGTTGCACTTGTTTTGTCTTCCTATGCTAGTAGCCTCTGGTTTCAAAATTTTATTTTTTTACAAAATTCCCTTGCATAGGAAGTGGGTTAGACTTAAATATGTGTATATTTGCTTCTTGATGCTCTCTTTTACTTCAATTCATATTCTTATGTGAGCATCATTGAAATTATCATGCCTATCTTAATGGCTATAAAGAAAGAGCTTTTTGAGAGACAACCCATTATATTTTTGCTTTCAATTTATTTTTGTTTATTTGAGTCTTGGAAGTTATTGCTTCCGCAATAACCTCTCCTTATCCTTTTTGTTTGGTTTTTGTGTCAAGATTCACCTCTAATGAGAGAGAAGTAAGATTTGAGAAAGTTGTTGTCCCGAAACAGATTTTTGCGCTTCACTGTAAAAAACGTGAAACATCCCAGAACGTCGTATTGATCTGTAATTTTTCGTGTGCATGCCCCAGGTTATTATTTAACTTTCGTTAGTTTTGCATTTTTTGATTTGAGCAACAGAAGATTTTCGAAAAAATTGATCTTTACCTATTGGTCTGTTTTGATAGATTTCTGTCATTTTTTTGCATTTGCCTCTTTAATCGATTTCCTTTTTGAATTCTTTTGGGTTTTCGAAAGGAGTTGCTACAGTAGGTTATGTTTTAATGGATTTCAGTTGAGATTGAACCCAAAGGTATATTATCTTATATACACTAATGTTGCTAATGAAGATTGTGTGAAGTTTTGTATGAAAGCAATTTTCAAGTGTTAAGAGAGAATGCTGTAATGAGATGAAGAATGGTCAAAAGACTCAAGCACTATATTGCTAGAGATTCTTACAATGAAGATATTAATGTTATTCAAGTGGTGACTCCGGAAGAATTTATTAAAGACCAAATTCAGAAACCTGTAGAATCCGTTTTCGAATAGGTAACAGTTCTGGTAAGAAAAGGTCCACAAAAAACTTTTCAGTTTATATTTTTGCAGTTTTTATCTAACATGGAAGATTATGAGTCGAAAGAGGGACGGAAACGGAGCCCAGGGGGTCACACCATCCCGTGGCGCGGGCCCACCTGGCCGCGCCACCAGGGGGTGTGGCCACCCCGGAGCCCGTCTCCGACCCGTTTTCTCCCAATACCTTCCTTTTGTTGTTAAACTTTGCAATATATAATCCCCCGGATCCCTCGAGGTCCGTTTATCGTGTTCTCGTCGTGTTTTTGTTTTCAATCTGTTTCTGTCAGGAGCTAATCTCAAGTTTAGAAGCACAATGGTCTCTTGATACATTGCAAAGGTATCTATAATTTTTGATGTTCCATGCTTGGTTTTATCTACTTTCTTGTGTTTTGTTCCAACTTTGGAGTACTTTCTATACACTTTCTTGGACTAACCTATTAACAAGTACCACAGTGCCAGTTGCCTGTTTTCTGCTGTTTTTGGTTCCAGGAAAGTCAGAAAATCAATATTCTCGGAATTGGACCGGACAAAAGCCAAATTTGATATTTTCCCGGAAGACTCACGGAGCCAGAAGGAGAGTCGGAGAGGGGCCAGGGGCCAGCCACACCATAGGGTGGCGCGGGTCCACCCTGGCTGCGCCACCAGGTGGTGTGGGCCCCTCCGGCCTCCACCGACCTTGCCATCTGGCCTATAATAAGCCTCATGAGGCATAAACCCTAAATCATCAAGCCTCTAGCCACGAAAAGTTCCGCAGCGCCGCCGCCACCGAAGGGGAGATTCGGGGGACAGAAAGTCTGTGTTCCGGCACCCTGCCGGGACAGGGAATTGTCCCCGGAGCCATCTCCATCGATCTCCACCGCCATCTCCATCATCATTGATGATTCCCATGATGAGGAGGGAGTAGTTCTCTCTCGAGGCTAAGGGTTCTATCGGTAGCTATGTGTTCATCTCTCTCTCTATGCATGATCATATTGTGATCATGAGCTTGTAATATATAGATCTACCTTGCTACTCAAGTGCTTCAGTAGATCTCTGCTATCCCCATGTGTGTGAAAGTGACAGCGTGCACACCATGGTGACACTTAGGCTGGAGATTACAAATACTTGTTATGAGTTATATTTGGAGTTGGATGTCTTTATGAAATTGTGGTGTTTGTTGGACTCATCTAGTACTCAAGGTGACAGTGTGGGGTTATTTAGATGGGAAAGTCTTACTTTGAGGTGTGTTGTTATATCCCTACATCGATTAGAGTGTTCAACCGGAGAGTAGTTAAGAGTAGTATCATAAAGGGAAGATATTTATATGAGAGTGTTCACTAGTGAAAGTATGATCCCTAGGCCTTGTTTCTAAGCATTGAAACACCATTTGCAATTAGATCTATTACATGTTTGCTTGCTTCCATCCTTATTTTAGTTTGCCTTTAGTCTCTTCCATGCCATCAAGTTATTTTCTAGCACCAAACCACTTATAATTATCTATACCACTTGTATTTCACTATCTCTTCGCCGAACTAGTGCACCTATACACCTAACAAGTGTATTGTGTGTGTTGGGGACACAAGAGACTTCTTATATCTTGATTGCAGGGTTGCTTGAGAGGGAATACCTTTGACCACTTCCTCCCTGAGTTCGATAAACCTTGGGTGATCCACTTAAGGGAAAACTTGCTGCTGTTCTACAAACCTCTGCACTTCGAGGCCCAATAACTATCTACAAGAATAGAAGTGCGTAGACATCATCTCCACCAATGATAAGGCAAGAAGCCTGTGGAAGATGATCTCCAAGACCCCAAGCAGGAGGAGGAGATCAAGGGCGAAGTTGAAGAGGAAGTGAAGGAAGACCAGCATCCACGCACCAGCACCACCATTGCAAGCATTGTAGTGATGGTACGTCTTGTCAAGCTCTAAAGGACTACACAGATGTCCACTAGAGGGATGGTTCCGTGCCTTTTCTTGGCTCCACGGTCGTTTCCTCCACGCGATAAGAATCCCTTCCATACCCTTATACATGAGCAGCAGTTCCAAAAGATGCCTAAGGAAAAAATTACCTTTCAATTGGGATATGCCTCGTTCTAACCACGCAGGAAAAGAATAATTTAAGGAGGAAGAGTGGGGAAAGAATCACAAGGGCTGGGATTCACAGCCCAACATGATCATGCACCGCATCAAGCAAAATTCGGAGTTGATTCATACTCTCACCTTCAAGATTGAGGACTTGAATAATTTGATTGAAAATCTTATCGAGAGAACACCGCTACCACCAAAGGAGTAGTTTGTCATCAGGTTTTGGCATCCCCTTGGTTTGTTCCAAGCTTGAGGGAGTGTCGCGGTATTACATCATTATCTTTCACCTTTTTAGTAGAGTCATATCATGAATACAGAAGTTATCATATAGGATGGTTTGCATTGTGGAAGTATCTCTCCTCTAGTTAGTCATCTATGTATCCCTTGGTGTGAGTTGCCGTTATGGAATATTAATGAGAAGTTCTATCATTTACTTTTTGCACATCTTAGTTAGTTTGCAATTTCTATTATATGATTGATCTTGTTGTTAGTATTGGTATCACTTTGGGATCATTAAGTAAATTTAGTTGGTTTTGGCAAACCTAGCTCTGGTCGGTAGCAACACTATTTGAGGATTGAATGGAAAAGAGAAAAGTACTTTTAGAAATATAATTTCATCATCTTTCTTTCTTGTTTAGCTCATAATCTTAGTATTCTCTAGTTAAGATCTTTTGTGTTTCCAAGGAAGATTGCATGATTGTTTCTATCATTTGTATGTTTGTTTGTTTCCTTTAACTCTTATGCTTGCTACCCAGCCTTGCTAGCCAAAAACCTGTACTGAGAGAGAATGTTTCTCGTGCATCCAATCCTTAAACCAAAATCTTTGCCATTTGTGTCCACCATACCTACATATTAGCACTATTGCTATTCCAAGTATACTAATGTTTTTATCTACCTTCCAAATTAAACTTGTTATGTGAAAATTAGTGACTAAAGCTCTCACAAACTTGATGGCACACTTTATTTTCTTGCACTTAATAAAATTGAACCATTGTGTCCATCTATGTTGCTTATATGCTTGCGCTTTATAAGTTGTGAATTAGCAGAACCATGTACCATGGGGAACGCTTTCAACATTGCACTTATTATTTAGTTGATATCATGTTCTTTTGTTTATGGATCCCGGCGGTGTGAAATAAAAGGGGAGCTTGTAAGCTCATGAAGTTTGTATGTGTGTTAGAGAAATGTCTGGGCGGCTAGCCTAAGCCATGCCTAATCATGGTGGAAACTTGCAGCATAACCATAGTGAGCATTCTGTGAAGCATCCTCAATAAAAACCTATGCAAATAGCAAATAAAAAGATCGCTGAGATGCTCATTGTTTGTTGCCTTGTCATGGGGAAAGGGGTACCCCGTTGGCGGTTCTCCATGATACACATGCAATTACAATGATAAGAACTTACTTGTGACTAAAGTTGAGTAGCATGAGGTTCGGTACTCGTAAGCAAGGGGCATGAGATTTTCAACTTATAACTTGTCAAGCATATCCTCATATTTGTGTCACTTTAACCTTAATCACCTCAAGATGCTTATGATAGGGGCAATGAGAGCTGAAAGCTAATAAGTACCATAATTTTTGGAAGCTCTTTATGAAACCATAAATCCCTGCTTCCGTCTGCGAAGGGCCTATCTTTTACTTTTTAGTTGAGTCAGTAAACCTATTCCTTTCCATCTCAAGTAAGCATTTGAGTTGTAGTGATTCAATCATTCATATGATGATATATTCAATCATGTTTCTTATGTTCCTTGTTTTTCACACTGCTCTTATCTGAGTGAATATTACTTTGAAAGGTATCATTGAAAACCCCATTATGTTTGACTCCTGCAATTTTTTAACCGTTTTTTACCAAGAACAAAGTTTGCCATTACCAATTGTAATTTACTTTGTGTATCTTTATTGTGTTTCCTTTACTCATTGCAAGTTAAGTTGTATAATAGTGAGTTGTTTTCTATTATGATTTGTGTATTGATGAATGTGATGCTTCTTGTCCGTATTCTCTTTATCGGAAGTTCACTCCATAAAGCTGTGGCCATGTTTACTGAGCTCGGGGGACTTGATACGTCCATTTTGTATCACTATTTTATATCATAATTTACTGCTATTCATTGATATATTTCATATTAAGAGATGATGCTTATGTTACTTCATCTATTTTTGCATGATTGATGACTTTTGGAGGATGAACCACTGGAGTCAGGATTCTGATGGAAAAAGCACTATCCAGATGCAATATTGGTGAAGATCAGAAAATCCCAGAAAATATACGGAAATTCCTATTTTTCCAGAAGACAAAGGAGGCCAGAAGGAGGAGTGGAGATGGGCCACAAGGGGCCCACACCACCCCTTGTCGCGGGCCACCCTGGCCGCGCCACCAGGTGGTGTGGCCACCCTGGCCCACCTTTGGCATCGCCCTTTGGCGTATATAATCCCCACGAAACCCTAAGACTCGGGGGGCGACCACAGAAAGGTTCTGTCGCCTCTGCGGGGCAGAAACCACAGAGAGAGAAAGAGCTCTCCGGCAGGCAGAATTCTGCCGGGGAAATTCCTTCCCAAAGAGGGAGATCGTCGCCATCAACATCGTCATCAAGCTAGACTTCATCGGGATCATCATCATCATCTCCATCATCATCTCCACCATCACCATCACCCCACCACTCCGTACCGCTGTAACAATTGGGTTGAATTTTGCATAGTTCTTAGGGGATACTTTCCCGGTGTTGATTACTTGTTGTAGTTGATGCTATTGAGTGGAACCATTGACTTATTGTTCATGTTCAGATTGTTACTTATCATTATTTCATCTATGATCTTGATCCATATGATGTCTCGTGAGTAGTTTGTTTAGTTCTCGAGGACATGGGAGAAGTCATGTTGTTAGTAGTGGAATTGTGTTGAGAAAGATTTAATGGTTTGATATTTAAGTTGTGGTGTTATTCTTCTAGTGGTGTCATGTGAACGTCGACTACATGATACTTCACCTTTATGGGCCTAGGGGAATGTATTGTGTATTTGGCTACTAACCGTGGGGTTGCCGGAGTGACAAAAACCTAAACCCCTGTTAGGAAACCTTTGCATAAGGGAGTGTAGGATCTCAGAGTTTAAGGCTGTGGTTAGGTTTTTATCTTAATTACTTTCTTATAGTTGTGGATGCTTGCAAGGGGTATAATCACAAGTATGTATTAGTCCTAGGAAGGTCAGTACATTAGTACAGGTTCACCCACACAACACTTATCCAACTAGAGAAGATTAATCAACTATATGAAGCGGAAGCACTTGACAGTATTCCCATGTGTCCTCGAGAACGTTTGGTCATCTTAAGTAATACAACTGTCATGTCCTTTGCTAAAGAAAGGATTGGGCCACTTGCTACAATTATTATTAATTATCTTTTATTTACCCGCACTTTATTTATCTGCATTATCAAAAAACCCTAAAAATCCTTTTGCTAAGTATTTATAGAGAATTCCTAATCCAAACCACTTGTCAACACCTTCTCCTCCTTGTTGGATTTGATACTCTTACTTATCAAAAATACTGCGATACACTTGTGCGTCATCAGTTGGTCCCAAATATCAGTATGTCATCAACATAAAGATAGAGGATAAGTCTCTCGCCCCCACCATGGCAATAATATACACACTTATCAGCTTCGTTCACAACAAAGCTTTCAGAGGTTAAAACTCTTTAAAACTTATTGTGTCACTTCTTAGGTGCTTGCTTAAGACTATACAAAGACTTTAGTAACTTACACACTTTTCTTTCTTAACCATCTACTACAAATCCACCATGTTGCTTCATATAAATTACCTCATCCAACTCTCCATTTAGGAAATAAGTCTTAATATCCATTTGATGAACGAGAAGACTGTGAGAGGCGGTCAAAGAAAGTAATACTCGAATAGTGGTCAATCTGGCTACAAGTGAGTATGTGTCAAAAAAGTCTTCGCCTTCTTTCTATGTATAACTCTTGACCACAAGACGTGCCTTGTACATTTCAATAGTGCCGTCATGCCTAAGCTTTTTCTTGAACACTCACTTACATCTTAAAGAGTAGATAAAAAGTGCATCTAAACATGGTAAAACAATAACATCTACTCCAAATGCTAGAACAAGAAATTCTATTAGAATATAAAAGTGAAAGTTCAGGGTCACGTACGAAGCAACCTGAGTAGCATCAGCGTTCGTGTTGTCGCCCATGTTGCCAAAGAGGTCGTCGATATCCGGGAAAGAGTTGTCGTCGGGAACTCATCGCCGGGCTACTTCATGGTTGCCAGTAGCCGCGCTAAACGCGCTCCAAAAATCTGATCATCCCTCACTCGTACAGTTCATGAGAGGCGGGGTGGTTCTGGAGGCCTAATACCCTGATTTGTGGTGCACACCGTAAGTCGGGATGGGAAAGACAAAGGAAACAACACAATAAACTGTAAGGAGGTGTGTTATGATGTGATATCCGACGCGTATTAGTTTATAAGGGATAATATCCTTTTACTTTCCCAGGAAGCTTCCTGGGTAATGGCAGTGAAATCCGGAGAAGCTAGAGTAGATCCAAAAACGATCCAAAAAATATCTGGTTTCTGGATTGTTCCCGAACAACCTACAAAGCATAAAATACCCCCAACACAAATATAAACATGAACTTGATTGGGCTCATTCCTGGAACCCGCAGCGCGTCGTGACAAGACGTGGTGTGGCATCGTAGGAGGAGTGCGCGTGAGCTGCTTTTCTCGCACTCACTTAGTAGTGTTAGAACAGCCTCCTATAAAAGATGGTGTAATATCCCAAATTTTCAATTCCATATATTACTAGAAGCATTCTTTCATGGCATTGCATCATGACATCATACAAAAATTTCATATCTAAAACCCCTTTCACGAAGCTCTATTTTAGTTTTCCCTAAATAGTCCTATAAAAGACAAAAGGGGTTTTGCAAACCCAACTTTCAAAAATTGTATAAAAGTTTGCAAGTATGATCCTATAATAATCTACTTATTTTTATAAAAGTTATGAAAAAGTTATAAAGGTTTTACTAAACAGAAAAAAAATAAAAGAAAGAAAAAAACTAACCTAGCGAGCAAGCCCGCAAACTAACTACCACGTGACAATAGATACTCTTAATATGTACCAAATTCCAACACGTCCATCTCAATATACTAAGTATAAGTCTAGATACATACGAATCTAAATAAATCGGTGATATTTTAATTCCAGACAAATAAAGTACTTTCTCTATGTAACAACCTCGGACCCTACGCTCTAAATTCAAGCCTGGATAAAACGAAAGTGGTTAAAATAGTATAGCGGGGGCCCAGGGGACCGCCCACGTGTAGACCCGTCGGTCGTCCTAACCACTTCCAAGACATCGGGACAAGAGCGAGCGGCGTAGGCTACAGGCGAAGAGATCAAATACATATACAAGTGAGTATGTATGCAAGCTACCTTACAACAGTTCTTAGAGCCATTCCATCTAAAAGAAATAGAAATATAGCAACGCCATACGGCAAGACCCATATATCCTAGATATAGATAATAGTTTAGGATAACTCCTCATACATCAAACATCAGAGTATCAGGCGGAAGCGGAAAACAAGATCCGAGTACGGATAAGAAGCAAATCGACATAAGATGCCACATAAATAAACACATCCCGCCCACAGATCTCGCGGATCCCCATCCCCGGAATCTCTACACTGCGTGGTCGTTGCCAACATCATCTGTCTCCTCCACCCAGTATTCATCTTGCGAATACACCTGTTCATCTGAATCAAACAATTTATCGTGTGGGACCCTAGGGGTACTCAGCAAGTCTTTATGCCTCTAAAGGGGACTAAACCTGGGGTGACGCAATTGCAGCAAAAGATAATAACTAACAAGTCTATAGATACTCGCTAACCATCCGCCTAACCAAAGATATCCGGGTGTCCGTTAATTAGGAACAACAGTTATAACAGTATAAAATAACAGACGCATCCTCCTTCTCGCTTACCAACGAGAACGCGGACGAACAACCCATCCGTTGGCATATTTTATTAACCAT
Organism: Avena eriantha; assembly: GCA_910589775.1. NCBI lineage: Eukaryota > Viridiplantae > Streptophyta > Magnoliopsida > Poales > Poaceae > Avena > Avena eriantha. The sequence continues at coordinate 503,686,798 of OU342740.1, read as the reverse complement.
TCCATGAGTATTGTACTATTTACTTGTCAGGTGCTTAGTCAAATTAAAAGCGGTACTTTAGTTATACTTGTCTATGATCGAGAAACTGTGCTCCAAGTCGTCCATAACCGTGGACACGGCTTTCAGAAAGATTTACCCTGCAGGAGTGCACGAATAGCAACACACACTCGATCAACCTTGGAAAAACCAACTCAAAACCCAATGAGGCATTCATGACAAAGCGATCACAGGATTCAGAAATATTTCAGGGGGGCACCCCATTAAGCTACCCGCAACGAAGTTGGCCGGCTCCGAGACGGACCCAAGGTTTGCGCCAATGGCTGTAAATGACTAGGAACCCGAAAGTGTGACTGGGCTTGTCGATACTGCGAAAACACTTCGCAATCCTAAACAGTACAGGTGCTCCTCGCACAATCTTAATAAAACAGTAAAGCATGGCATAAGTACATGATAGTAACAAAGCCCCAAACTACTTTGTGGCCCCAAGAAATAGAAATGAATCAAGCTCTGGCTCAGGGGGGTCCACGGCCTCCCGGATGTGGATAGTGCGAATAGTCAAGGAACAGGAATCAAGTACTCGGGGTCCTACGGGACACAAGTGAGCATGAAAAACCAAATAACAGATATTTCCCACTGGTGCCTCTTTTATTAGTTATCCCATTACTACTCAGGTTAAGTTGTTTAGGTACCTCGTTATCCATCAGACACTCACATACCCTACACATGTTGTTCTACAACTCGCATGGCTCAAACAACTCTTGTAGTAATGGCTCATAGGATGGAGGAACAAGCTTCGGTGGGGTTTAAAAAGTAAAGGCTATGCAGTACTTCGGATTCAATTTAATGCAATCGCGACTCAATGATGCAAGAATAAGATAGAGGCAATAGGTACTATATGTATGCAAGCATGTGGTAGTGCTTGCCTGGCAGCTCAGTTGAAGCGAGAGACGGATCTGGGTAGTACTCCTGGGATTCCTGATATTTCCCCTGCTCGGCGTCTATTCGAAGAAGAACCAAACAAACAAGGGCCAACATAAATAAAGTGCACAAGCATATGAATAAAATGCGACAAGCAAACAAGCATGCCATGATGAATGATGCACAATTTACATGGCAATAATGTAGCATGGCATGGATGAGGTGTGGGGTACAAGAATAAAACATTTTATTAAGTTTTAGTCATGTTTTGCTCCCATATAACTTGCTGTCCACTTAATATTTATATGATGCATGCTGCAATTCAGAACACGGACTGCATAAACAGAACAGGCTCATCGCGCTGATCGATTTAGACATATTATTTGTCAAATTTGGACTTGTAGATTTAAAGTTATTAATTAATCAAGAAAAGGCATTTATATTAGATTTAAACAATTTCGAAAAAATAAATTAGTCAAACATTGATTTGGATGGCAGATTTGAAATTCTCACATTTTTCTGATTCAAAAACATATATTATTTGTCAAATTTGGAATTACCATTTAAAAGTTATTAATCTCTGGATTCAAAATCATATTAAACATTTTCTGAAATTGTTTTTATTAAACAGAAAAACGAATAAACTTTTTGTACCCACAGAAACTTAACCCGAGTCACAGACAGGTGAGACCGAGCTCAACTGGCGAAAAACTGCACGGCAGAACTTTTCTCACCGCGGGTGAAGTGAGCCACGGTGGCAGACAGGTGGGTCCGGCGGTGAAACAGACCCACACGATAGCGGGCGAGAGGGGGCTTGCCACACGGCACAACGGGGGTGCGCGGGTTGAGGGTTTAGGAAAATCAGGTGCCTTTTTGTAAAACGGCCTCAGCCAATGACAGGTGGGACCTGGGGGAGCGCGGGTTGAGCCGGCAAAACGGTGGGGGTTATCTGGAAATGTGACCCGCGTTACTGTTTTTCTTCCAGGGCGTCTTCTGACAAAACTGACAGAGCCGCGCGGTGCAGTGAGGCGAGGGCTCGAACTCGCGACCGATCGTTCACGCGTAGGCGACGACGACCGCTACGACTGGGTGGGGTTGTTGGTGGAAAAGGGGTACGTGGCTAGAAGTATCTATCGCGGCGCCCAGCGGAAAGACCGCCGACGAACACCGTGCACCGAGGGTGCTCATCGGAGCGCTTGGCGTGCACAGGAAGCGGATCACAGCGAGAGGATGTCTGGGGGGAACGGGGGCTCACCGCGGTGGTGCTGCTGGTGACGGATCGGGCCGGGAAGCAGAGGATCGGCGGAGACGCAAGCGCACCGCGGCTAGGGTTTCGCCGGCAACGTTGGTGGTGTGCTGCGGGTACATGGCTTCTCCTCCTCGACGCCGTGTACAAGAGTGACATTGTGAAAACAACAATCCATATGGAGGCTTGAAAAGGGTTCCACTCACAAAGCATGCAAAGGTGGCTCCACATATCAATAATGTGAAAACAACATGATGCATATATGCATGTGGAATTAGAAGTGGATCCATCCCAACCCACATGAGCTAGAGGTAAAACCAAATGAAATGCAAAGCTCACATATAGTTGGATGGTGGGATTATAGGGTGGTTACAAGAAAGGTGGTGGAGTTAATAAAAGATATGCCCCCAACTCAACTTGGGCATCAAGCACTTATCAAGAACCAAATACAATATATCAAGAGGAAAATACAATTAATAATGCATATGAGATAAGAACCAAAAGGAGAAGGGTTTTATATGATGCTCAAATGCAATGTGGCATGATGACATGACCATGATATAATTATGATGCAGCAATTATATGTAGGAAGTAGCATTTTATTATTAGACCATGTAGCATTACAGATGTTAGACAGATGGGATGCTACAACTCTCCCCCACTAAACAGGAATCTCGCCCCGAGATTCTAGGAAGAAGAAGAAGACACGAAGAGGGTAGGATACTTGGCCCGAAGCTCGTCCTCGTGTTCCCAAGTGGCTTCATCAATGGAATGGTGCGACCACTGCACCTTGCAGAACTTTATGGACTTGTTGCGAGTCCTTCTTTCTGCGACTTCTAGGATTTTTATGGGGTGTTCTTGATAAGACAGATCTTTTTGGAGATTGATGAGTTCATGGTCCACGGTCCTTCCGGGATCCTTGAAGCACTTCTTGAGTTGAGAGATATGGAAACCATCATGGACCTTGAGTTTTTCAAGGAGCTCAAGAGCATAAGCGACTTCTCCTCTTCTTTCACGAACTTTGAAAGGACCGATGTATCTAGGAGCCAGCTTTCCTGTGATACCAAACCGGTGTGTGCCCCTCATGGGAGTGACACGAAGGTAAACGAGATCACCAAGGACATACTCCATGTCCGTGTGCTTACTGTCATAATTGCTCTTCTGGCGACTTTGAACTCGCGACAGATTTTCAAGAATGATGTGAACCTTCTCCTCCGCTTGAGTTACAATGTTGGGGCCAAACAATGTTCTTTCACCTGCGCCCGACCAACCAATCGGAGTTCTACATTTGCGGCCATAGAGAACCTCAAATGGTGCCATCTTTAGACTTTTCTGGAAGTTGTTGTTGTAAGAGAACTCAGCATAAGGAAGGCATTCTTCCCACTTCATGCCGAAAGAGATAACGCAAGCACGGAGCATATCTTCCAGAATCTGATTGATCCTTTCAACTTGTCCTTGCGACTGAGGATGATAGGCAGTGCTGAAGTTCAACTTTGTTCCCAAAGCATTTTGGAAACTTCCCCAGAACTTGGAAGTGAAGATGCTTCCATGGTCTAAGCTAATCTCAAGAGGAACCCCATACAGAGAGACAATTCTGTTGATATAGAGCTCAACCAACTAAATTGCAGAAATTGTTTCCTTGACGGGAAAGAAGTGAGCCACTTTAGAAAGCCTGTCGATGACAACAAAGATTGCATTGTTGCCCTTCTGTGACCTTGGAAAACCAGTTATGAAGTCCATCTCTACTTTCTCCCATTTCCATTCCGGAGGCTTCAATGGCTGTAGAAGACCGGAAGGTTTCTGATGGACAGCTTTAACTCTGCGGCAGACATCGCACTCGGAGACATACTTGGCACAACATTGTTTCAACCTAGGCCACCATTATTGTGTTTTCAAGTCCATGCACATCTTAGTGCTGCCAGGGTGGATAGAAAGAACAGAATCATGCACCTCCTTAAGAACTTGCTCTCTCAAACCCGAGTCGTTCAGAACGAACATCCGGTGTTCAAAGAATAGAGATCCTTGATCATCGATGTGGAAGGACTCATACCTCGGCAGCTGAATGTTGGAGATGATGTTTTTGGCATAAGCATCACCTCGCTGACTAGCACGAATCTTTTCTTCCAAGAGAGGGGTTGCCAGAAGATTCAGAAGATACCCTTGATCCCCAATTTCAAGGTTGAGTTGGCGGAATTCCTCGCATAAGAGAGGCTGTTGTTCTTCCACCATGAGGTTGTTGACATAAGCTTTTCGGCTAAGAGCATCGGCCATGACATTAGCTTTGCCCGGAGTGTAGTTGATGGTCAAATCGAAATCATTAATTGCTTCAATCCACCTCCTCTGACGAAGGTTGAGATCAGGTTGTGTGAAGATATACTTCAGACTCTTGTGATCGGAAAAGATCTCACAACGGTTGCCAAGAAAGTAGTGCCTGCATACTTTCAAAGCAAAGACAACTGCTACGAGCTCGAGGTCATGTGTAGGATAGTTGATCTCGTGCGTCTTCAACTGTCGAGAGGCATAAGCAACAACTTGTTTTTCTTGCATAAGGACCGCACCCAATCCTTGTAAGGAGGCGTCACAGAATATCTGGAAAGGCTTTGATGTATTAGGAGGAACCAAGACTGGTGTGGAAGTGAGCTTCTCTTTGAGGGTTTCAAAGCTGGCTTGACATGCAGGAGACCAAAGGTATTTCTTGCTTTTCTTGAGGAGATCGGTAAGAGGCTTCGCAATCTTCGAGAAGTTCTGAACGAAGCGACGATAGTAACTAGCCAAACCAAGGAAACTCCGGACTTCTTTGACATTTTTGGGTGGAAGCCAGTCAAAAATTGTCCGAACAGTTTCTGGGTTGACGGCAATGCCCTTGGTAGAGATGACGTGACCAAGGTAGGTAACTTCAGGCAGCCAGAACTCACACTTGGAGAACTTTGCATATAGGCGGTTCTCATGAAGCTTGTTTAAGACACACCGAAGGTGTTCTTCATGTTCTTCCTTTGACTTAGAATAGACTAGGATGTCATCCGGATAGACCACAACGAACTTATCAAGATACTCCATGAAAACCGAGTTCATAAGCCTCGAGAAGGTGGCAGGTGCGTTGGTGAGACCAAAAGACATGACCGTGTACTCATACAAGCCATAGCGGGTGGTGAAAGCTGTTTTGGGAACATCTTCTTTGCGAATCTTGATTTGATTATATCCACTTCTCAAGTCAATCTTAGAGAATACCACAGCTCCAGCTAGCTGATCGAAGAGATCATTAATCCGCGGAAGGGGATATTTATTCTTGATGGTTTTAGCATTGACAGCCTGATAGTCAACACAAAGTCTATCAGTCTTGTCTCGCTTCTTCACAAAGATAGTTGGGCTACCCCAAGAAGAAGTACTGTGCTGAATAAAACCCAACTTCTCTTGTTCATCAAGCTGACGTTTGAGTTCAGCCAATTCAGCAGGACCCATTTTATAAGGCCGCTTGGAGATAGGAGCGGTTCCAGGTTCAAGATCAATCACAAACTCGACCTCTCGGTCAGGAGGCATACCTGGTAACTCTTCCGGAAAAACATCTGGAAACTCACAGACCACCGGAACACTCTGAATAGCTTCCATAGCATCATCATTCAGAGCCGCCAAAGAGAAAAGCTGAATTGTAGGAGTCAGACTCGGGGAATAGACTATATGGCCTTCAGGAATTTTCAGAGAAACCGATCGTTCAGCACAATCAATCACAACTGCATTTGCTGTTAACCAATCCATGCCCAAGATAACATCAATGTCAGAATCGCCCAGAATAATTAAGGAAGCCAGGAACGAAGAACCACCAATCTCAATTTGATTGCCATGGTTGATTTTGGAAGATGCCATTGTTGCTCCAAGAGAAAGACCATTAACCGTTTAGGGAGAGGATCCATAGATAACCCATTCTCATCAGCAAAACTTGTAGAGACAAAAGAATGCGATGCACCAGAATCAAACAAAACTCGTGCAAGAACTGAGTTAACAGGAAGCATACCCATCTCAACTCCAGATGCATGCTCGGCTTGAGCGACGTTGACACAGTTGGCACGAGCAACAATAGATCCGGGCTTAGTGTTGATGTTGAGGGCCTGAGGTGGAGGTGCACGAACCATAGAAGAACTTGCTGCAGGTCTTGGAGGTGGTGGAGGAAGAGCTTTGTAGTTCATGGGACAACTCCAGTGTTGATGCCCAGTGTTCCCACAGGTGTAACAAGCACCAAGTGGACGTGGAGCAGCGTAGCCAGGGACTCCGCTAGGCGCTCCAGGGTAGTTGTGGTTGTAGCCCCTAGGAGCCGCGGTGAAGGAGTTTGGTGGCCTTGCCGTGTAGCTTGAAGGTCTTGGTGGAGCCGGGAGCGACGGTGGGGTGTTAGGAACCCACACACGGTGCTTAGAAGGAGCTAACATAGCTGAAGAGCTTGCTGCATCACGGCTGTGTTTCTTGGACTCCTCCAACACATGCCTACTTGCTTCTTCCTGTAGAGCTATATGTTGGAGTTCTAGAAAAGACCCCGGCCTTGCATGATTAATTGCATACTTGATAGATGCATTGAGCCCTTGCCTGAACCTCTTTTGCTTCTTCTTGCCATCAGAGATCTCATCGCCACCATACCGAGAAAGATTCATGAAGTTTCTGATATAGGTATTGACATTGTCATTGCCTGCTTGAGGTTGAGAAACACTTCCTTCATCCTTTCCATGACAATTTCTGACAGATATTGCTCTTTGAAAGCCCCAGTGAACTGCTCCCAAGTAGGCTGAAACCTAGAGTGGTTTGCCTTCAGGTAATTTTCCCACCACAGAGCTGCGTCTCTCTTCAGAAGGTGAGTGGCACATTTTACCCATTCTTTCTCAGGAACATCAGCAGTCATCAGCAACCTTGACATCTCATGCAACCAATCATCAGCATCAAGTGGCTGATCAGACACCTCAAAGTGGCGCGGGTTGAACTTCAGAAAACTCTTTATGTCTCCTCGCTTGGGAGTTGGAGGTAGCGGAACAAACTCATTCCTCCTGACACTTTCCTCAAATCGCTGCTGGTTCTGCTGCATTGCTCCCAAGGCATTAGCAATACTTGCCAACACAGCCCCCAGTTCAGGTGGTATGTCCTCCTTAGAACGGTGTGGTGGTGCCATCCTGTGATTGATGTAAAACTCCAGTCAGTACCATAATGGAGGATAATGATAATCCAAAATAGTACCAAAATGGAATTAACCAAGATTAAAGGATACAAATTACTAAGATGATATTAAAATATCAACAAAGTTCAAAGCACCTAGAAGATAGTAAGCATATCGCACACGACTGGACAAGGACTGTGGTACACAAAGCTATGAAAGAAAAAAATTCCGCAAATTTCGGCATTAAAATACCACTATATGCGCAAAACCACTTAACGAATCAAGATTAGTAACTCTACCAATTCAATATACAAGAGCGAATGATAAAAGTAGTGGTATGGTCGCGACTCCATCCCGCACTCAAAGCATTACTCCGCACATGAATAAGTAAAACACATATCCCAACTTCCTTCTTTCTAAAGATGAACCTAAAGATTAACAACTACAGAAAAAACACCCCAAACAAGATAGCGTCGGATAACAAAGAGTAAGACAGATTGCGCCGGTATACAATGAATCAGATAGATCGCGTTGGTTTACAAAAGCCTGTCGGTATGGAATGTACCAACAATTGATAACCAAAATGCAGATAGCGATAACAAGTTGGATGCAACAGATAGACAAGGAACTCACACACACACACAACCTATGGTACTACGTAACCCAGAACACGTGAATCCTAGTTTGAATTTTAGAAGAGGATTGAAAACGTTGCACTTCCTTACCAGAAAAGGGTGGGTGGGTGGGTAAGAAGAAAATGGAAGCAGTCCTACTCTCACGTTTTGTTTTCCCTAGTATACATAGCTACCAAAAATATTTGCTAGACTGACAACGACCGTTTGGCTGAGACCCTGAAGGGCGGGATGGCTCTGATACCAATTGTAACAACCTCGGACCCTACGCTCTAAGTTCAAGCCTAGATGAAACGGAAGTGGTTAAAATAGTACAGCGGGGGCCCAGGGGACCGCCCACGTGTAGACCCGTCGTCCGTCCTAACCACTTCCAAGACATCGGGACAAGAGCGAGCGGCGTAGGCAATAGGCGAAGAGATCAAATCCATACACAAGTGAGTATGTATGCAAGCTACCTTACAACAGTTCTCAGAGCCATTCCATCTTAAAGAAATAGAAATATAGCAACGCCATACGGCAAGACCCAAATATCCTAGATATAGATAATATTTTAGGATAACTCCTCATACATCAAACATCAGAGTATCAGGCGGAAGCGGAAAACAAGATCCGAGTACGGATAAGAAGCAAATCGGCATAAGATGCCACATAAATAAACACATCCCGCCCACAGATCTCGCGGATCCCCATCCCCGGAATCTCTACACTGCATGGTCGTTGCCAACATCATCTGTCTCCTCCACCCAGTATTCATCTTGCCAATACACCTGTTCATCTGAATCAAACAATTTATCGTGTGGGACCCTAGGGGTACTCAGCAAGTCTTTATGCCTCTAAAGGGGACTAAACCTAGGGTGACGCAATTGCAGCAAAAGATAATAACTAACAAGTCTATAGATACTCGCTAACTATCCGCCTAACCAAAGATATACGGGTGTCCGTTAATTAGGAACAACAGTTATAACAGTATAAAATAACAGACCCATCCTCCTTCTCGCTTACCAACGAGAAAGCGGACGAACAACCCATCCGTTGGCAGATTTTATTAACCATTCCATGAGTATTGTACTATTTACTTGTCAGATTTTATTAACCATTCCATGAGTATTGTACCATTCCATTAAGCTACCCGCAACGAAGTTGGCCGGCTCCGAGACGGACCCAAGGTTTGCGCCAATGGCTGTAAATGACTAGGAACCCGAAAGTGTGACTGGGCTTGTCGATACTGTGAAAACACTTCGCAATCCTAAACAGTACAGGTGCTCCTCGCACAATCTTAATAAAACAGTAAAGCATGGCATAAGTACATGATAGTAACAAAGCCCCAAACTACTTTGTGGCCCCAAGAAATAGAAATGAATCAAGCTCTGGCTCAGGGGGGTCCACGGCCTCCCGGATGTGGATAGTGCGAATAGTCAAGGAACAGGAATCAAGTACTCGGGGTCCTACGGGACACAAGTGAGCATGAAAAACCAAATAACAGATATTTCCCACTGGTGCCTCTTTTATTAGTTATCCCATTACTACTCAGGTTAAGTTGTTTAGGTACCTCGTTATCCATCAGACACTCACATACCCTACACATGCTGTTCTACAACTCGCATGGCTCAAACAACTCTTGTAGTAATGGCTCATAGGATGGAGGAACAAGCTTCGGTGGGGTTTAAAAAGTAAAGGCTATGCAGTACTTGGGATTCAATTTAATGCAATCGCGACTCAATGATGCAAGAATAAGATAGAGGCAATAGGTAATATATGTATGCAAGCATGTGGTAGTGCTTGCCTGGCAGCTCAGTTGAAGCGAGAGACGGATCTGGGTAGTACTCCTAGGATTCATGATATTTCCCCTGCTCGGCGTCTATTCGAAGAAGAACCAAACAAACAAGGGCCAACATAAATAAAGTGCACAAGCATATGAATAAAATGCGACAAGCAAACAAGGATGCCATGATGAATGGTGTACAATTTACATGGCAATAATGTAGCATGGCATGGATGAGGTGTGGGGTACAAGAATAAAGCATTTTATTAAGTTTTAGTCATGTTTTGCTCCCATATAACTTGTTGTCCACTTAATATTTAGATGATGCATGCTGCAATTCAGAACACGGGCTGCATAAACAGAACGGGCTCATCGCGCTGATCGATTTAGACATATTATTTGTCAAATTTCGAGTTGTAGATTTAAAGTTATTAATTAATTAAGAAAAGGCATTTTTATTACATTTAAACAATTTCGAAAAATTTAAATTAGTCAAACATTTATTTGGATGGCAGATTTGAAATCCTCACATTTTTCTGATTCAAAAACATATATTATTTGTCAAATTTGGAATTACCATTTAAAAGTTATTAATCTCTGGATTCAAAATCATATTAAACATTTTCTGAAATTGTTTTTATTAAACAGAAAAACGAATAAACTTTTTGAACCCAGAGAAACTTAACCCGAGTCACAGACAGGTGGGACCGAGCTGAGCTGGCGAAAAACTGCACGGTAGAACTTTTCTCACAGCGGGTGAAGTGAGGCACGGTGGCAGACAGGTGGGTCCGGCGGTGAAACGGACCCACACGACAGCGGGCGAGAGGGTGCTTGCCACGCGGCACAACGGGGGAGCGCGGGCTGAGGGTTTAGGAAACTCAGGTGCCTTTTTGTAAAACGTCCTCAACCGATGACAGGTGGGACCTGGGGGAGCGCGGGTTGAGCCGGCAAAACGGTGGGGGTTATCTAGAAATGTGACCCGCGTTACTGTTTTTCTTCTAGGGCATCTTCTGACGAAACTGACAAAGCGACGCGGCGCGGCGAGGCGAGGGCTTGAACTCGTGACCGATCGCTCGCGCGCAGGCGACGGCGACCGCTACGATTGGGTGGGGTTGTTGGTGGAAAAGGGGTACGCGGCTAGAAGTATCTACCGCGGCGCCCAGCGGAAAGACCACCGGCGAACACCGTGCACCGAGGGTGCTCGTCGGAGCGCTTGGCGTGCACAGGAAGCGGATCATAGCGAGAGGATGTCTGGGGAGGAACAGGGGCTCTCCGCGGTGGTGCTGGTGGTGATGGATCGGGCCGGGAAGCGAAGGATCGGCGGAGACGCAAGCGCACCGCGGCTAGGGTTTCGTCGGCGACGTCGGCGGTGTGCTACGGGTACAGGGCTTCTCCTCCTCGACGCTGTGTACAAGAGTGACGCCGGGGCCTCCTTGGCTTCCTCGACTCCCACATGCCATGCCCGCCTCCTTGATCTATGGTGGAACGCTGATGCCGAGCCTTAGGCGGCCGGAGATGGGGGAGAAGGTGGCAGGGGAGATGGGGGACGGGGCTGCGGCGCAGGGGCCTGGGGAAGGATCTGGGGGGTCTACACGGCAGAGGGAAAGGAGTAGATAAAGCAGAGGGGGGAGGAATGCCGTGGGGAGACTCGGGTGGGAAAGGTGGCGATGGCCGCCTTTTCTCTCCTCCTCCTCACGTGCTCGGCCAGGCTCGGGGACAGGAGGGGAGTGGCTACAGCTGGGCCAGAGAGAGGAAGGGTGGCTCGGGTGGGGCCTGGTGGCAGCTGGAGAGAGAGAAGGAGAGGGGGAGGCTCAGGTAGGGTTTAGGTTAGAGGGGCATGGCTCGGCATGGGGGTGGTTAGGGTGTGAGGTAGAGAGGATGGTAAGGTTGGGTGGTTAGGGTTAGGGTTTGCATACCCACCTGATCAAGCAAGGGGGAATGATGGGTAAGGAGAGGTAGGGGTAGGGTTTGGTTAGGGTTTGAGTTAGGGTTTTACAAGATCAAGTGTATGGGTAGTGTGAGATGGAAGTGAGGGTGAGGTTTGTGATGCACATGGCAGGGAGAGGAAAAACAAGATGGTGAGGGTTGAGTAAGAGCAAAAGAATAGAGCTTACTTGACATGATCCCCAAAGATCCATGCTCCACTCAAAAATCAAAGAAAAACCAAAGGAGAAAAGGATGGTGGCGATCTTGCATGGCCCATGCATAATCAATAAATGCCATGTTTAATCTTGTAAAAACAAAGATAAAGCCCCATGGCATTTATTCACATGCATCCCACAATATGGAATTAAGGCCAAGCCAAAAGAAATAAGGTGGATGTTCCATGTGGAGTAGATGGCATATGCTCATATTTGAATATAATTTAGACATGCTAGTGTGTATGTTCCACTAGATGAATAATAGCCTCAAAAATATCCCAACATAAGCATACATTCACAACAATCCATATGGAGGCTTGAAAAGGGTTCCACTCACAAAGCATGCAAAGGTGGCTCCACATATCAATAATGTGAAAACAATATGATGCATATATGCATGTGGAATTAGAAGTGGATCCATCCCAACCCACATGAGCTAGAGGTAAAACCAAATGAAATGCAAAGCTCACATATAGTTGGATGGTGGGATTATAGGGTGGTGACAAGAAAGGTGGTGGAGTTAATAAAAGATATGCCCCCAACTCAACTTGGGCATCAAGCACTTATCAAGAACCAAATACAATATATCAAGAGGCAAATACAATTAATAATGCATATGAGATAAGAACCAAAAGGAGAAGGGTTTTATATGATGCTCAAATGCAATGTGGCATGATGACATGAGCATGATATAATTATGATGCAACAATTATATGTAGGAAGTAGCATTTTATTATTAGACCATGTAGCATTATAGATGTTAGACAGATGGGATGCTACACTCTATCCAGAAATAAATGAGTTAGATTTATCTAGATTCACACGTATCTAGATGCATTTTAGTGTGTAGATCCATGTAAACCTTTTTTTGGAAAGGGGCATATATTAATACCGACAAAGATACCAATTACACCCAGCATTTGTAACAACGCATTGCCCTAGCGGCATTACGGATGCACACGGCCAAAAAAAGAAGAGAAATTACAAAAAAGAAAAGCCCCGCTACAGCGATCTATTCCTTGTAACAATAGTACTAATACCACCAGGACAGCACCAAAAATCTAGCTTCTCCAAAAGGGATACCTCCAATAAGGGAATAGTGCACAAGCATTGCCATCGCCCGATCATAGATCTTAGGTTTTCACCCTGGAGAAAGTTCTTGCTCACAAAACAATGCCTTCAACAAGATCATTACCAGGCACAACCAATTAAGGTCAGACCTTGGATTTTCACCCTACAAGATCAGACGTTGAACGTCTCCTATGCTGCCCCCCTAACAAGCTACTGCTACATTTCATGGATCACCAAGCCAGTTACTCAGCGTCGAAGACTAAAACCACTTTTTCTAGCCCTGAAATCTCTACTTTCATGACATTCTCCACCACTGACTTCACCATGGACCGACAAAGACATGTCCTATGATGATAATAGACAACAGAGCTTCGCAACGCTCCCTCAGAAACCAAACGGTCAGAAAACGCACGGGTGCGCACGACCGAATTATCGTCGGTTTGAGGACAAGTACGCCATGAGGGGGTCCTCGAGGCGTGCGGGAGAGAGGGGTGTGAGACGTACGGTGTTCCGAGACGGTGAGCACACAAGTTTACCCAGGTTCGAATCCGCCGGCTTTGAACGGACCCTACTCCTGCTAGCAATCTAGTAATACGGCAGAGCCGGGATATGGGTTACAAAGGTTTTCTTGTGCGAGTTGAGGTTGTAGACTATTGAGGTGTCTGGTGTTATGCCCTAAAGGCTCTCCCTAGGACGGCTTATATAGATATCCGGCCTAGGGTTTACAAGAGAGATCAATCCGGCTACGACTAAGAGTTGATTACAGAGTACATCTTGAACTACAAGTAACATTATGGGCCTAAGTCGGTAAGTCTTCTAGGCCTTCCCGTAGTCGGATTGGACTCCGTCTTCGCTCCCTAACTGGACCGCCCGTGAAGCAAAGCTCTAACCCGAAGTGGGCCACCCTGGTCAGTGAGGATCTGTGAGGATACCCGGAAAGTATATCCCCAACAGTAGCCCACGGAGGCCTCGAAGATCCAAAGTCGGATTTTATCATCGTCCAGCTTGATCTTCAGCTTGTAGAATCTTGAAGGGTTCCTGAAACTTTACAACAAAAAATACGATCCGGGTCTTAAAAGTAAGTCGGACCTTTCAATTTAGTTACTCGGATTTTCCAGCTCACTTTTAAACTAAGCCGGAACTTGGTGTCTAACGCCACCTGACACAAGCATGGTCAAGTTACATCATCTGACAGACGTTCTGTCAGCACGACCGTTGGTGGGTCCGCGGTTCGTGGAACCGAGGTGCCGTTTCAACGCGTGCTTGGAGATCGAGGCGACGCAATCATCGCGCGGGCCCTTCCCAGTTCTTTCCACGATGCGTGGCAATAACCCTGTAGCGTTTGCACGAATATTGGCGCAGGTAGGTGGATATAAGGGGTTTAGATTCCTTCTTCTCCTCTCCACCAGTCCTTCGCCATTCCTTTCTTCCCAATCCTCCATCACGCCCAGAGCCCTTTCGTCCTCCTCCCACAGAGCTCCTAGTGCCGCCACTTTAAGGTCACTTTTTCCACCGGAGAGAAAAATTGCTTCATCTTCTTCTTCCTCTCTAGCGGTTGTAGCGGCGGCGGCATCGGCGGAAGCAGCTACGAAGAAAGAGAGCTTCCGGGGAATCTGGATCCCCTGCGCCCTCGACGACGACGGCCTCAAAAACGTGGATAAGGAGGGGCTTCTCGCCGCCGGCAACTGGCGGAGCGTGATGGGTTCGTAGCATGGAAAACAAAAAAATTCTACCGCAAGAACGAACAAAACCCAGATCTAATCTAGATAAAAGCCAAGATCTAATCTATTAGACATGTGCAACGAGATAGATCTGTACTAACCCTTGTAGATCCGAAAGCGTTACGAGATTGGATCTCGTGGTTGATGTAGTCGATCACTTGCCGATCTCAAGATCGAGTGGACGATCCTTCCGGCGCCGCGTTCCGGCAGCGCTTCCGCAGTCGATCACACGTGCGGAGTCGAAGCAGACCTTCCTCTCCCTGTTCCAGCGAGCAGCGGAGGTAGTAGATCTTCTCCACGGAATCCCAGCAGCACGACGGCGTGGTGGTGGTGGTGGAGTAGAGAATTCTGCAGGGCTTCGCCTAAGCCTAAGCAGAAGAAAGGAGGAGGAGAGAGGCGGCTAGGGATTGGAGTAGTGGAGGGGGCCAGGGGGTGGCGCCTCCACCCCTCTATTTAAAGGAGGGAGGCGCCATGGGGAGGTGGAGTCCTTGTAGGACTCCCCTCTCCCTTGGCCGGCGGATTGGGAAGGGGGGAGGAGTCCTCCTCCCCCACGACTCCTTGTCTTGCCCCACAAGGACTCCTTGATCCTTTCTTGGTTTTCAAGCAAACTCCAAGAAATCTTCCAGAACCTTTCGGAACATTCCGAAACCTTCTAGAATCCTCATACAAATACTCCGGAACATTTCCTAACTTAGAAAATGATCCCCAATATATGAATCTTATTCTCCGGACAAATCCGGATCTCCTCGTGATGTCCCGGATCCAATCCGAGACTCCGAACAACATTCGGTCTCCAACGCACATTCCATATCTACTTAAAACAACTTCGAACCTTAAGTGTGTCACCCTACGGTTCGTGAATATGCAGACATGATGAAGACACCTCTCCGATCAATAACCATCAGCGGGATCTGGAGATCCATAACGGCTCCCACATACTCAACGATGACTTCGTGATCGATAGAACCATTAACATACGAAACCAATTCCCTTTGTCACGCGATACTATACTTATCCGAGGTTTGATCGTCGGTATCTCCATACCTAGTTCTACCTTGTTACTGATAAGTACTCTTTACTCGTTCCATGTTATGTCATCCCTTGTGACCCAGTCACATGCTTGCAAGCTAACTAGATGACATTCCACCGAGAGGGCCCAGAGCATATCTATCCGTCATATGGATGGACAAATCCCAATCTTGGTCCATGCGCTTCAACACATACTTTCAGAATACCCAATGACACCTTTATAACCACCCAGTTACAAAGCGGTGTTTGATGTCATCAAAGTACCCATCCGATGATGGTGATTAACATAACCTCATGGTCGAAGGATTAGGTTACTATGCATTTAAAAGCTTATAGCAATACGAACTTAATGACTTGATCTTATGCTACACGTACTATGGGTGTGTGTCCATCACATCATTCTCCTAATGATCTGATCTTGTTATTAACGACATCCAATGTCCATGATCAGGAAACCATGATCATCCATTAATCAACAAGCTAGTTTAACAAGAGGCTTACTAGGGACTCTTTTATGTTTACAAAACACACAAGTATTAATGTTTCCGGTTAATACAATTATAGCATGGGATGTAAACATTTATCATAAACATAAAGATATAATAATAACCACTTTATTATTCCCTCTTGGGCATATCTCCAACAGTCTCCCACTTGCACTAGAGTCAATAATCTAGTTAAAAACTTGTGCATTCAACACCTATGGCTTTCTGGTGTTGTATAGACACTATTGCTAGTGGTAAACATAATCTTTAGATCTGACACTTGCAGGTCCGTGTTTATTTGCATGTCCTTGCGTCTCTACGCATTACTCATTCTCCAATGAGATGGCATTGTATAAATTTGGTCCTTTGGTGAGACCTTTAGTTCCTTGGGATTAAATCATGTTGATACAATTGTCATACAATGTATCTTCATAGTATTATCCCGCTATGAACCACACCTAGTTTGATAACAAACTACTTAACACAAATGCCCTCCTTTGCTGCTACTATAGCAGTTATATACTTAGCCTTTTGTTGTAGTATCCATCACAATATCTCAACTTTGGAACTCGTCCAAATCCATCATGGAACATCATTTCCATTATATTGTGCCACCCATAGTCTAAATTGAGATAATTTTAATTTGTATCTTGTGACAAAACTAGTATCAATGTAACACTTTACAATGAACTACCTTTAACTATTTGTCACTTATACATGATATATTCTTAGTTCTTCCAAAGCTCATAAGAATATCTTTACTATTGTCCAATGATCATATTATGAATCATTCTGGTATATGCTCATAACATTTAGAGCATAGGACATATCTGGATGTGTACATCTCAAAGAATGATTGATCAAAATATTCTTGTGATTTCACCAAGTGTCAAAACACTTGAATCTCGTGTCAACACACTTGAATCTTGATTCAGTCCTTTCCGTGCGTCAAGAACCTTTCTTGTTGTTTCCATATTGAACTCATTCAACATCTCATCTATGTACATTTGGCAAAACCATATTAGCGCCTCAATCTATTCATATAGACATTGATGCCTAATTCTTGAGTTATGCCTAAGTCTTTCATCGAAATGAAATTCTTAACCTGTGTCAATAAAAGATACATCATTTCTAATCAAAAATATGTCTTTCACATAATGTATTAGAAATATGTATTAGTGCTCCCACTTAATTTCTTGCAAAATGCAAACATCTTCATCGTCTTTGATGAAATTAAACCTTTAAACGGTTTCATCACGGTGAAGATTCCAACTCCGCGATGCTCACTTCAACCATTGAAGTTTTGCATACTCTTTTAGCATCCTTTTAATTTAACAAAACCCTTTGGATCGTGTCATGTACACGTCCTAGGTAACCATTCTATTAGAAGAACTTGTTTTGTTTGTTCAACTACCATATACCAAAATATATGTAGTGGTTGCTACATTAATCCGTCCAGACTAAATATCGCTATGAAAGATCAAACCTTATCATAGTCAATTATTTGAACATTGTCGTAAACTCTTTCCGACATGTCGACTATTTCATAGATTTGAAACATCCATGTCTATTTCTTTATAGATCCAAACACGACCGATAGGCTTCACGCCTTTCCGGAGGGTCTTCTAAGTTCAGAAACTTGATTTCTCGTGTATGGATACTGTCACGGATTCCTTGACTTCTAGTCATTTTATGGAGTCAGGGCCCATCATCACTTCTTTGCATGTAGTCGGTTCATCATTGTCAAAACAATAACGACTTGCTTATCAAATCTTACTATTTGATTCTTACCGACCCACACGGTTCTATAGGAACTCTAATCTCCGAGATAACACCTTTTGTAATCACGAGATCCATGAGCATTGTGGCCGCCACCGGGACACTTTCCGGCGCTGCGCTACTTAGCACATATAGCTAAGGTTCAACAACCTTATCAAAGTTCTATTGTCCTCCCACTTAACTTTTCACGAAAAATTCTTTCTCAAGAAACTTGACGTTCCAAGCGACAAACTCTTTTGTCCTCGGCGTTATGGAGAAATTCCCAACAAATTCTTTGGAATAACCTACAAAGACGTGCTTATCCGACTTTGGTTGTAAACATTTTACTTATGCCTAGCATACCAAAAAATTTAAGAAAGGACAACCTAGGTTTTATCCCAAACCATGACTTATATGGTGTCATTTCAACGGATCACGATGGAGCTCTTTTCAGTGTAAAAGCGGTAGTCACTAAAGCTTTAATCTTTAATATATAATGGCAGTTTTATAAATGACACCTTTGATCTTACCATGTCAAACAAGGTTTCATTACATATCTTGAACACTCCATACTCCTATGGTGTTTTGGGAAATGCAAATCCATGGAACTATTCCTCAAATCTTAGGTGTTTTGCTAAACTTGTAACTCAAACATCTTTCTTTATGATCCAATCATAAACTCTTTTATTTTCTTGTTACAATGATTTTCCACTTCATCTTGAAAGTCTTTGAACATTTTTCAAATGTTCCATACTTCTTCCTTATTGAGTAAGTATATACATATACTCACTCAAATCTTCGGAGAAAGCATATGAAGTTGAAATCCATCGCCAACAACTACACATAATGGACTATATACATCAATATGTACAAATTCCAATCAGTTAGTCATCCGTTCCTCTTTTGGCCTACGAACAGAGTTTTAATTATCTCCAGGAAAGTATCACAAGCGTCATTTGATCTAAATCAAAGACTCCAAAAATCCATCAACATGGAGTTTCTTCATGTATCCCTTTCAATATAATTTAAAGGGCGATGTCACTTCGCAAGTGATCTTTCAATCATTTGTCTTGCGAAATTTTAGCATTAGTTTTATGGTCGTTATTTCTCCTACCAGACTTGTATATTATCCATCTATTATGGAATACGGTAATTATTTGAACAACCTTTTGTCGTCATAATACCTGATCAAAATAACAATTATTGAAACAAATCTTGAAGGCAAGCTTTGATCTTAACGAGCAACACAACAACCCTTTGTTTGTTTTCGATGAACATCATCACATTTTCTCTTGCTAGTTACTTAGGCCATTGCAGTTCATGAATTGTGTTGTCCTGTATGACACTTCATACCAACCAATTCGGTATCCAATACCAGAGAAACACATTGTTTAATAAGCAAGGAATACAACCATAACATGTATATCTTCTATATGCCTAAGTTGGACATCTCAAACCTTTTATTTTCTGCCAAATATTTTATAGATTCTCTTTCAGCAATTCCTTTTCTTTTAAAAGAATCTATCAACATCAATAGTGGTGTCATCAACATGACACATGGTACAAAGCGTATATAGTCAACCACTAATACCTTTGGACTTGCACTTTGAGGTGGATCACCATCATCAAATGTTTGGTGTTCTTTCAAAAATCCATTCTTTAGTAATCTTTTAGTGTAGTAAACATTTTACTTACATCTTCTATTCATCCTTATCATGAAAACTTTCATGATCAAGCTGCTATAGCTTATAAAGGTGAATTGCGAGTATAATGTTTCTTTTTCAAAACCTTTTGGAGGATTAGAACGACTAGCGTCTCCAACCTTCAGAAATTCTCATCAAATATGAGGACGTATACTCTATCATGTTGTAACCAACACATTGTTTTAGATATCGCAATACCTTTCACATATGATGGTTTCTGAAACATTGCTTTCAGCTCTTAGATAAACTTGATATTAAAAACAATCTTTTGAGTATCAAGAATCATGGAGGCAAACATGATACATTAGATACTAACCCTGGAATTGTTACTCTTGATTTAATACTATTTATTAAATTTCATGGAGTAAATAGAGTTTGCTGAAAGTTTGCAATAGGACTTATAAACTTTAAATTGACATTCAAAACAATACGATATCAGTTCGTAAAGTAAATATCCAGAATTTCTATAGTTCCACTATCTCAACTATAACTAAGCGTAAGGTGGTGAACGGATGCCAATGACTACAACAAACTATGCAAATTCACTTTGATTATGTTTATGATAAATTGAGTTCGACTAATCCAAATTACAAATGAACTCCCACTCAAAACAACATCCCTCGAGTTGTTTTAGTGATTACACGAACCAAATCCACTACACCAAGTCCGATCATCACGTGAGATGATGTAGCTTTAAAGGCGAACAATCAACATGTTCATCATATCATCCATATGACTCATGCTTTACCATTCGGTATTCCGTGTTCCGAGACCATGTCTATACATGCTAGGCTCGTCAAGGTTAACCTTAGTTTCCGCATGTGCAAATCTGGCTTGCACCCGTTGTATGCACACGTAGAGTCTATCACACCCGATCATCACGAGATGCTTCGAAACGACGAGTCTTAGCAACGGTGCCAACTAAGGACGAACACTGAGAGGGATCATCTTATAATGCTACCGTCGCGATCTAAGCAATACAAGATGCATAAAGGATTAACATCACAGGCAATTCATAATTAGTGTGATATGATATGGCCCTTTCTTCTTATGCCTTTGATCTCCATCTCCAAAGCACGAACATGATCTCCATCATCACCAGCATTGCGTCAAGGTCAGTGCGTCACTTCATGGTTGTCCATCATCTAGCAACTATTACAACTACTTGGAATAAAGCTATTACAAGATGAATAGACATGCAGGTCTTAACAGAATTAAAGACAACCATTAGGCTCCTGCCGGTTGCCATATTACAACAAGGATCATTGCATACATCAAATATAATCACAATCACATGATGGCCATATCACATCACAAAACCCCTGCAAAAACAAGTTAGACGCCTCTAATTTTCTTTGCATGTTTTACGTGGTTTGGGGCTTTCGAACAAGAACGGATCTTACCTACGAAACTGAACCACAACGTTGATACAAGTGCTATCAAGTGCAAAGTGTAAATTAGATCTATACTATGCTGGGAGAGACAGACACCCGCAAAGCCACTTGTGCAAAGCAAGTTACACGTCAAGCATGGAGTAAGTCTCATGTGCGATGACATGTAAGGTTAGCCCGAGCCGCTTCATCCCACCATACCGCAAGATGCAAAGTACACAAAGCAAAAGACGTCATGAGCACCAACGCCCACAAAACCATTGTGTTCTACTCGTGCAACAGATCTACGCATAGATACGGCTCTGATACCACTAATGGGTTCGTAGCATGGAAAACAAAAAAATTCTACCGCAAGAACGAACAAAACCCAGATCTAATCTAGATAAAAGCCAAGATCTAATCTATTAGACATGTGCAACGAGATAGATCTGTACTAATCCTTGTAGATCTGAAAGTGTTACGAGATTGGATCTCGTGGTTGATGTAGTCGATCACTTGCCGATCTCAAGATCGAGTGGATGATCCTTCCGGCGCCGCGTTCCGGCAGCACTTCCGCAGTCGGTCACACGTGCGGAGTCGAAGCAGACCTTCCTCTCCCCGTTCCAGCGAGCAGCAGAGGTAGTAGATCTTCTCCACGGAATCCCAGCAGCACGACGGCGTGGTGGTGGTGGTGGAGTAGAGAATTCTGCAGGGCTTCGCCTAAGCCTGAGCAGAAGAAAGGAGGAGGAGAGAAGCGGCTAGGGATTGGAGTAGTGGAGGGGGCCAGGGGGTGGCGCCTCCACCCCTCTATTTAAAGGAGGGAGGCGCCATGGGGAGGTGGAGTCCTTGTAGGACTCCCCTCTCCCTTGGCCGGCGGATTGGGAAGGGGGGAGGAGTCCCCCACGACTCCTTGTCTTGCCCCACAAGGACTCCTTGATCCTTTCTTGGTTTTCAAGCAAACTCCAAGAAATCTTCCAGAACCTTCCGGAACATTCCGAAACCTTCTAGAATCCTCATACAAATACTCCGGAACATTTCCTAACTTAGAAAATGATCCCCAATATATGAATCTTATTCTCCGGACAATTCCGGATCTCCTCGTGATGTCCCGGATCCAATCCGAGACTCCGAACAACATTCGGTCTCCAACGCACATTCCATATCTACTTAAAACAACTTCGAACCTTAAGTGTGTCACCTTACGGTTCGTGAATATGCAGACATGATGAAGACACCTCTCCGATCAATAACCATCAGCGGGATCTGGAGATCCATAACGGCTCCCACATACTCAACGATGACTTCGTGATCGATAGAACCATTAACATACGAAACCAATTCCCTTTGTCACGTGATACTATACTTATCCGAGGTTTGATCGTCGGTATCTCCATACCTAGTTCTACCTTGTTACTGATAAGTACTCTTTACTCGTTCCATGTTATGTCATCCCTTGTGACCCAGTCACATGCTTGCAAGCTGACTAGATGACATTCCACCGAGAGGGCCCAGAGCATATCTATCCGTCATATGGATGGACAAATCCCAATCTTGGTCCATGCGCTTCAACACATACTTTCAGAATACCCACTGACACCTTTATAACCACCCAGTTACGAAGCGGTGTTTGATGTCATCAAAGTACCCATCCGGTGATGGTGATTAACATAACCTCATGGTCGAAGGATTATGTTACTATGCATTTAAAAGCTTATAGCAATACGAACTTAATGACTTGATATTATGCTACGCTTACTATGGGTGTGTGTCCATCACATCATTCTCCTAATGATCTGATCTTGTTATTAATGACATCCAATGTCCATGATCAGGAAACCATGATCATCCATTAATCAACAAGCTAGTTTAACAAGAGGCTTACTAGGGACTCTTTTATGTTTACAAAACACACAAGTATTAATGTTTCCGGTTAATACAATTATAGCATGGGATGTAAACATTTATCATAAACATAAAGATATAATAATAACCACTTTATTATTGCCTCTTGGGCATATCTCCAACAGAGCGGTTTCGGCGAAACCGTCCCCAATCCACGTGAGGGCGAGCGCGTCCACTTAGGCACCCATCTGGACCGAGGTTTGTCCTTTCCTCCCTCGGAGTTCTTCTCCGAGGTAATTGACCACTATGGAGTTCAACTCCATAATCTTCCTCCCAATTCTCTTCTAGAGATGAGCGCATATGCTGCGCTTTGCGAGGGCTTTCTCGGCATTAGGTCGAGTTTGCTTCTTTTCCGGTATTATTTCCATGTCCGAAGAAATTCCATTACTTTCGGTGTTCCTTATATCACCAGTACTATTAGTTTTTCTGTTAGACGAGACCGGGCATATCCCAAAATTTCTGCCAGTGACTCGGCAAACGATGGCCAGCCACTTTTTTCTATCATAAGGATATTCCGGCTCCCGGCAAAGCTACTGCTTTACCGGCTTTTATCGACGGAGCCACCACGGCCCAGCCTTCCTGGGACGAGGCTGCTCTGGCTCTCACCGACGATCTGATCCTCGCTAAGAGGCGGATCGAATATCTTATCAAGCACAAGGGTCTGAAAGGATCCGACTTAGTCCAGTGCTGGGTCTCACGTCGGATCCAGCCACTTCAGTACCACGGGGATAGACTGATGCACTCCATCACGTCTTCCAAAAAAGACTCTCTCCGCATCAGCCCCAAAGCCTAAACCATCCAAGGTTACATAAGCCAGATCAAATGGCTGATCAAGGAGCGGATCGAGAGGAAAATTTTGGAGATTTCTCTGGACATGCACACGGCGGAAAACCCCGTGGTAGCGGTAAGCTTCCATCAGTACACCTTTTACGTGTTTCAATCTTTAAGTTATATATTGCAAATGCTGATATGTTTTCTTGTTTTCAGCTTGCTGATCTTCCCGAGTCGGAGTTTGATCCACTCGAAGGATATCCTCCTGAGTTCTCTTAGGAGACTGAAGTGGTTCCATTGCCAAACCTTGCGCTCAAGAAGCGCAAAGCTCCGACAGTGGCAGTAGGCACAAAGGAAGTGCCCGTTGTGAAGAGGTAACTTTCATTCACAATTTCCGCCTTTGTACCTTTCTCGAATTTCTTTCTGAGATGTAATGTTTCCGACTTTACTACATTCTCAGAGCAAAGCCTCTCATCAAGGGTAAGGGGAAGGGGATTCCTGCGAAACCCCTGCGACAGACGAAGCTTACCATAGCTTCCCCTGCCACGGCTCCTCCAACTCCTGCCCCTCAACCTTCTGTAACACCGGCGATTATTCCGTCTCCGGTTGTTGCAGAAGATCCGGCTCCTCCAACGGCGCCTGTGATCCTTGGATCGCACACTAACGTCACCGTGGGTGCGTCAGCTCAAGATAAGGGTGAACCCTCTTTGGGTAATGATCCCTCGGCTAAAGTCTTCGCCGACAACCTCCTCAGCAACCCCGGACTTGCCAAGTTTGGCTTATCCTGGAAGTCCGCAGAGGAGATCCAGCGGCTGGCCAGGCAAGTCCTAGACAAAAGCCATCTTTCCCCCGAAGAGGAAGCGCAAGAAGCAGAGGACGTCAAGTTCTCTGACCTTCTCGCCCAAGTTCGCCTTCGCGACGAGAGGATCAGGACTGGCGAGCTTCCAACAGCCCCAGTAATTCCTCTTACTCTCGCCGAGAAGGTGGCAGCTGAGGTGAACGCGGGATTAGACAAACTCACCCGCGAACAATATGTAAGTCGGAATTCCAACTCTTGTTTTTACCTTATGTTATATCATATCCTCTAGCCCCCAAGCATGAAGTAGGATATAGAAATCCGGGTTTATGCTTTCATTAGGATGCCAAAGAACGAACTAGTGTAGCCCCCAAGGCTCGTGCTGATATTTAGCAAAAAATATTAGCCCGAGTCTTAAGTAGCTTTCTGACTTTGGGTATTCTGACTTATAGAAAGTATGTTCCTATAACCAGGAATTGTTAAAAAATGTCTGTGATAAGCGGAGAGAGATCAAAGCTCTCCGGCTTAAAAATGCTGAGCTCAAGGTAGCCAAGGATGAAGCTGAAGGTAAACATTTCGAGATTTAAACCTTGCCTTTTGCTTTTTTCAATGTCGAATTTTTCTGAACTTTTGTTCCTTCTATCGTACAACGTTGGTGAAACAATCCATCGCTATGATTGAAGAGGCCGAGAACCTCAAAACCTTAGTGGTGCGAGTTGAGGTTGTAGACTATTGAGGTGTCTGGTGTCGTCGGTTTGAGGACAAGTACGCCATGAGGGGGTCCTCGAGGCGTGCGGGAGAGAGGGGTGTGAGACGTACGGTGTTCCGGGACGGTGAGCACACAAGTTTACCCAGGTTCGAATCCGCCGGCTTTGAACGGACCCTACTCCTGCTAGCAATCCAGTAATACGGCAGAGCCAGAATATGGGTTACAAAGGTTTCGCCTGTGCGAGTTGAGGTTGTAGACTATTGAGGTGTCTGGTGTTATGCCCTAAAGGCTCTCCCTAGGACGGCTTATATAGATATCCGGCCTAGGGTTTACAGGAGAGATCAATCCGGCTACGACTAAGAGTTGGTTACAGAGTACATCTTGAACTACAAGTAACATTATGGGCCTAAGTCGGTAAGTCTTCTGGGCCTTCACGTAGTCGGATTGGACTCCGTCTTCTCTCCCTAACTGGGCCGCCCGTGAAGCAAAGCTCTAACCCGAAGTGGGCCACCCTGGTCAGTGAGGATCTGTGAGGATACCCGGAAAGTATATCCCCAACACGAATCCCATCTGATCCAACATTTTCTAGGCATGATGCGCCCATGGGAGATCACCAGCGGAGCATTCCAAAACCTGACAATCCTCACAGATCAACAATGGCACGCATCCAGCAGGTCTTCGTCTCTGCGCAGGAGAAACCAAGGGCCACCTCCATTATTCGTGAGACTCACAAGTCCCCATGCCGCCAGCCTCCTCCAGCATGAAGGCAGCACACAAAGAAGCAACAAGAAGGCTGAGTCGAAGGAGACAATCCCCCCTCAACAACAGCCCAACTGGGATCCTTCAACCTCGAACATGGCTCAAGAGGCCTAGATCGTGGCCCGCCGAGAACCCAGATCGCATGCCATTGACCGATGCCGCTACCGATGGCCACAACGGCGGCGCCTTGCCACCTCTATGTTGCCGCCTTGCAGGAGTTCTCAAGCCTCGGCCGACCAAGCCGCTGCCCAGTGCTCTCCGCCGCCGCCACGCTACCCCTCGCGCGACGTGGTCGAGGCCACCTCTCCAACTCACCATCGTTCGATGGGATGGGCGCACCACTACCGCCGTCGCCGGAGGTAGCGGCGGCCACTGCTTGTAGATAATCAGCCATCAAGAAAAGCCTTTATCGACTATGAACCCTAACCTCTCGGGCCGCCTCCCTCCTAGGCGACTCCGGAGGAACCTCCTCCAACCCCTCGAGGCGATCCATGTAAACCTAAACGTCACTTATTTTCGGACGGAGAGAGTACTATTTAAAGAAGGATGGTCCTCCGTGGAGACATGACTTGGCATTATATTGTTGATTGTATTACTACTTCTACTTACTTTCATAATATTTTTGTTAATTTCTAATTCCTACATATTTCTTTACTTTATGTTATGAAATTGATCCGTCCATCATTCAACAATCATAAACTCAGACCGAGAGTATGTTTCTCTATTTACTCCCTAGTTGTTATTGTGCGCTAGTTCTTACCTTAAAAATATTTTCATATTTTACCCTAATATTATGACTGTTTTTACCTTATTCTGCATATTATTTTTCTCAGAAGTGACAACGTGGGTCTACTTATTCTTACACGTAGTATTCTTCTTCTGAGGAATTTGTGAAATGTATAAAAAGACCAAAAAAAGCCTCATCAATAGTCATATCGAAAAATTGAAAATTCTCTCTTTTACACAATTCTAAAACTTTGTGTGCGAACGGTTATCCTGGTGTACATGCAATTTTTTTAATTTTTTTGGCATTTTAAAATATGCTTTTAGACTATAGGTGCATATTACATCTTGTAGCCAAAATGGATTTCCATCTATAGATCTACTTGTACCCACTCGAATTATTATGAAAGGAAGACACACACTTTGGCTGAAGCTCATTGGAAAAGGGTAAAAAATGATTCCTACTGTTTCCATGTGTCATGCATGTGTGTGTTCATCTCTCAACTGTAGTTCGTTGTTCGTCGTTGTACCGTACCTGTCGGCATTATGTGTACAGATCGACGCGTACGTTAGCCGTCGGTTGCCACCGAGGTATCACAAACTTCGTTCCCTTGCATTATACATACGGTATAAAGAGACATGGAGCGAGCCTGTTCCACGACACGAGGATGTACGTACTCAGATTCGGGAGGAACGTTCCTCTCACCGTAATGAATCCGTACTCGACCAATCACGCAGCAGCAAAATCGAGCGGATTCGGTGCTCTCAACCGAACACATCGGAAAAAAAAAACCAATCGTCTCTCCGACAAGTACTAGCAGACGGGCTGAAAGAAGAGTGAGCAATAGACAATTGGCGTATCGTAGACCAAGAAACTCTTTCTCTAAAGTACCCGAAAAAAAAACTCTTTGTCTAAAGCACTGAACGAAGTACAACCATCATATGCATGGAACCAATGCCATTTTTCCAAAATACTTTGATGGCATGTGAAGTTCACGTCGTCTCTGAGGCTTGAGAAAGAACCATCGGGAGCGAGGTGTCACTGTCCACAGTGCAAAAAGTAGCCTTTTCTCTTTAAATTCAAGTAGAGTATAAATATGTCGAAGAAATGGTGATCTGATCTCATTTTACGAGTACATTTAATCGAACATGGCCGTTGGGCGAGAAGCCAACAGCGGAACTGCAGATGGTTGGTATCTGCACTCGACAGCGCATCGTACGTGACGGACGCTCGTTTCAAATATACAGACGATCGGTGCAAGTGCAATGTGCACGTCCCAACTAAACTTAGCACGCCTAAAATAACCGATCCTCCGTTGCAGGATGGCTGACAAGTAGTAAGATTTTACCACAAGTCGTTGAGCTTGCGCTGACATGTCACTTGGAACCATGAACTTGATAAACTGAACATACGTCCTCCGTTACAACGTAATAGAACGGGCGTCGGCTCTTCCCTCTCGGGGAAGTCATCTTGGAGGTCTGGCCATCGTGTGGCATTTGCTTGCTTGCCCAATAGTCTCGTCGTCGGCTAGGTGGGAGCTCGGCCTCGCGGCCGGTGTGGAAACCGAAGCGGCGGTCTGAAAATTTTCTTTGAGTTGTTTAGTGTCCCGTTTGGCCGCTTAGGGGAAGGGGGGGCAAAGGGGGTGTGTGACCTAGGGGTGGTATGGATGTTTGAGAGGCGGCTCCGAAGCATCACCGAGTTTAGGGTGTTGTCTTATGTGGCTTGGGTGACAAAGGCGTCAGCTCGTTTGGAGTGAACCTCGAGGTCAGAATATGTGTCGTTGTTGTATCAGTTCTAGGCCATTTTTCCTTATAGAATGGCCTATTCTTTTCTTCTTACTGAAATGGTAGTGCTCCTGCCGGTTGCCCTAAAAAACGTATTTACGTTTACGTAAACTTATAAGAAAATGAGTCAATAACTATAGCGTAAAATCTATATAATATGAAAGTTTATTGTATGATACATGTAACAGAGTTAAATTTGTGCTTTAGATGTTGATGTATTTTTCTACAAACTTGTCCAAACTTAAAACAGTTTGACATAGGACAAACTTAAAGCTTCAATCATTTTGAAATCTAGGGAGTAGCAATTACCGATGCCATCACACCGAAAATGCTAGTCTAAACATAGGTACATTTGATCCCATTTACTGAAACTTAGTACAACTATATTTTAAGTTATTAGAAAATGCAAAAAAAAGAACATGTATTTAGTAGTTATTTGGCATAAACTTATCCTTGCAAATTTTAGAAACCGAATGCGACCATTTGTAATCAATGTGAAAAGAAAGCTCGCCGTGTCTTTTAATATGACAACTTATCTGATTTTCACACATGGTCACATCATTGAATAAAACTTTCAAAGGGCGGGTTTCTATCCAGTACCTATAACATGTGGTTTTTCCGGTGATCTTTAAGAGTATGAAACTACGTTTGTTGCCAAACTTGAAAATGCTAGAACAAATGTATCCAAATCCCAAAATTACAATCCAATTACACTGCTCGGTCTAAATTATAGGTGGCACGTGTGATCGACAGTTCAAAATGACTGAAAAGTTAGCAATTTCATATTTAAATGAACGTTTTAGTGATGTGTCACATGTAGAGCATTTTTTATTGGGCTTGGTTAGCAATGGCATGATACATTCTGTTTTGGACATGTTCAAACCTGGGGTATGTTTTGAGAAGCTGGAGCCATGCATGACCCAAAACAAGAAAATATTTAATGAAAGTTTCTAAACCTTATAGCACTACTATATTAAGTATGACTTTGTTTTAAGTTCTCCAAAATAACAATAAGCTCAAACATGTAGGTATATGGTAGAAGATCATCCTTCAAGTTTTAGAAAAATGAAAATGATCATTGGTAATCATGTGATTTTGTGTGTTCTCTAGATTTTAGTACGATAACTTACCTGATTTTCGCACATGTCATGGATGGTCATACTTTCTTCTGAAGAAAATGGTAAGTTTCTACCATATGCATATAATGTGTGATTTTCTTGTATTTGTGTTTGACAGAGAACTATCATTTTAGCTAATTTTGAAAAACGATAATAAAATATTCCAAAATTCAAAAATACAATGACTAACGATGATTCATAATGATCAAAACGTTAACGGCTTCATAGCGTACTTATTTTGTATGTGTTTTAATAATGTTTCACATGTCACATTTTTTTTAGACAACCTGCTAGTCTTTATTGATCATGTAAAATGTTTACATGGAATTGATCAGAAAATGGAGTAGTGCCGAGCCAAACATGGCGGCCAACTCCCTGGGAAAGCATAAATCTAGCAAGATTGTGGGCTTCGAAATTAGACGACCGGCCCTCAAAAGCAAAAGTACACTGCTGAAACTGCGCAGCTCTCGCGTTGATCTCCGAGATGACAGTAGCATTCATCCCCAGGCTGCCATCCGAGATATCTGACACCACCGTTTTGCAATCGGATGCCACATAAATTTCTCTTACCGCCAGGTCATCTGCAAGCGACAAAGCTTCTCGACATGCAAGCGATTCCAGGATTGAAGGATCTGTTATTCCTTTGAAGACAATAGCCGAGGCTCCAAGATAGATACCTTCGTGACTTCGGCATATTGCAGCAGCCACCCCCTTGTCATCAGACTTGGATACACCTGCATCCACATTGAACTTCGGGACGCAAATGGGTGGAGGAATCCATGTAGGCTTAGCCTGCCGAGCACCCGCAGAAGGAGTAGGCAAGGGGATATTGGGAGGTATTTTGATGTCATGTAACTCTTTGGTGTAGGAATTGATAAAGCCAAATGTTGATAGTGGGCTCTGAAAATTCATTCATGTATTTCCTTCCTACGAGCCAACCAAATTGCCCATAATGTGACCACCACCCTAATGAATTGCTCGTGTGGAAGGGTCCTCATCACATGAAATAACCATTGCTTGGCATTGTCTTCTCTCGACATCACCAGATGCTCCACCAGAAGGTCTTCTGATAGCACCCATACGCTATGAGACATATTGCAATCGATCAAGGAGTGCCACCAAGAATCTGATCCTCCACATAGACAGCAGGAGCTCGACTGTGACATATTCCTTTTATGCAAAAGATCAGCAGAAGGGACTGTCTGTCTAGCAAGCCTCCACAAGAACACTCGAAGCTTCGAGGGAACTGCAGTTTTCCACAACATAGTCCATCTCTCCTCTTCAATACCCACATTAGATGAACCGGTGGCACTGTCAAAGTAATCCTCACGAGTCACCTTCGTTTTGATGATCATGCGATATGCCGATCTCACAGAAAAGTTGCCCTTCCGATCGAAGTGCCACGCCTAGAAGTCGGGCAGTCTTCTCGTGCACAGAGGGATACCAAGGATAACATCCGCATCCATTGGGATAAAAGCTTGACGGACCAAGTCCTCCTTCCAACATGCTGAAGTTTCATCAATTAATTCTGAAACCAACTGCGGTGGCATGTCCATGATACACGCAATGGGCTTTAGGTTGTTGTCACGAGGGAGCCAATTATCTATCCAAATATTAGTTGTGCGTCCGTCTCCAATTCGTTTAATCAGACCCTGCATTAGAACATCTCTTCCGTCTAATATGGATCGCCATATCTGAGAGGGGTGTGGCCCCAATTCTGCCGTCAGAATAGAGGAACTCGGGTAATATATGCTCTTTAAGATACGGGCACTAAGCGACTCAGGCTCTTTCAGCAGCCTCCATGATTGTCGAGCTAGCATGCAAAGATTGAAGAGCTCCATGTCTCTGAAACCCAAGCCGCCCATATGTTTAGGTCTAGTCATGACATCCCATGAAACCCAACAAGGTTTCCTTCTCCCCTCCTTAATACCGCACCAAAACTGTGGATTAAAGAGTTGATGTGCTCACATAATCCTTTAGGCAATCTGAAGCACGCCATTGAGTAAACTGGGATAGCTTGGGCAATTGATTTGATCAAAACCTCTTTACCACCTGCGGACAGAATCTTCTCCAACCACCCCTTAACTTTGCCCCATACTCGATCTTTCAAGAATTTGAATGTACCATATCTCGACGAGCCTACATCTGTGGGCATACCGAGGTATCTCTCATTGAGGGTCTCGTTGCTTACATCCAGGATGTTCTTTATCATGTCACGCCTAGCTTGATCACAACCCTTAGTAAAGAATATAGAGGACTTATCTCTGTTAATTCGTTGGCCCGAAGCTTGACAATATTTCTCCAACAAGATAGACAACTATTTCGCTCCTTCTCTACTACCCTTAAAAAACAGCAGGCTGTCATCAGCAAAAAGCAAGTGGTTTATCAGCGGGGCCGACTCAGCCACTTTGATACCTCCCAACTGTGATGACTCATCATGAACTTTTAACAGGCACGAAAGGCCCTTTGCTGCCAGTAAGAATAAATAGGGTGAGATAGGATCACCTTGTCTAATACCTCTTGATGGTTTGAAACTCTCCAACTTGGTACCATTAAAAAGAACAGAGAATGTGACAGATCGCACCATTCCCATAATCACAGTAATCCATTGTTGGGCAAAACCCATTTTTTCCATGATAGCCTCCAAGTAGTCCCATTCAACACGATCATAAGCTTTCATCATGTCAAGTTTCAGAGCACAATAAGTATTTTTCTTGGATCTATTGCGTTTCATAAAATGCAAACATTCATAAGCCGAGATAATGTTGTCAGTTATCAACCTTCCTCCCACAAATGCAGATTGCTCTTCCGATATAATTTCAGGGAGTATCATTTTCAATTAGTTGGCCATAACCTTGGAAGCAATCTTATAAAAGACGTTGCATAAACTTATAGGGCGGAACTGGGATAAAAGAGAAGGATTCTTCACCTTAGGTATGAGAACCAAGACCGTGTCATTGATGCTCTCAGCAGACTCTGTTCCCTGAACAATACTCAGCACAGCCTTAGTAATATCCTCACCACATACATCCCAGTGCCTCTGAAAGAAGTAAGCTGGGAAGCCATAATGGCCCGGGGCTTTTGTAGGGAACATTTGAAATAGAGCATCTTTTACTTCTTATTGTCTAAATGGGGCAGTGAGGATCGCGTTCATGGGCGCCGTTACGTTCCTGGGAACGTGGTTAAGGACTTGCTCCATGTTATGAACACCCTCCGAAGCATAAAGGTTCTGATAAAAGTTTGAGGCCCTAGTTTGCATCTCATCTTTATCTTCGGTGTTCTGACCATCAGCATGCACTAGCGATTTAATCATATTTTTCCGCCTTCTCATGCTAGCTCTTCGATGAAAGAACTTAGAGTTTTTTCCCCATGCGATAACCACTCCACTCGTGATCTCTGACGCCACATAATCTCCTCTCTGTGGTGCAATTCAATAAGTCTTTCATTGACCTTTACTTCCATATGCGAGGGACCAATATGAGCAGCAAGGTTCCGCAGTCTATCCAATTCTTTCTTCAAGGTTTTAATCTCCTTCTTGACACTACCAAACGTGTTCGTGCCCCAGTTGCTTAGGTCATCCGCAAGCCCAGTAAGCCTGTTATGAAGAGCCATAACAGAAGATCCCGATCGCTCAACCCAACCTGCAATGACTATGGGTTTGAGATCCTCATGGCGGTCCCACATAGTCTCAATCTGAATTGGCGTCGGCCCAGCGGCCTATTGTGCACCTCTTCAGAAAGCTTGAGCAGCAAACCACAATGATCTGAGGTGGCTGTAGTAACATGTGTCAGACATGCCAAGGGGAATTGAGCACCCCATTCCACCGAGCCTAGAGCTCGGTTCAGTCTGACTCGAGTATAGGATCCTCCAATGACCTTCTTCTCCCATGTCTAGAAGTGGCCATTGTAGCCAAGATCGATAAGGTTGCACACATCAACTGCATCACGGAAACCCTGAATTTGCGACGGAGAGCGATGCCCCACACCAACATGTTCTTCCGGCCGCAGTACCTCATTAAAGTCGCCAATACATAGCCAGGGTAGAGAGCCGTGGCTACTAATATCCTTCAGAGTATCCCATGTTTTAAATCTCTCACTTGTCTGTGCCTCACCATAAATATTTGTAAGCCTCCACTGACTCACACCGACACCATCGACCGACATGTCTATATGATATCTAGAGTAACCCAAAACAGTAACATTTATTTAATTATTCCAAAACACACCCAAGCCACCACTCATGCCATCACTATCGACAGCAAAAGCTTGATCAAAACCTAATGAACCAGCTAGGGATTCCACCCGAACCCTACTAATCTGTGTCTCCTGAATACATAGAATAGAGGGGGCAAACTTGACAACAAAGTCGCGAAGCTCGTTAACTGTTGAGGCATTGTCTACTCCCCGACAGTTCAAGCTGTAGATACTCATTGGGACGGGCGGCGCCCCTTCATGGAGCCCGCCAAGCTTTCAGTATCATCAGCAATGCCAGATTCATCTCCCTTATATCTCTTGGAGTCACGTGCCGGGTTTGGACTTGGAGGAGTACTTTGATTGTTCATGGGACTTTCAATCTCATTCACCATTGTCCCCATCACACTATTTTTCTCATGCAACACCAAAGCTCCAGCGACACGGGCTGTAGGGTCATCCTTGTGGTGTTCTGACCCCCTCTTCCTGGATGAATCCACCTCATCAACAATCATCTCGGTTTCAGTTCTCTCCCCGGGGAAAGGATCCTCAGGTTCAGTGCTATCGGACACATTCGAACGACCAGATCTCCCGGCTCTGCCCTTCCACGAGGACCCCCCTTCCGTGGCTAGGTCCTCCGTCCGAATTCATCCTCCAAGTAGCGCGCATGTTCTTGAAAACTAGGGCCGATGGAGCATGAACACCATCCCCATGTTCCTTGTATTCGTGCCCCAAAAGTCCGCAGACCTGGCACCAGTTCGGGAGTTTCTCAAATTTAACCAAGAACAACTCCCTTTTACCGCCTCTAATCATAGAAACAACACATCTAAGTTGTTTTCTTACATCCAACTTCACCTTAACTCGGTAAAAGTTCCCTTCAAAGCCGAAAGCAGCAGCCTCAGGATGCAGCACCTCGCCCACCTTGGATGCGAGAGAGCCTACCATCGGAGCATAGCCGATTGGGAGGTCGTGTATTTGAATCCAGATATTGATGTGATTTAGTTCAATACTTGATGGCTTCGAGAAACCATCATATGGGCACATGCAGACAGGGTTACCCCTGAACGCCCATGGGCCTCCCTCAGTCACCTTCTCCCAGTCTCCCAAGCAGGTGAATTGGAAGATATGGAGATTTGGCTCTAGGGTTTTTGTCTTCACATCTCTGGCTAGATCCCAGGCAGATCTCATGTTTTTGTAAAACCAGAACGTCGAGTACTCGTTCTCCATATAAACCCTAGCAATCAGCAGCCATCTGGTCGCCTCATCGGGCACCGCTGGTTCATCCTCAAAAACCACATCATCCAGGTCCTCTTCCCGCAGACCAAGCCCCTTCATCATCGCTTCAATCCCCACTTCGCCAGCGTCCGCCAGCGATCCTCCTTCTTCCGTTGCCATGGTCACCTACCCACAGCCAAACAGATCTCGAACCCCAGATCACCAGACCCTCCACTCCGTCAGTACCAAGGCCGGGTAGCGATACCAGATCGTCCCTTGATCAGCCCGAGCACAAACGAGAAACGGCGATAGGGTAGATCGGGGAAAAATCCTCAACGTCGGCGTCGCCGCAGACGAGAGACGGAAACCCTGTTTCACATGTCACATGGTTTCTTTTTTTTTGGTTGGGCTTAGCAATGGTATGAATTTACTCTGTCGCGGACTTGTTCAAACCAAGGAGCAAGTTTTGAGAAGCCTAGCCCTGCGCAACCCAAAACATGTATTATTTGTTAATTCCCAAAATAAAGATGATGATATTGCAACTATCTTTAAATATGATTTTATTATAATTTTTTAGGGCAATTTTTTAGGACTAGACTGGACTATAAATAAAGGAAAGCCCAATCTTGGGCTCGACCGGGGCCCGCTTGGGTCAGGCTGACCTTAATCATTCCTACTCTACTCACATAATGTTAGGAAAATTATAGGGACACAACAAGTTAGGGGACCATGTCATACGCCATCACAAAATTTAGGGACCTGTTTGCCCACATTATTATGAGTACATTGTCATCCAATGAACCCAAA
The DNA here is from genome assembly GCA_910589775.1 of Avena eriantha. Classification (NCBI taxonomy): domain Eukaryota; kingdom Viridiplantae; phylum Streptophyta; class Magnoliopsida; order Poales; family Poaceae; genus Avena; species Avena eriantha. The sequence continues at coordinate 503,651,056 of OU342740.1, read as the reverse complement.
GTCCAAGCAAGATAAAAGGACCATCTCTGTCACACATACTTTGCCCCAAGACGAGAAGAATCTCAAGCTATCTTCAACTCCAATACACCATTAGCTTCACCATAAAAAATACACCATTAGCTCAGCTCACACAGTCACACTGTCAGTACGTCAGACACGGAGACAGAAACAAAGGAGGCAGCCAGCCAGGCCGGAGGGAGATCTCCACCCAAGGGGAAAGAATACCAAAAGGGAAGTGCAAGGAAGAGCGCCCAACAAGACCAAGCACAAACCTTTTTCTCTCAGAGGCACCGAACCCTACCAATCCGCCATATATTCCTACGGAATTCCTCCCCCATTGTTCCCCGGAGCCAGGCACACCGCCGGAGCGGCGAAATGCGGAGGGCAATCATCAACGCCATCCTCTTCACTGTCCTGGCCGTCATAGTCGTGCTGTCCCTCTGCTACTTCGTCCGCTGCTACCGCCGCTGCCGGCGCCGCCGCCGCGGGGTGCTGCCCTCGCACGGGGCCAGGGCCGACCGGTTCCAGGCGGCCGGGTCCAGCGCCTACGGCGTCGGCGAGGGGGAGGAGCTGCTCAGGTTCCCCGGCGGCGAGGGGCTCACGGTGGCCGCGATCCTGGAGGCGCCCGGGGAGGTGGTGGCCAAGTCGGCGCACAGCACGCTGTACCGCGCCGGGCTCAGTGCCGGCCAGGCCGTGGCGCTGCTCCGCTTCCTCCGCCCGGTCTGCTCCGCGAGCGCCGAGGAGGCGGCGGCCGCCGCGCGGCTTCTCGGAGCAGTGCAGCACCCGAATCTCGTGCCGATCCGCGCGCTCTACGTCGGCCCGAGAGGGGAGAAGCTGCTCGTGCACCCCTTCTACGCCGCCGGCTCGCTCCGGCGGTTCCTCCAAGGTTTGTGCCCGCCGACGAAGAGTTACTTTTACTTGCTTTGCTCGAGAGCGTGTACGGTGCGCAGTTCCTTTCCTTGCTTTGCTTTCAAGCCAAGTTAGCCTTGAGTAAGACTAATAATGTGAAATGCTTGTCTCATTATTACTGGAATTTTTGCTTACCGATCTATATATGTGCCATCATAATTAGCTCTACTTCCTCTCTAGTTTTACCAGGAAATGAACTGAAACTTAGCTCTAGTTTGGTCGAGTAATTCTCCTGCTCATCTGATTCAGCGCGAAAAGCGTACTTCCAATATTGCTGCAACTATTGGGCAAATTGTTGGTGTGGGTGCTGTGCAACAGCCTTGCAGAGTGGGTTTTCTTACTTTTAGCCCATGTGTCTTCACTGCTACACTTTGTACTCTTGCCATGGAGTTAAGCAGACCAAGGGACAGCTCAACAGTTCATAAAGTTCTTTGTGAACTTTTACTGGTTGGGGCTGTTAGCTTGGACACTTCACAAAACATCATTTTCATGTTTCCTCATGGTATAATAGGAATATAGGATCACCTGTAGCAATCCGTCATCCATTTCTCTGTGTCGTTCAGTTGTAGCAAATGAATGTTTCTAGGGAAACACTTCTTTCTGAACATAGTTAACTATTTCTTTTCTTACAAAAGGTGAAATGCATCCTTGTATGAAATTTTATCAAGACTATTTTATAGCATTTATGTGGTTATCTTATTCTGAATTGTTGTGCTCCATGCATCTTTCTGCTCTTGTTTTCATGGGAGTGGTTGAATCACCCATTTAGATGGGCTTTTCGCTGCTGCCAACAACTTGAGACATTTGTGTTTGATCGGGTCAGGGTTTGAAAAGGATAGTTCCAAATGGTTCTCTTTGGTTAATCCACTTCTTGTATCAATTGCAAGCTGGTTTCCAGACCACAAGTTTTAGTTTTGAGTCCACATACAGTTTTTGTGCTCTGAAGGTCGGTCTAAACTAGCTGCCAAAAAAAAACTTAGCTCGAACTCAGATAGTACCAGATTTTTTTTTACATGGTTGAAAAATGGGTGATTCTGTACGTTGGACTGCTGGCCTTACCATGAGATTTTTACACTACTTGTACCAACCTGTCACTAACTGGCTTGTTACTGTCAGATTGTAAAACATCATGGCATCCAAATCATGGAGCGCATGCAGTTTCTACAGTTTTTGACCGTTGTTACCTTTTCCTCTTACCTGCAGAGGGAATCAACGATTCACAGAGATGGGAGATAATCTGCAAGCTATCCATCGGCATCGCCAAAGGACTGGACCACCTCCACACGCGATCGCATAAGCCAATCATCCACGGCAACCTCAAGACGAACAACATCATGCTGGACGCAGATTTCCAGCCCAGGGTCTCCGACTTCGGGCTCTACCTCCTGCTAAACCCTGCCGCAGCACAAGACATGCTCGAGACGTCCGCGGTGCAGGGGTACAAGGCCCCCGAGCTGATCAAGATGCGGGAGGCCACGAGGGAGAGCGACGTGTACAGCCTGGGAGTGATCCTGCTGGAGATGCTCGCGCAGAAGGAGGCCGGGAACGGCACCTCGCCGCCGCCGAACGACCGCGACATCCACCTCCCCGCCTCGTTCAAGGACCTGGTCCTCGAGAGGAAGATTTCGGACGCGTTCGGGTCCGACCTGGTGAGGCGGAGCAGGAGCTCGGGCAAGGAGGAGAGCCTCAACGCGTATTTCGGACTGGCGACGGCGTGCTGTAACCCTTCGCCGTCGTTGAGACCGGACACGAAGCGGATTCTCAGGAGGCTGGAAGAGATAGCGAGATGAGCTGCTGTCGGATCGGAACACCCCCGCTTGCTAATTAGAAGAAGGAGGTCTCTGAAGTATACCGGCAGGGTAGTCTTAGTATTATTTATATATATATATAACCTATATAAGTGTATTTTGCCCGTTTGTCATTTCTTTTGCTGAAACATAGAGTATGTACTACTGGGGAATTGGAGAATGGATCTACACTTTAGGCGCTACGAATATGTATAGCTTCCATGAGGAACTCAGGTCATGTGGGGGCGGACTACGCCGTTGCTCTGGATGAATCAGGCTGCTTCTGTACAAGGTTCTTCTGACTGTTTTCTGTAGGCCTTACACGAAGTGACAGTGTTTGCTGGTGGAAGTATGCAGCACTATTGTTATGATCTGGTATGGAACTAATGAATGGAAGGTACCAGTATGCTTATCTTTTGGGTTGCCCGTCTAGCTTGCACTTGTCGTTTTTATGCCATTCCCAATGTCACTTTCCTATCCGTTTCATACGTAACTCCTTGCTCCAAATAGGCACCGAACGGAGGGTGTCCTCCCTTTTGGCAGCAAGCAAGCCATATCGTGTCAACTGTCTCTTTGCTATTGGATTGCCGGCCTCAAACGTTCCCCCACTTCTCCTTTTTGCGGACCTCACTAGGAATAGGACGGCTACCTGCAATGTCGAATCAACCCCTCCCATGTCCCAATAACCATTCCAGGAACAATAGTACGATTCAGTCGGTGTGAAACCCTTTTTGGAGCAAATGTATGTACGCTCGAAGAACCATAAAAAACTAAGTTGGCGAGTTCTGTTTGAACGAACGTCTGCTCCAAAATGTAAGCCCTCATCAGTTGCCAGTGCATGGAGACAAATCTGGGCTCGCAGTTCAGTATGTGAAAGAGACATGTCATCAGGCTGTATTGCGGCCACCATGTGGCCCCGGTCATCATCAGGCTGAATTAGGATAATGGCACCTTGGGCTGACAGTGTCAGAAACTGACTCCGCATGACGTGCTGTAACTGTTCCACGATCTTGACTCCGCCAGAACATTGGGAAAATAATAGCACCTGCTGTGGATTTGCTGGGTTCATATTTAAAGAGCATATATACAGAACTTTCAGAGTGCACCATGTGCTGCTGTCCCCGGCACGTGCTCTCACCACCGTACGTGCTTGCAGAGTCCCGAAAGTCACCACCGCAGTACAGCCAACCAATCTTTGACAATGGATGCCTGTACAGAAGTTGGAACACACAGTGTAGACGTCCAGACAGTGGGCGCATGATATTTCACATGTCGGTGTTTGAAATACTGCACATGCTTAGAAAAAGGAATGGCTGGGATAGCTGGGGGTCGTCACAAACGTATACACGGAAAAATTTATACGATCAAAGCATTCAAGCTGTGGTGTGTAGTAAGCTTACATACAACAAGCAAGTTCGACTTGACTACAAACAGGGTCTTCCCTAAGGGCTTGTTCGGTTAGCTCAGGTTTGAAGTGGATTAAATCCCATACAAGTCAAAATCCCCCCAAATCCACTCCAATACTCTCCAATCCCTTTGGGGTAGGGATTAACCCAACAAGGCCTAAAGTAGTTGCACTTCATTGGCCCATGGACTATGGGCATCACATTCACAGGTACTCCCGGAGGCTCTCACCGCTTAGCGTTTCCAGCTCTTTCAGTATCTCCTGGGACAGCGTCTTAACAGGGAGCTCGACGTCCTCGAGCAGCTCGCCAAGGAATGGGATGGTCTCCGGGACGAGAACGACGTACTCCTCCTTCAGATGTTGGACCATGTACCTCACAACCTTCAGGCCCAGCATCTTAGGGCGCACATTCTCACTCCTTGTCTGCATCAGCACCTGCAATTTAACGAGAAAATTGAGCCAGTTTGTTTAGCATCAAGCCTTGGAGGCCCTTGGTCTATGGTTCGAATGTTACTAATATTAATAATGAATAAGTTGAACGATGATTCATCAAATAGTAACGGTATATCGCTTCGTTCCTACCTCGTGGTTAAGAGGCTTCCACAAAACATCTGACCGTGCAGTCACAGCCATCTGCCCCAAGCACAGAACAAGAATCTCATCCACTTCTTCAACTGACGGAGCATCTGGTTCAATAGATTCAGGCGGTTCCACAACAAACTGAGAAACAATGGGCTTCAAAAGAGTCTGCAAACAGCCAAGATACAATCAAAACCAGAAGATTACTAGACGCAGAAAGGTAAATGGACAAATAATATACTCCATCTGTCTCGAAATAGATGTCTTAAATTCGTTTAAATGTGGATGTATCTAGACACTATTTAGACACTAGATACATCCAAATTTAGACAAACTTAAGACATCTGTTTCGAGACAGAGGTAGTAACAAACATTTCCTGGTTATGATAGTAAACCAGACAAGTGCATATAATTTTCCGGTGGCTGGCAAAAGCATGCTAGATATGAAAGTGGTACGAACATGTAAAACCATATATACAAAGAAACTAACCTGGAAATTTGAGGAATCAAGGATCTTCTGATCATTGTCATAAAGAAAGCACTTGTGTAAGGATTTCAATATCAGAGTTCTTAGGTTCCACAGTTTTTGTCCAGATAGGCTATCCTTATGTTTGACTTTATTGTCTTCAAGTTTAGCCTTCTTCTTTCGCTTGGAACTAACCAAAGCACCATCTTCTGATAGATATTGTACGGATCCCTCAAGTAGGTACTTGAAGTAAGGTGTAAATAAGGACCTTCGCAAAACAAATGTTATCAATAAGATAAGAGAAAATACACTGACAACTAGTTGATAAAATCATGCTTTAGTGGGCAATGTAGTTAAGACCATAAAACTTTGCGGGTCGATAATCGGTGAGAAATACAGAAGATCAACACAAGACAAAATTCAACAAACTAGTACCCTGGAAACCAGAAGTATAATTGGCGAATGTGAGAAGGGTTTGAAATTTCTAGCTAAAGATGACAATGGTTTGATATTTTCCAGCAAAAGAAAGAAGGGTTTGAAACCCATTTATGGATAATGGCTGTACATTCCCCAATCAAGTTTTCTGGCCAGTTCCCATCAATGTTTTCAGTATCATACTACGGATCGTGGTATACCATGCTACAACTGTACCAGGGTGGAACGATACAGATCGTAGGATGGATCGTAATCTGGTGGGAACGTAGTAGGATTGCGCTACGAGTCTTAATTTCACTGGAATCCCAACACGAATCAAGATCCCACGATCAGCCCAAAACAAAGATCATGTTGGACTTATGCATGATTTTCCAATGTGTTGGTACTGTAATGATATTAAATAATTGGTCTCAAAAACAAAGTACTAGAAAATCTGTTTGAATACACAACTGTTATGGATATCCATTTTCCATATTTTATTATGAATAAATAATTTTGTTTTTTAAATACAGTAAATGAATCGCATAGTATAAGAATAAACAAGCCCAGTCATGTCAATGAGAACAGGGTTGGGGCTACTCAGAAGACTTTGTCATATAGATAACCAACATGGATGCAGTAATGACGAAATATGTTGGTACTTCAGTTCAAAATTCTATCAGAATAAATACATGCAGTCATAAAATCTAGCATGAGAGGTCGACGAATTTTAGCTGCAATGCACAATGGGATAGCAATACCTGTGTTTTTCAGCGAGCTGGTTGACCAATTTGTAGAAAACAATTGCGCGGTCCATACTTCTCTTTGAGGTTGACTGATCAATTTCAGACTCTGCCCATTCAAGACTACGAAGGAAAAGAGGCCTAAAAGTGGATTCAGTAAGCTTCATCGTGAGAGCGATAATTGTGTGGATAATACTTTCCTCCACTAAATTTATATTCTTCAAAGAGTCCAGCTGTTGACGACGGAGATCAAGAGCAGCCAAACAGTGTTCATAAATTTTTGTATGGTAAGTTCCTATAGCCAACCGGTCCATTGTACTAACTAGACTTTCAATCATTTGGAATGCCAATGACAGGCTTGCTTCTCCACATTTGGTAGCACTGGAGTACAAATTCAGTAAAGGTGAAAGAATCAGCCGAACCTGCAATACCAATATATTCAGTAGATTCAAAATACAAAGCACATTAATTGTCCATCATATCACCAAGGACAATACAAGATATGTTTAGAAGGAACGTACTGGAACTTTCTCTGTCAGTAGCCTTCGAACATCTGCTGCTTTTACATCCAATTTCCCATCAATTTGAGAAGCACATTCGGCATGCAGTATCACTAGATCCAGTATCTCTTCCAAATATTGACTAAGAAATTCCCCAAGCTTTTGGATAATCACCTCAATAGTCGTAAGTACAGATAGCAACATACTTGAAGATTGGCTAGAAAAGCTGGCCATAGTTGTAGTGGAACCGTGAGCATATTTTCCACTAGGGCAACATGACACCTGATGTGCTTTTTGCAGCATGTTTTTCATGATAAGAGGGAGCTGAGGTAATGCTTTTGACCCAAGTACATTAATCAGAGACCCTGCAGTATTTATTAACCCGGAAGAAGTGATAGCATCACCCGAGCTGATTTGGTTAATGATTGTCACAAGACACTTGCTATATGCAGGATTTTCAGAGGGATATTCTTTCGCTAGTGTCTCAAGTGAAGAAATAGCAGCAATTTTCACAGACGTGTCCGACACAATCTCTCTGTCAATCAACTCAAGAATCTTATAGCACAATTCGCTGAAATGCGGGCAAGAGCTCTTGTCCACTTGGAGAGCGGTAGACAAAGTGCTAAGCTTCAATTTTCTTGCTTTTTTTTGCTTGTTCTGGACCATGCTATTCGCCCTTGCAGTTTCGGACAATATTCCAAGTGTCTGTTCACAAATTACAAATTACAGTCAGATCGGCAAAGTGGGCTTTGGGGCTTAGAACAAAAGCAACAAAAAAAATACCTTTCTTTTCACAAGACTTTCAGGATGCTCTAACAACTGAGTAATTCCCTTGAAATATGTTGAAGCATGCATCCATCCCGTAATTATGTTCAGGATAGCATTTGCAGAGTTTCTGACTTCCTTTAGAATATCACCAGAAATGTCCCCTTTTTTGTCTTTGACAGACACGGTGCACAAGACAACTTCCTCCATAAGTGTTCCAAGAGAATTCTACAACAACATGAATATAAGAAATACATAAATCAAGCATGCCAAATTTTTTAGAACAAAAAAATATCTGATAAGATATAATGTACTCCCTCCGTCCCAAGGCTTAAGGCCTATATTTTTTTTTGAAAAGTCAAGCAATGGAAAGTTTGACCAAATTTTTTGAAAAAACTATCAAGAAATATGATATTATATAGATACCACGTGAAAATATGTTTCATGATGTATTCAAGGATATATATTTCATATTGTAAATATTAATATTTTTTCCTAAAAACTTGGTCAAACTTTACACATTTCAAGCTCAAAAAATTATAGGCCTTAAGCCTTGGGACGGAGGTAGTATAAGACACTACTAGTTTAACTAACTGGAGCACCGGAGTTAAAAAGATTAAAAAGCAACAGAATAGCAACAAAGCCAACCAAATTAAGTACCTGGATAGAATTAGCAGCTTCATCAGCTTCAAGCTCAAAACTCAACTCTGTATCTTGCACCTTAACTAGAATAAACTGCATTGCCAAATGTAGCATAGGAAGCAAGCATTGTTTATAATGCACCCTGATTTCTTGTAGTAGCTTACAGAGAGAAGGAAACCATAATTTATATGAATACTGGCCTGTCAAATTGACTGCCAAATCATATTCCCACTCTAGTGACATGGCACTCAAGGATAGGTCACCATGACTCTTCTGGTGTTTCGAAAAACTGTGTGAACACCGCTCAACCAATGCGCAAAATAGATACATGATCACAGTACTCAAACTATTCTCTTCTCCTAGGGTCTTCAAAAGGTACATCATGAGGGTCAGGCGCCTATGTTCGGCAATATCAGCCAAAGATTTAATGAATATCTGCAGCAACATTATGCATAGTCCATTAAATTTTGTTATGTTCACAGAAAAGTATAAAGCAAACAGAGAACGTCAAAGGAAAATACAGAACCTGAAGAAGCTTTTCTATACTTGTAGTCTTTGATAACCAACATGGGACTAGCACAGATAATAGATCCTCCATAACACGTTGTGAATGGCTATCATCCTTCCAAATTGGAAGGCAGAAAATAAAAGGTTAAAGGTGTTCAGAACAAGTACAATGAGGATACTAGCATTAATTATACAAGGAAATCTAAAACAGCATTAAGTTGCACAAGAAGTATTGAGAACAAACAACCTAGGAAAACATTTAGAGCCTCTCTGATTCACAGAATTCGATAAATGCAGGAACAAGGAAAATGCATGATTGCAATATCTTATCTTGTGCATGTGAATCCTACATGATAACAAAAGTTTGTTTGGTTGCACCATAAGAAAAACAAAGTATTCCTTCAGAGGTTTTTCTTATTCAAAGAAATTGCATAGGATCTTTGGAGGATTTGAATCCTAATTTTACCAACTTTGTTAGGATTCTAGCTCTAAGGCAGTCATATATGTGGAATTTATAATGTCTACCTCCTAGTCATACGAGGTAGGAAAATCGAGATGCAATCCTCCTATCCACCATGTAATACTGTGAATTCTTACTATTTAGATTGCCATGTTGTTTTCTCCCACAAATAAAAGGTTACTATGTTATTTGAGTCACAGGACTAAAATCCTTTGGATGTTATCTAGTGATAACTTTGCACTCTATTTTTTAAGGAAAATTTCCATCTTCCCAAACTTGTTACCATTGCTTTGTTTGACCTGTGGTACTTGAAGCACTGTTTGATGCTAATTCCTACAGTTTTTCAATTATATAGGATTCAAGTGTACATAATATCCCGATCCTGTGTCTTTCCTCTTATGTTTTTGAATCCTGCGAACCAAAGAGGCCTTACAAGATTTGAGTCAATGAAAATTTGAAATATAGTGCAATGAAATACATAGGAAAAAATCCATGGGATACAATCCTACAAATCAAACAACCCCCATACAAGAATTCTTAAGGATTCCAATCCTCCAAAATTCCTATGAAAATCCTTTGAATCAAAGAAGCTTACCAGTATGGTACTACGAATCAGTTAGCAATTTTTTTATTGTTAGTCCCAAAACAATAAGTGCACAAACTAGGATCAGACTGCAAACAGAAAATTGAACAAACCTGTTTCACTGCATCCCCAATAGCAACAAACAAATCAACAATACTTTCTGTGACCAGCTGCGGGAAAGCCTTTGCTACGGATGCAATCAACGAAAATCCATGATTACGAGTCCCTACATCCTCTGCAGACCTTATGCAGTTGATAAAGAGATTTACGTTTCCACTGTTGAGCAGTTTATCCTGCAAAAGGAAATGTGGTCCATTAAAAACAAAAAATAAAGAAAGAATAAAGCAGTACATTTTTTTACAGTATAGCTGGAGTAGTTGGTTAAAAATCGGTGCAGTGGATTACTTGGTGACCCGATTGTAGTGTATCAATAATATCTTTAAGAATAAGCAGTACCAACTGCTGGGTTTCCTTTACAAAACTGGGTATATCATGAGTTCCAGAAGAGCCATCATGGCCTTCAGCATACTGACAAACTATCGTTGAAATCCATTGATCAGAAAGAAGTTTTGAAAGAATCTGGCAAAGTGGTTGGAGTAAACATAGCCTGCATGGAATATGACAACATATCAGAATTCAGAACTATACAAACATTAAATTATTTGTATTGAAAAAGTGTTTTTGTAACTCACCTCTGATTCACATCCTTCATAAGAAAAAGAATATCCAGAAGAGAAACAAGAATAGAAGTCGTGGGTTTTTCTCCAAAATAATCTTCAAAATGGTTATCACAGTTAAGTTTCTCTGCCCTCTTTATTCTTTTTAGATTTCCTTTTTTATCACCTTGCGCTAAAATCAATTCAATAAACTTCACAGCAGTGGAAGCATGAACCTGTCATGAGTTGAATTATAAATCAGCTAAGCATTGATTACAACTGATAAAAAAACATGTATCAAGGGCAATACACGAATATGCAGGAAAATAATTGGGAGGAACGTTCACAACCAAGAGTATCAACCAAGGAGTTGTTCATAATTAGGAGTGTATTACCTTATCCTGTGTGTTTATAAGAGGAAATAAACCTACAATATCTTGGTATGCTAGTTTGGTACTGAAAGAGTGAAAACTGCTGCGCTGAAGCCACCAGATTTAGAATACGTTTACAATTTACACAGGATTGCATATTTCTATCAATTTCAGAATAGACATATACACGAAAAGGCACCGATCTAGAAAACAAAAAGCAGGGAAAACAATCAGAGGAGAAATGTCAACCACAGAATCTCCAAATAGTTCCAACCCGACATGCATCCAGACAAAATTCTGGTCATCAAGAACACATTTCTCTAGTTTGTGTTTAGAGCAGTCCATTTGAGAGATGCCCTCTTTAGTCACTACAGCTCTACTTTTGGATTTGGATTTGGATTTGGATTAGAAACTAACTTTGGTTTCTACTGAACTGATCGACATGCATGTGGCGATGACACATATCACTGGTAGCAGGCATGCCACTGGACCTTAAGGTGGCTGCCCCGGTCTGTGTCTCCTCTGTTCACGAGCAAATCAGCCACACCAACGGCATCCCCCTCCAGTTGACTCAACCCCTCCAGAGTCCAGATCTTTAGTTAGTTTCCGCCCATTCTTATCCCAAACTCAAGCCTACCCTGCCTATTTCCCCTAGTTGAGCGACACAGTAAGCCATGAGACAGCCAGGCGAGCATGACGAAGCTATTATTTTATGGGTACCTGCCTAACTGAGAAATACTGGATGTCGCTCTTAGTCGTCCATTTCAGAGTGCTCGGACAGAATAACAATGTTAAAGTGACGACTAAATAAATGTCAGATAGACGTTTTACCTACATTATTAGGCATGTTTGGACCTCTGAAACCCTTTTTTTTTAATTAAACAAAGTATAAAAAAGCATAAATAAAAATGGAAATTGGGATATAGATATAGATACAAACATTAATTCGCAGTAGAGCATCTCGTGTGGCATTTCGAATTTCGAAATTATCAGCTCGAAACATAGAAATAAGTAGCCCAAATACTTTTTCCTGCGAAAGTGAGAGATACAGTTATACTTTCAAGTTTAGTTGAGCTTACTAGCATGTGAAGAAGAGACATGAGTTGAACACAAAATATATGGGCAGATAGGAATTGAAATCAATCACATGCCACAAAAAATACAAGCGTGTTGAAGATGATGATATATACAATTTCAGAACAAAACACATGCCAAGGAAGATCACCCAACTAATTAAATAGTAATGCTCCAATAAATGGCAGCAGGGAAAACAAAAGCCTTTTGGGGGGGCGTTCGGAAGAATGGTATTTCTTGGTGAAGTCTAAGTACAAAAAAACTAAAGAAATACTCACCTTCTCAAAAGGCTGCCATTCTTGGTGACAAAAGAAAATTAGATAGTTAAATGTAGAGAGTTTGGATCCAACACTGGTAGACTATTTTAATGATGATTGGCCATGGCATCAGTACACTCATATTCCATAAGCTAATACTAGCCACGATCAATTTTAATGAAGGACACGCAAAAAACCCAATCTGGCTAACATTTCAGCAGGGTGGAAGACCATGAATTACTGCCAGCAATACCATCTTTTTACAGAACTTCAATATATTAAAAGGTGCCTACGCTGGCATGCAAACTAAAGCTTTAAACTGAGAGAGATTCTAGTACAAGCTCACTTGGGTGGGGTGGATGTGCAATCCCACCTGAGTTCAGGTCCTTATGTACTCGTGTCTGCGTTCTATTTATTATACTTTCAGAGAATAAATAAAATAAATTAGTAGAACTAGATCATTCAATATTGTCCCTGTATTTTAATTTAGATCAACTTTCATATCACCAAGTGAATAATTTTGAAATGAGAAAGCCAATATATCTTCAAAAATTATAATGCAAAAAAAAAACCTTAGTATCGGTCTTCAAATTTTCAAAGAGTACTGGTTGAAGATTTTGCAGGACAGTTAGGCATGGCATCACAGCAACAGGTTCTTTTGGAGACAAACCATCAACCTGAAGTTGCATAATGTCAAAGTTAATTGCAGTAGATAAATTTAGAATCTTAAAGAATTAATGTTTTGCTCACCTTTAAAGCTTTCAATAAAGCCTCAGACGTGTCAAAACCAACATTTGTTTGATCTGCCGCTGAGAACAAAACCTGGAGAACAGACAGTAATTTACACACCAGCAACAGGTATAAATTGAGGCAGTCCTGCTGGAAGGATACATAAGACCTCCAAATGGACATACATGCATGATGAGGCATTTACCTTCAAAAGCAAGCACAAGATGTGTATTTCATGAGTAGATAAGATCTGTTCAGAATCATGTCCATTCTGATGTTGACTATGACAGTCCAGAAGATACAAGAACAAAGACTTAACCTCTTCTGCCTCAAATAAGATGCGTCCTACTCCTTTGAGGGCTGACAGAACCATCAACTGCAAAAAAAAAATACAATATGAACTGTCATCCAAATTGAACAAAGAGGACCTTGCATATTTATTAGTTTTCACGTTTGTGTGGTGGTGAAAGGGACGATGTGAATGAATATTCTGGGGGGATCAGCTACTCCGTTGTGTGCCATATTATGCTGGACTGCTGAACTGATTTGATTTAACATTCCAGAAATAACTAACCTTTCCATAAGGAGAGAGCTTCATAGAAGAGCGCAAAATGAAATGAAGGATCGTATTTTTTGTCGGCTGATCAAATCTGAAAACAGATACGAGTGAGCTTACACATACATGTTAACATAACAAGCAAACTGGCAATTCTTCCATTGAACATAGTAGTCCGGACAATAGACCCAAAGAAACTACTAATGGAAAACACAAAGATCAATATTTCAGAAGTTCCTCCTCTATCCATATAATGCTAACGCACTATTTCCGGTTACTCCAATTAGATGGCATGCCTATGACCTGCCCACTTCAGAATTTAAACTATCCCCTGCTAATTCAAGCAAGGGAATACTATATCAAGGTTCGTTTTAAGAACATATCCATGCTAAAGTTGATTACAAAAGAACCTATGACCATGGTTTTAAAGGCGTCTTAAGGCGATCAGGGGGCGCTCTGGCGCCTAGGCGATGCCTAGGCGGGCGCTTTGGACGCCTAGGCGCCTAAAGCGGGCTTTTTTCCAAGGCGGAGGAGGGGCGCCTGGACGCCTAGGCGACGCCTTTAAAACCATGCCTATGACTGATACAGCTTTGAAGGATAACAGAAAGTCTCATCCTGAGTAGGAATATAATGTGAAACGAAACAACAGTGTGCATCCAATAACAAGTTGGGTGTTTCCAAAAGAAAGGGACCAAATAACCTTTCATGAAGGTTTTCAGGAATCATCAGATCTTGACTTGGGCTAAGCATTGACGAAATATAAGCAGGTAGAAATGTCGCATCTGAGGATATCATGGCCTTTTGGTTAGCCAATGAGTCCAGGAAAATACCAAAGGTTGGAGATGACATGCATATAGGTAATTTGCCATTGTTTCCTGCAGATTGTGATTGCAGGACAAAAAGGTCAGCATCAAATTACTCAAGTAGGAATAAAGGTGAAAAAAAGGTTAACAAACCATTTTTTGACACAGAAGTGCTCAAGCGCTGCCACACCAAAGACACTGCCTCAATACATTTCATAGCAGAGGACCTTACATCCTAGATGATAAGAAACGAAACTAGTTCAATACAATAGCCGAGAAAACTGCAGTAAGCAAAAAAAAGGAACTGGCTCAGAAATTGCCAAAAAAGATTGTAACTGAGCACTTGATACCTTGTTTTCGTGGGAAAGTGGAACAATGAGAGAAGGGAACAAAAGTAGAAGCTGCACACACAAGCTCTCATCCAAGCTACTACTTTCAGATAAAGCACAAGTAGAACAAACAGAAGCAAGCACAAGAAGACTCTCCGCTTGAACTCCAGCAGACAAACCTAGATCCATTTGAAGATAAAATATCATAAACGACGCACAAAAGGAGTGTGTAAATGTTAGAAATACTACTGAAGTGTGCGGAAAGAATATTAAGAGCATCAAAGTACAATTTAGCTAATAAGTAGCTGCCAAGGGAAAAAAGGAACATAAACAAACCAATCTGAAATGGCAAATGTACTAGGCACATAAAATGCAAGGGAAGCAAAGGTAAGTATTAGGGTCAGGGAAAAACATAATACCAGAAGAAATATTCTCTAAACTTTCTCATCTATCACATGTTGAGCTCTTGTGAAGTAACAGGATTGAATTCAGCTAAAGATAAAGAGTAATTATACCCACCTTCATCCACAAGGTACTTTGAGATAAACTGAAAAGGTCCTCCTGTGCAGTAAACCACGAGATGCTGTAGGTGCTTCTGAAAGATATTTTTGCCAGGTGATGTGAGGAAAAACAAAAACAAATCATCAACTGTTGTATTACCATCAGCACCAATCTGCATATACCAGAAATTAAAGAAAGAACATGAGATAGTCTCAGGAGTCATAACAAGAAAATTAGATGGAAGATTCTATTGGTTAGCAGAAGTAACACACCACAGAATTCTGCTTAACATAGGAAGACTGCACCCTAAGCAGAGCCCAGAATATACAGACAAGAATTCTAGCATTCAATGCTTCTGTGTCATTATTGAAAATCTGCATCACTAATTCCATAATGCACTTCTCAAGCTTGTCAATGCTGATCTGCATAACAAAAAAGCAAAGGTTGGATGTACCATAAACCTAAATATTGAGTAAATATCTGACAATGCAACATGCAATAGAGTAAATAGGAAATACCTCATCACCAATACAATCACCTTTTGGCTGTATGTGAGACCATTCATTCTTCAGAACTGGCAAACAAACTTGGCACAGATTCACCTGTTTCTCCAAAACTGAGAGAGAGAGAGGAAACAAGTCATTGGTTAGTTCGCGCGAGTGTGGGAGAGGAGAAGATTCTGACATCAAAATTTATTCAAAAAGAATCCAGAATGCTTCTAACTCCTCCTTTCAAAAAAAATGCTAATGACTAGCTTAATGAGCTTGGACATCAAATCAGAGTAAAGTAGGATGTTTTACTTCCATTCACTGCAATAATCCTCAATAAATACCAATATTTCAGTAAAAAATGGATAATACCATAGATTTGTGTTGCAACTATGACAAGTCTACCAGAAATGATAGAGAAAAAGGTAGGTGTAAAGATAGGAAATACCTTCAGTAGGAATAAGCAGAGCTTGCAATACTATGAGTAGAAACGGGGCTCTACAAAATCTATTTCCATTTCCAGAGTCAGCCAACCACGCAACATGTTTATTTGGGTTTGATAGAAAAGTTTCAGCAAAAGCTTGGATGTTCTTCATGTTAATGGAGGCTATGGACTCAGAACTCATGTTCTGCAATGACATGATGAGATACAGTTATAAGATCCGTTTCGGAAACATGGAAAGTCAGAGAAATTCAAATTATGTGAGGAAAGAAGTCTGAAAGGGAGACTCCTTTATATATTTGCAGTCCGGTTATAAAGAAGGCCAAAAAAAAACATAGTATGTCTTGATAACAATATCTACAGAAACAAGAGATGTTTGACGTTTCATTCATAGAAAGTACATCTTTCACATATCTAGCCATATGATTGCAAAGAGCTAGAGATATAGGCATAGATACATAGATCAAATAGCTATAATGTGCTAATTGAATCACTTGTGTCATTGATAAGCTTACACTAAAGTTGACATATCATTACAGGTAACAAGTCTCACCTTCATTTCATCAGCTGTGAGCTCATAGACAAGAGAACTACTAGCGTAGAAATCCCATTGTATTTTCTTAGCTAGCTCCAAGGCCTTCAAGTTTACCCTGAAGGTCTGCAAGCATTTAAATGTTCAAATGAGAGTATGTGCAGGGAAATAAAAGATGGAAGCAAACTGTAGTAGAAGATTAAAAAGTAACCTTTGGGTGAATAATAATGAGACTGACTACTACTGTAGCAATGTCCTTGGCATGTTCCACATGATGCAACTGATATTCCATAACCATCTTTTCCAAGCATGAAACAGCAACATCACAAGCTTTTGAAGCTTTTGAACCACCTAGAGTTGCACAGAACAAAATAGTCTCATCACTTAGTGACAGATAACTCCCATGTACATAGTACATTTCTGCAGGCTATATTCCACATCGTATAATAAAACGACCTAACCAAGAGGTCAACAAATGAACAGCCAGTTATCCAATGAAAATTACTACCTTTGCGAATGATGTCGATGCATTTGGCAAGCACATAATCATACGCTTTTAGAAGGCCAACAGGACTGGCAACAGCAGCTAGTCCTTCTATGGATAAGGCAGCTTGAACAACACTTAGATCATCATCATACAGATTGCGTATTATTGCATCTTGCATATTGATAAATTTCTGCAGTGCCACACAAATAACACAAACCAACAGTAACGTGAGGGAGGGAAACACTTCAATACAACAAGGATCATATAGTGCAACAAACACATGTGCAAACAAGGATGCGAACAATACCTGTGGATTTACAGTATTGTTCTTCAAAATGCCGGATGTGGCAATTTTTGAGAGAGCAGATTGACGGACCACAGCCTGCATCATGAACGAAATTTGTAGCATAGAAAAGCCAATGGCTACTGAAATAATTGTTCGGCATTCATCAAATATAGCATGATAGCACAGCAATTATTCTAGAAAAATTACATAAAGTTAACTCCATATCAGACTATACCTTAGGATGATCCAGACTGAACCAAATGTTAGAATCAGATACTTCATCTGGTGTGCCCTCGCTTTCATCAAACACTAAGCTGAGCAACTTGGAAGTAGAATTCTTTCCACTGGAGTTAACTTCAGAGTCCTGATGAATTAATATTCTGAATCAATCGCTATTTTAAAATTAAATATGGATAACAAACACAAAGGAACAGAAACAACAAAAACAAACTTGTCATCTTGTACCTCAAGAAATTTACGGATTGCATCACGTAGCTCAAGAGGATATTTTTTTTCAATTGCAACCAAGATCTTCTTTGCCCATGTGCCTGAGGATTATAGAAACATTGGTAAGTGGAAGATTAAGAACTAATGAGATTACATACACCTACTTATGATGGGCATCAATGTATGGTTAACTGATAAGTTCAAAACAGAGCTACCATAACTGACAACTACCTGTCTGGTTTATATCTGGATTTTGTGCGACCTGTGATGTCTTGATACAGTTTCCAAGAACCTTGCACACAATCCTTTCAATTAACTTCTTAATAGGTAGAGTTTCCACGGTTTCAATAAGGTGCGCGTGGCAGGAATCATCAGAAGTACTGTTCACAAGTTTCCATAGTCATGCAATGCAAGATGGAAGCAATATACAAGGAATAATCATAATTATCACATAGGAAAATTACCTGTAATCAACCAATGACTCAACATAAAGCCTAATGAAGTTCTCAATGTTGAACTCACTGGATAATACAGAAAGCACACCAGAAAAATCCCTGGAAAACCAATTACCATCAAATAACCAATGCTTAACTCTAACAAAATAGGGTAAGAAAAAACCAAACATATAGTTCATCTGGGAAAAACAAAACAATAAGTAAACCATACCTGATGTCTTTTAGAATCATCAATGGCTTCTTACGGAAGTCATGGACAGACTGTGACTGCAATAATTAACAGATGACGAAATCAACCTTCACACCATTGCTACAACGGGTGCAATACCTGTATAGCAGTGCATTCTACAGGTACATATGACAAGAAAGGTGTTATGGACAAACCTGAACTAGGCTTATAATAGCCATCACTGTAACACGAAGCCACGGTAAATCGATTGACTCCAACACATCCTGCTGCGCAGACCTTGCAACAAAGAGGATCAAGTCTTGAACAAGTTTTGGTGCCAGAGTTGCTCGCGCTGACAGCACTCCAACAATCATTAGTGCTCCAGCCTGGTCGTAAAAGAACCCGTCAACGTGATATAGCTTAAAGAGCATAAGAATGAGTGCATGACATATTTCCTAACTTAAGATAGGTGGATTCGGACAATATAAAAGGTTCATACGCAGTGTATCATAAAGCATGATCACGAGCACGCAATTCTATTAGTATGTAATAACTGTAAAAACAACTAAAAGCATATTGAGGAATCAATTTTGCAAAAATGATAAAATAAGTTAAACATCTTGCCAACCTTATAATCTTGGTCCGCCCTAATTTCAGGATTAAGTGAGTCAAACACATATCCCAACACCTTCTGCACTATATCCGAATCAACCCTGGGGATAGCTCCTAAGCACTCCACAATCACTGCAGTGCAAAAGCTGACGACTGTCCTTGAGTGAAGGAAATCCTTTGTTGGGGTAGCCTGGAAACAAACAAAATCATCAAGCAGACGGCTTGAAAAGCAAAGGATATAATCGTACAATATAAAAACTTACATAGTTGGAAAGGGTCTCCAGCAAAGAATTGTCACGGATGCACTGCTGTACTATAACACTCCTGGGCGGGGGTGCACCCGAGGATTTCACACCAGCTAGAAATCCCCACTTACTATTCCTGAACACACATCATCAAGCAAGCACTGAGTGAATTGAACATATAAAGGGAGCAAACCAGACATAAACGAGGAATTCCGAGTGTCTGACACTCACCCTAGGTTGACCAACTGCACAACCCGAACAAACGCGTGGGTATCATGGTACGGCAATGCGCACAGCAGCAGCTCGTCCAAGTTGTAAACATGCACCCTGCATGAACATATCCACCAGATACAAACGAATAAGCTAGAGCTAGCGGTGAATGACAAAAAAGTTAGCTAAGATTGGTCCATACAGGTATCTGCGGATAAGGTATTCAAGCGTCTTGAGGGCAGCTGGAAGCTGCAAGTAGCCAGCTAGAAGGCGAAGGTAGGAGGAGATGGACTTGTTTAGCTTCTCATTTTCCTTGGGAGTTTGCTGCTCACGGTTGAGCTCAAGGCTAGTCTCGCTGAACAGCGTTTTAAGGTACTTTGCAAATCTCTCGTCCACACCAGTAAGATGCTCCAACCCTACAACACGATTCGGGTCAATTGCTGCAGGGAAATATAAACGTTCTCTGCAAGCGCTTCATATCCAAAACTAGCATAGCTTGATGTACGCAATGCAGTATACTTGAATCAGCTGACAAATCGCAGTGAGATTCAAAGGGAAACCAGGAGTAAAATTATTGGAATAATCTAGATGCTACAGAAAGAGCCTAACGACCAAATTAAAACTAAAAATGGTCGACTAATGACGCTCTTGAACTACCAAAAAAATATACAAGTGCTGGTGTTCATGTGAACAGAGAGCTAAACGGAAAGAGAAAAAAAAAGGCATGGCAGGGCAGGGCAGGGCATGAGAACAAAGGAATAGCATGCAAGGATAGATCGAAAGAGCTTGTCGTTAGGTCAGGGGTCAGCACCGGAAAGGGCGATGGGGAGGATGGCGCGGAGGTCGATGTCGGCGGCCTCCTTGGCGTCGAAGAGCACGGACGGCCGGGTGATGGGCCCGCGAGCCGCCACCGGCGCGGAGCCGAGAGCCGACTTGATGGCCTGCAGCTGCAACGCGATCGAAGCCATCGCCTGCCGTGGTTGGGTGGTGTCACCGCCGCAGCTAAACCCTAAAACCCTGCGCGGCGATAGAGGAGAGGCGGCGCCGACCAGGTCGGGGAGGGGGACGATATACGCAGCAGAGCAGCAAGGAAGCGGTCGGCTTTGTGGTGTGGTGGTGCGAAAAGTCAGAGAGTCATGGGCCGGAACACGGAGGAAGCCCAATCCAGATAGGCCGGCCCGCCGGGTAGCTGCTCCCAAATGAGACACGAAAAAAATCAGAGGACCGATGGCTGCCGAGAGATGGTATGTATGCTCGGCCCTATTGCATGCCTACCGCAGGAGAACGAGGAGGAGCCACCAGCCAGAGCTGCAGCGTTCATCGAGGCAGCAACACTGAGCTGAGCTGTTTTCTCCTTCCGATGGATGTTGAGACCATCCTGAATATACCCCTAAGTCATAGGCGACATGACGACTTTTTGGCGTGGCACTACAATTGACAAGGTGTGTTTACAGTGCGATCGGCTTATCGGATGCTCGTGTGGACGAGGGAGAAGAGGGAGGCTTGGCTGGAGGGCTGCTCGGAGTCCTCAAATGGTCGGACATTAGAGAAACAGTGGACGGCGCTCTGGAAAACAATGGTGTCATCCAAATTGAAAGTATTCCTCTGGAGATTGGCTAAGCAATCGTTGCCCACAAGCAATGTGCGGCACCACAGGGGGATGGCTGACAATGACCAATGCCACTTCTGTGGAGCAGCAGACTCATGGCGTCATGCCCTTCTTGACTGCACCATGGCGAGGTGCGTGTGGGCATTGGTTGACGAGGAGGTTACGGAACACATGTCTTGTTCTGATGAAGGAAATGACACTGACCCTAGGGGACCAGACTCGGGTTTTTGTTACACTATGGGCTATATGGCATGCACGGCGCAAAGCCATACATGAGCAGCTATCGGGGGTGACCCCTAGCCCCGGGTAGGATAATCTAGGCCAAGTGTGTTGGCTCCAGAAGGATCAGGCCGGATGGCCACAGGATACAAAGCTACAGCCGGTTGGAATGCTCCAGCCGGACCTCAACCAAGATCACCCCGGCTGGCCCGTTTAGCCGGATCACCAGAGAAGCCCGCCGGATGGCCTGCTCCATCCGGTAACCTCGGAATCAGTATCGAAGATCCGGAGGGCGTAACAGTCGAAGCAAGAGCACGCCTCCGGGTTCTCGGCTTTGCGTCAGCTTGGGTTGTAGTGCCGCCCATATCATAGGATGCCACATCCGCTCTGTGCGGGGAAAAGGTGGCAGTTAACCAATGTAACTCTGGTGGCTAGCCATTATAGCTCTGGTGGCTAAACACTGTAGCACTGACTATTGCGCTATGTCCAACCGGCTGGGCCCCGCCAGCTGGCCAACCTTGTAACCAACACCCCCCGAAAGTATATAAGGGGGCAGGGTTACCCGTTAGCAGGGAGACTTAGATTATCTAGATCATCTTCCACCTCTAGTTCTCACTAGTTCATTAGAGATACAGCTCCACGAGCATTTGTACTAGGCATATGTCCGCGATATAGTAGATCCTTGTAGGAGTAAGGGTATTACCTCGCCGAGAGGGCCCCAAACCTAGGTAATTCGCTGTGTTTGTGGTGCTCGTGCCCAATCCCGTTGCGGTAGCCACCGCTAGCATCTGATTGTCCCCTCTTAAGCCAGCCCCGATGGCACTGTCGTGTTCTACACCACGACAGTTGGTGCCCACCATGGGGCACAGCGCTGCGGCTGGGGTCATCTTCCGCACGGGACTTCCACTTGTTGTCGGTGAGCGCGTCACCTCTGGCGTCATGCTCACTCTTGGCTCCTTCAATTGCATCATCGACAATGCATTGTGCTTCGTCGGAGAAACATTCCCTAGCGACGGCTCCATCGTCTACTTCGGTGACTTCCACGTCTACGTCGCCACCATCACTGAGGCCTTCCCTTGCGGGGTCGTCACCATCTCCAACGCATCGCCCGGTTCGTAGCTCCCCGCGTCACTGCTACCAACTGCAACGTCGAGGTCATGATGGCTGGCTCAAGCGAAAGCCATTGCCCGCCCCTCGAGCGTCGGGTGGGAGGCAACGGCTCCACTTCGCACGAGTCGGATCAAGTCCTGCTGACATCCTAAATTCAACACCTCCGCAACCCCGTCGTCCCTGAGACAAATCTAGCTACAATCGTGGCTGCCCTAGAGGCTACTCGCGAAAAACTCCTGGAAGAAGCCACCAAGGTAGATGTCGCCTAGCGCCGGTTGAATGCCACCATGCGCGAGTACAACACCGCACATGGCTTCACTCCCTTTCCCGGTACCAGCCGGCACGTCCAGCATCGAGGTCGCGACCTTGGTTCGGAGCTGGACTAAGCTACTGGCCCGCATACTTCCGCGGCTCAGCCGGTCTATAGCACTCCCACCAAAAACATGAGGGCGACAGAAGTAGCCGCCGAGGAGCTGAACCACCTCGAGGGTGAGGAGTTGCACCGCCAACAAGAGCGTGTCCAGCTCCTCGTAGCCATGGCCAACCTACAACAGGAGGAGGTAGGTCCCAGCCAAGCGGGAAACAGCAAGAACCAAGTCCCCCACTGGATGGCGGATCCGTCAGCTCCCGGTGGTAGCAAGTAGGCACACCAGGCCTCCACGCCAAACAGACTTACACAGAACATATGCCCGCGTGGCATATCAGGCAGCCGCGGGCAGCACCAGCACGATGCCGCGACAGTTACCAGCAGGAACCGCGCCTCGGCTGGCGGAGCCGGCCAAGGACAACATCATCAGGCACCCGCCGATGGAGCCGGAAGAAGCACCCCCTCCCCCGTGTCTTGGCCCCCACGAGCCTGAGAGGATGGATTGGCCCCCGCGAGCCTGAGGTCGTAGACGCTTGCGCGTGCATCGACCTCTTGGTCCAATCACGCGTCATGGAAGAAGAAAGTGTGGTAGATCTGAGTGTAGAGTTCGTAGCATGGAAAATAAAAAACTTCTACCGCAAGAACGAACAAAACCAAGATCTAATCTACGAGATAAGTACAACGAGATAGATTAGAACTAACCCTTATAGATCCAAAGCCTTTATCGAGATCGGATCTCGTGGTTGGTGTAGTCGATCACTTGCCGATCTCAAAATCGAGTAGACAATCCTTCCGGCGCCGCGTTCCGGTAGCGCTTCTGCACTCGGTCACACGTACGGAGTTGATGTAGACCTTCCTCTCCCCGTTCTAGCGGGAAACGGAGGTAGTAGATCCCCTCGGAATCCCATCAGCACGACGGCGTGGTGGTGGTGGTGGAGGAGAAATCCTGCAGGGTTTCGCCTAAGCCGAAGTAGGAGGAAGGAGGAGGAGAGTAGCGACTAGGGTTTTGGGGACAAAGGGGAAAGGGGGAGGCGCCCCTTCCCTCTTTATATAGAGGAGGTACGGCCTAGGGTTCCCCCCTTGGCCCCACTCCCTAGGGCTAGCGCATGAGGGGAGGGGGAGTTTACTTCCCCCCTCCCTCCCCCAAGTCTTATCCCCTATTTTCGTGGGATTCATGTTTATCTCTTTTAGAACCTTCTAGAACTTTCTGAAACCTTCTAGAAGCTCTAAACAAAAACTCCAAAACTTTTCCAAACCCCAGGAAATGACTTCCATTATATGAATCTTATTCTCTAGACAATTTCGGATCTCCTCGTGATGTCCTGGATCCAATCCGAGACTCCGAACAACATTCGGTCTCCAACTCATATTCCATATCTACTTAAACAACATTGAACCTTAAATGTGTCACCCTACGGTTCGTGAACTATGCAAACATGATCAAGACACCTCTCCGATCAATAACCAATAGCGGGACTTGGAGATCCATAATGGCTCCCACACATTCAACGATGACTTCGTGATTGACAGAACCATTAACATACGATACTGATTCCCTTTGTCACACGATACTCTACTTATCTGAGGTTCGATCATCGGTATATCCATACCTAGTTCAACCTCGTTACTGATAAGTACTATTTACTTGTATTGTGATATGACATCCCTTGTGACCTAGTCACATGCTTGCAAGCTAATTGGATGACTGATGACTGCAAGTGTACAAAACGTTTGTAGCTAGTTTTGAAATAAAGATATCGATCCCACAGGGAGCGGGAGTCTGAAGTCTAATAATTCTTGAATTAAATACTACAATAGAAAATGCTAAACAAAGTTCTAAGTGACAAGATAAAATGTGAGTATTGTGTAAAAAGGTGTTTTAGGGTTTTTGGTATACGAGCAACAATAAGTAAAGTAAAACAACTGAACTTAGAAAGTAAGTATCGCGTATGTAAGAGGGATTGGAACTGCAATAGGGAAAAGGTGTAACATCCCAGCATTAGAGCTTAGAAATAAGCTGAGATCAGGTGTGTGCATTGCATTCATGCATAGAAAATCTGGATAATTTTCGCGCTTTTAAATAAAACTTGTCAAAGTGATTGAAGCTTCTCTGAACTTGGTGGAACTGAAGTAGATCATCAAGTTGACTATGATAAGTTTTGATATGACCTTTACTATAACCTTACCGTGGGTAATATAATTTGATCTAAGGGTAGATCAAATGTAATGAAACTAAGTCACAACACACTACTCAATAAGGAGTACTAGTTATTCTCGAGATCATGACATGGTATTCCATACAACAACTCAAGGATGAATACTTAATCTTCTAAAGATTATATCAAGGTATTATCTACAACAAACCTGAATACCCAGTTAAGTATATAATTTAAGTAAAGAAACCCATAACTAAATCTTGAAACACTTGTTTGCCATAGTTATTCCTACCATGGGTATCATGGTAGGTCTTAAACATTAACTCTTATCACAAATAGAGTAGAAAGGGAAGTCAGGACAAGACCATCCAGCACATACCCTTAATATCATATTAAGAGATGACATTCCTATTTAACCAAGTCCTAATATCTATTGATCTTCAATGTTGAGTGATCAATTATTGACCTAGCACTTATTGATTCTTAGCTTTGACCTATTATATTGACCTTCCAAAGACTTTAAGTAAATTAATGAGAAGAAGGAACTAGTTTTGGTAGGATGTGCCATCATCAATGGAATGTGATCCTTAGTGGAGATCAAACCATCTGATGTTGGAGGAGATAGCTCACTCATGAGTTAATTAGAAGAAGTATTTAAACCCAAGAGTTTAGATAGTGATCATGGAGCTATGAGAAAGCTAGTAGTATCAGATCATCCAATGATAATCCTGTTAAGCCATGTAGATATAAATATGGAGTAAGCTTCCTTAACAATATAAGTCTATAAGGAGGCTAGTAACAACCTATTACTTAGTGATAATAGATTTTGATTAGTCAATAGAAGCCTAATCTTAGCATGAGAAAAGGATGATGGTCATTATTCTAGAGTCATTTGAGAATAGATGACTAGATGATGAAGAAGTGATGTGAGAATACCAAATAAGGCAAAACCCTAGTAAACTGAATCATCTAGTTTGATCATGAGAGTCAAGCTGGAGTATGATGAAGTATATATTATGAGTTGTATGGAGTAGTTAGAAGCATAGTATTTTAACCAAACTAATACAAGAACAAACTTGTATTATGGAAGTAACAACCTACCTATTCCAAGGGATTGGTATTGCATGTGATATATAGAGAGAATTATAATCTTGCAAGCCTTGAAAGTAGAGGCAAGGTTATTATAAAGGAGTTATTGGATGGAGTTAGAAGTAGTTACATTGATGGATTCATCAAAGGTAGCTAAGAGATGTAAGTTATATGAAAGGTGAAACAAAGGAGTAATGTTGAAGTGGCATGACTATGTCATCACATGATGATGGATATGATGGAGTCAAATGATTGAGTTATTCAAGAAGAAGTGATCTTTGTGAATAATATAAGAGAGATTTATAGAGTATATTTAGGAAAGGAATTCCTTAACTATGATCCAAGCTTAGTGAAGTGTGAGGATAGGAATTCTTTAGAAGCTTTAAACCAACAGTATATCAAGCCATGGCAGACCCATGTTTACCTCTTTGTTTAAAATCCTAGAATAAAAAGGATAGTTAAACCAATTCCTATTTTTAGGCAGCCAATGGATAGTATCTCTTGAAGGAAATATGCCCTGAGAGGCAATAATAAAGTTGTTATTATATATATTTCTTGTATATGATAGATGTTTATTTTGCATGCTATAATTATATTGGTAGGAAACATCAATACATGTGTGTTTAATAAACAAAAAGGGTTCCTAGTTATGCCTCTCTTATAGACTAGCTTGTTGATTAACAAGATGATCAAAGTTTCCTGATCATGGACATTGGATGTTGTTAATAACAAGGTCACAACATTTGTGAAATGATGTGATGAACATTCATCCGAAGTATAGCATTACGATCAAGTCATTATGTTTATATTGCTATAACATCATACAAAGTAGTCTTAGTCCTTAGACCATGAGATCATGTTAACTGCTAACACCGGAAGAGTATCTTGATAACATCAAACGTCACACTGTAACAGGGTGACTATAAAGATGGGTTCAGTACTACGAAGGTGTTATGTTGAGGCTCATGGATCAAGAGTGGAATTTGTCAATCCAGATGACGGATAGATATACTCTGGGCCCTCTCGGTGATATCACATTAAGATAGCTTGCAAGCAAGTGATGTGATCACTAGAATGTTATATCACGGGAACGAGAAAAGAGTGCATGTTGGTGACGAGATCAAACTAGGTATTTGGATACCGATGATCGAATCTCGGACATGTATTATATCATGAGACAAAGGGATTAAATTGCTGACATTAAAGGTTCTCACGATCACAGAAGTCATCGTTGAATGTGTAGGAGTCAGTATGGATCTCCAGGTCCCGCTTCTGATTATTGATCTGAGAGGAGTCTCAATCATGTCTGCATTATTCGTGAACCGTAGGGTGACACACTTAAGGGTTGCCGGACACCATTTAGGAGCACATATGTTCCAGACAAAAGGTTTGCAAAGCGCAGGAAATGTTTCGATAGAAACATGAATTGTTTCGATAGAAACCGGAATTGTTTCGGGTGAAATTGCAAAAAGTGGTTCTGCATGTGATATTGAAATGTTGCAAGGGGTTTTATGTGAATGTTTGTTAATTAAAGTAATTAACAAAATTCTGAATAAAATAAATAAAAGAGTTTTATTAAATGAGAGAGCATTAAATTTGGAGAAATTTAATGCATTTAAAGTGGAGACTTTAAAAGAGAATGTTAAGGGGCATTTTAATGTGGAGGGGTTACCACCACATGAATGGGGGAGGTGAGGGGTCACCCCCCCATGCGCCGGCCATGGAGAGAGGGGGCACCCCCCTCCTCCTATAAAAGGCCACCCATTCCCTCCTTCATCCTCACACCTCCTCGTGAAGGATCTCTCTCCCCCTCTAGATATTCCCCCATGGTTTCGGATTAGCGAGATATATGTTCCCGGTGGCCTTGCGTCTAGAAGGAGTTGCTGCTTCCGCTGATTCGCTGGAGCGAGGAGGTGGAGGTTGTCCGGTGGCTTGAACGTGTGTGCGAGGACGGATGCGCTGCTGATTTGCGACGCTCGGACTTCCACACGATCTTGAGATCGGCAAGCGTACGACTACATCAACCACGAGTTCCTACTCGTTAACAAAACTCGTTGTCTTCGAGGGTAAGTTCTCCATGGATGTATGTCCACCCGTTGCTATGTATCTAGTAGATAGATCTTGGCGTATAGTTCTCATCGTAGGAAATTTTTTGTTTTCTATGCTGCGGACCCAACAGTGGTATGAGAGCCTGATCTATGCGTAGGTGCTTTGCAGGGGTAGTACACATATGTTTATATGTGGGCGATGATGATCATGTTATTGCATCTTCTGTGTACTTTGGATATTGGTGGCATAGTGGGATGAAGCGGCTCGGACCAACCTTACATGTCATCGTACATGAGATCGGTTCCACGACTAACATGCAACTTGTTTTGCATAAGTGGCTGGCGGGTGTCTGTCTCTCCTACTATAGTCAATAGCTGATTTACAACGAGTTGCTAATAACTTGGTTATCCTCGTTGTGGTTCATGTTCGTAGGTAAGACCGGTTCTATCTCTGAAAGCCCTAAGCCACGTAAAACTTGCAATTGATAAATTAGAGGCGTCTAGTTTAGATCGTTGTTGGGCTAGTGTCTTGATATGGTATTGTTGTAAGTAGATGTATGATAGATACTCTTACAACTCACTTAACGTGTAAGTTCCATAGACCTTGGCCTTACACACAAAGGAATGATAGAGATCATACCACGATGCAAATGATAGAGATCAAATACATGGACCATATCACCTCACTTCACACATTAGATGTTAGCATCTTATATTGCTAGTTTGGCGCTTTTGGTAGCATTATAAGATGATCCCTCATTTAGATATCAAGATAAAATGTGTTCTTCCTTAAGTATGCACTGTTTTGTGGATCATGTTTTGAGGCATCACGTGATGATCGGGTGTTCTCGACTCTACGCTTTCATACAACGGGTGTAAGATAGTTTTACACACGCGAATACTAAGGTTCTTACTTGACGAGCCTAGCATGTACAGACATGGCCTTGGAACACGGACCGAAAGGTTAAGCATGAGTCATATAGTTGATATGATGCCTATATAGATACTCGCCTTTGAAGCTACACCGACTCACGTGATGATCGGACTTGGTGTAGTGGATTTGGTTCATGTCATCACCAAAAGGACACGAGGGATGTCGTTTTTGAGTGGGAGTTCATTAGTAATTTGGATTAGTTGAACTCAATCTATCATAAACTTAGTCTAAATATATTTTACAAATTCTGTTGTAGATGGCACCACCTGCTTTTAATTTCAATGTGTTCATGGAGAAAGAGAAGCTTGCTGCGAATGGTAGCAACTTCACCAACTGGGCTATGAATTTGAGGATTCTCCTCACTGCTGCACAAAAGCAATATGTGCTAGAGGCGCCGCTAGGCCCCCCACCAGCTCCTGATGCCCCTGACGAGGAAAAGAACGTCTATATAACTCGTCAGGAGGACCACAACTTAGTTCATTGCGGCATACTGTATGGGCTAGAACCAGAACTTCGAAAACGTTTCGAAAATGGCAATGCCTTTGATACCATGGGAGAATTGAAAATGATTTTCGATACCCATGATGCCGTAGAGAGTTATAATGCTTCTGAAAAGTTCTTTAGCTGCATGATGGAAGAGAACAGCTCTGTTAGTGAGCACGTACTCAAAATGTCTGGGTACGCCGATAAGCTTGTGTCCTTGGGAATAACAATTCCCCTTGACTTAGGCATACATCGTGTTCTCCAATCTCTGCCACCTAGCTACAAGAGCTTCGTGATGAACTATAATATGCAGGGCATGAAGAAGTATCTTCCCGAGCTTCTGTCAATGCTTAAGACTGCAGAAGTGGAGATTAGGAAAGAACATCAAGTGTTGATGATCAATAAGACCACCGGTTTCAAGAAGGACAAGAAAGGCAAGCAGAAGGGAAAGAAGGGCGGCAAATCTGTTGCCGCGCCTGAAAAGAAACCCCGAGCTGGCCCTAAGTCTGACACCGAGTGCTACTATTGCAAGGGGACTGGCCATTGGAAGCGCAACTGCCCCAAGTATTTGGCGGACAAAAAGGCCAGCAAGGCAAACAAAGGTATATGTGATATACATGTTATTGATGTGTACTTGACTAGTACTCGCAGTAGCACCTGGGTATTTGATACGGGATCGGTTGCTAATATATGTAACTCGGTTCAAGGGCTGCGAAACAAGCGACAACTAGCAAGGGATGAGGTCACGATGCGGGTCGGCAATGGATCAAGAGTTGATGTGATCGCCGTCGGAACGCTGCCTCTCCATATGCCGTCGGGATTAGTTATAAACCTGAATAATTGTTATTTGGTGCCTGCACTGAGCATGAACATTGTATCCGGATCATGTTTGATGCAAAGTGGTTATTCGTTTAAATCTGAAAACAATGGTTGTTCGATTTATATGAATAATATCTTTTATGGTCATGCACCTGTGTTGAATGGTTTATTTCTATTGGATCTCGATAGTGGTATTACGCATATTCATAATGTTGATGCTAAAAGGATTAAACTTGATAATGATATATTTGCATATATGTGGCACTGCCATCTAGGTCATATTGGCGTTAAACGCATGAAGAAACTCCATTCTGATGGACTTTTGGAATCACTTGATTTTGAATCATTTGATACATGTGAGCCATGCCTTATGGGCAAGATGACTAGAACGCTGTTTTCCGGTTCAATGGAACGGGCGACAGATTTATTGGAAATCGTACATACTGATGTGTGTGGACCAATGAGTGTATCGGCGCGAGGTGGATATCGTTATTTTTTTACTTTCACGGATGATTTGAGTAGATACGGGTATATCTATTTGATGAAACACAAGTCTGAAACTTTTGAAAAGTTCAAGGAATTTCAGAATGAAGTGAAAATCATCGTAATAGAAAGATCAAATTTCTACGGTCTGACCGGGGAGGAGAGTATCTTAGTTACGAGTTTAGCACACACATGAAAGAGTGTGGAATAGTTTCACAACTCATGCCTGCCGGAACACCACAACGTAATGGTGTGTCAGAACGTCGTAATCGTACTTTATTGGATATGGTTCGATCTATGATGTCTCTAACTGACTTGCCACTGTCATTTTGGGGTTATGCACTAGAAACCGCTACATTCACTTTAAATAGGGCACCATCTAAATCCGTTGAAAAGACACTGTATGAATTATGGTTTGGAAACAAACCTAAGCTGTCATTTCTTAAAGTTTGGGGATGTGATGTTTATGTGAAGAAACTTCAACCGGATAAACTCGAACCCAAAGCGGAAAAATGCGTCTTCATAGGATACCCTAAGGAAACGATTTGGTATACCTTCTATCACAAATCCGAGGGCAAGGTCTTTGTTGCCAAGAATGGATCCTTTCTTGAGAACGAGTTTCTCGCGAAAGGTGTGAGTAGTCGGAAGGTAGAACTCGAAGAGGTTATTGAACCTTCTCTTCATGAAATGGCGAGTAGCGCAACACCGGAAGTTGTTTCGGAGTTGACTTCACCTAATGAAGAGAGAGCTAATGATATTGATCATGAAACTCCGAAAGAGGACACTACCGAACCTCGCAGGTCAAGCAGGACACGTGCAGCTCCTGAACTGTACGGCAATCCTGTTATGAATTTCATGATTGATGAAATAGATGACCCTGCGACGTATGAAGAAGCGATGATGAGCCCTGATTCCAACAAATGGCTAGAAGCCATGAAATCCGAGATGGAATCCATGTACGAAAACCAGGTTTGGACCTTGGTGGACTTACCTCACGATCAAAAGGCCGTTGAGAATAAATGGATTTTCAAAAGAAAAACTAATGCTGATGGTAATGTAACCATCTATAAGGCTCGACTTGTCGCAAAGGGGTTTCTACAAATTCAAGGAGTTGACTACGATGCGACATTCTCTCCCGTAGCGATGCTTAAGTCGGTTAGGATTATGTTAGCAATTGCTGCATATTTCGATTATGAAATATGGCAGATGGATGTCAAAACTGCGTTCCTCAATGGTAATATTGAAGAAGAGTTGTATATGATACAACCAAAGGGTTTTGTCGATCCTAAGGATGCTAATAAGGTGTGCAAACTTCAGCGATCCATCTATGGACTGAAGCAAGCATCCCGGAGTTGGAATCTCCGCTTTGATGAGGTGATCAAAGAGTTTGGATTTGTCCAAACTTATGGAGAGGCTTGTATTTACAAGAAAGTGAGTGAGAGCAATGTGGCATTTCTGATATTATATGTGGATGACATATTATTGATTGGAAATGATATAGATCTTTTAAACAGTGTTAGAAGTTATCTAAACAGCAAATTTTCGATGAAGGACCTTGGTGAAGCTTCATATATATTAGGCATTAAAATCTATAGAGATAGATCAAGACGCCTAATTGGGCTATCGCAGAGTACATACCTTGATAAGATATTAAAGAAGTTTAATATGGACGAAGTAAGAAGGGGTTCTTACCTATGTTGCAAGGCAAGACATTGAGTAAGACTCAAAGTCCGGCTACGGCGGAAGAAAGAGAGATGATGGATAAGATCCCCTATGCCTTGGCCATAGGCTCTATTAGGTATGCCATGCTATGTACAAGACCGGATGTGGCACATGCTATTAGTTTGACTAGTAGGTACCAATCTGATCCAGGTTCGGAACACTGGATAGCGGTAAAGAACATCCTCAGGTACTTGAGAAGAACTAAGGATATGTTTCTTATATACGGAGGTGAAGAAGAGCTAGTCGCTAAGTGTTATGTCGATGCTAGCTTTGACACCGATCCGGATGACTCTAAGTCTCAATCCGGATACGTATTTCTCTTGAACGGAGCAGCAGTTAGTTGGAGGAGTTCCAAACAACCTGTGGCGGCTGGATCAACAACGGAGGCGGAATATGTTGCTGCTTCAGAAGCGGCGCAGGAGGCAGTTTGGAAGTTCATTACAGAACTGGGTGTGGTTCCCAGTGCATTGGACCCGATAGTGATCTATTGTGACAACAATGGAGCCATAGCCAACGCAAAGGAACCAAGGTCTCACAAGAATTCCAAACATATTAAGCGCCGGTTTCACTCCATCCGCGAGCATGTCAAGGATGGAGATATAAAGATTTGTAAAGTGCACACGGACCTAAATGTAGCAGATCCGTTGACTAAAGTACTCCATAGGGAAAAACATGATCAACACCAGAACTCCATGGGTGTTAGATTTATCACTGTGTAAACTAGATTATTGTCTCTAGTGCAAGTGGGAGACTGAAGGAAATATGCCCTGAGAGGCAATAATAAAGTTGTTATTATATATATTTCTTGTATATGATAGATGTTTATTTTGCATGCTATAATTGTATTGATAGGAAATATCAATACATGTGTGTTTAATAAACAAAAAGGGTTCCTAGTTATGCCTCTCTTATAGACTAGCTTGTTGATTAACAAGATGATCAAAGTTTCCTGATCATGGACATTGGATGTTGTTAATAACAAGGTCACAACATTTGTGAAATGATGTGATGAACATTCATCCGAAGTATAGCATTACGATCAAGTCATTATGTTTATATTGCTATAACATCATACAAAGTAGTCTTAGTCCTTAGACCATGAGATCATGTTAATTGCTAACACCGGAAGAGTATCTTGATAACATCAAACGTCACACCTTAACAGGGTGACTATAAAGATGGGTTCAGTACTACGAAGGTGTTATGTTGAGGCTCATGGATCAAGAGTGGAATTTGTCAATCTAGATGACGGATAGATATACTCTGGGCCCTCTCGGTGATATCACATTAAGATAGCTTGCAAGCAAGTGATGTGATCACTAGAATGTTATATCACGGGAACGAGAAAAGAGTGCATGTCGATAACGAGATCAAACTAGGTATTTGGATACCGATGATCGAATCTCGGACATGTATTATATCATGAGACAAAGGGATTAAATTGCTGACATTAAAGGTTCTCACGATCACAGAAGTCATCGTTGAATGTGTAGGAGTCAGTATAGATCTCCAAGTCCCGCTTCTGATTATTGATCTGAGAGGAGTCTCAATCATGTCTGCATTATTCGCGAACCGTAGGGTGACACACTTAAGGGTTGCTGGACACCATTTAGGAGCACATATGTTCCAGACAAAAGGTTTGCAAAGCGCAGGAAATATTTCGATAGAAACCGGAATTGTTTCGGGTGAAATTGCAGAAAGTGGTTCTGCATGTGATATTGAAATGTTGCAAGGGGTTTTATGTGAATGTTTGTTAATTAAAGTAATTAACAAAATTGTGAATAAAATAAATAAAAGAGTTTTATTAAATGAGAGAGCATTAAATTTGGAGAAATTTAATGCATTTAAAGTGGAGACTTTAAAAGAGAATGTTAAGGGGCATTTTAATGTGGAGGGATTACCACCACATGAATGGGGGAGGTGAGGGGTCACCCCCCTCCTCCTATAAAAGGCCACCCATTCCCTCCTTCATCCTCACACCTCCTCGTGAAGGATCTCTCTCCCCCTCTAGATATTCCCCCATGGTCTCGGATTAGCGAGATACATGTTCCCAGTGGCCTTGCGTCTGGAAGGAGTTGCTGCTTCCGCTGATTCGCTGGAGCGAGGAGGTGGAGGTTGTCCGGTGGCTTGAACGTATGTGCGAGGACGGATGCGCTGCTGATTTGCGGCGCTCGGACTTCCGCACGATCTTGAGATCGGCAAGCGTACGACTACATCAACCATGAGTTCCTACTCGTTAACAAAACTCGTTGTCTTCGAGGGTAAGTTCTGCATGGATGTATGTCCACCCGTTGCTTTGTATCTAGTAGATAGATCTTGGCGTATAGTTCTCATCGTAGGAATTTTTTTGTTTTCTATGCTGCGGACCCAACATCTCTTAGTCAAATGAAATGTCTAAGAGATAAGTAGAATACCAGTTGAGAGTGTATTGATGGAAGCTTTGTCCACCTGATTATCTTAAACCCTAATAAAGACCTAGTCTCATAGGATCATCAAGACCACATTAAGAAGTAAGCTTTATAGCTCCCTCTAAGTTGAGATATCATTCAGGATTATAAATTCTGGATCAATCCTTGAATCTTGATCCCTAGCAACATTCACTAAGAAACTTGAGGGTAGTGTATCCTCTAGAGTCCATAGTAACTGTGGTATTAGAAACCCTAGATAGATGTTGCTGGGCATTGAGATCACTTGCGCCACATGAATGATAATGGTTGTTCACCATTATATAATAAACTTCTATCAAAACATTAACCATACTTAAGAAAGTAGTGAACAACTAGTTCAAGAAGCGATACATGCCTACTTTGAAAATAAATAGAATGGTTATGAAGAAATTGTAATGAAATTAACCCTAAAATCTAAACCACTTGATGTATTAATTTCTTTATGCTCATAAGTATGACAAGATCTTATGGATGTCATTAACCATTTTAAATCTTTATCATCATAATTAACATGGTGAAAACAAAATAATTTTTATAATGCTTTTGGATAATAAACAAAATATTAAACCCTAAAGGAATAAATGTTGTCATCAATAAAATAGTTTCCATATCGTTTAAATTTATGAAAAACATGAAAAGTACAAGCACCCCATAGTCCCCAAGATTCCTATAGTATTTAATATGTTCCATGAAAATTCTAGATATTTAAATCCTTATGGAAATTAATATTTGAAAAGGTTTTACAAAACAGGAAATAGGATAAGAAAAAGAAAAGAAGTATAGCCAGTGGGCTCGGCCCACAACCTAGAATTTTTCCACTTTAACCGTCACCACATGTGTGCCTCGCAATGTCCCGCTCACTCCACTACGGCCCAACAGCAGCCTGACCCAACATATCCCTTTGTCGACTCAATTTTTCATCTTCCTCCTCACGTCAAGCAACTCGCTGGAGGGGATGGCGAACACCCGATGCCGCCTCGTGGCTGTGACACCACCACCGACACTTTGGTGAGGATAAGAATGCCATGACGATGCTCTCATCCTCTCATTCCCTCTCTCGCGCTTGCTCTCTCTTTCTCTAAGATCCACCAGAGGCTGAAACCCTAGCCAAACAACTGTCGTCGTTCCCCATTGTTCCAGTCATTCCCGAGCTCAGGGAAGAGCTCCATCATCTCTGCCATGGTCTCCTCGGTCTTCCTCTATAAATGAATCGAGTCGATGTGTACGGAGGCGACCGAATTGACTTCATCTTTCCGAACGCCAACCACCATGTTCGTCTTCGATTGCGGCTTCACCGTGTCTTGCCTCACCTCCCCAAGCCATCCATCGCAACCATGGTGAGCATCTTGTTATTCCCGTGCCTCTCTCGCTCTTTGGGGTGGCCTGAATTGCCTTGTCGTCCCATGCCGCCGCTCACCACCGCAGTTGGTCGTCACCGACACTGTTCTGGTGACCAAGAACTAGCAGCGCCGCCACCATAGTGTTTAGCACAACCGTTTGCGTCGAACCCAACATTTCGCGTAGACCCGTGATTCCTCCCTGTTGCCGTTCGCAGCTGTCTTATGGCTCATCGTCTTATGGCTCACCGTCAGGATGACGTTAGGAGGACGTCATATCGCGCTCGTCAACGAGGTCAAACCGAGGCAGGCCCCACTTCGTTGAGGTGGCAACCGACGTGGCAAAGGGCCCACATGTTAGTGACTATAGGCTAGGGTTGTATGCAGTGTAAAAAGATTTAGAGTGAGGCTGGCGTCAGCACTAACACAATAAAACATTTAAATATTTTCTTTTAGAATTTAGAAAATTATTAAATCTTATTAAATCAATATCTTTTGTTTTATAATTTATAAAAATATGTGTTATATATCAAAATGTTTAGAAAAATAAATTCTATAACCTAAACCTATCATCATATTTTATTTTCCAATTTAAATAAAATAATAATTATTAGTAGTAAATAGCCTATTAGAGATAAATCTTAAATAAATATATTTTAAATTCAGAAAAACATCTATAATATATCAAAAATTGTAGAAAAACAAAATATACATTTGTAAACTTATGTTTTACATTTTGTGTCACTCAAATAAATATTAATATTTATTAAGCATTTATAAAGTGATAAAACTTATAAAAGTCATATCTTATTATTTAAAAATATAATATACCAAAATGATCAAAAAAATAAAATCTACACCTTAAAAATATCATCCTTCCTAATTGAAATAAAATAACGGGTAAAGATCTAATAATTCTTATTAAATCCATTTTATTTTATTTTAATTCAAAAAATATAAATAAAGATTTACTGTTGCCTTTATCATTATTTATTTAAAATCTAAAAGTGTAATACCAAGTTCCATTGATATTTAAGTGAAGTCAAGATAGGTCTAACCATTTTAAGTTGTACTTACTAAAACTACCATTTAAAAATTAAGTAAATCTTACTCACCCAAAAGATTTTATTAATTATAAAATCATCAAGATTTGAGTACCAATTCTTTTACATGTTTGAGAATCCACTTAAAAAGTTAAACACAGTTTTTAAGTATTTAACATGATGTTATTCCCAGGTTTATAGAAATAAGTATTAATTCTATAATAAGTAACTGAGTTTATTCACTTATAAAATCAAGAGAACACCACTTCCATAAAGACATAATACTTTTATTTCACCTCCATGAAATGTTATAAATTGAACAACATGTAGTGTCCTCTCATATTAAAGTTAGATAAGTCTCCACTTGCTAGTGGAATAGCTATTCAAATGTGGTAATTGTTCTCTTCTTTAATACTAATAATTAATAAGAAAACCTTAAAGGGTTAGCTTTAAGATTAAATGATTTTACTTTGTAAAGTAATCTTTTTCTCAAAAGTTATTCTTTTAAGAAACATTAAAAGTAATCATTAAGCATTTCTATAAAGGCTCTAATTGATTAATAATCTTGCTTAAGAAATCTCTTAGATACCATGCCCCATTTGAGTGTTTTAGTATTGTATGATACTTGTTATATTTACATATTGTTTCACACACCCTCACAAGCCTTAATAAGAAGCACAAGTGTGAAGCTGGTGTAAAAGTAAAACACATTCTAAAGAAGTCATCCCCAGTTTCTGAACCCTAGATCAGATACGATTATTTTGAGAATTCATGTTTATCAAACTGCATTACATTACTTATGCATCGGTGCATCTTGCTTCTTTAAACATTAGTCCTTATCGGACCAATGATGCTATTTACAGATTTTGGATCTTTTAATATCTTAAAAACCGTGAGTGCATAATCTTGCAATCACAAAAGGCAAGTTCACACTTGCTCATGTCCTTTGGTTATTTTCTATCAAATGCTTGTAACTCAAATGATGTCATCACCTGCATTTCAAAAAGTCATAAAATATTATTTTCATAATAATATGATTATGGATTATTTACCAAATGGTAATAATCTATTGGTATAGTTCTAGTGGTAAAGGAACATAATATCTAGGACTTAACAACCAATGTTGCTAGTGATTCTAGTGTTGTATATTACGCTTAACCATGAGATTTGGAATGGGACGGAGAAGTCAGCTGGATCTTCTTCCTTTTGCATGGACGGATGACCTTATCGTTAGGCTATTGATTTCTCATGGAGAATCCAGCACGTGGGTGGGACCCCTTAGTTCCCCACGTTTTTGGTGTCTAGACTATTTGTGAGGGGCTGCTGGAGGTATAGTCGGTCCTTTAGGGAGCTTGCCAGGGGCACAACTGGCTCATAGAGTCTTCGGGTGCCTACCAGAGTTGTAGTTGGTCCTATAAGGGGGCTTAACAGAGGTGGGGCATGTCCTAGAGGGTCGTGTCTTCATGCGGGGTCGCGGAGAGGGGCAATAATTGGCTTGGATTCTTATACTAGGCCTCATACCAAGGAAGTATGAACGGGTTGGCTGCTCGGATGTGCAACAAGGTTAAGGATCTCTCATGGGTAAAGCAATGCACCTCTGCAGAGTGTAAGAACTGTGACATGTTACTCCCTATTTTAGGAAGGAGCTACGAACGCGGCAGGAAAGGAACTCCATGAAAGTTCTAGTAAACCTGTGAAGGTTGACGGACATAGTTTTCAGAATAAAAGCAACCTTTGAAGAAATGTTTACCAAAACCTGCATTGCCTATGACCTTTGGTCTGTGGCTGTAGAGATAGTGCATCATACACTCCTTTTTAGTGAACTTGCTGAGTACACTCGTACTCAACCGTACCTTCTTAACCCTTGCTAGGTTCTAAGTCGTTGAAGACGACGTCAACACCAACATATGCTCAAGAAGCCCTCATCAACCGCTCAAGTTCTTCAACAAAGTCAATGAAGTCAACATATACGTCAACCGAAGTGAAGACGAAGTTCCTGAGTAGATAGGAATAGATTCTTTAGTCGTAAAACCTATTTCTGTAGAGCATTGTTTTAGTAGCAATGGCAAGCCAGATAGTTTAGATGTTAGCCTTATTAGTAGGATAGTTCCAAGTCATTATTTCTGGTTTTTCTTTGTAAGAAGTTGATTTCTTCCTCTTTAACCTAGAGTGTTTGATGACCCACAAGTATAGGGGGTGTATCGTAGTATTTTCGATAAGTAAGAGTGTCGAACCCAACGAGGAGCAGAAGGTGCTGGCTAGTGGTATGGATCAGGAATTCTCTACAAATACTTAGCAAATGGATTTTTAGGGATTTTTGATAAAGCAAGTAAACAAAGTACGAGTAAACAAAAGACAATAGAAATAAATGCAGCAAGTGGCCCAATCCTTTATGCAGCAAAGGACAAGCCAGCTGTATTACTTAAGATGACCAAACGTTCTCAAGGATACATGGGAAGACTGTCAAGTGCTTTCGCTTCATATAGTTGATTAATCTTCTTTAGCTTGCTAAGTGTTGTGTGGGTGAACCTGTGCTAATGTACCGACCTTCCTAGTACTAATACATACTTTTGATTATACCCCTTGCAAACATCCATAAGTACAAGAAAGTAATTAAGGTAAAAACCTAACCACAACTTTAAACTCTAAGACCCTTACATCCCTTGTGCAATGGTTTCCTAACGGGGGTTCAGGTTTCTCTCACTCCGACAACCCCTACGATTAGTAGCCAACTACACAATGCATCCCCCTAGGCCCATATAGGTGAAGTGTCATGTAGTCGATGTTCGCATGACACCACTAGAAGAAGTACACCACAACTTAAATATCAAACTATTAAATCTTTCTCAAAACAACTCCACTACTAACAACATGACTTCTCCCATGTCCTCAGGAACAAAACGAACTACTCACAAGACATCATATAGATCATGATCAAAGATGGAATAATGATGTATAACAATCTGAACATAGACAATAATTCAATGGTTCACTCAATAGCATCAACTACAAAGAGTAATCAACACCGGGGAAGTTTCCCCTAAGAACTAATGCAAGATTCAACCCAGTTGTTACAGCAATATGGAGATGTTGATGAGAGTGCTAATGGTGATGATGATCCATATGAAGTCCAACTTGATGGTGGTGTTGATGGCGACGATCTCCCCTCTCCGGGAAGGAATTCCCCCGGCAGAAATCTATCTGCCAGAGAGATCTTTCTCTCTCGGTGTTTTCCGCCCCGCAGAGGCGACGGAATCTTTCTGTGGTCACTCCCTGAGTCTTAGGGTTTCGGGAGGAATATATACGCCAGAGGGGAGAGCTAGAGGTGGTCCAGGGCGGCCACACGACCTG
Source organism: Avena eriantha (assembly GCA_910589775.1). NCBI lineage: Eukaryota > Viridiplantae > Streptophyta > Magnoliopsida > Poales > Poaceae > Avena > Avena eriantha. The sequence continues at coordinate 503,610,430 of OU342740.1, read as the reverse complement.
GTGGCGCGGCCTAGGCTTGCCCGCACCAGGGAGTGGTGTGGGCCCCCTGTGGCCCATCTCCACTCCCTCTTTTGGCAGCCTTCGTCTTCTGGAAAAATAGGATTTTATAGGATTTTCCGTATATTTCCCCGGATTTTCTGATCTCCGCGAATTTTGCCTCCAAACAACACCTTTTCCATCAGAATCCTGACTGCAACGGTCCATGCTCCAAAAGTCATCAACCATGCAAAAACATATGAAATAACATAAGTATCACCTCTCAATACAAAATATATCAATGAATAACAGTGAATTATGACATAGAATAGTGATGCAAAATGGACGTATCAACTCCCCCCAAGCTTAGACTTCGCTTGTCCCCAAGCGAAACCGAGCTCAATAAACATGACCTCAGGTTTATGGAGTGAAGAGTCGATAAAAGAATACGGACAAGAAGCATCACATTCATCAATACATAGATCATAATAGAAGACAACTCACTATTATATAACTTAACTTGCAATGAGTAAAGGAAACACAATAAACATACATAAAGTGAATCATAATTGGTAATGGCAAACTTAGCTCTTGGTCGAAGAATAGTTGATAATTTGCTGGAGTTCACAAATAACTGGTTTTCAATGATAGCTTTAAAGTAGTAATCACCAAGATAAGAGCAAAGTTCAAAACAAGGAACATAAGAAACATGATTGAATAAATCATCATATGAATGAATGAAACACAACAACTCAAAATACTTGCTGAGATAGAAAGGAATAGGTTTACTGACTCAACTCAAAAGGTAAAAGAAAGGCCCTTCGCAGAGAGAAGCAGGGATTTCAAGTTTCAAAAAGAGCTCCCAAAAATTATGATACTTATTAGCTTTCAGCTCTCATTGCCCCTATCATAGGCATCTTTAGGTGATTAAGGTTAAAGTGACCCAACTAAGTGGATATGCTTGACAATTTATAAGTTGAAATCTCATGCCCCTTACTTACGAGTACCGAACCTCATGCTACTCAACTTCAGTCACAAGTAAGCTCTTGTCATTGTAAATATATATGTATCATTGAGAACCGCCAACGGGGTACCCCTTGCACATGATACAAGAGCTATCCCATAATCAAAATGACAAGGCAAGCAGACAATGAGCATCTCAGCAATCTTTTTATTTGCTATTTGCATAGGTTTTTATTGAGGATACTTCATAGAATGCTCACTATAGTTATGCTGCAAGTTTCCACCATGATTAGGCATGGCTTAGGCTAGCGGCCCAAGCGTTTCTCTAACACACATATGAACTCCATGATCTTACAAGTTCACCTTTTATTTCACACCGCCGGGATCCATAGGCAAAAGAATCATGATATCAACTAGGTACAAAGCACCATGGTAGTGTTGAAAGCGTTCCCCATGATACATGGTTTTGTTATCTTCAACTCATAAAGCGTAAGCATATACGCAACAAAGAAGGACCCAATGGTTCAAGTTTATTAAGTGCAAGAAAAGTAAAGTGTGCCATCAAGTTCGTGAGAGCTTTAATCACTAATTTTCACATAACAAGTTTAATTTGGGAGGTAGATAAAACAAGAATTTACTTGGAATAGCAATAGTGCTAATAGGTAGGTATGGTGGACACAAATGGCATGGGTTTTGGTTTAAGGAATGGATGCACGAGAAGAATTCCCTCTTAGTACAGGTTTTTGGCTAGCAAGGCTGGGTAGCAAGTATAAGAGTTGAAGGAAACAAACAAACATACAAGTGATAAAAACAAACACGCAATCTTCCTTGGAAGCACAAAAGATCTTAACTAGAGAATACTAGACTTATGAGCAAATCAAGAAAGAAAGATGATGAGATTTTTTTCTTTAGAGTACTTTTATCTTTTTACTCAACTCTCAAAAATAGTGTTGCTACTGACCGAGCCAGGTTTGCCAAAACCAACTAAATTAACTCAATGATCCCAAAGTGATACCAATACTAACGACAAGATCAATCATATAACCACAAATTGAAAATTAATATAAGCTATGCAAAAGAGTAAATGATAGAACTTATCATTAATAATCCATAACGACAACTCACACCAAGGGATACATATCTAATGAGAGAGGGGACACTTCCATAATGCAAACCATCCTACATGATAACTTCTCTATTCATGATATGACTCTACTAAAAAGGTAAAAAGATAGAAGATAGTGATGTGATACCGCGGCACTCCCCCAAGCTTGGAACAAACCAAGGGGATGCCAAACCTGATGACGAATTACTCCTTTGGTGGTGGTGGTATCTTCTTGATGAGATCTTTGATTAGTTTCCGCAAGTCCTCAATCTCGAAGGTGAGAGTACGAATCAACTCCGAGTTGTGCTCGATGCGGCTCATGATCATGTCGGGTCAAGAATCCCAGCTCTTGCGATTCTTTCCCCACTCTACCTCCTCGAAGTCTTCTTTTCCTGCATGGTTAGAACGAGGCAAATCCCAATTGGAGGGTAATTTCCCCTTGGGCATATTCTGGTATTGATGCTCATGGATAAGAGTATGGAAAGGATTCTTGGTGTGTGGAGGAAGTGACCAGGGATCTGAACGGTGATGAGGAGGCTTCCCTCCAATTGACATAGTTCTGGCAGGGTTTTCCACCACTCCAATGCTTGCAATGGTAGTGCCAGTGTGATTTTCCTCCTCTTCGTCTTCACTCTTGATCTCCTTCTCCTGCTCAGGGTCTTGCAGATCTTCCTCCATAGGCTCCTTTCCTTTATCCTTGGCAGACACCATTGTGCTTCTAAGCTTTCAAAGATAGTTTCTGGTAGAAATAGATCGAAACAAACACACGACGAAAACACAATATACGAATCTCTGGGGGTCCGGGGGATTATATATTACGAAGTTTCACACCAAAAGGAAGGTACTGGGAGAAAACGAGTCGGAGGTGGAGTCCGGAGTGGCCGCGCCACCAGGGGTGGGCCCGCTCCACAGGGTGGTGTGAGCCACCCTGGATCCATTTCCGTCCCTCTTTCGCTTCGTAACTTTCCTTATTGACTAAAAACTGCAAAAATATAGTGGGATAGTATTTTCATGGTACTTTTCTTACCATAACTGTTACCTATTTGAAAACGGACTCTGCAGGTCTCTGAATTTGGTATCTAGTAGATTCTTCCAGAGTCACCACTTGAATAACATCAATATCTTCATCTTCATACACTTATTACTTGAGTCATAAAACCTTTCACTTCCTTATTATACCATTATCTCCACTACCTGGAAATTTCTTTCACACAGTTCTCATAGCAACATTAGTATAAGTGAAGTGATAAAACCTTTTGAGTCCAACTTCAACTAAAAACCATCAAAACATAAGCTACTGTAGCAACTCCTTCCGAAAACCCCAAAAGAATTCAAAAAGGAAATCAAATAAAGAAGCAAATGCAAGAGTGGCAAAATCTGTCAAAACAGACCAGCAGGTAAAGATCATTTTTTCGAAAATCTTCTGTTGTTTAAATCAAATAGTGCAAAACTAACGAAAGTTAAATAACAATCTGGGGCAAAATCACAAAATATTACAGCTCAATCCGACATACAGAGATCTCTCACGAATTTTTACGGTGAAGCACAAAAATCTGTTTCGGGACAGCAACTTCCCCAAATCTTACTTCTCTCTCATTAGAGGTTGATCTTGACACAAAAACCAAACAAAAAGGATAAGGAGCGGTTATTGCCGAAGTAATAACTTCCAAGTCTAAAAGAAAAAAAACAAACTGAAAGCAAAAACAAATTGGATTGTCTCCCAAAAAGCTCTTTCTTTATAGCCATTAAGATGGGCATGATAATTTTGATGATGCTCACATAGGAATATGAATTGAGGTGAAAGGGAGCATTAAGAAGCAAAAATACACACGTTTAAGTCTAACCCACTTCCTATGCAAGGGAATTTTGTAAACAAACAAGTTGTTGAAACCATAGGCTACTAGCATAGGAAGGAAAAAGAAGTGCAACATAAAAACTTTCAGCATAAAACGAGGAAACTTGATATTATTGAGATGCATAAGAACACTTTTCCCTCTCTCATAGTAACTTTCAGTATCATGCATAAACTTAACAATATAACTATCACAAGGACCATCATAAAAATGATTACTTATTCTAACAGAAAACACAGGAATACTAGCTCTTATAACACTACTTTGTGAAACAATATTAGAGGTATCCTTACAAAGGATAGTGTGTCCCTCTTCTTCATATTTAGTAACAAAGTCTTTCACATTTGATTTTATAGGTACATCAACCATTTTTTTATCAGGTTCAATAGCTCTGCTTATACTTTCATCAACCATACTAGCTATCATAGAATGTTCCTTTATCTTAACTGGGAAAGGCATTTTCTCAATATAAGGTTCAGGTAAAACATGATTAGTAGTATAAACTTCAGTATTTCTTACAAGAACACTCTTAGCAATATCTTTATAAGGTTCATGATACTTATTCCACTTCTTTTTAGGCACTTCAATGTAGGAAGCAAAAGCCTTGAAATAAGAAGCAATAGCTTGAGAGTCTAGACCGTAAGCATTTTTAATATTTTGAAAGTCATTAGTTCCATAAAAGATTCAATGCATTCATAATCATAATTTATACCTGACTTTCTTCCTTTGTCATTCTCCCAAGCTTCAGCATTATCTTGAATACGGTCCAGAAGATCCCATTTAGCTTCTTCTTCCATGCGAGTGAATGATCCAGCACAAGAAGCATCCAATAAATCCTTATCATGTAGAGGGAGCCTTGCATAAAAGTTATTGATAATAATATTGTTGGGGAGCTCATGAATGGGACATTTGAGCATTAGTAACTTCAATCTCCCCCCAGCTTGAGTTGTACTCTCTCCATCAAGAGGCCAAAAGTTGTATATTTGATTCCGATCTTTATGAATCTCACTAGGAGGATAAAACTTTGAATAAAAGAGAGGCACTATTTCCTCCCATTCTAGAGCTTGACCATTCTTCAGCAGTTTATACCATTCCTTAGCTCTTCCTTTCAGTGATAATGAGAATAACTTCTTCTTAACTTGATATGTAGTAATACCTGCACACTTGAACAACCCGCATAATTCGTGTATAAAGAGTAAATGATCACCGGCATGGACAGTTCCATCCCCAACATAGTAGTTATCCATAACACGATCAATAATTCTTGTAGGTATTTTAAAAGCATCATTCTTAGCAAGTGGTGGTTCATCTACTACCTTAGCTGCGGTAGTAGCATTACCAAATAAGAAACTCAACGAATTATCCATAACGAAAATAAAGCAACTAACAGAAGTAAACAATACTCACACTAGAAGTTTCCTTTACCAGTTCCACTCTCCAATAGCGCTTCACTCCCCAGCAATGGCGCCAGAAAATAGTCTTGATGACCCACAAGTATAGGGGGTGTATCGCAGTATTTTCGATAAGTAAGAGTGTCGAACCCAACGAGGAGCAGAAGGTGCTGGCTAGTGGTATGGATCAAGAATTCTCTGCAAATACTTAGCAAATGGATTTTTAGGGGTTTTTGATAAAGCAAGTAAACAAAGTACGAGTAAACAGAAGACAATAGGAATAAATGCAGCAAGTGGCCCAATCCTTTATGCAGCAAAGGACAAGCCGGTTGTATTACTTAAGATGACCAAACGTTCTCGAGGACACATGGGAAGACTGTCAAGTGCTTTCGCTTCATATAGTTGATTAATCTTCTTTAGCTTGCTAAGTGTTGTGTGGGTGAACCTGTGCTAATTTACCGACCTTCCTAGGACTAATACATACTTGTGATTATACCCCTTGCAAACATCCGTAAGTACAAGAAAGTAATTAAGGTATAAACCTAACCACAGCTTTAAACTCTAAGACCCTTACGTCCCTTGTGCAATGGTTTCCTAACGGGGGTTCAGGTTTCTCTCACTCCGGCAACCCCTACGATTAGTAGCCAAATACACAATGCATTTCCCTAGGCCCATATAGGTGAAGTGTCATGTAGTCTACGTTCACATGACACCACTAGAAGAAGTACACCAAAACTTAAATATCAAACTATTGAATCTTTCTCAACACAACCCCACTACTAACAACATGACTTCTCCCATGTCCTCAAGAACAAAACGAACTACTCACAAGACATCATATGGATCATGATCAGAGATGGAATAATGATGTATAACAATCTGAACATAGACAATAATCCAATAGTTCACTCAATAGCATCAACTACAAAGAGTAATCAACACCAGGAAAGTTTCCCCTAAGAACTAATGCAAGATTCAACCCAATTGTTACAGCAATATGGAGATGGTGATGAGGGTGATTATGGTGATGATGGTGGTGGTGATGATGGTGGTGGTGATGATGATGATCCCGATGAAGTCCAGTTTGATGGTGGTGTTGATGGCGATGATCTCCCCTCTCCGGGAAGGAATTCCCCCGGCAGAAATCTGTCTGCCGGAGAGATCTTTCTCTCTCGGTGTTTTCCGCCCCGTAGAGGCGGCGGAATCTTTCTGTGGTCGCTCCCCGAGTCTTAGGGTTTCAGGAGGAATATATACGCCAGAGGGGAGAGCTAGAGGTGGTCCAAGGCGGACACACCACCTGGTGGCGTGACCTAGGCTTGCCCGCGCCAGGGGGTGGTGTGGGCCCCCTGTGGCCCATCTCCACTCCCTCTTCTGGCAGCCTTCGTCTTCTGGAAAAATAGGATTTTTCGTATATTTTCCCGGATTTTCTGATCTTCGCGAATTTTGCCTCCAAACAACACCTTTTCCATCAGCATCCTGACTGCAGCGGTCCATGCTCCAAAAGTCATCAACCATGCAAAAACATATGAAATAACATAAGTATCACCTCTCAATACGAAATATATCAATGAATAATAGTGAATTATGACATAGAATAGTGATGCAAAATAGACGTATTAGTGTTCTCTAGATCTTTTCTAAAGAGTCGAGTTGTAATCTATAGTCATGTCTTGGACCTACTGTGTTTCTATTGTACCACTCTGAGGGATGTAATACTAATGAACGATGTTTCATTGGTGTTATGTCAGCGACTATAGTGTACTACATCATGTACTGGTATGCTGGGTCACCGCAAAAGGCATTCTTAGGGAGTAGCGGATACACCACTAGTATTATAAAGAAATAAGGTAAAGATTATTATCATGAACATTCTCAAACTGTGTATGTGTGGGAGGAACTCCATATTTGGACAAATAGGCAGCAACCGCTGCTCACATCATCCTCATAACCACAGAAGTCAGCAATCGATATCAATCGAATTATTGCGCTATTAAGGGACTTAATCTCGTAGGACATATCCTATGGCATGGATAGTGTTCCGTGAGTTTCCTCGATTCCCAAGTTGATACGTAAGGAGTGTCAACAGCTTTATAGTCACTGTAAGTGCTAACACACCTTCGTCTACCAACAAGTAGTTCCCCCATCAAGTCCTCATAAGAGTCAAATATTGAGAGGTCAACTTCTCCCAACATCGAGATGAAGACAATCTAACACATGGTCACAGTGATGAATATCATAATAAACTTTATCTTATTTCAATCTCATACTAGGGTTTCTCCATCTCCCCAAGAACTAATGATCTACTCAGACATGGAGGCAATCAACATCATAGAAATAACAATGGAATCTATCATAGATGAATAGTATTTGTATAAATCCACAACGAGTACAGAAATTACAACAAGATCTAGACAAGATGTAGATGGGATGGATGGGGATGGTGGTGATGTAGTGGTTGATGATGAAGATCGATGCCTTAGCCTCCTGGATCTGCATAGGGCGAAGATGGATCCCCGGTGGACGAGTTCCCCCTCTAGATGCCTTCAAAAGGTGAGGTTTCAATGATTTATGATTGTTTTATATGCCGTCTCTCTGATCGAGTTATATAGGGTGAAACTATTCGAGGAGGCGGTGGCGGCGCCAACTATACGGCGGTAACTATACGGCCGGAAAATTTATTCCCGCCATTTAGTTGGTCGTTAAACCATCTATATGCTTTGATCGCTTCGGGTTTTCTTCTGGTGTTATTGATATTTCCCAAATGAGGGATTTACGGTTTTTTGACTCCTTTTCTCTCCAGTACAACTGCTCCAAGAATTGTGTCCATTGCATCCATCATCTGTCCTGATCCTGGTGAAAACAGACATAAAATGTGCAAATACGCACTCATCAACTTCCTCAAGCAAATAATAATATAAAACATGATGCAAATACACACTCATCAACTTCCCCAAGCTTAGACTCTTGCTCGTCCCGAGCAAGTTAGCTTAATGGATGTGATCCTCATATTCATGAAGCTGAGTCGATAAAATAAATGAGGCAGTTGCAGCATGTGTTTATCATATATGATACATAGGAATAAGTTCATGAATAGTACCTTACTTGAACCATCCGAATAATATTAGCAGGCTTCCACACCTTAGCATTTAACAGTTCATAAAAGATCACTCTCAATATGACGTAAAAAATATTCAGTTCAACCAAATGAGTTAGCGAGGTAGTCCCAAGTGTTTTAAGATCAACATATTCACTTGGGATTCAAAATCTCAAAACGTCTCTTTGTCATACTACAATATAGTGGTGTATGCCAATTTGCTCTTTGCACATTCGCTCTTTTTCTTCTTCTCTTATATATATATGCTCACACTTTTGTTTAAGTGATGTGTAAAGGAGCTAGCCATACATTCCACTTCATGTAGAAATTCAAAGTTTAACAATCTCAATTACCAAATTCCAATTGTATATGAAGCAATCTTTATAGCTTGAATATTCTACCTTGTCTTGTTCTCACTCTGATTTGATAGCACTTTTAATTCTCCTTTGTTCAAGGTTTCTTTTTCAACTTAACTGTTTAGATAATTTTTCTTTCTTTGTAAATCAAACTATGTACTTACAACATATTGACCAAATTATCTTTGTATGTTCCATTAATACCATTGGTGTGGAAGACTCCTATTGCTATCATCAAGTGCAAGTAAAATTATACTCAAGCCATTCATATATCTAATAGGATAAACACAAACTCAATATTGCTCCATATATGATAATAAACTCGGAATTTCATAAAAGGGATTGACTATTCATGAAGGGAATTCTAATGATGCAAAATTTATTTTTAATTTGAACTAATGCGAAACTAAAATAGTAATGTAAAACTTATAAGATAAATTACAAGGTCTTATAGATCTCCCCAAGCTTGGAATCAAGCCAGACGGGATCAAATAATCCCTTGCAATTATTTGATACCGTGATTATTGTATATCACGGTGGTGCCATGGCATGTAACACCATGGTTCGTAGCTTCTTGTTGGTATCCTCCAGAGCGGTGATGCGGTTGTAACACGTGCGCAAATCAGACTACAAAGTGTCCACTTTATCTGCGAGTTTAGTCACCAATGGGAGAAGATCATCCTTCTTCTCTATCTCCTTGATACGGTGACGGACTTCGACGCGATGGAGTAGCTCCTGCTTATGATATATCTCTAGTGCTCGCACGCGGTCCTTGGTCCTAGGAGAAGCTTCTTCTTCCTCATCCATGATTGATGGATCGGGGAAGTGGAAACCGTTCCTCCACTCTTCTTGAGTCTTCACCTTCATACGAGGACCAATAGTAGGCTTCAAAAGTGGCACCGTCGCTCCATTGCTAGCACCTGCACCAATATTAGGTAATTCCTTACGCTTGTGCCGCCTGGGGTCCGTGGTGATGAACTTGACCGTCTCCACACGTCTTTTTCCATGCGGCTTGCGACCTTCTCTCTCTTTGAGCCCTCTTCATTGCCGCCTAGTTGATCTCCAGTGGATCATAAACATCACGACAGATGTAGACATCACTCACTTCATTGGAATCGTTGTTGTAAAAACTTGGCTCGACGTACTCCTTGTACCCCGGGCTAAACCTCTCCACCTCCTCGTTGTCGTCCTCCATGGACGGGCTGCTAGAGCGGTCCTTGGAAGGAGCAATGAGACCCAGGGGTTTTCCACGCCCTGGGACGGTATAACGTATTGCTAGATTGGTTCCTGGAGATTATGATTAGAGAGAAAGACAATGGAAATATATATAAGGGGGCCAGAGGTCGGTAAAACTCGCGAGAAACACCAAATTCATGTCCAAGAAAAGAATCTTAATGGAATAGGAAAAGAAATCGCGGATATGGAGGAGTCCTGTCGCGTAACCACCAACTATATGGGCGTGGCTCGTATAGCTCCAGCCGTATAGTTGGTTTCGGGCAGATATCTCCAAATATCTCGAGTCCAGGTCGGTTAAATTACCGACTTGAAACCGACAAAAACGTTTTTTTTCAAAAATGAAAAGGAAAACGAAGAATGTCTGAGAGTTTAACAACCAACTATATGGGGAGGATTTTCTCCAGTCATATAGTTGCGACCGTATAGAACCAGACATCAAAAAATCGAAATGACTGAGAGTTTAGCGACCAACTATATGGCTGGAAATTTTTCTCCTGTTGTATAGTTGCGACCGTATAGATCTAGACAAATTCGCAAACAGGACACAGAAGGTTTAATGACCAACTATACGACTAGAAATTTTTCTCCGGTCGTATAGTTGCGACCGTATAGTTGGTAAAAACCTTCAGAAACTTCATCAAAAACACGAGGAATTCAAAGGCAAAAAATAGGAGTAAAATTTGTGAAAACAAATCACTTATTTGAGTAAGAACACTTACCTCGAACTTACCATTTCCTTATTTGGGGATTAGAAGCTCCTCCAACAACAACGACTTCTTCTTTTTGGAGGAATTGACCTTAGTTCATTTAATAATTCTCGTAAACGAAAATCACTAGGACTAAAATTCCTCTCCATAAGATTGGTGTCTTGCTGAGCGAATATGGACACTGCATCCAACATCTTTATTTCTTGCCTTTGCATAATCTGCAACTCAAATTCCTGAAGTAAAAGAATCCAATGGATTATTCTTGGATTATGGTTTTTCCTCTCAAGGAGTTCTTTTAAACCATCACGATCCGTATGAACTCTTACTTTTGCATCAACTATATAAGAACGAAATTTAACGCAAGAGAAAAATACAGCAAAAAGTTCCCTTTCTTCCTTAGGATAATTCTTTTGAGCACTATTGAGAGTTCTACTAGCATGTTGTATAATGTGAAATCTGCGACCTATGTGTTGTCCCGGAGTTACTCCTACAACATCATCACTAGCTTCACATATTAAGTCAAAAGTCATATCCAAGATAGGTGGTTTAATGATAGGAACACGGGATAAAGCATTTTTAAGTTTATCAAAGGCTATGAGACATTTATCATTAAAATTAAATATTACCCCCTTTTGCAGGAGGTTAGTCAAAGGTTTAGATATTCCAGAGAAATTTCTAAGGAACCTTCTATAGAAACCCACATGACCAAGGAAACTTCTTATACCTTTTATATCCCTAGATTGTGGCATTCTCTCTATGGCCTCAACATTAGCTCTATCCACTTCAATTCCCTTACCTGATACCTTATGTCCAAGGACTATACCTTCTTTCACCATAAAATGGCACTTCTCCCAGTTTAGAACAAGATTGGTTTCTTCGCAATGCTGCAAAACTCTTTTGAGATTATCCAAGCAACTAGTAAACAAAGTTCCATAGACAGAAAAGTCATCCATAAATACTTCCATTATCAGTTCTATAAAATCCGTAAAAATAGCAGTCATGCATCTTTGAAAACTAGCTAGAGCATTACATAAACCAAAAGGCATACAACGGTAAGCATGTAAACCATAAGGACTAATGAAAGTTGTTTTAAGTTGGTCATCAGGATGAACAACTATTTGAGAAAAACCAGAGTATCCGTCCAAGTAGCAAAAATGAGTGTGGTTTGCTAACCTTTCTAAAGTTTGATCTATGAACGGTAAAGGATAGTGATCTTTCCTAGTTTATTTATTCAATTTCTTAAAATCTATGCACATCCTATGTCCAACAATAGTTCTAGTAGGTATCAATTCATTGTTTTCATTTGGAACAACAGTAAAACCGCCCTTCTTAGGGACACAATGAACATGATTTACCCATTCACTTTCGTTAAAAGGATAGATTATACCTGCGTCCAATAGGCGTACTATTTCTTTTCTTACCACTTCCTTCATCTCGGGCTTCAGTCTTCTATTAAATTCCGCAACTGGTTTAGCATCTTCTTCCATGAATATTCGATGGACGGTTATCATGGGACTAATGCCCTTCAAATCATCCATTGAGTACCCAGAGGCCTTGCAATGCTCCTTAAGTATTTTCATGAGTTCTTCTTCTTCATATCCTGAAAGTTTAGCACTAATAATAATAGGAAATTTATTTATATCATCTAAAAATCTGTATTTAAGATTATCTGATAGAGTCTTCAATTCCAGGGGTGGTAATTCCTCGTACCCTCTCTTTTTTGGCTCTTCAAAAGCCTCATTAGTTGGAGGCCCTATAATAGGAAGTGAATCGAATTCATCTTCTAGTTCTTCTAGGGACTTGTCCTCCATCACTATTTCTTCATAATTTAAGTGTTCATTTCTTTCTTATTTTTGATCACTAAAGAAGAGAGCTGCCATTTCCTCAATAGTTTTCTCTTTCTCTTCTTCTTGTATTTGTGGAGGCCTGTCTTTAAATTTGGAAAAGTGGACTTCTTTTTCCGCTTCCCCAAGCTTAAGAGACATAATCTCCTTTTTGAAATCAACTTTGGCACCTACATCACTTGAGAAGTTTCTTCCAAATATAATTGGGCAAAGAGTGTCAGTTGGCATATCAATAACTACAAAATCGATAGGAAAGTTTTTGTTGCCAATTGTGACAGTTGCATCTTCAACTACTCCCATTGGAATTCTAGGAGTTTTATTGGCTAACATGATTGTCCAATCAGTATTTTCAATTGTAGCAGGTTCTATTTCTTCTTTTATTTCTAAATAAAAATCATGAGATATAACATTAACTTTGGTGCCAAGATCGCATAAACCATAATGCGAGGTTTCCTTAAATATGCAGGGAAGAATAGGCTTACCCACATCTTTTACCTTTGTTTTACCTTCAACCAGTACGGAAGTGTGTTTATCAAGTTCAACTATGTTACAATGTGCATACATAGCCATAATTGCTTCCTTGGTTACCTCTTCATCTTTGGTTTCTTCTAGATGTTCCACAGCTTCTGGCATACTTTCCTCTTCCTTCTTCTCCTGTACTGCTCTGACCTGTTCATATTCAAAATATGCTTCTGTGCAGTGTTAGGGAAAGGTATCTCATATATTGGTTCTAGGGAGGCCAGTGTTGCTTTAACTTCTCTTTTCTTCTCAGGTTCGGGTGGTGGATCATACTTGACCAAACCCTCTCTTGGAGCTTTGATGTGTTCTGTAAAAGCTTTAACAACATGCAACACAAGATCTGAATCCAAATAAAGTTCTTTAGATAATTCGTTAACATGGCCCTTTTAATTATAGTCATGAATACAATCATAATCTATTTTGATGCCTCCTTCGCTTCCTAGACCAAAATTCCATGAAACTCTATGATCACGAATTCTATTAAGTAAAGCCCAAGATTTAGTTATAGGAAGATTCATAAAGGCTCCTTCTACAAAAGAGTCTAGTTGAATTTTATTAGGTTCGATTAAACCGCCATAAAAGATATGCAATAAATACCATTCAGGCAAATCATGATGAGGACATAGATTAAGTAAATCTTTAAATATGATATGAGCTCTTACTAGTCCTTCATTAGGACGGTTCCTCCAAGTCATTATAAGACGCCTGATTCCAAAAGATTTTGATAATGGGTAATATTTTTCTAGAAACTCATAGGCTAAATTATCCCAAATAGTAGTGGCTTCTGGGGTAGAGATCTTTAACATGAGAGGGGTGTACTAGTCAAAGTCTGACTAAAAATTTTAACCCTTACCTCATTAGCGGTATATCCCGACAATTGAAAAGTGCCACGTATATCTTTGAAACAAGCAATATGCTCATATGGATCAGGATCTTCTTCATCCCTAGTAATTTGCTTCTTGTGTAGAATACCAAGTAATAGAGGATTTATTTCAAACCCCCTTATCTTCTCGTTGGAGTTGTCTCTTTTATAAATATCATGGGGCTTCCCAAATTGGCTGAGTGGGTTAGCACTAGTCATATGCTCAAACTCCATCATGTTGGTGGAAACCTATAACTCAAAACAAAACTTAGCAAGACAAAAAAAGCAAAAACTAAAAGACCTACAATGCTTAGCTCCCAGACAATGGTGCCAAAAAATAGCTTGATGACTGCAAGTGCACAGATCGTTTTTAGCTAGTTTCAAAATAAAGATATCAATCCTGGCCCACAGGGAGCAGGAGTCTGAAGTCTAATAACTCTTGAATTCAAAACTACAATAGAAATGCTAAATAAAGTTCTAAGTGACAAGATAAAATGCGAGTATTGCGTAAAAAGGTGTTTTGGGGTTTTTTGTATAAGAGCAACAATAAGTAAAGTAAAACAACTATACACATAAAGTAAGTATCGCCTATGTAGAGGGACTGGAACTGTAATAGGGAAAAATGCGTTATCAGGGAGTAGCGAATACACCACTAGCATTATAAAGAACTAAGGTAAAGATTATTATCATGAACATTCTCAACTGTGTATGTGTGGGAGGAACTCCGTATTTGGAAAAATAGGCAGCAACCGCTGCTCACATCATCCTCATAACCACAACAGTCAGCAATCGACATCAATTGAATTACTGCGCTATTAAGCGTCTTAATCCTTTAGGACGTATCCCATGACATGGATAGTGTTCTGTGAGTTTCCTCGGTTCCCAAGTTGATACGTAAGGAGTGTCAACAGCTTTATAGTCACTGTGAGTGCTAACACACCTCCGTCTACCAACAAGTAGTTCCCTCCATCAAGTCCCCATAAGAGGCAAATATTGAGAGGTCGATTTCTCCCAACATCGAGATGAAGACAATCTAACACATGGTCACAACAATGAATATCATAATAAACTTTATCTTATTTCAATCTCATACTGGGGTTTCTCCATCTCCCCAAGAACTAATGATCTACTCAAACATGGAGGCAATCAACATCATGGCAATAACAATGGAATCTATCATAGATTAATAGTACTTGTATAAATCCACAATGAGTATAGAAATTATAACAAGATCTAGACAAGATGTAGATGGGATGGATGGAGATGGTGGTGATGTAGCGGTTGATGGTGAAGATTGATGCCTCAGCCTCCTGGATCTGCACAGGGAAAATATGGATCCTTTGTGGACGATTTCCCCCTCCAGATGCCTTCCAAAGGTGAGGTTTTGGTGATTTCTATTTGTTCTGTATGTCGTCTCTCTGATCCAGTTGCATAGGGTGAAACTATTTGAGGAGGCGGTGGCGATGCCAACTATACGGCGGGAACTATACGGCCGGATAATTTATTCCCGCCATATAGTTGGTCGTTAAACCGTCTGTATGCTTTGATCGCTTCGGGTTTTCTCATGGTGTTATTGATATTTCCCAAATAAGCGATTTACGTTGTTTTTGACTCCTTTTCTCCCCAGTACAACTACTCCAAGAATTGTGTCCATTGTATCCATCATTTGTCCCGATCCTGGTGAAAACATACATAAAATGTGCACGCGAGCGCCGTAAAATACCAAGATTCTACATCTACAATGCAAAATAATAATATAAAAAATTATGCAAATATGCACTCATCAATGACATTCCACCGAGAGGGCCTAGAGCATATCTATCCGTCACTTGGATGGACAAATCCCATTCTTGATCCATGCGCTTCAACACATACTCTCAGAATACCTAATGCCACCTTTATAACCACCCAGTTACGAAGTGGCGTTTGATGTCATCAAAGCACTCATCCGGTGATGGTGATTAACATGATCTCATGGTCGAAGGATCAGGTTACTATGTATTTGAAATCTTGTAGAAAAACTAACTTTAATGACTTGATCTTATGCTATGCTTACTATGCGTGTGTGTCCATCATATCATTCTCCTAATGATATGATCTTGTTATTAATAACATCTAATGTCCATGATCAGGAAACCATGATCATCTATTAATCAACAAGCTAGTTCAACAAGAGGCTTACTAGGGACTCTTTTATGTTTACAAAACACACAAGTATTAGTGTTCCTATTAATACAATTATAGCATGGGATGTAAACATTTATCATAAACACAAAGATATAATAATAACCACTTTATTATTGCCTCTTGGGCATATCTCCAACAGTCTCCCACTTGCACTAGGGTCAATAATCTAGATCACATGGTAATATACCTAACACCCATGGCGTTCTGGTGTTGGTCATGTTGTGCTGTAGGGAGAGGTTTAGTCAACATATCTGCCACATTCAGATCAGTGTGTACTTTGAAAATCTGTATGTCACCATCTTGGACATACTCGTGAATAGCATGAAAACATAGCTTGATGTGCTTCAGCTTCTTGTGTGACCTTGGCTCCTATGCATTAGCTATGGCACCCATGTTGTCACAATAGATGGCCATCGGGTCCAACACAGTAGGAACCACACCAAGCTCAGTAATGAACTCCTCCATCCATATCGTTCTTGTGCAGTCTCCGAAGAAGCTAGGTATTCTGATTCAGTTGAAGATTTCGCCACAACGCTTTGCTTGGCACTCTTCTAGCTCACTGCTGCTCCATTCAAAATAAATATGTATCTAGACTATGACTTCGAGTCATCCAGATCAGTGTTCCAACTAGCATCAATGTAACTGTTTACAACAAGCTCTTCGTCACCTCCATAAGAAGAACCATATCCTTAGTCCTTTTCAGGTACTTTAGGATATCTTTGACCGTTGTCTAGTGTTCTATTCTAGGATCACTTTGATATCTGCTGGTCAAACTAACAACATGTGCGATATCCGGTCTCGTACACAGCATGGCATACATTATAGAACCTATGGATGAGGCATAGGGGATATTACTCATCCTCTCTCTATCTTCTGCCATTTCTGGACTTTGAGTCTTACTCAATGTCTTACCAACATGGGCAAGAACCATTTCTTGCTTTCTTCCATTCTAAACCTCTTTAGAACCTTGTCTAGGTATGTACTTTGTGAAAGCGCTATTAAGCGTCTTGATCTATCTCTATAAATCTTGATGCCTAAATTGTATGCCGCTTCGCCAAGATCCTTCATTGAAAAACTATTATTCAAATAGGCTTTGACACTTTCAAGAAGTTCTATATCATTCCCAATCAACAATATGTCATCCACATATAGAAATAGGAATGCTAGAGAGCTCCTACTCACTTTCTTGTAAATACAAGATTCTCCATAAGTTTGTATAAATCCAAAGTTTTTGATCACCTTATCAAAACGTTGATTCCAGCTCCGGGATGCTTGCTTCAGTCCATAAATGGAGCGTTGAACTTTGCATACCTTGTCAGCATCTTTAGGATCGACAAAACCCTTGGGTTGTACCATATACAACTCTTCCTCAATGTCACCATTAAGGAATGTCGTTTTGACATCCATCTGTCAAATCTCATCATCGAAAAATGCAGCGATTGCTAACAAAATCCTCACAGACTTTAGCTTTGCTACCGGTGAGAAAGTCTCATTGTAGTCAACTCCTTGAATTTGTCGGAACCCTTTCGCAACAAGTCGAGCTTTATAGATAGTAACATTACCATCAACGTCTATTTTCTTTTTAAAGATCCATTTATTCTTGACAGCCTTGCGGCCATCTGGTAGGTCCACCAAAGTCCACACTTGGTTTTCGTACATGGATCCAATTTCAGATTTCATGGCTTCTTGCCATTTGTTGGAATCTGGGCTCATCATTGCTTCCTCATACGTCGCACGGTCGTCGGTGTTGTCCACCAACATGACATTCATGACAGGGTCATACCAATTAGGAGTGGTATGAACCCTCATCGACATGCGAGGTTGATCAGCAACTTCGTTCGAAGTTTCATGATCATCATCATTAGCTTCCTCTCTCATTGGTGCAGGCGGCACAGAAACATCTTCCGGTGCTGTGCTACTCTCAAATCCGAGAGAAGGTTTAACAACCTCGTCGAGTTCTACTTTCCTTCCAGTCACTTCTTTCGAGAGAAACTCCTCAAGAAAGGATCCATTCCTGGGAATGAAAACTTTGCCTTCGGATCTATGATAGAAGGTATACCCAATTGTTTCTTTAGGGTATCCTATGAAGACGCATTTTTCCGCTCTGGGTTCAAGCTTGTCGGGTTGTAACTTCTTTACATAAGCTTCGCAGCCCCAAACTTTAAGGAACGACAACTTAGGTTTCTTACCAAACCACAATTCGTACGGTGTCATTTCAACGGATTTAAATGGTGCCCTATTTAAAGTGAATGCGGCTGTCTCTAGTGCATAACCCCAAAACGATAACGGTAAATCTGTAAGAGACATCATAGACCAAACCATATCTAAGAGAGTTCGATTATGATGTTCAGACACACCATTACGCTATGGTGTTCCCGACGGTGTCAATTGTGAAAGTATTCCACATTTCTTTAAATGCATGCCAAACTCGCAACTTAGATATTCACCTCTACAGTCAGAATGCAGAAACTTAATCTTCTTGTTACACTGATTTTCTACTTCACTTTGAAATTCCTTCAACTTCTCAAAAGTTTCGGATTTATGTTTCATAAAGTAGATATACCCATATCTACTCAAGCCATTCATGAAAGTAAGAACATAACGATATCCACCACGCGATGCTACTCTCATTGGACCGCACATATCGGTATGTATTGTTTCCAATAAGTTTGTAGCTCGCTCCATTATCCTAGAGAATGGAGTCTTAGTCATATTTCCCATTAGACATGGTTCGCATCTTTCAAGTTATTAGAGAAGTCTATTGGTATGGAGTTCCTTCATGCGTTTCACTCCAATGTGACCAAGATGATAGTGCCACATGTATGTGGAATTATCATTCAATTTTATTCGTTTAGCATCTATGTTGTGAACATGTGTATCACTACTATCGATATTCAATAAGAATAAACCATTCATCTCAGGTGCATGACCATTAAGGATATTACTCATATAAATCGAACAACCATTATTCTCAGACTTAAACGAATAACCATCTCGCAATAAACAAGATCCAGATATAATGTTCATGCTCAACTCAGGCACCAAATAACAATTATTCAAATTTAAAACTAATCCCGAAGGTAGATGAAGAGGGAGCGTGCTGATGATGATCACATCAACCTTGTAGCCATTTACAACGCGCATCATCACCTCGTCTCTCGCTAGTCTTTGTTTATTCCGCAGATCCTATTTCAAGTTACAAATATGAGCAACCGAACCAGTATCAAATACCCAGGCACTACTACGATTACTAGTAAGATACAAATCAATAACATGTATATCAAATATACCTTTCTTCTTGATGTTGTCGTTCTTCAGATCTGCCAGGTACTTGAGGCAGTTGCGCTTCCAGTGACCTTCACCCCTGCAGTAGAAACACTCAGTATCAGGCTTAGGACCAGCCTTGGGCTTCTTAGAAGGCGCGACAACTTTCTTGCTGTCCTTCTTGAAGTTGTCCTTGTTCTTAGGCTTGCCCTGCTTCCTGAAATTGGTGGTCTTATTAACCATCAACACTTGGTGCTCTTTCTTTATCTCCACTTCAGCAGTTTTCAGCATCGAGAAGAGTTCATGCAATGTCTTGTTAATGCAGTGCATATTGTAGTTCATCACAAAGTTCTTGTAACTAGGTGGCAGTGATTGGAGGACACGATGAATCCCCAACGCATTAGGAATCGTTATTCCGAAATCTTGGAGTTTGTTTGCATGCCCAGACATTTTGAGCACGTGCTCGCTAACGGAGCTGCCCTCTTCCATCTTACAGTTAAAGAACTTCTCGGAGGCTTCATAGCTCTCCACGACCGCATGAGTCTCAAATATCATTGTTAGCTCATTGATAATATCAAAAGGGTCACGGTGCTCAAAGCGCTTCTGAAGCTCCAATTCTAAACTGTACAGGATGGCACACCAAACTGGAGTAGTGATTCTTTCGAGTGAGGAAAACATTTTTAACATCCTTGGGAGCATTCTCTTTAGGTGGGTCACCTAGCGATGCATCGAGCGCATAGGTCAACTGACCAGCGTTGAGGACAATCCTCAATCTACGGAACCAATCCATGAAGTTGCTTCCATTGTTTTTCAGATTTTCTTTCTCTAGGAACGCATTAAAGTTGATGGAGGGGTCGCCATGATCTACAACATATTTGCAAAGAGTTTAGACTAAGTTTATGACAAATTGAGTTCAAATTTAATTCTTTAAATTAACTAGGTGAACTCCCACTCAAAACAATATCCCTCACGTTGCCTTAGTGATTACATGAACCAAATCCACTACACCAAGTCCGATCTTCACGAGAGAAGATGTAGCTTCAAAGGCGAACAATCAACATGTTCATCATATCATTCATATGACTTATGCTTTACCTTTCAGTATTCCGTGTTCTGATACCATGTTTGTACATGCTAGGCTCGTCAAGATTAACCTTACTATCCGCATGTGCAAATCTGGCTTGCACCCGTTGTATGCACACATAGAATCTATAACACCCGATCATCATAGGATGCTTCGAAACGACGAGTCTTAGAAACGGTGCCTACTAAGGACAAACACTTTATTACTTGATATTTTAGTGAGAGGGATCATCTTACAATGCTACCGTCACGATCTAAGCAATACAATATGCAAAAAGGATTAACATCACATGCAATTCATAATATGTGATATGATATGGCCTTTTCTTCTTGTGCCTTTGATCTCCATCTCCAAAGCACGGACATGATCTCCATCATCACCAACGTGGCGTCAAGGTCAGTGGCGCCGCTTCATGGTTGTCCATCACTAACAACAACTATTACAACTACTTGGAATAAAGCTATTACATGATGAATAGACATACAGGTCTTAACAAATTTAAAGACAACCATTAGGCTCCTATCGGTTGCCATATTACAATAAGGATTATTGCATACATCAAATATAATCACAATCATATCATGGACATATCACATCACATGCCCCTACAAAAACAAGTTAGATGCCTCTAATTTTCTTTGCATATTTTACGTGGTTTGGGGCGTTTGAATAAGAACCAACCTTACCTATGAACAAGAACTACAACACTGATACACGTGTTGTCATATGCAAATTGTAAATTGGATCTTAACTATGGTGGGAGAGACAGACACCCGCAAAGCCACTTATGCAATGCAAGTTGCACGTCAAGCGTGGACCAAGTCTCATGTGCGATGACATGTAAGGTTAGCCCGAGCCACTTCATCCCACCATCCCGCAAGATGCAAAGTACACGCGAAGCCATCGACAACAAAAGCATCAACGCCCACAAAACCATTGTGTTCTACTCAAGTAGCAAGTTTCTCTAAGGGATTACATGTTTAGGCAATTGTTATTTCATTCGTTTCTTTGTTTGTTTATTGTTTCTTCCAGGATGGAGCCTTAATTAGGTGCAGCCAAATAAGTGTGCATACACAACTATTATGATGGATCCTAAGACCATGTCACTGAGAAAACATAAGAATTATTAAGCCATAATTGTCCCACCATAGGTACAAATCTAGGGTCCTCGATATATGTCCCTGATGACTGGATTCCTGCACCAACAACAGGGTTATTGCAGTACTTGTAGCAGCAAATATTTAAGAGTTTGTCCCGATGGGAGATCGACAAACGGAAACAACACGACCCCGCAGCCACGTTGTTAATGCGGCCACGTTTTGCACCCAAACTGTGGTTTGGAAATAGCCTATTCTATAAGTTACTAGAACAACGATAATTGAGAGAGATTTAAAATATCTAATAACAAAGAACTTTTAACAAGAACAAAATAAACTAAGGCGGAAAGTAAATAGGAATATGAACTGAATTAAAGAGATTGTAGTTGTAGGATTGAATGGAATGAGAGAGGGCTTCTAGGCTTCGGTCTCACTAGTACTAGATGGGAAAATATATGTGTGATCTATAAGAGATTTCTCAGACAAATAAACGTTTCCCAATTGATTACCGGGCTATCACACTGTGTGCACTATGCATGATTCTCGCGCGTCACCGCAAGGCAAAAGGCACTTCCGGACCAAAGGATCACATAAAAACTCATCTTAGATCACAATAAATTCTAACTTAGCGCACTAGATCATACCTCAACCTAGAATTGAATCAATCACTCACACATGGATGAGCAACAAAACATATATAAATATATAGTGATGTCACAACCGTGTTCAATCTTACAATTACCAAACACAAGAGAGAGAGAGAGAGGGAGATGGAGATGATGATGGAGATGGAGATCGATGTGTGGTGGTGGTGATGTCTTCCTTCTCCTCTTCTTCTTGCTTGGATGCCTTGATGGTGATGGTGTTGAGGGAGATCTAGATCTCGGAGGTGTGATTGAAGCAGAGCTCTGTCGCAATGGAGATCAGATGGATCGTGGCGGCGACAGAGCTCCGCCCCTGAAGGGCTATTGTATGGTGGCTC
This sequence comes from Avena eriantha, assembly GCA_910589775.1. Taxonomy (NCBI): domain Eukaryota; kingdom Viridiplantae; phylum Streptophyta; class Magnoliopsida; order Poales; family Poaceae; genus Avena; species Avena eriantha. The sequence continues at coordinate 503,587,910 of OU342740.1, read as the reverse complement.
TTTCTTGGGTCCTCCCTCCTTTATATAGGCTTTGGGGTGCCCTAGGGTTCCTCCAATACCGTCATATGACTTAGGGAAGGTTCTAGAGCTTTTTTGGGGCAAAATCCCGTCGTTTCCAACCCTTTTTACAACTATATGGGCACAACTATACAGCCGGAATTATTGTTCCGGTCGTATAGTTGCTCGTTAAACCGTCTATATGCTTTAGTATTTTGGTAGCCATTTCTTCATACAAACTCCATTTTGGGTGTTCTTGGGCTCGTTGAGTTTGTATTGTCGAGGGCTACAACCTTGTGGTCTTGGATATTTATTTTGAGGAGTTGGAAAAGTGATTTTCCAACACCTCAAATGGCTAAGTCTGGTCCCTGCAGCTCCTCCATACTATGCTCTCTTTGTTCCTTTTGACTTTGTTTTGTCCATAATCATAATCAACACCTACACACATGTCAAAGACAAGGAAGAGGGATAAAATTCTACCTAAACTACCAAATGTGCAAAGCTCATATTAAATTTAATAAAAACAAGTAATCATGCATATCAGGCATAGCAATAGTTAGATGGAGCACGATATGATAGACAAATGACACAATTTATATTGCTAAAAAGTGTTGTATTATAACAACCATCAACTTCCCCAAGCTAGATCTTGCTCGTCCTCGAGCAAAAGGGATCGATAACTTAATGGATGTGATCTTGTTTATCATTGGAAATCAATGCACCGTATCCTTGTTTTTCCTGCAAGCTCAAAGTAAGAGAGTGCATAATCATACAAGGTAATATAAGCTAAGTTATATTATTCCAAACTACTAGATATTAGTCAAAAACTTCTATGCCCCATGTCAAAGTTAAATCTAGCTTGCAAGTAAACTTGTGTTCCTTCTATACGCACTTTATTATATTTTTGTATTTTTATTAGTATAAGGCAAAGCTGAACATGGTTAATTGTCAATCATAAATAGAAATAGAGTTTTCCAATACTACCCACTCATACCATCTATTAAACTCTCTCAAGTGCAAACTTCAATTGTTGAGCTCATAGAAAATGTATTTCTTAGTAACGAGACCAGGCCAAAAGAGTGGTATATGTTCAATCGAGACTGTGCAGGCTAGAAAGGACACTCGTGACCATTACCAAGGTTTCCCTTTTCGGTATAATGATTTCTCATAACGGTCAGAGGAGGATTCTGACTTTTGCTTTTAACGCAGACCCATGAGAATACCTATGCATACCCAAATATAGCATTTTTTGCTACATACGTTGGGAAACTCATAGCCAAACTCCAAGAGTTTCCTATTTTTGGATTGTCCAAAGGACATCAGAGTTGTTAGCATCCCATGTTGTGCGACAGTGGCACAAGACATGCATAAAGCAATATCTCACTTTGATTTCCAAGACAAAAATTTGGCATATGTAATCTCGAAACTTTGAAACATCATTTCTTATTTGCCAACTCACCCAGTAAGCATCTATTAAGACCATCATTTCCAACACTATGGGGTTGTGCTACTCCATAACCATTCACTTAAGACAATTCTGAATAGTGTCAACTAGCAAGTTTTGAAGAACTTCTTTATTATATATTTTTCTTTTCAAAATGTAGAGAACATGGCAATGTATATTTAGAGGATCACAATATTTTTCACAAGCTAGATAAAAGTTGAACAATGTGCATAAAAACTATGGCTTGTCTCCTATGGGGCCTAACATGAGCAAGTATATCCCTTATATAAATATGAACAAAATCTCACCTAAGCAAGCATTCAAAAATAGAGAGATACACAATAGCATGAAAACTTTTTAAGATAAAGAACTTTGCACAAGACTCTACGCATGCAAAATAACCTCCCTAAGCTAAACTTGAGAAGATCATGAAAACAAAAGAGAAAATGCAATTATCAAAAGAGAGTATAAGAAGTGGTTACCTCCCCAAGCTTAGTTGAAAACAAGGGTGACACGCTTTACCGTTGAGGTACAAGTAACCTCTCTTTTGATGGACAAAGAACCTTTGCTTTAACGTATATTTCTTGATATAGCCTGGTGGCTACCTTCCTTGCGAACCTGCTTGGAAATCAAGAAGAAAATAAAACACTTTGTATTTTTGAAGGCACGGGGATTAGCTCAAAGTGATAAAAATACAAGTCCCACTAAGTCGGTTCATCAATCTAAGCACCACGCTTAAGTCAACAAACTAAGTCCAAGAGTTGTACATACTCCTAGATTTTGATAAAGTGCAAGTGGGACAAAATATGAAACACGAGTGTGCAGCCCCTATGTGCTTAATTGGGAGAGGTTCGAGTTTGGAAGGTTTTACCAGTCATTAATATGTAAGCATTTTGATTTGAAACAACCAAGTGGCTCATGTGAGTGTTTGCACGGTTGGCACTACTGGACACGTCATCACACAAGGTTCAAGTCCCTGCGAAAATAACACACAAAATAAAATGCATCGGTTTGGTATACGAACATAGTTTGTTTACCCCACCAATGAAAGGAAAGTAAATAGACTATAGAGAATTACAGTCTAGGAAGTTTCTTAGGAAGAACTTTTATTGCTTGCAGATATTCGGCTCCCTCTCGAGTTTCGAGGTTTTTTAGAAGAAGTAGGGGGAAAGTATATCAAATTTTTGATGCAGGGGTTACCTTCCCATAGCGATTTTGTGGTCGGACGCATCTATACGGGCGGAACTATATAGCCGAAACGTGTTCCTGCCATATAGTTGGCTTGCTGTTTAAATTTTAGGGTTTCCACCTAGCGGCGCAACTATATGGCCAGAACAATTTGTTCTCGCTGTATAGTTGGCCGTCAAACCCTCTGTACCTGGAAAAGAAATTGTACAAAAGCATCGATATCTATACGACCGGAACTATACAACCGGAGTTTTTATTCCCGCCGTATAGTTGGTCGTTAAACCGTTAGTACTTATGAAAGAAAAATTATTCATCGCAAAAATATCTATACGGCCGGAACTATATGGCCGGAATTTTTATTCCCGCCGTATAGTTGGTCGTTAAACTCTCTATTGCCATCAAAAAAATTCTGTTTCTTCATCAATTCTTTCTTAACCTGAAACTTAGCGAAACACCATGTTTTGACAGAAAAATGACAAATTAAATTTTTGACCAACATTTAGCATGTATAAAATGGGATTTAAATACAACAGAGTTTATGCAACACGTAGTAACAATAAATTCTACCTTTTGAAATTTTCAACAAGATTACTCTAATATCAAGACATGCGAAGAAAAAAAGTGCCAATGCAACATGAATGCACCAAGACTCAAGAAACAAAACTTAGAAAGATACCTAATGACTTCCGGGTTGCCTCCCAGGAAGCGCTTTCTTATAACCAAGTAGCTAGGCTTTTATACTCCATATTTATTCAGCAATGGAGGCAGCTATAGGAGTAGTTTTGCTTACCTCCAAAGAGTGTCTGCAAGATTTTTATCATAGTTTGCTCTAAGACGTACCCACTTGCGGTGCTTCGATATCTTGTACGTGTTCTATTTGCCACGTGAGGATGGATGCACCAAGCGTGGTAAATATGTATTCTTTCCTTCCTGCATAGAGGGTGTTAAAGATTTATTATCAAACTTTAAATCTTTACCTTGATTACTATTTTGAGGGTGCGGCTCATAATGTCCTTTTGGATCCAGTAGCTTGGTCTTTGCCACCAGACTTTGCTACACCTCATTAGTAAAACAAAAATCATAGCAAACAGATATGGGAGGCACACAAGGTTTCGTCTTTGGCTCATCATAGTTGATTTCCCTGAAAGAGTATTTAAACAGATACTACTAGAATCATCAAAAACTTCTTTAGGGCAATTATCAGCGATTCTAGAATAATTTAAGTCCTCATCATCACTAAAGTCAGAAGAATAATAAGGATCAGGAATAGGTGGGGGATATTAGAGCGGCTTTCAATTTATTCCATTCCTTGATTTCTTTTTCTTCTTTCTTCTTGATGCGTCCCCAATACTCTTCATGAAGCCGTTTCACTTCATCTGCAGATGTCAGATGTGTGGGATATTCAACACGAGGCTTCTTATTTTTATTTTTCCTGGTTTTATGCTTCATGGATTTACCCTTCTTTCCTGCTTCAATGATGCAACAAGTGGAAGATATGGGAGTAACAATAGAGGACTGTTCTCCATCGTTAGTAGCAACAATTCTAATATGATTAAAATAATCAGCTATGAAAGGCATTGCTTTAGAAATAACATCTCTAACTAAGGTATCATCATAAGGATTTTTTTCCTCTTCTATTTTCATATTTAAGAAACTCATTGACTAAGTTCTCTAGATCAGTAGGGAGAGGTTTTTCTTCATGCACAATTTCACATTGCCATTGATGAAAATTATTATGTATCTCTTAAGAGTTGCCAAGCTTCTTCCAAAGTTTTTCCAAGGAATGCACCATCACACATCATATCTAGCTTATCCGTAGAAGAGTGATTTAAGCTTCCATAAAAGTGATTCAACAATAACCAATCAGGTAAATTATGATGTGGATAATCATGCATCAATTTTGAGAACCTACTATAAGCTTGTATTAAATCCTCGTTGTTGCTCTGCTTGAAACTCGGGATATGAAGCCTATGCTCATACGTCTCCTTTTGTGAGAAATATTTACCGAGAAAAGCTTCGGAGATACCTTTTGCTTAGCCCAAAATATATTGAGCCCGTTGGGGAACCCCAAGAGGAAGGTATGATGAGCACAGCAGCAAGTTTTCCCGCAGTTATGAAACCAAGGTTATCAATCCAGTAGGAGCAAGGAAACACCTCCAAGGTGTTGCTAGCTGGACTTTGGCAGGGCGCACTATTGGCGCCAGCAGCAACCTGGAAACCTGCACAACACAACCACAGAACTTTGCCCCAACTTACAGTGAGGTTGTCAATCTCACCAGTTTTGCTGAAAACAAATGATTAAACGTATTGTGTGGAAGAGAGTAATAGTTTGCAGAAAGTAAACAGAAAGCAGTAAATAGTTGTAGATTGATGATAAAAGAAAGGACCGGGGTCCATAGTTCACTAGTGGTGGCTCTCCTTAAGATAGATAACATGTTGGGTGAACAAATTACAGCGGGGCAATTGACAAACATTGAGAAAGAAATCATGCATATACTAATCATCTTGACTCCTATGAGATTTGATTGGGCATTACAACATTATACATAGACCGTAATCCAACTGCATATATGACTAATAATCCACCTTCAGGTTATCATCCAAACCCCCTCTAGTATTAAGTTGCAAGCAACAGATAATTGCATTACGCATTGCGTGTAAAGTAAACAATGCGATTGTTCTATGAACAAAGGATTGTTGTTTTCTCCCTAGTAGCAACAACGATCTAGCACCTTAGAGATTTCTGACACTTCCCCAGATTACTAGAGGCATGAACCCACTATCGAGCATAAATACTAACTCTTGGAGTTGCTAGGATCTACTTGGCCAAGATAGCTACTAACAACAGAAAGCATGCAAGATCACAAATAACAAAGACATGATACAATCAATAATCAATCTGAAATAGTATCTCAATATCCATCGGATCCCCGCAAACACAACATGTAGGATTACAAATAGATGATCTTGATCATGAACGTAGCTCACAAGATCTAAACATGATAGCACAAAGGAGAAGAACCAGCCATCTAGCTACTACATGGACCCGTAGTCCAGGGATGAACTACTCACGCATCACACCGGAGGCTTGCATGGTGATCAAAAAGGCCTCTAGGGTGAATTCTCCCCTCTGGCAGGGTGCCGGGAAGAGCTTCAGATCCCTCCCGATCTAGGGATGGAGATGATGGCGGCTATAGACTCTTTCGTGGAATTTTGATCGGGTACTTAGGGTATCTGTATCGGAGGCATCTTATAGGCGAAAGGGGAGGCCGAGGGGGTGCCAGAGGCGGCCAGACCATCCCCTAGCGCGGGCCAGGATGGGCCGCGCGGCCAGGTGGTGTGGCGGCTCCTGGCCCCTCTCCGTCTCGTATTCTGGCTCCGTGTGTCCCTTGGTGAAAAACTAACTTTGGATTTTGTCCCGTCCAATTCCGAGAATATTCATTTTCTGACTTTCCTGGAACCAAACACATCAGAAAATAGGCAGCTAGCACTGTGGTTCTTGTTAATAGGTTAGTCCAAGAAAGTGTATAAAAAGTACTCCAAATTGTGGACAAAATATAAGAAAGTAGATAAAACCAAGGATGGAACATCAAAAATTATGGATACGTTAGCAACGTATCATACACTATCTTGCATGGCAGATTGAACCCGATAGTGTCCTCCAATGGTTGGAACCTCTTTTGAAACATGAACCAACTTGAAGGTGGTTCACTAGTTTCTATGAGGGTGGAAACGAGGGATGATACGTTGCAAACGTATCTATAATTTTTGATGTTCCATGCTTGGTTTTATCTACTTTCTTATGTTTTGTTCCAACTTTGGAGTACTTTGTATACACTTTCTTGGACTAACCTATTAACAAGTGCCACAGTGCCAATTGCTTGTTTTCTGCTGTTTTTGGTTCCTAGAAAGTCAGAAAATCAATATTCTCAGAATTGGACGGGACAAAAGCCAAAGCCGATATTTTACCGGAAGACTCACGGAGCCAGAAGACGAGACGGAGAGGGGCCACAGGGTGGCCACACCATATGGTGGCGCGGGCTAGCCCTGGCCGCGCCACCAGGTGGTGTGGGCCCCCTGGCCACCCATCGACCTTGCTTCTTCGCCTATAAGAAGCCTCCCGATGCATAAACCCTAAATCATCAAGCCTCCAGCCACGAAAAGTTCTGCAGCGCCGCCGCCACCAAAGGGGAGATTCTGTTGGGTCCGTAGCATAGAAAACAAAAAATTTCCTAAGATGAGAACTACATGCCAAGATCTATCTACTAGGTACAGAGCAACGGGTGGACATACATCCATCGAGAACTTACCCTCGAAGACAATAAGTTTTGTTAACGAGTAGGAACTCGTGGTTGATGTATTCGTACACTTGCCGATCTCAAGATCGAGCGGAAGTCCGAGCGCCGCAACTCAGTAGCGTATCCATACTCGCACACACGTTCAAGCCACCGGACAACATCCACCTCCTTGCTCCAGCGATCCAGCGGAAGCAGCAACTCCTTCCAAACGAAATGCCACCGGGAACATGTATCTCGCTAATCCGAGACCATGGGGAAAAATTCTAGAGGGGGAGAGAGATCCTTCACAAGGAGGTGTGAGGAATAAGGAGGAAGAGGGGGGCCTTTTATTGGAGGAGGGGGGGTGTCCCCTCTCTCCATGGCCGGCGCATGGGGGGTGACCCCTCACCTCCCCCATTCATGTGGTGGTAACCCCTCCACATTAAAATGCCTCTTCACATTCCCTTTTAAAGTCCCCACTTTAAATGCATTAAAATTCTCTAAGTTTAATGCTCTCTCATTTAATAAAAATCTTTTATTAAATTTATTCAGAATTTTGTTAATTACTTTAATTAACAAACATTCACATATAACCCCTTGCAATATTTCAATATCACATGCAGAACCACTTTCTGCAATTTCACCCGAAACAATTCCGGTTTCTATCGAAACAATTCCTGCGCTTTGCAATTCTTTCGTATGAAACATATGTACTCCAAAATGGTGTCCGGTAACTCTTAAGTGTGTCACCCTATGGTTCGTGAATAATACAGACATGATTGAGACTCCTCTCAGATCAATAATCAGAAGCGGGACCTGGAGATCCATACTGACTCCTGCATATTCAACGATGACTTCTGTGATCGTGAGAACCTTTAACGCTTGTAATTTAATCCCTTTGTCTCATGATATAATACATGTCCGAGATTCGATCATCGGTATCCAAATACCTAGTTTGATCTCGTTACCGACATGCACTCTTTTCTCGTTCCCATGATATAACATTCTAGTGATCACATCACTTGCTTGCAAGCTATCTTAATGTGATATCACCGAGAGGGCCTAGAGTATATCTATCCATCATCGGGATTAAAAATTCCACTCTTGATCCATGAGCCTCAACATAACACCTTTGTAGTACTGAACCCATCTTTATAGTCACCCTGTTACGGTGTGACGTTTGATGTTATCAAGATACTCTTCCGGTGTTACCAATTAACATGATCTCATGCTCTAAGGATAAAGATTACTTCGTATGATGTTATAGCAATGTAAACATAATGACTTGATCATAATGATATACTTCGGATGAATGTTCATCACATCATTTCACAAATGCTGTGACCTTGTTATTAACAACATCCAATGTCCATGATCAGGAAACCTTGATCATCTTGTTAATCAACAAGCTAGTCTATAAAAGAGGCATAACTAGGAACCCTTTTTGTTTATTAAACACACATGTATTGATGTTTCCGTTCAATACAATTCTAGCATGCAAAATAAACATCTATCATATATAAGGAATACATAATAACAACTTTATTATTGCCTCTCAGGGCATATTTCCTTCAGTCTCCCACTTCAAAGAAAAGGACCGGGATCCATAGTTCACTAGAGGTGTCTCTCTTTAAGATAGATAACATGTTGGGTGAAAAAATTATAACCGGGCAATTGACAAACATCGAGAAAGCAATACATGCATATACTAATCATCTTGACTCCTTTGAGACTTGATTGGGCATTACAACATTATACATAGACCGCCATCCAGCTGCATCTATGACTAATAATCCACCTTTAGGTTATCATCCGAACCCCCTCCAGTATTAAGTTGAAGCAAAAGATTATTGCTTTATGAATTGCGTGTAATGTAAACAATCTGTAACATCCCAATTTCAGCAACCCTGATTAGTTGTCCAGAATGCAAAAATCAGGGGGAACAAAAACTTTTTATTGTTAAGTGCTGAAGTGTTTGCTTGTTGCTGGATATGCTTATGCATATGAATGTGTATTAGATGATACTCCTTACCTTAACACCAGTTGACAAAAGCTACTTCCTAAAACAGTCTTGGCTTAATTTCCATATTCTCAAATGTTCTAGCATTTCAAAACCTGAGCCAAGATGCTTATGCAACCAAAAATATTTTAGTAGCTTCTATTGATAAAACTACGGAGAGCTACATAACATAATCTCCTTATGTTTCCAAGATAGACTCTTCTACTATTATCATCTCTAGGTTTAACCAAACCTTTTTATGAAGCATTTGAACTCTACTCTTGGTAGAGATACCAAGGGCCTTACCTTGCTCAAAATCCAACCTATTCAAAATACCCATCCTTACCCCAAGCTAGGCTTGATGGTAACCCTAGTAGTAAGTTTGCTTAGGTTATAAGATGAGTTGCCTTGATCTGCTGTTTGACTTGTTTGCTTAGGAAGTAGTATGAGCCACTCTAGGAGCTCATCCTCTAGGATCAAGGTACCTTAAGGTCACCCAACACTAAGCAATAATACACCCTGGATCCAATCTCTAGCCACCAGGTGATCATCTAAAACCCTTAACCAGATCAATTCTGAAGTGATCCATTCTAGAAGTTTCTAAGTCAATGAAGCCCAATATCAAGCATGGATACCTTCTACTCAATCTACTATTCAATATCATCTAATTGATGATGCTTGGGTACTTTTCCATCCATCAAAATCATCATCACCCACATTCTAGTCAAAACCCTAACTCTGCCAAATTTGGCCGTCAGGAAAACTATTTCCAACATCACCTTTTTGAATGCCTCCCTTTCCCAATCCTTGTGCACTTTTGGTAATGCACTTGAACCATCTTGTTAGCCATCCTAAGGACTACCAAGGCCCACTATTTCCATTGGTTAGATCATCCTCCGACCCACTTGTTATTGATGGTTTTGCAGGCAAGATAATAACTTTTCCTGCAAATCTAGTCAACATGCCTACTTTGCTAGAAGCTCAGACCACCATCCAACCCTCCATGGACCAAATCTTTGCATGGTTGTGTTCTACTCACATAATTCTATCATTACCTACTTCACTTGATCCAATTGGATCCTTGAGCTGTTTACACCCACCAGGTTTTGATGATAATCTCCTTTGGCAGTCTTATTTTATTCAAAGTTTGAAAGCTTGCCATGGTGAGATCAAGCAAGATCAAGCTCAAAAACCTACACCATTGCAATCTACATAACTTGGTCTATCCAACCATCTACCCCATGCCCCAAGGGGAGATCTGAACTCCAAGTTACAACCATGTTTTGATGGTATGAAATTAACATCACCCTGCTTGATACACCTTGTCTACATCATCTACATTGATCATCAATATTTATCAAAATTTACCCATAATTATTTTGGCTCCAAATCAATTTAATTATTTAATAGACAAATTCTTCAAAACCTCTTCCATAAGGGAAAGTTTGGATTTTTCGAAAACACCTCCCCAACTTTTGGCTCATTTGAGATCCATATACCATACCCTATCATCCAACTTCAAAAATAAATATTTTTGAAGAGCTTTATTATTCCTTTTTGCCCATTTTCTTAAATGGCTGAATTGGAATAATAATTGTTTCAAATACTTTTATCTTCCAATAAATCTTGGGAAAATTCTCCTAAGTGTGTATTCACCTTTGGGACCATCTCACATCAAAAACTCCACTTATCCAATGTAAAATTTTCAAATGATCTTCTAGAAACTACTTCTGTAGATTTTGAATAAATGAATTTAAGTGGACTTTAAATCTCTAGAAAAATCCCAAATAATTTTTGGATATCTACCTTGACCTCATCTATCTACCAGTACCATCTCCCTAAATTGTCTTATACAAATTATCAAACTTACTTCATAAGCCTCAAATCGATCAAATATGGCAAACTAGGAATTAATTGATCTAGACCAAGGATCAATCACCACCAAGGCTCACCACCACTCACCACAGCAACCAACACTCCTCCCTGGTCGTGTCTACTGTAGCTATCACTATAGTATCTTGTCCTCTAGTGCTTGGACACTAGTGTTTAGCCTCATATGAGTGGCTTGTCTTGCAAAACTTCTACTCCCCTCACAGCTGCTACCACTCTTCCCCTCTGCTCTGCAACTCGATCTGGAAAACCACCTTCCCTCCCCACAGCCTCCACTCCCTGGTTTCCCCTCCTCTCTCCCATGCCCAATGGACCAAGTCCATGATGAATCTCTCTCCTTCGGTTTATAAGGACCAGAGGCCCCCCTGCTCCCTCATTTCTCTCCCTCACACTCCACTTCACTCCCCCAGAACCCCCTCTCCCTTTCCTCTGCTCGAAGGAAGAAGAAAGAGCTCCTCTCGGCCTTGGTCAAGATCTAGCCGTAATACGTCTCTCCCACTCCCCTTTCCTCTGCATGCAGTTGTACTGCGACCCTCTCGTCCTCCTCTATCTAACCCCTGTTTTCTCCTTGCCCAGGCCCCTCTGTACCAACACCGCCGCAAGCTTGAGACCGAGCGGAGCCTCACCTGCAACCCCAGCGTCCCAGACCCTCAGCCCTGCTGCATGCACCGCCAAGGAGACTCCCCGAACCTCCCTACCCTCCTCAATGGCCTCCTAGTCGGCGTGTAGCATCACCCGAGGCCGCCCCGGCGAGCTCCCGACGTTGTTCCGCCACCGTACGGCTCACGGCATCAGATCTTCGTCAACCCCCACTGTGCCGCCCATCTCCGGGATAGCCGTCGTCTACCGCGTCATCTCCGCCACCCCACGGTCGCCAGCGAGCCCTATGGTAAGCTCCCCGAGCCCCGCCCCGAACCACCTAGGGTTCCGGCGAGACCCTGCTGTGGCAGAGGTTGACGATGCTCGGGCACCGTCAGATCGCTCTTAGCCCAACGGCCTGGATCCGCGCGTGCCCCTTCGCCCTCCACCCCCTCTGACCGTTGGGCCCCGGCCGTCAGCGGTTTCAAACCCACTCCCGCGCACCCGCCAGCCCCGGTTGGGCTGCCACCTCGCCTTCCGGCCCAACTACTCCCCGATCCTAGCCCAGCAGCCCTGGCCTCTTTTCTTTTTATTTAATTCCTTTTTCCAGATCTGTTAATTAGGCTGCTCGGTTTAATTCAAAACAAAAATGGAAAACCCCATATTTTGTACAGATACAAATTTATACATGTTCCCACATGAATTCTCTAACATGCAAAACCAGCCCCTTTCCAAAAATAATTTTTATCATTTGCTGGCATTTAATCAGCCAAAGAGTATGATTTACACTAGATAAATTCCCCAGGAAGTTTTACATATCCAATTGGGATGAATCAAAGTTCCCCTAGAAGGTAAATTCTATACCAATCAATCAGCATAGGTCTCATGTCAAGGTAAACTCTAGTCTGCCTGTAGCAAAAATAACAAAAACAGAGACTTTCTTCCTTTAGAAAATTCCCTAGACAAAATCATGAGTCCAACTGACCCAATTACAAATACCAGTGATGTGGTACACTATGGCCTATCCAAATCCAGGAGCTCATGATTTATTGAGCCTTGGATGTTTTTCTGTGAATTAAACTATTTTGTACATGGTTTAATCACCGCTAAATTCACTACAGTAGTTCTGCTAATCCAAAAAGGTTGATTAAAATTTATACAGAAAGGTATTTCAACTACCTACCATGTGTCCTTGGAATCAAATCAAAATCTAATGTAGATATAATTTGGTGAAAAGGACAAAAACCCCACAGAACTGCCTTTGAGAATTTCTTGAGGGCATTTTATTAATTATCTTGACTTGATTCCAACTCTCAGTGAACAAGTACATCAATCCCTACCTAAGAACCGAAGGAAATAATTTTTGGAGCTCTAGAACTTCTCAGGTGAATTATTTCCTAAAACTAGAGTCTTTTTCACTATAAAAATCACTATAAATCTTTGGTAATTGATAAAATAGTGAAACCACTTTTGTTAGTTTAATTTTATCAATACCTATCTGTTGGTATCATGGTTTTACAATGGTACCATACAGAATATGGTCTTGTCCAAAAATCCATCTCTTAGGTAGTTTCTAGACTATAAATCCTAAGGGGTATTCATTCCCTTCTCCAAGGCCATCTCAATCTCCTAAAACCAATCCTCTCAAAATCATCTGAACCTTAATTGGAGTTTATTCAATTGCTTGCTTGCTGAATGGTAGTGGTGATTGTATGCCTTGTATTGATTGTGCCCTTTTGTTTGTTTGCACGTGTTCCCCATCGACGATAGTTGCGATTATATCGGAGAGCAGAAGAAGATGGTTATTATTGTATATTTGGGTATTGTAAAGAAGAAGTCCAGGGAAAATTATGCCATATTTCTGATCATCAGGCAAGCCACCTTCTTGCTCATAAGCCTTTTCCTACTATTTTACTTATGCATGTTTTGTCTACTGTTATTAAAAACTGCATCGTTTTACTTTATGTTGATATATATATATAGGGTAGTGGTTTGGCTCCTCCGAACTACTACACTTTAGTACTACTAAGTACAACCCCCTTGGTGACACCTACTTGCCTTAGTAGAATAGATGGTGTATATCACCATAACCCTTTGGAGACCCCCGATTTAGCCGAAGCAAAGCTAGAGGATGGGAAGACCCCGGAAAAAGTTTTACCAAATGTTTTATGACAAAACCTTGGTGAGGTGGGACCTCCCAAGAGATGTTGAGAAAGAAAGATGTTTTGTTTTACAAAATGCTGGAGGAAAATCGGAGGAAAAGGTTTACGAAAACGCACCTGGTTCTCTACATGTTTTGCTAGAACAATTAACCCTGTCCAACCACATTACTCTAGAATGGGACAGGGCTGGATTCGATGTTTGTCCGTTCTGGTATAAGCTGCCTCGCAACTACTACAAGGGATCGGGGATCCCTAGAGGGTGGGCCTTCTCCGATAAAGGTGGGACCTGGAGAAGGAACGAAGGGTCGGCATGCCTCCACGCATTACTATGGGCCCCTCATTGAAAGCGCACACTCTCGAGGAGGGGAAAAAGCACTCCGGTTGGTCCTCGCCCGACGTCCCGGTGTTGAGGGGATTAACACCCATAGGGTAGGCACTTATATTGGAGTGGGCATCTAGAGAGTCTTGATCGGTTACTCGACCCACGATCGGTGAAGATCAGAGTAGTGTACTCGGATGGTGTGGGTAAAGTGTACAACGCCTGTAGAGTGTAAATCTATTCGAATAGCCACGTCCGCGGTCATGGACGGTTGGGAAGGTTGCTGTAGAGCGGTGCTGGTTTTGTTTTCAAAAAGGATTTCTTAAACGAAATGGTTTTTGAAATGTTTTGACCATGGGATGGTCAGAAAGGGATGGAAGGAGTTTGGTCGTGGGACGACCGGGAGAAAGGAGCAAAATGGGTGACCCAGTCCAAATGTTTTCTAAAACTTTTCAAATAAAAATGTTTCCAAAACATTTTACAAAAGTTTTCAATAAAGATATGTAGATTCTATATCTACAAGAGAAACTATTTGAGAAAAGAACCCCTCTTGGAGCCCTCCTACTACCACAGCCATATTGCATATCCTCTTGCTATTATTATTCTATTAAGGTGGTTTGCGAGTATATTCGAAGTACTCACCGGCATTGTCCCTGGCTATTAACTTGGCCAGATATTAAGAAGAAGATGGTGTTGGCGACTTTGTGAGCAAGGACGTTCTCCCAGTCATTTGCCTGTAGGTTAAGGCATGGCTCGGGCTCTGCACTTGATGAAGTCCGCTGCGGATTATTGATGTAGCCATAACGACATTTATGTAAGTCTTGTAAATTCGGTATATTCTTGGAAGTTGTAATGATACTTGTCGGTTATATGCCACAACTAACTAATCATGGGATCGTGGTTGCATGCATAACAGGGATTCTCGGTGGATTAATCCGGGGGCCCCACAGACTTGGTATCAGAGCGATCCTGACTATAGGAGAACCTTAGTTAGCATGGTCGTTAGAAAGGAACCTTATTTTGCAAACCCGGCTTTCGAAAAATAGTTTCTCAACGACTTTCAAAAAGTTCTACTTCTTCTCTTACTCTAAGTAAATGCTTTTGAAAATGGTTTCCTCCAACTCTCATCCAAAACTTCAAACCTACGGATTTTAAATAACTAGGATCTAGAACCCGATGAAGACAATGAGAACCAGATGAAGACAAGCAACTACCAGCAAACACAAGGAGACTACAATATCGCTCTACCAGCAGAATCCTCACAATCAAAAGACCTCAGGTGTTGCCTAATACATTGCAAATGTATCTATAATTTTTGATGTTTCATGCTCGGTTTTATCCACTTTCTTGTGTTTTGTTCCAACTTTGGAGTACTTTTCTTGTGATTTCTTGGACTAACCTATTAACAAGATCCACAGTGCCAGTTGCCTGTTTTCTACTGTTTTTGGTCCCAAGAAAGTCAGAAAATCAATATTCTTAGAATTGGACCAGACAAAAGCCAAAGTTGATATTTTACCGGAAGACTCACGGAGCCAGAATAGGAGACGGAGGAGGGCCAAGGCCTGGCCACACCATGTAGTGGTGCGGGCTAGCCCTGGCCGCGCCACCAGGTGGTGTGGGCCCCTCTGGCCTCCATCAACCTTGCCTCTTCGCCTATAAGAAGCCTCCCGATGCATAAACCCTAGATCATCAAGCCTCCAGCCACGAAAAGTTCCGCAGCGCCACCGCCACCGAAGGGGAGATTCAGGGGACAGAAAGTCTCTGTTCCGGCACCCGGTCGGGACGGGGAAGTGCCCCCGGAGCCATCTCCATCGATCTCCACCACCATCTCCATCACCGTTGCTGATTCCCATGATGAGGAGGGAGTAGTTCTCTCTCGAGGCTAAGGGTTCTACCGGTAGCTATGTGTTCATCTCTCTATCTATGCATGATCATGTTGTGGTCATGAGCTTTGTAATTAAGTAGATCTACCTTGCTACTCAAGTGCTTTAATGAATCTCTGCTCTCCCCATGTGTGTGAAAGTGACAGTGTGCTCACCATGGTGGCACTTAGGCTAGAGATTAAAAATACTTGTTATGAGTTATATTTGGAGTTGGATGTCTTTATGAAATTGTGGTGTTTGTTGGACTCATCTAGTACTCAAGGTGACAGTGTGGGGTTTTCTAGATGGGAAAGGCTTACTTTGAGGTGTGTTGTTATAGCCCTACCATCGATTAGAGTGTCCAACCGGAGAGTAGTTAAGAGTAGTATCATGAAGATAATATATTTATGAGAGAGTGTTCACTAGTGAAAGTATGATCCTAGGCCTTGTTTCTAAGCATTGATACTTCGTTTGCTACTAGATCTGTTACATGTTTGCTTGCTTCCATCTTTATTTCAGTTTGCCTTTAGTCTTTTCCACGCCATCAAGCTATTTTCTATCACTGTTACCACTTATATTTATCCATACCACTTGTATTTTACTATCTCTTCGCCGAAATAGTGCACCTATACACCTGACAAGTGTATTGGATGTGTTGGGGACATAAGAGACTTCTTGTATCTTGATTGCAGGGTTGCTTGAGAGGGGATACCTTTGACCACTTCCCCCTGAGTTCGATAAACCTTGGGTGATCCACTTAAGGGAAAACTTGCTGTTGTTCTACAAACCTCTACACTTGGAGGCCCAACAACTGTCTACAAGAATAGAAGTGTGTAGACATCATTGCCCTATCAAGAATGCGTCCAAGATACGATGAAGGCTTCATCTGCAAGATAAGTGACCCTTGCCTGAAGAAAGGCGGCATCTAGGGTCAGTAGTCCTAAGGATAGGAATCCCCAACATCGGGAGTAGTGAACTCCTTGGTCCATAGCGTTGACCATGTTTGCTTGCCTAAGTGCCTCCTATGTTGCTTGAAGTGTGTTGTTTGCCAAGGACATTGCGATCCCCTCGCTCTGTCCGCCTTGTTTGTATGTTCTGGTTCGCCTTGACCTCCCTAAAAATGTGACTTGAGGAGCGATAAACCACCTACTAACTCAGGAAACCCCTATGTTAGCTGTCGGTAATGAGACCCAGACTAACCTCGAGAGTTTGTGAGAGGAAAAGCATGGCAAGAACCAGGAGTTCGACATCGTCAAGTCAGAATCAACTCAAAGACCTCACCTCAGCAAGCCGGCATACCTCGTCAAACTCACCTCGCAAGACTCGTCAATAGCACCACACTCCCTTGTTCATCAGTCTACTAAAGCAAGAATCCCGTTGAAGCTGGAAGTCAATCACCGAAGGATCCTCAATATCCACAAGAAACCACCAGATAAGTCAACCAAGGCAAGAAGTGAAGACCTAACTACGCTGACCTTCGGTACATTAGAACTTCTGACCACCTCAGGAGACTACCTTTTGAGTCAAACCTACCTAAACCAATGGAAAGTTTCTCCCTAGAAGGCCAGAATACTTCAGTTCCCTGAAGACTGATGATTCGGAAGCATGAAGACAACGAGACCACTCCAACATAGGGCAAAAGCAACACTAATAACTCAAGTGAAGACAAATTCCCCGAAGCTGGATGCCTCTACTCTGACTGAAGATCTAACAAGAAGTCTTGTTAAACGCTAACCCTCCCAGAGCTAACTCCAGGAAGCTTTGTTAGGGAACCACCCCCGCCAAGGTTGATAAAATAAGGCGTCACTTGAAGACCCCATCTCAAGACTCTGGGAAGATACAGCCTTCCGCTAGCATCAAGTCAGCACTCCAAGACAGAAGATCCGCACCCCTCTCGAAGCACCTTAGTGAAGCTCTAAGGTGGAAATACGACATCTTTCCACTCAATCTTCAGAAGACTGTCTACCAAAAGATACTGTAGAAAATAGCTCCGGCTCCGAAGTTTTCCCGCCAAGCAACAACCTGTGAGTTATCTGATGAGAAACTTGATGGGTTCGTAGCATGGAAAACAAAAAAGTTCTATCGCAAGAACGAACAAAACCCAGATCTAATCTAGACAAAAGCCAAGATCTAATCTATTAGACATGTGCAACGAGATAGATCTATACTAACCCTTGTAGACACGAAAGCGTTATGAGATTAGATCTCGTGGTTGATGTAGTCGATCACTTGCCGATCTCAAGATCGAGTGGACGATCCTTCCGGCGCCGCGTTCCGGCAGCGCTTCCACAGTCGGTCACACGTGCGGAGTCGAAGCAGACCTTCCTCTCCTTGTTCCAGCGAGCAGCGGAGGTAGTAGATCTCTCCACGGAATCCCAGCAGCACGACGGCGTGGTGGTGGTGGTGGAGTGGAGAATTCTGCAGGGCTTCGCCTAAGCCTGAGCAGAAGGAAGGAGGAGGAGGGAGGCGGCTTGGGGCAAGAGTGGAGGAGCAAAGGGGGGTGGCGCCTCCACCCCTCTATATATAGAGGGAGGGGTGCGGCCTAGGGTTCCCACCCCTAGGCCCACCCCTTAGGGCCGGCGCACCAAGGAGGTGGGGGGAGGAGTCCTCCCCCCAAGTCTCCTCTTTAAATCTCCCTTATCTTATCTTATCTTATCTTGGTTTTCAAATAAACTCCAAAATATCTTCTAGAACCTTCCAGAACATTCTGAAACCTTCTAGAATACCCATACAAACACTCCGGAACATTTCCTAACTCAGAAAAAGATCCCCATTATATGAATCTTACTCCCTGGACAATTCCGGAGCTCCTCGTGATATCTCGAATCCAATCCGAGACTCCGAACAACATTCGGTCTCCAACGCACATTCCATATCTACTTAAAACAACTTCGAACCTTAAGTGTGTCACCCTACGGTTCGTGAATATGTAGACATGATGGAGACACCTCTCTGATCAATAACCATCAGCGGGATGTGGAGATCCACAACGGCTCCCACATACTCAACGATGACTTCGTGATCGATTGAACCATTAACATACGAAACCAATTCCCTTTGTCTCGCGATACTCTACTTATCCGAGGTTTGATCATCGGTATCTCCATACCTAGTTCTACCTCGTTACTGACAAGTACTCTTTACTCGTTCCGTGATATGTCATCCCTTGTGACCTAGTCACATGCTTGCAAGCTAACTAGATGACATTCCACCGAGAGGGCCCAGAGCATATCTATCCGTCGTATGGATGGACAAATCCCAATCTTGGTCCATGCGCTTCAACACATACTTTCAGAATACCCAACGACACCTTTATGACCACCTAGTTACGAAGCGGTGTTTGATGTCATCGAAGTACCCATCCGGTGATGGTGATTAACACAACCTCATGGTCGAAGGATTAAGTCACTATGCATTTAAAAGCTTATAGCAATACGAACTTAATGACTTGATCTTATGCTACGCTTACTATGGGTGTGTGTCCATCACATCATTCTCCTAATGATACAACCTTGTTATTAATGACATCCAATGTCCATGACTAGGAAACCATGATCATCTATTAATCAACAAGCTAGTTTAACAAGAGGCTTACTAGGGACTCTTACATGTTTACAAAACACACAAGTATTAGTGTTTCCTAATAATACAATTATAGCATGGGATGTAAACATTCATCATAAACACAAAGATATAATAATAACCAATTTTATTATTGCCTCTTGGGCATATCTCCAACAGTCTCCCACTTGCACTAGAGTCAATAATCTAGATTACATGGTAATATACCTAACACCCATGGCGTTCTGGTGTTGGTCATGCTTTGCCCTAGGGAGAGGTTTAGTCAACGGATTTTCCACATTCAGATCAGTGTGTACTTTGCAAATCTTTATGTCACCATCTCAGACATACTCGTGAATAGCGTGGAAACGTAGCTTGATGTGCTTCAGCTTGCTATGTGACCTTGGCTCCTGTGCATTAGCTATGGCACCTGTGTTGTCACAGTAGATGGCCATCGGGTCCAACGCACTGGGAACCACGCCAAGTTCAGTAATGAATTCCTTCATCCATATGGCTTCTTGTGCAGCCTCCGAAGCAGCTATGTATTCCGATTCAGTTGAAGATTTCGCCACAACACTTTGCTTTGCACTCCTCCAGCTCACTGCAGCACCATTCAAAATAAATACGTATCCCGACTGTGACTTCAAGTCATCCGGATCGGTGTTCCAACTAGCATCGGTGTAACCGTTTACAACAAGCTGTTCATCACCTCCATAAGAAAGAACCATATCCTTAGTCCTATTCAGGTACTTTAGGATATTTTTGACCGCTGTCCAGTGCTCCATTCCAGGATCACTTTGATATCTGCTAGTCAAACTAACAGCATGTGCTATATCCGGTCTTGTACACAGCATGGCATACATGATAGAACCTATGGCCAAGGCATAGGGAATATTATTCATTTTCACTCTATCTTCTGCCGTAGCTGGACTTTGAGTCTTACTCAAGGTCTTACCTGACAACATGGGCACGAACCCTTTCTTGCTCTCTTCCATTCTAAACTTCTTTAGAACTTTGTCTAAGTATGTACTTTGTGAAAGCGCTATTAGGCGTCTTGATCTATCTCTATAAATCTTGATGCCTAGAATGTATGCCGCTTCGCCAAGATCCTTCATTGAAAAACTATTATTCAAATAGGCTTTGACACTTTTAAGAAGTTCTATATCATTTCCAATCAACAATATGTCATCTACATATAGTACTAGGAATGCTACAGAGCTCCCACTCACTTTCTTGTAAATACAAGCTTCTCCATAAGTTTGTATAAATCCAAAGTTTTTGATTACTTTATCAAAACGTTGATTCCAACTCCGGGATGCTTGCTTTAGTCCATAAATAGAGCGCTGAAGTTTGCATACCTTGTCAGCATCTTTAGGATCGACAAAACCCTTGGGTTGTACCATATACAACTCTTCCTCAATGTCACCATTAAGGAACGCCGTTTTGACATCCATCTGCCAAATCTCATAATCGAAATGTGCAGCAATTGCTAACAAAATCCTCACAGACTTTAGCTTCGCTACTGGTGAGAATGTCTCATCATAGTCAACTCCTTGAATTTGTCGGAACACGGTAACATTACCATCAGCATCTGTTTTTCTCTTGAAAATCCATTTGTTCTCGACAGCCTTACGGCCATCCGGTAAGTCCACCAAAGTCCACACTTGGTTTTCGTACATGGATCCCATTTCGGATTTCATGGGTTCTAGCCATTTGTCGGAATCTGGGCTCACCATAGCTTCTTCATACGTCGCAGGGTCATCAGCGTTGTCCACCAACATGACGTTCAAGGCAGAGTCATACCAATCAGGAGTGGTACGAACCCTCGTTGACCTGCGAGGTTCAACAGCAACTTCGACTGAAGTTTCATGATCTTTATCATTAGCTTCCTCTCCAATTGGTGCAGGCGGCACAAAAACATCTTCCGGTGCTGCGCTACTCTCAAATCCGAGAGAAGGTTCAATAACCTCGTCGAGTTCTACTTTCCTTCCAGTCACCTCCTTCGAGAGAAACTCCTTCTCAAGAAAGGATCCATTCTTGGCAACGAAAACTTTGCCTTCGGATCTATGATAGAAGGTATACCCAATTGTTTCTTTAGGGTATACTATGAAGACGCATTTCTCCGCTTTGGGTTCAAGCTTTTCAGGTTGTAACTTCTTTACATATGCTTCGCAACCCCAGACTTTACGGAACGACAACTTAGGTTTCTTACCAAACCACAATTCGTATGGTGTCGTTTCAACGGATTTAGATGGTGCCCTATTTAAAGTGAATGCGGCTATCTCTAATGCATAGCCCCAAAACGATAGCGGTAAATCTGTAAGAGACATCATAGACCGAACCATATCTAAGAGAGTTCGATTACGACGTTCGGACACACCATTACGCTGTGGTGTTCCCGTCGGTGTCAACTGCGAAAGTATTCCACATTTCTTTAAATGCATGCCAAACTCATAACTCAGATATTCACCTCCGCGGTCAGAACGCAGAAACTTAATCTTCTTGTTATGATGATTTTCCACTTCACTTTGAAATTCCTTAAACTTCTCGAAAGTTTCGGACTTATGTTTCATAAAGTAGACATACCCATATCTACTTAAGTCATCTGTGAAAGTGAGAACATAACGATATCCACCACGCGATGCTACACTCATTGGACCGCACACATCTGTATGTATTATTTCCAGTAAGTCTGTAGCTCGCTCCATTGTACCAGAGAATGGAGTCTTAGTCATTTTTTCCATTAGACATGCTTCGCATCTTTCAAGTGATTCAAGAAGTCCATCAAAATGGAGTTTCTTCATACGCTTCACTCCAATGTGACCAAGACGACAGTGCCACATGTATGTAGAATTATCATTCAATTTTATTCGTTTAGCATCTATGTTGTGAACATGTGTATCACTACTATCGAGATTCAACAAGAATAAAACATGCATCTCAGGTGCATTACCATAAAAGATATTACTCATATAAATCGAACAACCTTTATTCTCAGACTTAAAAGAGTAACCGTCTCGCAATAAACAAGATCCAGATATAATGTTCATGCTTAACGCAGGCACCAAATAACAATTATTCAAATTTAAAACTAATCCCGAAGGTAGATGTAGAGGGAGCGTGCCGACGGCGATCACATCAACCTTGGAGCCATTTCCAACGTGCATCGTCACCTCGTCTCTTGCCAGTCTTTGTTTATTCCATAGCTCCTGTTTCGAGTTACAAATATGAGCAACCGAACCAGTATCAAATACCTAGGCACTACTACGATTACTAGTAAGATACACATCAATAACATATATATCAAATATACCTTTCTTCTTGATGTTGCCGTTCTTCAGATCCACCAGGTACTTGGGGCAGTTACGCTTCCAGTGAGCAGCACCCTTGCAGTAGAAGCACTCAGTTTCAGGCTTAGGACCAGCCTTGGGCTTCTTAGCAGGTGCGGCAGCTTTCTTGCCGTCCTTCTTGAAGTTTCCCTTGTTCTTAGGCTTGCCCTGTCTCTTGAAATTGGTGGTCTTATTGACCATCAACACTTGGTGCTCCTTCTTGATCTCCACTTTAGCAGTTTTCAGCATGGACGAGAGTTTAGGCAACGTCTTGTTCATGAAGTGCATATTGTAGTTCATCACAAAGTTCTTGTAACTTGGTGGCAGTGATTGGAGGAGACGGTGAATCCCCAACTCATTAGGAATCGAAATCCCAACTCTTGGAGCTTGTTTGCGTACCCAGACATGTTGAGCACGTGCTCGCTAATGGAGCTTCCCTCTTCCATCTTACAGTTAAAGAACTTTTTGGAGGCCTCATAGCTCTCCATAGCCGCGCGAGTCTCAAAAATTAGCCTGAGCTCCTTAATGATCTCGAACGGGTCGTGGTGCTCAAAACGCTTTTGGAGCTCCGCTTCTAAACCGTACAGGATGGCACACTGAACTGTGGAGTAATGATTTTTCCGAGTGGCGTAAACATTCTTTACGTCATCGGTGGCATCTTCTGCAGGTGGGTCACCTAGCGGTGCTTCGAGCGCATAGGTCAACTGACCAGCCCTGAGGACGATCTTCAGTCCACGGAACCAGTCCGTGAAATTGCTTCCATTGTTCTTAAGCTTTTCTTTCTCTAGGAACGCATTGAAATTGATGGAGGGGTTCGCCATAATCTACAACAAGTTTGCAAGTAGTTTAGACTAAGTTTATGATAAATTGAGTTCAAATTTAATTCTTAAATTAACTAGGTGAACTCCCACTCAAAACAACATCCCTCACATTGTCTTAGTGATTACACGAACCAAGTTCACTACACCGAGTCCGATCTTCACGAGAGAAGATGTAGTTTCATCGGCGAACAATCTTCATGTTCATCATATCACTTATATGATTCATGCTCTACCTTTCAGTATTCCGTGTTCCGAGACCATGTCTGTACATGCTAGGCTCGTCAAGATAACCTTAGTTTCCGCATGTGCAAATCTGGCTTGCACCCATTGTATGCACACGTAGAATCCATCACACCCGATCATCACGAGATGCTTCGAAAACGACGAGTCTTAGCAATGGTGCCAACTAAGGGTGAACACTTTATTACTTGATATTTAGTGAGAGGGATCATCTTATAATGCTACCGTCGCGATCTAAGCAATACAAGATGCATAAAGGATTAACATCACAGGCAATTCATAATTAGTGTGATATGATATGGCCCTTTCTTCTTGTGCCTTTGATCTCCATCTCCAAAGCACGAACATGATCTCCATCATCACCAGCATTGCGTCAAGTTCAGTGGCGCCGCTTCATGGTTGTCCATCATCACTAGCAACTATTACAACTACTTGGAATAAAGCTATTACAAGATGAATAGACACGCAGGTCTTAACAGAATTAAAGACAACCATTAGGCTCCTGCCGGTTGCCATATTACAACAAGGATCATTGCATACATCAAATATAATCACAATCACATGATGGCCATATCACATCACAAAACCCCTGCAAAAACAAGTTAGACGCCTCTAATTTTCTTTGCATGTTTTACGTGGTTTGGGGCTTTCGAACAAGAACGGATCTTACCTACGAAACTAAACCACAACGTTGATACAAGTGCTATCAAGTGCAAAGTGTAAATTGGATCTATACTATGGTGGGAGAGACAGACACCCGCAAAGCCACTTGTGCAAAGCAAGTTACACGTCAAGCGTGGAGCAAGTCTCATGTGCGATGACATGTAAGGTTAGCCCGAGCCGCTTCATCCCACCATGCCGCAAGATGCAAAGTACACAAAGCAAAAGACGGCACGAGCACCAACGCCCACAACACCATTGTGTTCTACTCGTGCAACAGATCTACGCATAGACACGGCTCTGATACCACTGATGGGTTCGTAGCATGGAAAACAAAAAAATTCTATCGCAAGAACGAACAAAACCCAGATCTAATCTAGACAAAAGCCAAGATCTAATCTATTAGACATGTGCAACGAGATAGATCTGTACTAACCCTTGTAGACACGAAAGCGTTATGAGATTAGATCTCGTGGTTGATGTAGTCGATCACTTGCCGATCTCAAGATTGAGTGGACGATCCTTCCGGCGCCGCGTTCCGGCAGCGCTTCCACAGTCGGTCACACGTGCGGAGTCGAAGCAGACCTTCCTCTCCTTGTTCCAGCGAGCAGCGGAGGTAGTAGATCTCTCCACGGAATCCCAGCAGCACGACGGCGTGGTGGTGGTGGTGGAGTGGAGAATTCTGCAGGGCTTCGCCTAAGCCTGAGCAGAAGGAAGGAGGAGGAGGGAGGCGGCTTGGGGCAAGAGTGGAGGAGCAAAGGGGGGTGGCGCCTCCACCCCTCTATATATAGAGGGAGGGGTGCGGCCTAGGGTTCCCACCCCTAGGCCCACCCCTTAGGGCCGGCGCACCAAGGAGGTGGGGGGAGGAGTCCTCCCCCCAAGTCTCCTCTTTAAATCTCCCTTATCTTATCTTATCTTATCTTGGTTTTCAAATAAACTCCAAAATATCTTCTAGAACCTTCCGGAACATTCCGAAACCTTCTAGAATACCCATACAAACACTCCGGAACATTTCCTAACTCAGAAAAAGATCCCCATTATATGAATCTTACTCCCTGGACAATTCCGGAGCTCCTCGTGATATCTCGAATCCAATCCGAGACTCCGAACAACATTCGGTCTCCAACGCACATTCCATATCTACTTAAAACAACTTCGAACCTTAAGTGTGTCACCCTACGGTTCGTGAATATGTAGACATGACGGAGACACCTCTCCGATCAATAACCATCAGCGGGATGTGGAGATCCATAACGGCTCCCACATACTCAACGATGACTTCGTGATCGATTGAACCATTAACATACGAAACCAATTCCCTTTGTCTCGCGATACTCTACTTATCCGAGGTTTGATCATCGGTATCTCCATACCTAGTTCTACCTCGTTACTGACAAGTACTCTTTACTCGTTCCGTGATATGTCATCCCTTGTGACCTAGTCACATGCTTGCAAGCTAACTAGATGACATTCCACCGAGAGGGCCCAGAGCATATCTATCCGTCGTATGGATGGACAAATCCCAATCTTGGTCCATGCGCTTCAACACATACTTTCAGAATACCCAACGACACCTTTATGACCACCCAGTTACGAAGCGGTGTTTGATGTCATCGAAGTACCCATCCGGTGATGGTGATTAACACAACCTCATGGTCGAAGGATTAAGTCACTATGCATTTAAAAGCTTATAGCAATACGAACTTAATGACTTGATCTTATGCTACGCTTACTATGGGTGTGTGTCCATCACATCATTCTCCTAATGATACAACCTTGTTATTAATGACATCCAATGTCCATGACTAGGAAACCATGATCATCTATTAATCAACAAGCTAGTTTAACAAGAGGCTTACTAGGGACTCTTACATGTTTACAAAACACACAAGTATTAGTGTTTCCTAATAATACAATTATAGCATGGGATGTAAACATTCATCATAAACACAAAGATATAATAATAACCAATTTTATGATTGCCTCTTGGGCATATCTCCAACAGTCTCCCACTTGCACTAGAGTCAATAATCTAGATTACATGGTAATATACCTAACACCCATGGCGTTCTGGTGTTGGTCATGCTTTGCCCTAGGGAGAGGTTTAGTCAACGGATTTTCCACATTCAGATCAGTGTGTACTTTGCAAATCTTTATGTCACCATCTCGGACATACTCGTGAATAGCGTGGAAACGTAGCTTGATGTGCTTCAGCTTGCTATGTGACCTTGGCTCCTGTGCATTAGCTATGGCACCTGTGTTGTCACAATAGATGGCCATCGGGTCCAACGCACTGGGAACCACGCCAAGTTCAGTAATGAATTCCTTCATCCATATGGCTTCTTGTGCAGCCTCCGAAGCAGCTATGTATTCCGATTCAGTTGAAGATTTCGCCACAACACTTTGCTTTGCACTCCTCCAGCTCACTGCAGCACCATTCAAAATAAATACGTATCCCGACTGTGACTTCAAGTCATCCGGATCGGTGTTCCAACTAGCATCGGTGTAACCGTTTACAACAAGCTATTCATCACCTCCATAAGAAAGAACCATATCCTTAGTCCTATTCAGGTACTTTAGGATATTTTTGACCGCTGTCCAGTGCTCCATTCCAGGATCACTTTGATATCTGCTAGTCAAACTAACAGCATGTGCTATATCCGGTCTTGTACACAGCATGGCATACATGATAGAACCTATGGCCAAGGCATAGGGAATATTATTCATTTTCACTCTATCTTCTGCCGTAGCTGGACTTTGAGTCTTACTCAAGGTCTTACCTGACAACATGGGCACGAACCCTTTCTTGCTCTCTTCCATTCTAAACTTCTTTAGAACTTTGTCTAAGTATGTACTTTGTGAAAGCGCTATTAGGCGTCTTGATCTATCTCTATAAATCTTGATGCCTAGAATGTATGCCGCTTCGCCAAGATCCTTCATTGAAAAACTATTATT
Organism: Avena eriantha; assembly: GCA_910589775.1. Classification (NCBI taxonomy): domain Eukaryota; kingdom Viridiplantae; phylum Streptophyta; class Magnoliopsida; order Poales; family Poaceae; genus Avena; species Avena eriantha. Next base: position 503,560,627 of record OU342740.1, on the reverse strand, counting down.
CAAATAGGCTTTGACACTTTTAAGAAGTTCTATATCATTTCCAATCAACAATATGTCATCTACATATAGTACTAGGAATGCTACAGAGCTCCCACTCACTTTCTTGTAAATACAAGCTTCTCCATAAGTTTGTATAATTCCAAAGTTTTTGATTACTTTATCAAAACGTTGATTCCAACTCCGGGATGCTTGCTTTAGTCCATAAATAGAGCGCTGAAGTTTGCATACCTTGTCAGCATCTTTAGGATCGACAAAACCCTTGGGTTGTACCATATACAACTCTTCCTCAATGTCACCATTAAGGAATGCCGTTTTGACATCCATCTGCCAAATCTCATAATCGAAATGTGCAGCAATTGCTAACAAAATCCTCACAGACTTTAGCTTCGCTACTGGTGAGAATGTCTCATCATAGTCAACTCCTTGAATTTGTCGGAAGACGGTAACATTACCATCAGCATCTGTTTTTCTCTTGAAAATCCATTTGTTCTCGACAGCCTTACGGCCATCCGGTAAGTCCACCAAAGTCCACACTTGGTTTTCGTACATGGATCCCATTTCGGATTTCATGGGTTCTAGCCATTTGTCGGAATCTGGGCTCACCATAGCTTCTTCATACGTCGCAGGGTCATCAGCGTTGTCCACCAACATGACGTTCAAGGCAGAGTCATACCAATCAGGAGTGGTACGAACCCTCGTTGACCTGCGAGGTTCAACAGCAACTTCGACTGAAGTTTCATGATCTTTATCATTAGCTTCCTCTCCAATTGGTGCAGGCGGCACAAAAACATCTTCCGGTGCTGCGCTACTCTCAAATCCGAGAGAAGGTTCAATAACCTCGTCGAGTTCTACTTTCCTTCCAGTCACCTCCTTCGAGAGAAACTCCTTCTCAAGAAAGGATCCATTCTTGGCAACGAAAACTTTGCCTTCGGATCTATGATAGAAGGTATACCCAATTGTTTCTTTAGGGTATACTATGAAGACGCATTTCTCCGCTTTGGGTTCAAGCTTTTCAGGTTGTAACTTCTTTACATATGCTTCGCAACCCCAGACTTTACGGAACGACAACTTAGGTTTCTTACCAAACCACAATTCGTATGGTGTCGTTTCAACGGATTTAGATGGTGCCCTATTTAAAGTGAATGCGGCTATCTCTAATGCATAGCCCCAAAACGATAGCGGTAAATCTGTAAGAGACATCATAGACCGAACCATATCTAAGAGAGTTCGATTACGACGTTCGGACACACCATTACGCTGTGGTGTTCCCGTCGGTGTCAACTGCGAAAGTATTCCACATTTCTTTAAATGCATGCCAAACTCATAACTCAGATATTCACCTCCGCGGTCAGAACGCAGAAACTTAATCTTCTTGTTACGATGATTTTCCACTTCACTTTGAAATTCCTTAAACTTCTCGAAAGTTTCGGACTTATGTTTCATAAAGTAGACATACCCATATCTACTTAAGTCATCTGTGAAAGTGAGAACATAACGATATCCACCACGCGATGCTACACTCATTGGACCGCACACATCTGTATGTATTATTTCCAGTAAGTCTGTAGCTCGCTCCATTGTACCAGAGAATGGAGTCTTAGTCATTTTTTCCATTAGACATGCTTCGCATCTTTCAAGTGATTCAAGAAGTCCATCAAAATGGAGTTTCTTCATACGCTTCACTCCAATGTGACCAAGACGACAGTGCCACATGTATGTAGAATTATCATTCAATTTTATTCGTTTAGCATCTATGTTGTGAACATGTGTATCACTACTATCGAGATTCAACAAGAATAAAACATGCATCTCAGGTGCATTACCATAAAAGATATTACTCATATAAATCGAACAACCTTTATTCTCAGACTTAAAAGAGTAACCGTCTCGCAATAAACAAGATCCAGATATAATGTTCATGCTTAACGCAGGCACCAAATAACAATTATTCAAATTTAAAACTAATCCCGAAGGTAGATGTAGAGGGAGCGTGCCGACGGCGATCACATCAACCTTGGAGCCATTTCCAACGCGCATCGTCACCTCGTCTCTTGCCAGTCTTTGTTTATTCCATAGCTCCTGTTTCGAGTTACAAATATGAGCAACCGAACCAGTATCAAATACCTAGGCACTACTACGATTACTAGTAAGATACACATCAATAACATATATATCAAATATACCTTTCTTCTTGATGTTGCCGTTCTTCAGATCCACCAGGTACTTGGGGCAGTTACGCTTCCAGTGAGCAGCACCCTTGCAGTAGAAGCACTTAGTTTCAGGCTTAGGACCAGCCTTGGGCTTCTTAGCAGGTGCGGCAGCTTTCTTGCCGTCCTTCTTGAAGTTTCCCTTGTTCTTAGGCTTGCCCTGTCTCTTGAAATTGGTGGTCTTATTGACCATCAACACTTGGTGCTCCTTCTTGATCTCCACTTCAGCAGTTTTCAGCATGGACGAGAGTTCAGGCAACGTCTTGTTCATGAAGTGCATATTGTAGTTCATCACAAAGTTCTTGTAACTTGGTGGCAGTGATTGGAGGAGACGGTGAATCCCCAACTCATTAGGAATCGAAATCCCAACTCTTGGAGCTTGTTTGCGTACCCAGACATGTTGAGCACGTGCTCGCTAATGGAGCTTCCCTCTTCCATCTTACAGTTAAAGAACTTTTCGGAGGCCTCATAGCTCTCCATAGCCGCGCGAGTCTCAAAAATTAGCCTGAGCTCCTTAATGATCTCGAACGGGTCGTGGTGCTCAAAACGCTTTTGGAGCTCCGCTTCTAAACCGTACAGGATGGCACACTGAACTGTGGAGTAATGATTTTTCCGAGTGGCGTAAACATTCTTTACGTCATCGGTGGCATCTTCTGCAGGTGGGTCACCTAGCGGTGCTTCGAGCGCATAGGTCAACTGACCAGCCCTGAGGACGATCTTCAGTCCACGGAACCAGTCCGTGAAATTGCTTCCATTGTTCTTAAGCTTTTCTTTCTCTAGGAACGCATTGAAATTGATGGAGGGGTTCGCCATAATCTACAACAAGTTTGCAAGTAGTTTAGACTAAGTTTATGATAAATTGAGTTCAAATTTAATTCTTAAATTAACTAGGTGAACTCCCACTCAAAACAACATCCCTCACATTGTCTTAGTGACTACACGAACCAAGTTCACTACACCGAGTCCGATCTTCACGAGAGAAGATGTAGTTTCATCGGCGAACAATCTTCATGTTCATCATATCACTTATATGATTCATGCTCTACCTTTCAGTATTCCGTGTTCCGAGACCATGTCTGTACATGCTAGGCTCGTCAAGATAACCTTAGTTTCCGCATGTGCAAATCTGGCTTGCACCCGTTGTATGCACACGTAGAATCCATCACACCCGATCATCACGAGTTGCTTGTCCTCTAGTGCTTGGACACTAGTGTTTAGCCTCATATGAATGGCTTGTCTTGCAAAACTTCTACTCCCCTCACAGCTGCTACCACTCTTCCCCTCTGCTCTACAACTCGACCTGGAAAACCACCTTCCCTGCCCACAGCCTCCACTCCCTGGTTTCCCCTCCTCTCTCCCATGCCCAATGGACCAAGTCCATGATGAATCTCTCTCCTTTGGTTTATAAGGACCAGAGGCCTCCACCCCACCCCCTGCTCCCTCATTTCTCTCCCTCACACTCCACTGCACTCCCCCAGAACCCCCTCTCCCTCTCCTCTGCCTTGCTCTGCTCGAAGGAAGAAGAAAGAGCTCCTCTCGGCCTTGGTCAAGATCTGGCCGTAAGACGTCTCTCCCACTCCCCTTTCCTCTGCATGTAGTTGTATTGCGACCCTCTCGTCCTCCTCTATCTAACCCATATTTTCTCCTTGCCCAGGCCCCTCTATACCGCCGCCGCAAGCTTGAGACCGAGCGGAGCCTCACCTGCAACCCCGGCGTCCCAGACCCTCAGCCCTGCTGCATGCACCGCCAAGGAGACTCCCCGAACCTCCCCACCCTCCTCAATGGCCTCCTAGTCGGCGTGTAGCATCACCCGAGGCCGCCCCGGCGAGCTCCCGATGTTGTTCCGCCACCGTAAGACTCGCGGCATCAGATCTACGTCAACCCCCACTGTGCCGCCCATCTCCGGGATCGCCGTCTTCTACCATGTCGTCTCCGCCACCCCACGGACGCTAGCGAGCCCTCTGGTAAGCTCCCTGAGCCCCGCCCTGGACCACCTAGGGTTCCGACGAGACCCCGCTGTGGCAGAGGTCGACGATGCTCGGGCACTGTCAGATCGCTCTTAGCCCAACGGCCTGGATCCGTGCGTGCCCCTTCGCCCTCCACCCCCTCTGACCGCTGGGCCCCGGCCGTCAGCGGTTTCAAACCCACTCCCGCGCGCCCGCCAGCCCCGGTTGGGTCGCCTCCTCGCCGCCCGACACAACTACTCCCCGATCCCAGCCCAGCAGCCCTAGCCTCTTTTCTTTTTATTTAATTCCTTTTTCCAGATCTGTTAATTAGGCTGCTCGGTTTAATTCAAAACAAAAATGGAAAACCCCATATTTTGTACAGACACAAATTTATACATGTTCCCACATGAATTGTCTAACGTGAAAAACCAGCCCCTTTCCAAAAATAATTTTTATCATTTGCTGGCATTTAATCTGCCAAAGAGTATAATTTACACTAGATAAATTCCCCAGGAAGTTGTACATATCCAATTGGGATGAATCAAATTCCCCTAGAAGGTAAATTCCATACCAATCAATCAGCATAGGTCTCATGTCAAGGTGAACTCTAGTCTACCTGTAGCAAAAATAACAAAAACAGAGACTTTCTGCCTTTAGAAAATTCCCTAGACCAAATCATGAGTCCAGTATTTGCTATTTGCATAGGTTTTTATTGAGGATGCTTCATAGAGTGCTCATTATGGTTATGCTGCAAGTTTCCACCATGATTAGGCATGGCTTAGGCTAGCGGCCCAAGCGTTTCTCTAACACAAATACAAACTCCATGATCTTACAAGTTCCCCTTTTATTTCACACCACCGGGATCCATAAGCAAAAGAACATGATATCAACGGGGTACAAAGTACAGGTGCAATGTTGAAAGCGTTCCCCATGATACATGGTTCTGCTAACTTCAACTTATAAAGCACAAGCATATATGTAACAAACATGGACGCAATGGTTCAAGTATATTAAATGCAAAAAAGTAAAGTGTGCCATCAAGTTCGTGAGAGCTTTAATCACTAGTTTTCTCATAACAAGTTTAATTCGGAAGGTATATAAAAACATGAATATACTTGAAATAGCATATGCTAATAGGTAGGTATGGTGGACTCTTTGGAATAACTTGGTTTTAGGAGTTGGATGCATGAGTGGAACTCACACTTGGTTATGGAGGCTAGCAAAAGACTAGGAGCGACCAACTAAGAGAGCAATAATGGACATAATCATGCAGAGCAACAAAATATCATTAATCAAAGCATAAAGTGATATTACAAGTTGAAAAATAAAGGATCATAAAGGCTTATGGTGACTTGGGATAGTCATAACATTGTGTGAGCATGCGCCAAGTCAACCCAAATAAAGCATCAAAGGAGAATACCACAATACTATGCTTTAATATGCTAAAACAACGCGGAAACCTGCACAACACAACCATATAACTTTGCCCCCAACTTGCGATGAGGTTGTCAATCTCATCGGCTTTGCTGAAAACAAAGGGTTAAACGTATCGAGTGGAAGAAAGTAATAGTTTGCAGAAAGTAAACAGAAAATAGTAAACAATTGTAGATTGATGGTAAAAGAAAGGACCGGGGTCCATAGTTCACTAGTGGTGGCTCTCCATAAGATAGATGACATGTTGGGTGAACAAATTACATTGGGGCAATTGACAAACATCGAGAAAGCATACATGCATATACTACTCATCTTGACTCCTTTGAGATTTGATTGGGCATTACAACATTATACATAGACCGTAGTCCAACTGTATCTATGACTAATAATCCACCTCCAGGTTATCATCCGAACCCCCTCCAATATTAAGTTGCAAGAAACGGATAATTGCATTACGCATTGTGTGTAAAGTAAACAATACGATTGTTCTATGAACAAAGGATTGTTGTTTTCTCCCTAGTAGTAACATCACATCTAGTACCTTAGAGATTTCTGTCACTTCCCCAGATTACTAGAGGCATGAACCCACTATTGAGCATAAATACTAACTCTTGGAGTAGCTAGCATCTACTTGGCCAAGATAGCTACTAATAATGGAAAGCATGCAAGATCACAAATAACAAAGACATGATAGAATCAATAATCAATCTGAAATAGCATCTCAATATCCATCGGATCCCCGCAAACACAACATGTAGAATTACAAATAGATGATCTTGATCATGAATGGAGCTCACAAGATCTAAACATGATAGCACAAAGGAGGAGAACCAGCCATGCCATCTAGCATCTACATGGACCCATAGTCCAAAGATGAACTACTCACGCATCACACCGGAGGCTTGCATGGTGATGAAAAAGGCCTCTAGGGTGAATTCCCCTTTCCGGCAGGGTGCCAGGAAGAGCTTCAGATCCCTCCTGATCTAGGGATGGATATGACGGCGGCTACAGACTCTTTCGTGGAATTTTGATCGGGTACTTAGGGTTTCTATATCGGAGGCATCTTATAGGCGAAAGGGGAGGCCGAGGGGGTGCCGGATGCGGCCAAACCACCCCTTGGCATGGGCCAGGCTGGGCTGCGTGGCCAGGTGGTGTGGCGGCCCCCTGGCCCCTCTCCGTCTCGTATTCTGGCTCCTTGTGTCCCTCGGTGAAAAACTGACTTTGGCTTTTGTCCCGTCCAATTCTGAGAATATTCATTTTCTGACTTTCCTGGAACCAAAACAGCAGAAAACAGGCAGCTGGCACTGTGGCTCTTGTTAATAGGTTAGTCCAAGAAAGTGTATAGAAAGTACTCCAAAGTGTGGACAAAACATAAGAAAGTAGATAAAACCAAGCATGGAACATCAAAAATTATGGATATGTTAGCAACGTACTCCCTCCGTTCGGAAATATAAGATGTTTTAGCTTTGTGAATATAATGTATTTAGACGTCTTTTAGTGTATAGATTCATAGAGGTTTGGAATGAACCTACACACTAAAAGGGTATAGATACACTCCTTGCACAAAGCTAAAACATCTTATATTTCTAAACGGAGGGAGTATCACCTTTCCATGAATTGAAGTGTCTCGCGGGATGCGCTTTTGGCCAATCTTTAGCCTTTTCTTTCAGCGAGAACCAGAACAGATATAACTTCATCTTATCATTTGTCCATCCATTTGCCTTTATCGTGGAACACAATGAAGTAAATTTGTCAATATGCTCATATGGATCATTGTCTAGATCTCCTGCAAAAGATGTTTCCCTGATCATATTTATCCACATAGGATTAATCTCATATTCATCCACATCAATAGCGGGTTGAACCTTAGGAGCATATTGATGTCTACACACTTCTATTATTGTAGACAGTTGTTGGGCCTCCAAGTGCAGAGGTTTGTAGAACAGCAGCAAGTTTCCCTTAAGTGGATCACCCAAGGTTTATCGAACACAGGGAGGAAGTGGTCAAAGGTATCCCTCTCAAGCACCCCTGCAATCAAGATACAAGAAGTCTCTTGTGTCCCCAACACACCCAATACACTTGTCAGGTGTATAGGTGCACTAGTTCGGCGAAGAGATAGTTAAATACAAGTGGTATGGATATAAGACAACAGTGCCAGAAAATAGCTCGACGGTGAAAGAACATTTCATGATTTCCTATGTTTTGTGTGTTAGATAACAATACCATGGATTATTCTAATGTGTACTAAGTGTTGCACAAAAGTTTTTTGAGTTTGGGGGCCGGATTATTCGCCCCCATCATGGGCCAGATAATCCGGCCAGACCACCTTGGCAAAGACTGGCTCTGCGCGAGTCTCTGTCTGGGGGTGGTTTTTCCCCCGGAAAGTCCGGCTCTAAGGCGTTTTTTCTCTCTGGACCGGATAATCCGGCCCTCATGTTGGGGTGGATAATCCGGCCCCAGGGAAATTGCTCAAGTGAGGTCCTGCGCAAGCTTCTGTCTAGGGGCAGAATTTCCCCCAGACATTCTACGGCTGGGGCGGATTCCACCAGCCGGATAATCCGGTCCTTCCCTAGGGCCGGATAATCCGGTCCCCAGGAGAAGGTGTGAAGGGCAAGTCTACGTAGGCTTCTGTCCGTAGCCGGTTTTTCTGCCGGAGAATCCAAGTCCGGGGCAGAGTTTTCCCCAGGCCGGATAATCCGGGCCCCAAAGGCTCCAACGGCTTGGATTTGGAAGGGGGTATAAATATCCCTTCTTCCCGAACAAGCAGAACTCTTGGTTCATTTGAAAAACATCAGACCCTTTGCAAGAGCTCCCTCTCTAGATCTCCCACTTCAACCACCCGAAGGCTTCGATCTTTGGGGGAATTGAAGGAGGATAAAATCGTCATCGTCATCACGAATCAAGCGCATCAACTCCTCTCCATTCACTTGGAGAAATCCCTGATCTAGTATTCTTGTCAATATCTAGATCTTGTTCTTTGTTATTGATAACTTGTTCTTGTGGCAGCTTGTTGTCATCACGGGAGCCTCCAAATTGATTGTGGAGTTGTGCCCCGCTAGTTGTGTAAAGGCACCGGTACCCGCCTCGAAGGGTTCCTATAGTGGAAAGGTGGATCAGGCCTTTGGTGGCGGGATCCATCGGAGAACAGGGTGAGGCCTATTGTGGTGCGGTGGTCTTAGTACCGCCCACCCCTCCAACACAGACGTACTTCCCTTAACAAGGAAGGAACTGCGGTAAAACAAATCCTATGTCTCCGCGTGCTTCACTACGGTTCACTCGCTCCTCTTCCACTTGCCTTTACTCGCTAGTAGATAGGTTTGCATATAGGGAAATTCATCCTAATAGTTTATCTAGAAAATTTACCCTTTGTGTTAAGCCTAAAATTGAAAAGGCATTAAAATTTGGAGTAACATCTATTCACCCCCGCCTCTAGGTGCCCATACGATCCATTTCAGATGGTTCGGAAGAGACTAAAGGCACAAACTGAAATAAAGATGGAAGCAAGCAAACATGTAACAAATCTAATTGCAAACGGTGTTTCAATGTTTAGAAACAAGGCCTAGGGATCATACTTTCACTAGTGAACACTCTCATATAAATATCTTCTCTTTATGATACTACTCTGAACTACTCTCCGGTTGGACACTCTAATCCATAGTAGGGCTATAATAGGACTCCTCAAAGTTCGCTTTTCCCATCTAGGTAACCCCACACTGTCACCTTGAGCGCTAGATGGTTCCAACAAACACCACAATCTCATAGAGATATCCAACTCAAATTATACTCATGATAAGTATTTATGTAACCTTAGCCAAAGTGCCACACGGTGTGGACACTATCAACTTCACACACATGGGGATAAGCAGAGATTCATTAAAGCATTTGAGTAGCATAATAGATCTATTTGATTACAAAGCTCATGATCACAATATGATCATGCATAGAGAGAGAGATCAACACATAGCTATCGGTAGAACCCTTAGCCTTGAGAGAGAACTACTCCCTCCTCATCATGGGAGTCAGCAACGGCGATGGAGATGGCGGTGAAGATGGTGAAGAGGCGGCGGCGGCGGCGCGAAGGACTCCTTCCCCGCCGCCAGTATCACAGGGGAGCACCGCCCCTTAGCACCCTTCTTTCATGGCTTCTTGAGAGCCCTTCCCCATGGAGATGGGATCCATGGGGGAGGCAAAAACGTGGCTTTGGTGGCTGCAAATTCGTGGGTGGAGGTGTCTCCCACGAATTAGGTTTCCTCCTTTATATAGCTTCTCGGATTCTCGTCACCCCATCTTGGGCTGCAGTAAATCGGTTCTATCGGGCCCGGCCGGACTCGGATTCAGCTAAATTTTATGTCCAAAACGTTTGTCGCGAAATTTCTAACAACTTGGTAGTTGAAGATTTTTCCATTTTACGCCGTCTTCGACCCGAAACATGACCATCTTCACAAAGAGTTCCGAGATAGATTTCTAGAAAATCCCAATTTGACTCCAACAAGTTTTCCACTTGTATTCTTGGTAATTCCTACATATCAAAGTGTAAAACAAGAACATTGTGCACTTTTGCAACTATTAGTAGGTTAGTCCAAAACAAATCATAAACTTTATATAAAAAGGAGTGTCAAAAGTATATTATTAGCATAAAACCATCAAAAATTATAGATACGTTATGGACGTATCACATATAAATGACCAACACTCGGAGCACCATACTCCGCAAGACTTTTACTTTCCATAGTTCCTATGTTTTTAAATTTCCTATAACTAATATAAATAACATGACTACTAACAAAAGGTAAACTATTTTTTTGTTCTTTTCAAATAATCAAAAGCAGTAAGATAAATAGCAAAAAACGAAAATAAACTATGTGCGAGTAAGAAGGTAATAGCCGGACGCTTAGCTCCCCGGAAACGGCACCAATTTGATGACTGGATTCCTGCACCAACAACAGGGTTATTGTAGTACTTATAGCAGCAAATATTTAAGAGTTTGTCCTGATGGGAGATCGATGAACGGAAACAACACGGCCCCGCAGCCACGTTGTCAATGCGGCCACGTTTCGCACCCAAACCGTGGTTTGGAAATAGCCTATTCTATAAGTTACTAGAACAACGATAATTGAGAGAGGTTTAAAATATCTAATAACAAAGAACTTTTAACAAGAACAAAATAAACTAAGACAGAAAGTAAACAGGAATATGAACTGAATTAAAGAGATTGTAGTTGTAGGATTGAATGGAATGAGAGAGGGCTTCTAGGCTTCGGTCTCACTAGTACTAGATGGGAAAATATATGTGTGATCTATAAGAAATTTCTCAGACAAATAAACATTCCCCAGTTGATTATCTAGCTATCACACTGTGTGCACTATGCATGGTTCTCGCGTGTCACTGCAAGGCAAAAGGCACTTCCAGACCAAAGGATCACATAAACTCATCTTAGATCACAATAAATTCTAACTTAGCGCACTAGATCATACCTCAACCTAGAATTGAATCAATCACTCACACCTGGATGAGCAACAAACCATATATAAATATGTAGTGATGTCACAACCTTGTTCAATCTTACAATTACTAAACACAAGAGAGAGGGAGATGGAGATGATGATGGAGATCGATGTGTGGTGGTGGTGATGTCTTCCTTCTCCTCTTCTTCTTGCTTGGATGCCTTGATGGTGAGTTGAGGGAGATATAGATCTCGGAGGTGTGGTTGAGGCAGAGCTCCGCCATAATGAAGATCGGATGGGTGGCGGCGGCGGGAGGGCTCTGCCCCTGAAGGGGTATGGTATGGTGGCTTGATGTCTACACACGCTTCTATTCTTGTAGACAGTGTTGGGCCTCCAAGTGCAGAGGTTTGTAGAACAGCAGCAAGTTTCCCTTAAGTGGATCACCCAAGGTTTATCGAACTCAGGGAGGAAGTGGTCAAAGGTATCCCTCTCAAGCAACCCTGCAATCAAGATACAAGAAGTCTCTTGTGTCCCCAACAAACCCAATACACTTGTCAGGTGTATAGGTGCACTAGTTCGGTGAAGAGATAGTGAAATACAAGTAATATGGATGATTATAAGTGGTAATTGCAATCTGAAATAATAGTGGCAGCAAGCAAACATGTAACATAACTAATTATAAACGGTGTTTCAATGCTTAGAAACAAGGCCTAGGGATCATACTTTCACTAGTGGACTCTCATGTAAATATCTTCTCTTCATGATGCTACCCTGAACTACTCTCTGGTTGGACGATGTAGGGCTATAACAGCACACCTTAAAGTTTGCATTCCCCATCTAGATAACCCTCACTGTCAGCTTGAGTGCTAGATGGTTCCAACAAACACCACAATCTCAAGAGACATCCAACTCAAATTATACTCATGATAAGTATTTATGTAACCTTAGCCAAAGTGCCACACGGTGTGCACACTGTCAACTTCACACACGTGGGGATAAGCAGATATTAATTAAAGCACTTGAGTAGCAGAATAGATCTATAGATTACAAAGCTCATGATCTCAATAAGATCACGCATAGAGAGAGATAAACACATAGCTACTTGTAGAGCCCTTACCCTCGAGAGAGAACTACTCTCTCATCATCATGGGAGTCAGCAACGGCGATGGAGATGGCGGTGGAGTCGATGGAGATGGCTCCGGGGGTACTTCCCCGTCCCGGCAAGGTTCCGAAACAGAGACTTCTGTCCCCCGAATCTCCTCTTCGGTGGTGGTGGCGCTGCGGAACTTTTCATGGAATTGTAATATGGTATTTAGGGTTTTCGTCCCGGGAGGAATATATAGGCGAAGAGGCGATGCCATAGGTGGGCCAGGGTGGACACACCCCCTGGTGGCGTGGCCAGGGTGACCCGTGCCACCATAGGGTGTGCCAGCCTCCTAGATGTCTTTATGAAATTGTGGTGTTTGTTGGACTCATCTAGTACTCAAGGTGACAGTGTGGGGTTTTCTAGATGGGAAAGGCTTACTTTGAGGTGTGTTGTTATAGCCCTACCATCGATTAGAGTGTCCAACCGGAGATTAGTTCAGAGTATTATCATGAAGATAATATATTTATGAGAGAGTGTTCACTAGTGAAAGTATGATCCCTAGGCCTTGTTTCTAAGCATTGATACTTCGTTCGCTACTATATCTGTTACATGTTTGCTTGCTTCCATCTTTATTTCAGTTTGCCTTTAGTCTTTTCCACGCCATCAAGCTATTTTCTATCACTGTTACCATTTATATTTATCCATACCACTTGTATTTTACTATCTCTTCGCCGAACTAGTGCACCTATACACCTGGCAAGTGTATTGGATGTGTTGGGGACATAAGAGACTTCTTGTATCTTGATTGTAGGGTTGCTTGAGAGGGGATACCTTTGACCACTTCCTCCCTGAGTTCGATAAACCTTGGGTGATCCACTTAAGGGAAAACTTGCTGTTGTTCTACAAACCTCTACACTTGGAGGCCCAACAACTGTCTATAAGAATAGAAGTGTGTAGACATCATTGCCCTATCAAGAATGCGTCCAAGATACGATGAAGGCTTCATCTGCAAGATAAGTGACTCTTGCCTGAAGAAAGGCGGCATCTAGGGTCAGTAGTCCTAAGGATAGGAATCCCCAACATCGCGAGTAGTGAACTCCTTGGTCCATAGCGTTGACCGTGTTTGCTTGCCTAAGTGCCTCCTATGTTGCTTGAAGTGTGTTGTTTGCCAAGGACATTGCGATCCCCTCGCTCTGTCCGCCTTGTTTGTATGTTCTGGTTCGCCTTGACCTCCCTAAAACTGTGACTTGAGGAGCGATAAACCACCTACTAACTCAGGAAACCCCTGTGTTAGCTGTCGGTAATGAGACCCAGACTAACCTCGAGAGTTTATGAGAGGAAAAGCATTGCAAGAACCAGGAGTTCGACATCGTCAAGTCAGAATCAACTCAAAGACCTCACCTCAGCAAGCCGGCATACCTCGTCAAACTCACCTCGCAAGACTCGTCAATAGCACCACAATCCCTTGTTCATCAGTCTACTAAAGCAAGAATCCCGTTGAAGCCGGAAGTCAATCACCGAAGGATCCTCAATATCCACAAGAAACCACCAGATAAGTCAACCAAGGCAAGAAGTGAAGACCTAACTACGCTGACCTTCGGTACATTAGAACTTCCGACCACCTCAGGAGACTACCTATTAGAGTCAAACCTACCCAAACCGATGGAAAGTTTCTCCCCAGAAGGCCAGAATACTTCAGTTCCCTGAAGACAGATGATTCGGAAGCGTGAAGACAACGAGACCACTCCAACATAGGGCAAAAGCAACACTAATAACTCAAGTGAAGACAAATTCCCCGAAGCTGGATGCCTCTACTTTGACTGAAGATCTAACAAGAAGTCTTGTTAAACGCTAACCCTCCCAGAGCTAACTCCGGGAAGCTTTGTAGGGAACCACCCCCGCCAAGGTTGATAAAATAAGGCGTCACTTGAAGACCCCATCTCAAGACTCTGGGAAGATACAGCCTTCTGCTAACATCAAGTCAGCACTCCAAGACAGAAGATCCGCGCCCCTCTCGAAGCACCTTAGTGAAGCTCTAAGGTGGAAAGACAACATCTTTCCACTCAATCTTCAGAAGACTGTCTACCAAAAGATACTGCAGAAAATAGCTCCGGCTCCGAAGTTTTCCTGCCAAGCAACAACCCGTGAGTTATCTGATGAGAAACTAACTGAAGAGCCTATGAAGTTCTTCTGTCGTTCCAGCTGAAGACCCCCCGGAGGGCCATAGTAGCCCCAAACCACTCAGATCCCATCGCTTAGAGGTTTTGAGACCCAATAGGCTAAGTAGGAATAATAGTAGTATATGAGCCCTCGATGATATAGAGTTCGGAAGGAAAAGAAGGTCATCTCTCAAAATCAAGACTGGAGTCTGCTCAACTCTCCGTGTATCCCGGAAGACCAAAGCGACTTCTTCGACAGAGTAGTCAATTTCAAAGACAGAGTCCGTAAGATAGCACGCTTGAAACCAGTAGCGCTACCCTTGACTCAAATCCCCTAACCCTACTATCCTGAATCTCGGGACGAGATTCTTTTAAGGGGGAAAGATCTGTAACATCCCAATTTCAACAACCCTGATTAGTTATCTAGAATGCAAAAATCAGGGGGAACAAAAGCTTTTTCTTGTTAAGTGCTGAAGTGTTTGCTTGTTGCTGGATATGCTTATGCATATGAATGTGTATTAGATGATATACTCCTTACCTTAACACCAGTTGACAAAAGCTACTTCCTAAAACAGTCTTGGCTTAATTTCCATATTCTCAAATGTTCTAGCATTTCAAAACCTGAGCCAAGATGCTTATGCAACCAAAACTATTTTAGTAGCTTCTGTTGATCAAACTATGGAGAGCTATATAACATAATCTCCTTATGTTTCCAAGATAGATACTTCTACTATTCTCATCTCTAGGTTTAACCAAACCTTTTTATGAAGCATTTGAACTCTACTCTTGGTAGAGATACCAAGGACCTTACCTTGCTCAAACTCCAACCTATTCAAAATACCCATCCTTACCCCAAGATATGCTTGATGGTAACCCTAGTAGTAGGTTTGCTTAGGTTATAAGATGAGTTGCCTTGATCTGCTGTCTGATGAGTTGCCTTGATCTGCTGTTTGACTTGTTTGCTTAGGAAGTAGTATAAGCCACTATAGGAGCTCATCCTCTAGGATCAAGGTACCTTAAGGTCACCCAACCCTAAGCAAGAATACACCCTGGATCCAATCTCTAGCCACCAGGTGATCATCTAAAACCCTTAACCAGATCAATTCTGAAGTGATCCATTC
Source organism: Avena eriantha (assembly GCA_910589775.1). NCBI lineage: Eukaryota > Viridiplantae > Streptophyta > Magnoliopsida > Poales > Poaceae > Avena > Avena eriantha. Next base: position 503,545,229 of record OU342740.1, on the reverse strand, counting down.
TAGAAGTTTCTAAGTCAATGAAGCCCAGTATCAAGCATGGATCCCTTATACTCAATATAATCTTCAATATCATCTACTTGATGATGCTTGGGTACTTTTCCATCCATCAAAATCATCACCACCCACATTCTAGTCAAAAACCCTAACTCTGCCAAATTTGGCTAAGTCAGGAAAACTATTTCCAACATCACCTTTTTGAATGCCTCCCTTTCCCAATACTTGTGCACTTTTGGTAATGCACTTGAACCATATTGTTAACCATTCTAAGGACTACCCATGCCCACTATTTCCCTTGGTTAGATCATCCTTATACCCACTTGTTCTTGATGGTTTTGCAGGCAAGATAATAACTTTTCCTGCAAATCTAGTCAACATGCCTACTTTGCTAGAAGCTCACACCACCATACAACCCTCCATGGACCAACTATTTGCATGGGTGTGTTCTACTCACATAGGTCTATCATTACCTACTTCACTTGATCCAATTTGATCCTTGAGTTGTTTACACCCACCAGGTTTTGAAGGCTAGATGATAATCTGCTTTGGCAGTCTTATTTTATTCAAAGTTTGAAAGCTTGCCATGGTGAGCTCAAGCATGATCAAGCTCAAACCCCTACACCATTTCAATCTAAATCACTTGGTCTATCCAACCAACTACCCCATGACCCAAGGGGAGATCTGAACTCCAAGTTACAACAATGTTTTGATGGTACGAAATTAACATCACCCTAGATTCTTAATCTAAGGTATTTCACCAAAAATCAACCTGGATTCTCCAATCCCAAGGTTTCAAATGCTTGCTACACCTTGTCTACATAATCTACATTGATCATCAAGATTTATCAAATTTTACCCATAATTATTTTGGCTCCAAATCAATTTGATGATAGTATGCCTCCAATATATGATGATTACAATGATGATTATGATATTTTCAGCCCACCTACTATTGAGGAGAAAATTAATTATGATTACAATATGCCTCCTATATTTTATGATTATGGTGATGAGAATAATAATGATAGCTATTCTGTTGAATTTGCTCCCACTATAATTAATAAGAATGACTATGTTTATGTGGGGAGTATTAATTCTTTTATGCATGTGGCTCATGATAAGAATGTTTCTTGTGATAGTTATATTTTTACTTTTATTCATGTTGCTACTGAAAGTTATTATGAGATAGGGAAACATGGTTTTATGTTTCTCAACAATATTAAGTTTCCCCTCTTTATGTTGAAAATTTTGAAGTTGCACTTGTTTTGCTTTCCTATGCTTGTTGCTTTGTGCTTTCATGACTTGTTTCTTTACAAGATTCTTATGCATATGAAGTGGGTTAGACTTAAATGTTCTTTGAATTTGCTTCTTGATGCTCTCTTTTACTTCAATTCATATTTCTTATGTGAGCATCTTCTCAAACTATCATGCCTAACTTAAAGGCGTTAAACAAAAGTACTTATTGGGAGATAAACCAAAAGTTTTAAATGAGTCTTGGAAGTTATTACCTCTGTAATAACCGCTCATTATATTTTTTATTTGCTTTTTGTGCCAAGAGTAACCTCTAATGAGAGCCAAGTAATGATTGGGAAAGTTGCTGTCCCGAAACAGATTTTTGTGCTTCACCATAAAAATTCGTGAGAGATCTCTGTATGTCGGATTGAGATGTAATTGTTTGGGCTTCTGACCCAGGTTGTTATCTAACTTTCGTTAGTTCAGCACTTTTTTATTTGAGCAACAGAAGGTCTTTGAAAAAATTCATCTTTACCTGCTGGTCTGTTTTGACAGATTTCTGCCATTTTCTGCATTTGCTTCTTGTTGGTTCCTTCTTGAGTTCTTTTGGGGAATTGAGCTTTTTGAGGGAAGTTATACAGTAGATAGTGTTATAATGGAAGTTTATTTGTTGTTAAAACTGAACCTTAAGACTTATTATCTTGAGTGCACTAATGTTGCTAATAAAGATTGTGTGAAGTTTTGTATGAAGGAAAATTTTTAGGTGTATGGAAGGAATGAGTAATGAGATGAAGGATGGACTAAAGCTCAAGCTTGGGGATGCCACGCGTGTCACCCCAAGAAATATCCAAGAAGTACAAGCGTCAAAGCTTGGGGATGCCCAAGGCATCCCCTTCTTCATCAATAAAAATCCCAGGTTTCTTCCAAACGCTTCATTTTTATTGTTTCATGCACAGTTGTGTTGTTCTTGGAGCGTCTTATTTTTTGTTTTCGTTTTGGTTTTTAGTTTGCTTGGTTTGCTCAGTTTTCTGAATAAATTGGTTGGACCCCCTCTCTCATCCTTTGTTTTGGTTTGGAAAAGAGTAGGAAAGTTCATACTTATGTGGTAAAAAGAGCTTGTTTTTGACTGTGGCCTATGCTTTGTCATGCCATGCTTGATATTGTTTTGGCTTTATTCTTAGTATTCTTTGCTGTAGCATGACTTGTTATAAACAATTGAGATTTCTTAATGTGCCTTGGATGAATCATGCGTTGTTTTAGCATATTAAAGCATCACCTTTTTGAATGCCTCCCTTTCCCAATACTTGTGCACTTTTGGTAATGCACTTGAACCATATTGTTAACCATTCTAAGGACTACCAAGGCCCACTCTTGCCATTCGTTAGATCATCCTCCTACCCACTTGTTCTTGATGGTTTTGCAGGCAAGATAATAACTTTTCCTGCAAATCTAGTCAACATGCCTACTTTGCTAGAAGCTCACACCACCATACAACCCTCCATGGAACAACTATTTGCATGGTTGTGTTATAATCACATAGGTCTATCATTAACTACTTCACTTGATCCAATTTGATCCTTGAGCTTTTTACACCCACCAGGTTTTGAAGGCTAGATGATAATCTGCTTTGGCAGTCTTATTTTATTCAAAGTTCGAAAGCTTGCCATGGTGAGCTCAAGTAAGATCAAGCTCAAACCCCTACACCATTGCAATCTAAATCACTTGGTCTATCCAACCAACTACCCCATGACCCAAGGGGAGATCTGAACTCCAAGTTACAACCATGTTTTGATGGTATGAAATTAACATCACCCTAGATTCTTAATCTAAGGTATTTCACCAAAAATCAACTTGGATTCTCCAATCCCAAGGTTTCAAATGGTTGCTACACCTTGTCTACATCATCTACATTGATCATCAAGATTGATAAAATTTTACCCATAATTATTTTGGCTCCAAATCAATTTAATTCTTTAATAGACAAATTCTTCAAAACCTCTTCCATAAGGGAAAGTTGGATTTTTTCAAAACACCTCTCCAATTTTGGCTCATTTGAGATCCATATACCATACCCTATCATAAAAATTCAAAAATAAATATTTTTGAAGAGCTTTATTATTCCTTTTTGCCCATTTTCTTAAATGGCTGAATTTGAATAATAATTGTTTTAAATACTTTTATCTTCCAATAAATCTTGGGAAAATTCACCTAAGTGTGTATTCACCTTTGTGACCATCTCACATGAAAAACTCCACTTATCCAATGTAAAATTTTCAAATGATCTTCTAGAAACTACTTCTGCAGATTTTGAATAAATGAATTTAAGTGGACTTTAAATCTCAAGAAAAATCCCAAATAATTCCTGGATATCTACCTTGACCTCTTCTATCTACCAGTACCATCTCCCTAAATTGTCTTATACAAATTATCAAGCTTACTTCACAAGCCTCAAATCGATCAAATATGGCAAACTAGGAATTAATTGATCTAGACCAAGGATCAATCACCACCAAGGCTCACCACCACTCACCACAGCAACCAGCACTCCTCCCTGGTCGTGTCTACTGTAGCTATCACTATAGTAGCTTGTCCTCTAGTGCTTGGACTCTAGTGTTTAGCCTCATATGAGTGTCTTGTCTTGCAAAACTTCTACTCCCCTCACAGCTGCTACCACTCTTCCCCTCTGCTCCGCAACTCGCCCTGGAAAACCACCTTCCCTGCCCACAGCCTCCACTCCCTGGTTTCCCCTCCTCTCTCCCATGCCCAATGGACCAAGTCCATGATGAATCTCTCTCCTTCAGTTTATAAGGACCAGAGGCCTCCACCCCACCCCCTGCTCCCTCATTCCTCTCCCTCACACTCCACTGCACTCCCCCAGAACCCCCTCTCCCTCTCCTCTGCCTTGCTCTGCTCGAAGGAAGAAGAAAGAGCTCCTCTCGGCCTTGGTCAAGATCTGGCCGTAAGACGTCTCTCCCACTCCCCTTTCCTCTGCATGTAGTTGTACTGCGACCCTCTCTTCCTCCTCTATCTAACCCATATTTTCTCCTTGCCCAGGCCCCTCTATACTGCCACCGCAAGCTTGAGACCGAGCGGAGCCTCACCTGCAACCCCGGCGTCCCAGACCCTCAGCCCTGCTGCATGCACCGCCAAGGAGACTCCCCGAACCTCCCCACCCTCCTCAATGGCCTCCTAGTCGGCGTGTAGCATCACCCGAGGCCGCCCCGGCGAGCTCCCGACATTGTTCCGCCACTGTACGACTCGCGGCATCAGATCTACATCAACCCCCACCGTGCCGCCCATCTCCGGGATCGCCGTCTTCTACCACGTCGTCTCCGCCACCCCACGGTCGCCAGCGAGCCCTCTGGTAAGCTCCCCGAGCCCCGCCCCGAACCACCTACGGTTTCGGCGATACCCCACTATGGCAGAGGTCGACGATGCTCGGGCACTGTCAGATCGCTCTTAGCCCAACGGCCTGGATCCGTGCGTGCCCCTTCGCCCTCCACCCCCTCTGACCGTTGGGCCCCGGCCGTCAGCGGTTTCAAACCCACTCCCGCGCACCCGCCAGCCCCGGTTGGGCTGCCTCCTCGCCGCCCGGCAAAACGACTCCCCGATCCCAGCCTAGCAGCCCTGGCCTCTTTTCTTTTTTATTTAATTCCTTTTCCAGATCTGTTAATTAGGCTGCTCGGTTTAATTCAAAACAAAAATGGAAAACCCCATATTTTGTACAGACACAAATTTATACATGTTCCCACATGAATTGTCTAACATGAAAAACCAGCCCCTTTCCAAAAATAATTTTTATCATTTGCTGGCATTTAATCTGCCAAAGAGTATAATTTATACTAGATAAATTCCCTAGGAAGTTGTACATATCCAATTGGGATGAATCAAATTCCCCTAGAAGGTAAATTCCATACCAATCAATCAGCATAGTTCTCATTTCAAGGTGAACTCTAGTCTACCTGTAGCAAAAATAACAAAAACAGAGACTTTCTGCCTTTAGAAAATTCCCTAGACCAAATCTTGAGTCCAGTTGACCCAATTCCAAATCCTAGTGATGTGGTACACTAAGGCCTATCCAAATCCAGGAGCTCATGATTTATTGAGCCTTGGATGTTTTTCTGTGAATTAAACTATTATGTGCATGGTTTAATCACCGCTAAATTCACTACAGTAGTTCTGCTAATCCAAAAAGGTTGATTCCAATTTCTACAGAAAGGTATTTCAACTTCCTACCATGTGTCCTTGGAATCAAATCAAAAGCTTCTGTATATATAATTTGGTGAAAAAGACAAAAACCCCACAGAACTGCCTTTGGGAATTTATTGAGGGTAGTCTAGTAATTATCTTGACTTGATTCCATCTCTCAGTGAACAAGTACATCAAGCCCTACCTAACAACCCAAGGAAATAATTTTTGGATCTCCAGAACTTCTCTGGTGAATTATTTCCTAAAACTAGAGTCTTTTTCACTATAAAAATCACTATAAATCTTTGGTAATTGATAAAATAGTGAAACCAATTTTGTTATTTTCATTTTATCAATACCTATCTGTTGGTATCATGTTTTTACAATGGTACCATACAGAATATGGTCTTGTCCAAAAATCCATCTCTTAGGTAGTTTCTAGACTATAAATCCTAAGGGGTATTCATTCCCTTCTCCAAGGCCATCTCAATCTCCTAAAACCAATCCTCTCAAAACCATCTGAACCTTAATTGGAGTTTATTAAATTGCTTGCTTGATGAATGGTAGTGGTGATTGTATGCCTTGTATTGATTATGCCCTTTTGTTTGTTTGCACGTGTTCCCCATCGACGATAGTTGCGATTATATCGGAGAGCAGAAGAAGATGGTTATTATTGTATATTTGGGTATTCTAAAGAAGTAGTCCAGGGACAATTATGCCATATTGCTGATCATTAGGCAAGCCACCTTCTTGCTCATAAGCCTTGTCCTACTATTTTACTTATGCATGTTTTGTCTACTGTTATTAAAAACTGCATCGTTTTACTTTATGTTGATATATATATAGGGTAGTGGTTTGGCTCCTCCGAACTACTACACTTTAGTACTACTAAGTACAACCCCCTTGGTGACACCTACTTGCCTTAGTAGAATAGATGGTGTATATCACCATAACCCTTTGGAGACCCCCGATTTAGCCGAAGCAAAGCTAGAGGATGGGAAGACCCCGGAAAAAGTTTTACCAAATGTTTTATGACAAAACCTTGGTGAGGTGGGACCTCCCAAGAGATGTTGATAAAGAAATAGGTTTTGTTTTACAAACTGATGGAGGAAAACCGGAGTAAAAAAGTTTACGAAAATGCACCTGGTTCTCTGCATGTTTTGCTAGAACAATTGACCCTGTGCAACCACATTACTCTGGAATGGGACAGGGCTGGATTTGATGTTTGTTCGTTCTAGTATAAGCTGCCTCGCAACTACTATAGGGGACCGGGGATCCCTGGAGGGTGGGCCTTCTCCGATAAAGGTGGGACCTGGAGAAGGAACGAAGGGTCGGTAGGCCTCCACGGGTTACTATGGGCCCCTCATTGAAAGCACACACTCTCGAGGAGTGGAAAAAGCGCTCCGGTTGGTCCTCGCCCGATGTCCCGGTGTTGAGGGGATTGACACCCATAGGGTAGGCACTTATATTGGAGTGGGCATCCGGAGAGTCTTGATCGGTTACTCGACCCACGATCGGTGAAGATCAGGGTAGTGTACCCGGATGGTGTGGGTAAAGTGTACAACCTCCGCAGAGTGTAAATCTATTCGAATAGCCATGTCCACGGTCATGGACTGTTGGGAAGGTTGCTGTAGATCGGTGCTAGTTTTGTTTTCAAAAAGGATTTCTTAAACGAAATGGTTTTTGAAATGTTTTGACCATGGATGGTCAGAAAGGGATGGAAGGAGTTTGGTCGTGGGACGACCGGGAGAAAGGAGCAAAATGGGTGACCCAGTCCTAATGTTTTCTAAAACTTTTCAAATAAAAAGGTTTCCAAAACGTTTTACAAAAGTTTTCAACAAAGATATGTAGATGCTATATCTACAAGAGAAACTATTTGAGAAAAGAACCCCTCTTGGAGCCCTCCTACTACCACAGCCATATTGCATATCCTCTTGCTATTATTATTCTATTAAGGTGGTTTGCGAGTACATTCGAAGTACTCACCGGCATTGTCCCTGGCTATTAACTGGGCCAGATATCAAGAAGAAGATGGTGTTGGCGACTTTGCGAGCTAGGACGTTCTCCCAGTCAGTTGCCTGTAGGTTAAGGCATGACTCGGGCTCTGCGCTTGATGAAGTCCGATGCGGATTATTGATGTAGCCATAACGACATTTATGTAAGTCTTGTAAATTCGGTATATTCTCGGATGTTGTAATGATACTTGTCGGTTATGTGCCATGACTAACTGATCATGGGATCGTGGTTGTATGCATAACAAGGATTCTCGGTGGATTAATCCGGGGGCCCCACACAATACGATTGTTCTATGAACAAAGGATTATTGTTTTCTCCCTAGTAACAACAACACATCTAGTACCTTAGAGATTTTTGTCACTTCCCCAGATTACTAGAGGCATGAACCCACTATCGAGCATAAATACTAACTCTTGGAGTTGCTAGCATCTACTTGGCCAAGATAGCTACTAACAACGGAAAGCATGCAAGATCACAAATAACAAAGACATGATAGAATCAATAATCAATCTGAAATAGCATCTCAATATCCATCAGATCCCCGCAAACACAACATGCAAAATTACAAATAGATGATCTTGATCATGAATGGAGCTCATAAGATCTAAACATGAAAGCAAAAAGGAGGAGAACCAGCCATTTAGCTACTACATGGATCCGTAGTCCAAGGATGAACTACTCACACATCACACCAGAGGCTTGCATGGTGATGAATAAGGCCTCCAGGGTGAATTCCCCTCTCCGGCAGGGTGGCGGGAAGAGCTTCAGATCCCTCCCGATCTAGGGATGGAGATGATGGCGGCTACAGACTCTTTCGTGGATTTTTGATCGGGTACTTAGGGTTTTCGTCCCGAGGGCATCTTATAGGCGGAAGGGGAGGCCGAGGGGGTGCCGGAGGTGGCCAGACCACCCCTGGCGTGGGCCAGGCTGGGCCGCGCGGCCAGGTGGTGTGGTGGCCCCCTGGCCCCGCTCCGTCTCGTACTCTGGCATGTGATGACTTCCGGAAAAATAGGCACTTTGGCTTTTGTCCCGTCCAATTCCGAGAATATTCATTTTCTGACTTTCCTAGAACCCAAAATCGCAGAAAATAGGCAGCTGGCACTGTGGCTCTTGTTAATAGGTTAGTCCAAGAAATCATATGAAAAGTACTCCAAAGTGTGGACAAAACACAAAAAACTGGAAAAAACCAAGCATGTAACATCAAAAATTATAGATACATTTGCAATGTATCATGTCCCTATCATAAGCATCTTTAAGGTGATTAAGGTTAAAGTGACACAATTAAGAGGATATGCTTGACAAGTTATAAGCTGAAATCTCATGCCCCTTACTTACGAAGACCGAACCTCATGCTACTCAACTTTAGTCACAAGTAAGCTCTTGTCATTGTAAGTACATATGTATCATAGAGAACCGCCAACGGGGTACCCCTTGCACATGATACATGAGCTATCCCATAATCAAAATGACAAGGCAAGCAGACAATGAGCATCTCAACGATCTTTTTATTTGCTATTTGCATATGTTTTTATTGAGGATGCTTCATAGAGTGCTCATTATGGTTATGCTGCAAGTTTCCACCATGATTAGGCATGGCTTAGGCTAGCGGCCCAAGCATTTCTCTAACACAAATACAAACTCCATGATCTTACAAGTTCCCCTTTTATTTCACACCACCGGGATCCATAAGCAAAAGAACATGATATCAACGGGGTACAAAGTACAGGTGCAATGTTGAAAGCGTTCCCCATGATACATGGTTCTGCTAACTTCAACTTATAAAGCACAAGCATATATGCAACAAACATGGACGCAATGGTTCAAGTATATTAAATGCAAAAAAGTAAAGTGTGCCATCAAGTTCGTGAGAGCTTTAATCACTAGTTTTCTCATAACAAGTTTAATTCGGAAGGTATATAAAAACATGAATATACTTGAAATAGCATATGCTAATAGGTAGGTATGGTGGACTCTTTGGAATAACTTGGTTTTAGGAGTTGGATGCATGAGTGGAACTCACACTTGGTTATGGAGGCCAGCAAAAGACTAGGAGCGACCAACTAAGAGAGCAATAATGGCCATAATCATGCAGAGCGACAAAATATCATTAATCAAAGCATAAAGTGATATTACAAGTTGAAAAATAAAGGATCATAAAGGCTTATGGTGACTTGGGATAGTCATAACATTGTGTGAGCATGCGCCAAGTCAACCCAAATAAAGCATCAAAGGAGAATACCACAATACTATGCTTTAATATGCTAAAACAACGCATGATTCTTCCAAGGCACATTAAGAAATCTCAATTGTTTATAACAAGTCATGCTACAACAAAGAATAGTAAGCATAAATCCAAAATAATATCGAGCATGACATGAAAAAGCATAGGCCACAGTAAAAAACAAGCTCTCTTTACCACTTAAGCGTGAACTTTCCTACTCTTTTCCAATCCAAACCAAACTATTTGAAAACCAATGTATGAAAGAGGGGGTCCAACCAATTTATTCAGCAAACTAAGAAAACCAAGCAAATGAAAAACCAAAACAAAAACGAAAAAGAAGACTCTCCAAGAACAACACAACTATGCATGAAACAATAAAAATGAAGTGTTTGGAAGAAACGTGGGATTTTTATTAATGAAGAAGGGGATGCCTTGGGCATCCCCAAGCTTTGACGCTTGTACTTCTTGGATATTTCTTGGGAAGAATCAGATTTGCTAGGCAAGTTGTAAGTAAAGACCAACTTCTTTATATAATTAACAACATCATCCTCATTGCATTGGAGGAAATCTCCTCCCACTACAGCATCCAAAGCATATCTATAGCAAAGAGCGATTCCAAGGTAAAAACTGCTAAGGAATAAGCTTTGAGTCATTTTAGGTTCAGTTTTTTCATGTAGATTAGAGATTCTAGACCAAGCTTCTATGAAACTTTCTTCAATTCCTTGTTTGAAAGTGAAAATCATTTCCTCAGGTGACATAGTGATTGGAGAAAATCTAGACATAATGGAAACTTAAGATAGGAACTATTTTTTTGTGTTTTTAATAAACAAAGCAAACTAGTAAAACTATTTTTTGTGTTTTTGATAAAGAAACAAGCAAAAGTAAACTAAGCAAAACAAAAACAACAAAGTAAAGAGATTGGTTATGAGGGACTCCCCTTGTGAAGATGTCCTTGACTCCCCGTCAACGGCGCCAGAAAATCAGTTGCTTAGCCCAAAATATATCGAGCCCGTTGGGGAACCCCAAGAGGAAGGTATGATGAGCACAACAACAAGTTTTCCCTCAGTTATGAAACCAAGGTTATCAATCCAGTAGGAGCAAGGAAACACCTCAAAGGTGTTGCTAGCTGGACTTTGGCAGGGCGCACTACTAGTGCCAGCATCAACGTGGAAACCTGCACAACACAACCATATAACTTTGCCCCCAACTTGCGATGAGGTTGTCAATCTCATCGGTTTTGCTGAAAATAAAGGGTTAAACGTATCGAGTGGAAGAAAGTAATAGTTTGTAGAAAGTAAATAGAAAATAGTAAACAATTGTAGATTGATGGTAAAAGAAAGGACCGGGGTCCATAGTTCACTAGTGGTGGCTCTCCATAAGATAGATGACATGTTGGGTGAACAAATTACATCGGGGCAATTGACAAACATCGAGAAAGCATACATGCATATACTACTCATCTTGACTCCTTTGAGATTTGATTGGGCATTACAACATTATACATAGACCGTAGTCCAACTGCATCTATGACTAATAATCCACCTCCAGGTTATCATCCGAACCCCCTCCAATATTAAGTTGCAAGCAACGGATAATTGCATTACGCATTGTGTGTAAAGTAAACAATACGATTGTTCTATGAACAAAGGATTGTTGTTTTCTCCCTAGTAGTAACATCACATCTAGTACCTTAGAGATTTCTGTCACTTCCCCAGATTACTAGAGGCATGAACCCACTATTGAGCATAAATACTAACTCTTGGAGTTGCTAGCATCTACTTGGCCAAGATAGCTACTAACAATGGAAAGCATGCAAGATCACAAATAACAAAGACATGATAGAATCAATAATCAATCTGAAATAGCATCTCAATATCCATCGGATCCCCACAAACACAACATGTAGAATTACAAATAGATGATCTTGATCATGAATGGAGCTCACAAGATCTAAACATGATAGCACAAAGGAGGAGAACCAGCCATGCCATCTAGCATCTACATGGACCCGTAGTCCAAAGATGAACTACTCACGCATCACACCGGAGGCTTGCATGGTGATGAAGAAGGCCTCCAGGGTGAATTCCCCTTTTCGGCAGGGTGCCAGGAAGAGCTTCAGATCCCTCCTGATCTAGGGATGGAGATGACGGCGGCTACAGACTCTTTCGTGGAATTTTGATCGGGTACTTAGGGTTTCTATATCAGAGGCATCTTATAGGCGAAAGGGGAGGCCGAGGGGGTGCCGGAGGCGGCCAAACCACCCCTTGGCACGGGCCAGGCTGGGCCGCGTGGCCAGGTGGTGTGGCGCCCCCCTGGCCCCTCTCCGTCTCGTATTCTGGCTCCTTGTGTCCCTCGGTGAAAAACTGACTGGCTTTTGTCCCGTCCAATTCTGAGAATATTCATTTTCTCACTTTGCTGGAACCAAAACTGCAGAAAACAGGCAGCTGGCACTGTGGCTCTTGTTAATAGGTTAGTCCAAGAAAGTGTATAGAAAGTACTCCAAAGTGTGGACAAAACATAAGAAAGTAGATAAAACCAAGCATGGAACATCAAAAATTATGGATATGTTAGCAACGTACTCCCTCCGTTCGGAAATATAAGATGTTTTAGCTTTGTGAATAGAATGTATTTAGATGTCTTTTAGTGTATAGATTCATAGAGGTTTGGAGTGCACCTACACACTAAAAGGGTATAGATACACTCCTTTCACAAAGCTAAAACATCTTATATTTCTAAACGGAGGGAGTATCACCTTTCCATGAATTGAAGTGTCTCGCGGGATGCGCTTTTGGCCAATCTTTAGCTTTTTCTTTCAGCGAGAACCAGAACAGATATAACTTCATCTTATCATTTGTCCATCCATTTGCCTTCATCGTGGAACACAATGAAGTAAATTTGTCAATATGCTCATATGGATCATTGTCTAGATCTCCTGCAAAAGATGTTTCCCTGATCATATTTATCCACATAGGATTAATCTCATATTCATCCACATCAATAGCGGGTTGAACATTAGGAGCATATTGATGTCTACACACTTCTATTATTGTAGACAGTTGTTGGGCCTCCAAGTGCAGAGGTTTGTAGAACAGCAGCAAGTTTCCCTTAAGTGGATCACCTAAGGTTTATCGAACTCAGGGAGGAAGTGGTCAAAGGTATCCCTCTCAAGCAACCCTGCAATCAAGATACAAGAAGTCTCTTGTGTCCCCAACACACCCAATACACTTGTCAGGTGTATAGGTGCACTAGTTCGGCGAAGAGATAGTTAAATACAAGTGGTATGGATATAAGACAACAGTGCCAAAAAATAGCTCGATGGTGAAAGAACATTTCATGATTTCCTATGTTTTGTGTGTTAGATAACAATACCATGGATTATTCTAATGTGTACTAAGTGTTGCACGAAAGTTTTTTGAGTTTGGGGGCCGGATTATTCGCCCCCATCATGGGCCAGATAATTCGGCCAGACCACCTTGGCAAAGACTGGCTCTGCGCAAGTCTCTGTCTGGGGGTGGTTTTTCCCCCGGAAAGTCCGGCTCTAAGGCGGTTTTTCTCTCTGGACCGGATAATCCGGCCCTCATGTTGGGGCGGATAATCCGGCCCCAGGGAAATTGCTCAAGTGAGGTCCTGCGCAAGCTTCTGTCTAGGGGCAGAATTTCCCCCAGACATTCTACGGCTAGGGCGGATTCCCCCAGCCGGATAATCCGGTCCTTCCCTAGGGCCGGATAATCCGGTCCCCAGGAGAAGGTGTGAAGGGCAAGTCTACGTGAGCTTCTGTCCGTAGCCGGTTTTTCTGCCGGAGAATCCAAGTCTGGGGCAGAGTTTTCCCCAGGCCAGATAATCCGGCCCCCAAAGGCTCCAACGGCTTGGATTTGGAAGGGGGTATAAATATCCCTTCTTCCCGAACAAGCAGAACTCTTGGTTCATTTGAAAAACATCAGACCCTTTGCAAGAGCTCCCTCTCTAGATCTCCCACTTCAACCACCCGAAGGCTTCGATCTTTGTGGGAATTGAAGGAGGATAAAATCGTCATCGTCATCACGAATCAAGCACATCAACTCCTCTCCATTCACTTGGAGAAATCCCTGATCCAGTATTGTTGTCAATATCTAGATCTTGTTCTTTGTTATTGATAACTTGTTCTTATGGCAGCTTGTTTTCATCACGGGAGCCTCCAAGTTGATTGTGGAGTTGTGCCCCGCTAGTTGTGTAAAGGCACCGTACCCACCTCGAAGGGTTCCTATAGTGCAAAGGTGGATCAGGCCTTTGGTGGTGGGATCCATCAGAGAACAGGGTGAGGCCTATTGTGGCGTGGTGGTCTTAGTACCGCCCACCCCTCCAACGTAGACGTACTTCCCTTAACAAGGAAGGAACTATGGTAAAACAAATCATGTGTCTCCGCGTGCTTCACTACGGTTCACTCGTTCCTCTTCCACTCGCCTTTACTCGCTAGTAGATAGGTTTGCATATAGGGAAACTCATCCTAATAGTTTATCTAGAGAATTTACCCTTTGTGTTAAGCCTAAAATTGAAAAATCATTAAAATTTGGAGTAGCACCTATTCACCCCCTCTCTAGGTGCCCATACGATCCATTTCAATTGGTATTAGAGCCCCTACTCTCTATTCGGGTTTAACCGCCTAAGAGAAGTATGGGTTCCAAGGAGAATGGGACTGAGGCTGTGGATAAGGTCACAATGGATGAACTCAAGACGTTGGAAACAACCTTGTTGAAATCATTTGAGACCAAGGTGGAGGAGATGCATCAAATGATTGCTCGCCTCACATCATCCGTAGCCCCATCTCCATCATCCTCTAAGGCTGCCACTCCATGATCCAAGGATAAGGCTAACACCGGATCCAAGGAAGATGAAGTGGTAGGTGAAAGACATAATGGTTCCACCTCCAAGAAGGGAAGTGGTAAGGAGGAATATAGTGAGGTTCATCACTTATATTCCCCTGACCCACCTATCCCTCATCCTCATATAAATAATAGGGGTGATCCACCCAAGCTTACCGCATCCTCTTTTAATCAATGGCAATTCTTAATGAAGTCTCATGTTTGCAGCTCCTCTATTGAACTTTGGAGGATATCGAAGAGGGTCTTCATATTGGAGATCATACCAACCTGACAAGAAGAGAAGTTGTGGATAGCCAATTGAATGCTATGCCAAGGACATGCCCCACATTGAACATCTCAACACAACTAAAGAAGCTTGGGATGCCCTCACCGATCTCTTCATTGGGAATGAAAGCATGAGAAGGAATAGGTATGATGCCCTTAGTAATGAAGCTAAAGGATTCTACATGTTGGATGGTGAAAACCATGAAGATATGTATAGAAGACTCAAGGGCATCGCAACAACATTTAGAAAGCATGGAGCCACTCACATTGATGATGCTTGGATAAAAAGGAAATATGTGAGTGCTTTAATGCCTTTTGAGCCAACGGACTTGAAGAGCTTGCAAGGTAGACACAACTACCATCAAATGACATCCAATGAAGTCATGCAAGAAATGGCGTCATTCAAAGTTGCTGCAAAGAACGCTGAAGATGCCCGTGCCCGTGCCATTGGAATGCAAAAGGGGGCAATGTTGCTCTAAAGACTAATGTTGTTGAGCAAGATGAGGACGAAAGAGCTTTCGAGGGTGCCTCCATGGACTGCCCCGATGAAGTCAAACGTGCTCATGGTGAATACATGGCGTTTTACGCAAGGAACTTTTGGAAAGATCCTGTCAAGGCCAAGTCGGAACTCTAGCGCAAGAATGGGTCAAGTGGAAAAAGAGAAAGTGGCCCAAAACTGAGAATGTGCTACAATTGTGTTGATAGGCTGCACTTTGTGGCTGAGTGTCCATATCAAAATAGAGAAGAAAATGGTGGCAGGCTTATCCTTCAAGAAAAATCTAAGGCACCTAAGAACAAGCCATTTATCAAAAAGAATGGCCCTTACAAGAAGCAACCCAAGATTGTGCTGGTGGCACAAGAATAATACTCATCTGGAAGTGAAGATGAAGAGGATGAAGAAAGTACTCGCGAGGTGGCTGCTATAGCCACCACATAGACTCCTTCATCTCTCTTCGACTCGCCAAACGAGAACGTCATCAACAACAACGTCACTTGCCTTATGGCAAGAGGGTCCGAGGTATCAAATTCTAGCTCTTCATTTCCTAAGACTAACATAAATTTGGATATGGATGATGATAGTAGTCTTAAAATGAAAGAAGAAGTTATTGCTTTGGACAACTTTTTCGCTAACCTGCAAGGTGAGCACAAACTTCATTTTGATGCTCTTATGAGTCAACTTGCCCAAGCCGAAGATCTTCTTGAAGAAAAGGGCAGAATTGAACGAGAAGATGCCTTGGAAATAACATCTTTGAAGATGCCTTGGAAGAAGAAGAGGAAGCTCGAGTATCTTTGGAAGAGAGACTCACATCCATTGAGGAGTCACATGAAGAAGTTGTGGCTCAGCTCATCAAAGAACGTGACAATGCTCTTACCAAGGTAAAGAAACTAAAGAAAGAAAAGATTGAATTTGGGGCTGCTCATGCTAGACTCTCGGAGAAGTTTGAGAAACTCGACATTTCTCACAAGGCATTGGAGAGTGAACACTATTCTCTAAATGAGTCTCGTGACCAACTCCAAACTCAATTGAATATGTATGATGTGCCAAGCACCTCCACATCATCTTATGGAAAAGAAGAACTTGCAAAAGGATCTCAACACAAAGGTAAAGAAGTTCTAGATGAGATACTTAGCAAGCAAAGATCAAACAATGGAAAAGAGGGCCTTGGTTATGTCCCCGAGACAAAGAACAAGAAGAATAAAAAGAGCAAGAATACTCAACCAAAGACTAGCACCACCACCAATGACAAGTCTAATTATGATGGTTTTGCAGAGGCTAACAATCCTAACTTTGAGTTATATTGCGATCATTATTGTGATGTTTATGCTAGTTATGTAGGTCCTTATGATTGTTACATTCCTTGGTCTATTTGGGTCCCCAAGACCCTTGTCACTAACATGAGAGGACCCATTGAAAAATGGGTACGTAAAACCAAGAAGTAACTTTCTTGCAGGGCTATGCTTCCGGTGGGTCTAAATGGATACTCGATAGCGGATGCATGAGTCACGTGACCGGAAGCAAGGAGATCATCACAGAGATGCGGCCAAATCATGATCATATAATCGTCTCCTATGGTGACAAGTCAAAATCTAAGGTATTGGGTCTCGGCAAAGTCGTGGTGGCTCACGATATCTCTCTCGTGGACATCATGCTTGTTGAGACCCTCGGGTACAATTTACTTTCAGTTCGCGCCCTTGGTAAGATGGGCTTTGCAGTTTTTATTGATGCTGATTTGGTGGTACTCTTGTGGAGCAAGTCTCTAAAAGTTGCTTTCGTGGGATATGTCAAAAATGACCTGTACATGGTGGACTTTTTGGGGAAAACCACTACAGGCTCGATGTGTCTTTTTGGAAAGGCTGACGCGGGTTGGTTATGGAATCGCTGACTAGCCCACGTCAATATGAGGACTTTGCAAAGTCTCCACAAGGATGGCCACATCCTTGGACTAAAAGAAAATGCCTCCTTTGCCAAAGATCATGTTTGCAGGGCTTGTGTTGAAGGGAAAATGCATGACTCTCCTCATCAAAGGAAGACTATTATTTCATCAAAAAGGATCTTAGAGCTCCTTCATGTGGACCTCTTTGGACCTCCATCTCATGAAAGCCTCGGCGGGAAGAAGTACTGTCTTGTGATCATTGATGACTACTCAAGATATACTTGGGTCTATTTCTTCAAGTTGAAGAGCGAAACTCAACAAACGGTCATCGACTTTGCCAACGAGGTTCAACGTCAACATAACGTCCCTATTCTGGCTATAAGAAGTGATAACGGCTCCGAGTTCAAGAACTACACCTTAAATGAGTTCCTAAGTGAAGAGGGGATAAGACATCAATATTCCGCTGCGTACACCCCTCAACAAAATGGTGTTGCCGAGAGGAAGAACCAGACTCTAATGGATATGGCAAGGTCAATGCTAGCCGAATTCAAGTCTTCATATAACTTCTGGGCTGAAGCAATCTCTATCGCTTGTCATTCATCCAACCGGTTATACCTCCGTAAGATCTTGGACAAGACTCCGTATGAAATACTTACCGGTAACAAGCCAAACATCTCATAATTTCGGGTATTCGGGTGTAAGTGTTTGTTTCTCATGAAGGGAGTTCGTTTATCTAAATTTGAGTCTAAGGCTCTAGAAGGTATTTGTGTTGGTTATGGTGCCGAATCCCACACTTATAGAGTCTACAATAAGCTCTCCAGAACTATTGTAGAATCTTGTAGTGTGGTGTTCAAGGAAAATGACGGTTCCCGTGCGGGGCAAGTTGATGTTTGTGATGCAGATGTTGAAATACCCCAAGATACCATAAGAAGAATGGGCGTGGGATTTTTCCGCCCCATTGAGGAACCCCTTGTGGCGGATCGGGAAGGACAATGCTCTACTTATGAAGAGCCCTCATCTACACAGACTCAACATGCTCCAACCATGGGAGTAACTTCTACACCATCTCCATCAATTGCTGAAGATCAAGCAACTGCTCCAGAAAGCTCCAGGCCGGATTATCCGGTCGACACTGGATTATCTGTCCCTGGCGACCAAACTGCTCCTCCTGTTGAAGAAATCACTGCAAGCTCCAGGCCGGATTTTCTGGCTAACCCGGATTATCCGGCCCCTCGCCAATTCAAGCAAGTCCCAGGCAGACTGATGAAGTTGCAACAAGTTCTCCCAAGCCGAATTATCCGGCCCCACCTTCGGCCAGATTATCTGGCCCTGAATCACTAGATGTTCAACAACCTCCTATTACGGCTGCTGACCCACCTCACGGGTATGCTTCATCATCTCCTTCTACCGATACTCAGAATTATAATCAAGGTCAAGCAAATGATTCCAATAAATACCCAAGTGATGAACCTATTCCACCAAGAGACAACAAGCTTATTGAGCTTCGTCGCAAGGCTCGTGCTGATCGGAACCTTGAGTTAAGAGGTCATACTCTCGACAAAGTTGTAGGTGATCTTCGACGAAGGGTTTCCACAAGAATGGAATTGGCAAGTTTTGGTGAGCATCAAGCTCACATCTGAATGGTGGAACGCAAGAAAGTATTTGAAGCTCTTGAAGTTCCGGACTGGGTTGTTGCCATGCATGAAGAATTGAATAATTTCGAGCGTAACAAGGTCTGGAAACTCGTGGAGAAGCCCAAGGATTGCCGCAATGTTATCGGCACCAAATGGATATTTAAAAACAAGCAAGATGAGAATGACATTGTTGTGAGGAACAAGGCGAGACTTGTGGGACAAGGCTATTCCCAAGTTGAGGGCATTGACTTCGGCGAGACCTATGCTCCTGTGGCTCGGCTTGAGTCCATCCATATCCTTCTTGCTTATGCTGCCCATAACAATTTTAAATTGCAGCAAATGGACATCAAGAGTGCTTTTCTTAATGGTCCTCTACATGAGTTGGTATATGTAAAGCAACCCCCAGGATTTGAGGATCCTAACTTCCCGAACCATGTCTACAAACTCGATAAGTCACTCTATGGCCTTAAACAACCCCCACGTGCGTGGTATGAGCACCTTAAAGAGCTTTTGCTAGACCGTGGCTTCGAAGTTGGGCAAATCGATCCCACTCTTTTTACTAAGAAGGTTAAGGGGGAGCTCTTCGTATGCCAACTATATGTAGGCGACATCATCTTTGGTTCTACTAATAAAGCTTTTAATGATGATTTTTCAAAGCTTATGACTGACAGGTTTGAGATGTCTATGATGGGGGAATTACGGTTCTTCTTGGATTCGAGATCAAGCAACTTAGAGAAGGAACCTTCATCAGTCAAGCTAAGTACATCCAAGACATGCTCAAGAGATTCAAGATGACGGATCTTAATGGTGTCGCCACTCCGATGCAAACAAAATGTCACCTTGAACTTAACCCCCATGGTAAAGATGTGGACCAAAATGTATACCAGTCCATGATCGGCTCTCTTCTTTACCTCTGTGCATCTAGACCCGATATTGTGTTGAGTGTGGGTGTGTGTGCAAGGTATCAAGCAGCTCCTAAAGAAAGTCACTTAGTGGCGATCAAGAGGATCTTTCGATATTTGGTTCATTCCCCTAACTTTGGTCTATGGTATCCCAAGGGCTCCAATTTCTCTCTATGTGGTTATACTAATTCAGATTGGGCTGGTGATAAGGATGATCGAAAATCCACTTCTAGAGCTTGTCAATTCTTGGGAACATCTCTAGTGTGTTGGTCATCTAAAAAGCAGAATTCTATCTCTCTCTCTACCAACGAAGCTGAATATGTTGCTGCTGCTAGTGCCTACACTCAGTTATTATGGATGAGGCAAACTTTAAAGGAATACGGTGTCAATTGTGACAAAGTGCCTCTTTTATGTGATAATGAAAGTGCAATCAAAATTGCGTACAATCCGGTACAACACACAAGGAAAAAGCATATTGAGATTCGGAATCATTTTATTTGAGATCATGTTTCTCGAGGCGATATTGATCTATCTTTTGTGAGCACGAAGAACCAACTTGCTGATATTTTCACGAAGCCACTTGATGAAGCAAGGTTCTACTACTTGAGGAATGAGCTAAATATCATTGATTCAAGGAGCTTGTCTTGATTACCCATGCACTCACTCGTACATCTTAGTCTTGTTTGGTCTAGATGTGGGCATGGATATAGGGGGAGTGCGGTCCTAATTAATTGGGCTAACCCTCCCCCCATAATGCTGAAAGCAAGATAAATCATTTCTCTTAATATCATTTTGTGATATGTGAGCTTATTGATGAGTATTGGTCATGAACCCAAGATATATCTTCACAGTGTCATACCATACACTCCAACAAGGTGGCTTCGGCCACCGCCCTCTTCCATGAGGAGAATTGGATTTTTGTGGATCTTTTTGGTTGTTTTAGCTCATCTCATGTTCTTATGGGAATCACACTCAATTTTGGCTTTTAGTTGATTTGGTTCTTGAAATTTTGAGTGTATAGTACCATCTCAGTTTGGCTCTCTCAATCCTAAGCCTTTCCCTACTCCTAAGCCATCTATTCTTGCACACAAGTCCCTTGTACACCTTGTGGGGGTGTTGTTTGGGGACGCGCGAGCCTGAATCTATGTACAACAGAAATTCAGATTTTAGGCCGGATAATCCGGCCCAAGTATAGGCCGGATACTCCGGCCCTGGCAAATTTCATCTTTAAGGGCAGGGATCGGGGGAAGGGCTCATAACGAGCAGCACTTCTCCCCCAACCTTCTCCCTCTCCTTAGCCGCCGCTTGCCGTCCCCCACCCTCCCTGGAGCCTCTCCGGCCACCAGATTTTCCGGGCCTCCCCGGATCTTCTTCTCCGTGCCTCCGGGTACCTTCTCCTCTGCGTTCTTCCTCCAATGAGTGAGGGTAACTCCCTCTCTCCCCATCTCTGGCTAGATGTGTTATTTTTTGGGTGGAACGTTGTCTAGAAGATGTTGCTTCACGTAGAAATCGTAGTCTTGCAGTTTTTAGGCCCGATCTACTCTTTGCGTTCAATCTAGGCGAAGTTGAAAATTTTCTGCCAGGGCCGGATTATCTGCCCCTGGCCAGGCCGGATAATCTGGCCTGACAGAATCAAATCTGGTTCAGTTTTGCCATGTTGTGTGCATTGGGTAGATTTGTCCTATGAAATTTTTGCCTACCTTTTCCACGCTCTCTCTTGGACTTGTGTGTATGCTTATCCCCATGATATCTACCTTGTTCTCTTCATAGGTGGTTCCAGTGCTCCCAAGACTTACAAGCGTCGTTCTCATACTACCTATTTCGGGGTAGACAGTGAGGGTCATACTATGGACAAAGTTGAGCCGGGGAGAAGACAAAAAGAGGCTGACCGCATGGCTGAGCAAGAGAAGTGGGAGAGATCCAGGAGGGGTGTGTCCAAATGGAAGGGCAAAGAGCCCAAGATCAACTACAAGTCTTTGGATCCAGTCACTTATTCCTCTATCCGTCACCGTGACCTGTTTGCTGAGTTGCCACGTGATTCTAAGCTGGGGGATTCTCGCTTTTGGTGTGCTGAACAGAAAGGAATATATGAAGATGTGTATGTCAGGCTGAACATTAGGCCTATGCACCCGTTGATTCTTGTTGAGGCTTTGGAGAAGCCCCACCTTGTTGATGCCATGTATGTGGCTGAGCGGATGGGGCTGCACCGTCTCATGGCTCTCCAGTGCTCATATGATTCTGAGGTGGTGAAGCAGTTCTTTTCCACTTTGGTTATTTGTGGAGATGAGCATCGCACTATGAAGTGGATGAATCGTGACAGGCCTATGACTGTTGATTTCCGTGTGTTTGCTGAGGTGCTTGGATACTCTTTCCACAGCAGGGATAGGGCCAGTGGCCACCGCATCATCACCCAACTGAAGCCCAATAAAGATGCAGTTCTCTCTCCTTGCATGATGGACAATGGCATTGTGGGCACTCTTGCTAGTCTTGCTCCAATCTATGCTACCTTGGTGAGCCTCTTCCGTGATTCCATCACTCCGAGTGGAGGCAACAATGACAACATTCGTGGTCACCTTGTCCAGCTCCTAGCCTTCTCTCATGAGGTTGCCTCGTGCGAGGATGAGTCCGTGCAGTACAAGCTGGATGTGATGGACTTCATCTTCCATGAACTGACTGATGCTATGTTAAATCGGCTGTCCATTCCTTATGCTCCCTACATTATGATGCTCATCAAGCACCTACTTCCCTCTGAGGATTTCAACATTGATGTTGTGCACAAGGCAAATAAGATCTACAACAAGGTTCGGAAGACCTCTCACCCCTCATCTGCTCCTGAGGGTCTCATGAGGGATGCTCAGAGGCCTCCAGTGCCTCCCGTTGCTCGTGAGATCAAGCAGCTGGACTAGTTCAAGCAGAACATCCTTTGCATGGGCATGGACACACGCAAGGGCCAGTACGAGGCGTACAAGCAGCGCCATGAGTTGGCTCACTCTCAGCAGCTCATCCTTCACCACGTGTCCAGTGCCTCTGGTGATCCCCCGGCTCCTACCCCTCCCACACCTTATGCCCGGTGGAACTCTTCTTCTGGGCTGAACTATGGAGAGCTGGAGCGTCACTTGTTCCCCTCTACGACCACTGCTGATGATGAGGACGATGACACCGAGGACCTTGAGGATGAGGATGATGACGAGGACGAGGATGAGGATGACGGATACGAGTGATACCTTGGGGCGCTAGCATCGCTCTTCTTCCTTTTTAGCGTCTCGATGCCAAAGGGGGAGAAGTAGTTCTATTAGGTCGTCTTCGAGGATTTGCATGGGTCGGGCACAAGCATTTGCACTTTTTCTTATTCGTCGTTTTCTCGCTTGTGCCCATTTAGTGTTGAACTTTATTTTGTGGTTTGTTTGTGACTCTGTGTCTGTGGATGTCTGGATTTATCTCATGGATTATGCCTATGGATTCATCTATTCATATCCTATTATGCTGGGAATCTATCTCGAGGAAGGCCCTTATATTGGTTATCACGTTGATAATTGTGGCTATTTCAAGGACGCCTCTCTCTCTATCTCGGTGGTATGATTATGTTGTTTATATTTCAATGGATTAGACTCACACCTATTTGTGTGCATTTGTATTCAAATGCAAATTTCTAATATGCACACATTGAGGGGGAGTCTCTTCCATGTTTTTGTTGGTGGTCTTGTGATCCTTTCCTGCAAATCCTAGTATTGTCATCTAACACCAAAAAGGGGGAGATTGAAAGAACATTTCATGATTTCCTATGTTTTGTGTGTTAGATAACAATACCATGGATTATTCTAATATGTACTAAGTGTTGCAGGAAAGTTTTGTGAGTTTGGGGGCCGGATTATCCGCCCCCATCATGGGCCGGATAATCCGGCCAGACCACCTTGGCCAGGACTGGCTCTGCGCGAGTCTCTGTCTGGGGGTGGTTTTTCCCCCGGAAAGTCTGCTCTGGGGTGGTTTTTCTCTCTGGACCGGATAATCCGGCCCTCATGTTGGGGCGGATAATCCGGCCCCAGGGAAATCACCCAAGCGAGCTCCTGCGCAAGCTTCTGTCTGGGGGGGGAATTTTCCCCGGACATTCCGCGGCTGGGGCACATTTTTCCCCAACCAGATAATCCAGTCCATCCCTAGGGCCGGATAATCCGGTCCCCAGGAGAAGGTGTGAAGGGCAAGTCTGCGTGAGCTTCTGTCCGTAGCCGGTTTTTTTGCCGGAGAATCCGAGTCTGGGGCGGAGATTTCCCCAGGCCTGATAATCTGGCCCTTACTTGGGCCGGATAATCCAGCCCCCAAAGGCTCCAACGGCTTGGATTTGGAAGGGGCTATAAATATCCCTTCTTCCCCAACAAGCAGAACTCTTGGTTCATTTGAAAAACATCAGACCCTTTGCAAGAGCTCCCTCTCTAGATCTCCCACTTCAACCACCCGAAGGCTTTGATCTTTGGGGGAATTGAAGGAGGAGAAAATCGTCATTGTCATCACAAATCAAGCGCATCAACTCCTCTCCATTCATTTGGAGAAATCCCTGATCTAGTATTCTTGTCAATATCTAGATCTTGTTCTTTGTTATTGATAACTTGTTCTTGTGGCAGCTTGTTGTCATCACGGGAGCCTCCAAATTGATTGTGGAGTTGTGCCCCGCTAGTTGTGTAAAGGCACCGGTACCCGCCTCGAAGGGTTCCTATAGTGGAAAGGTGGATCAGGCCTTTGGTGGCGGGATCCTTCGGAGAACAGGGTGAGGCCTATTGTGGTGTGGTGGTCTTAGTACCGCCCACCCCTCCAACACAGACGTACTTCCCTTAACAAGGAAGGAACTGCGGTAAAACAAATCCTGTGTCTCCGCGTGCTTCACTACAGTTCACTCGCTCCTCTTCCACTCGCCTTTACTCGCTAGTAGATAGGTTTGCATATAGGGAAATTCATCCTAATAGTTTATCTAGAAATTTTACCCTTTGTGTTAAGCCTAAAATTGAAAAGGCATTAAAATTTGGAGTAACACCTATTCACCCCCGCCTCTAGGTGCCCATACGATCCATTTCAGATGGTTCGGAAGAGACTAAAGGCAAAAACTGAAATAAAGATGGAAGCAAGCAAACATGTAACAAATCTAATTGCAAACGGTGTTTCAATGTTTAGAAATAAGGCCTAGGGATCATACTTTCACTAGTGAACACTCTTATATAAATATCTTCTCTTTATGATACTACTCTGAACTACTCTCCGATTGGACACTCTAATCCATAGTAGGGCTATAACATCACTCCTCAAAGTTCGCTTTTCCCATCTAGGTAACCCCACACTGTCACCTTGAGCGCTAGATGGTTCCAACAAACACCACAATCTCATAGAGATATCCAACTCAAATTATACTCATGATAAGTATTTATGTAACCTTAGCCAAAGTGCAACATGGTGTGCACACTATCAACTTCACACACATGGGGATAAGCAGAGATTCATTAAAGCATTTGAGTAGCATAATAGATCTATTTGATTACAAAGCTCATGATCACAATATGATCATGCATAGAGAGAGAGATCAACACATAGCTATCGGTAGAACCCTTAGCCTCGAGAGAGAACTACTCCCTCCTCATCATGGGAGTCAGCAACGGCGATGGAGATGGCGGTGGAGTCGATGGAGATGGTGGTGAAGATGGTGAAGAGGCGGCGCCGGCGGCGGCGCGGAGGACTCCTTCCCCGCTGCCAATATCACAGGGGAGCACCGCCCCTTAGCACCCTTCTTTCATGGCTTCTTGAGAGCCCTTCCCCATGGAGATGGGATCCATGGGGGAGGCAAAAACGTGGCTTTGGTGGCTGCAAATTCGTGGGTGGAGGTGTCTCCCACGAATTAGGTTTCCTCCTTTATATAGCTTCTCGGATTCTCGTCACCCCATCTTGGGCTGCAGTAAATCGGCCCTATCGGGCCCGCCCGGACTCGGAATCAGCTAAATTTTATGTCCAAAACGTTTGTCGCGAAATTTCTAACAACTTGGTAGTTGAAGATTTTTCCATTTTAGGCCGTCTTCGACCCGAAACATGACCATCTTCACAAAGAGTTCTGAGACAGATTTCTAGAAAATCCCAATTTGACTCCAACAAGTTTTCCACTTGTATTCTTGGTAATTCCTACATATCAAAGTGTAAAACAAGAACATTGTGCACTTTTGCAACTATTAGTAGGTTAGTCCAAAACAAATCATAAACCTTATATAAAAAGGAGTGTCAAAAGTATATTATTAGCATAAAACCACCAAAAATTATAGATACGTTATGGACGTATCACATATAAATGACCAACACTCGGAGCACCATACTCCGCAAGACTTTTACTTTCCATAGTTCCTATGTTTTTCAATTTCCTATAACTAATATAAATAACATGACTACTAACAAAAGGTAAACTATTTTTTGTTCTTTTCAAATAATCAAAAGCAGTAAGATAAATAGCAAAAAACGAAAATAAACTATGTGCGAGTAAGAAGGTAATAACCGGACGCTTAGCTCCCCGAAAACGGCACCAATTTGATGACTGGATTCCTGCACCAACAACAGGGTTATTGCAGTACTTATAGCAGCAAATATTTAAGAGTTTGTCCTGATGGGAGATCGATGAACAGAAACAACACGGCCCCACAGCCACGTTGTCAATGCGGCCACGTTTCGCACCCAAACCGTGGTTTGGAAATAGCCTATTCTATAAGTTACTAGAACAACGATAATTGAGAGAGGTTTAAAATATCTAATAACAAAGAACTTTTAACAAGAACAAAATAAACTAAGACAGAAAGTAAACAGGAATATGAACTGAATTAAAGAGATTGTAGTTGTAGGATTGAATGGAATGAGAGAGGGCTTCTAGGCTTCGGTCTCACTAGTACTAGATGGGAAAATATATGTGTGATCTATAAGAAATTTCTCAGACAAATAAACATTCCCCAGTTGATTATCTAGCTATCAGACTGTGTGCACTATGCATGGTTCTCGCGTGTCACTGCAAGGCAAAAGGCACTTCCAAACCAAAGGATCACATAAACTCATCTTAGATCACAATAAATTCTAACTTAGCGCACTAGATCATACCTCAACCTAGAATTGAATCAATCACTCACACATGGATGAGCAACAAACCATATATAAATATGTAGTGATGTCACAACCTTGTTCAATCTTACAATTACTAACACAAGAGAGAGGGAGATGGAGATGATGATGGAGATCGATGTGTGGTGGTGGTGATGTCTTCCTTCTCCTCTTCTTCTTGCTTGGATGCCTTGATGGTGAGTTGAGGGAGATATAGATCTCGGAGGTGTGGTTGAGGCAGAGCTCCGCCATAATGAAGATCAGATGGGTGGCGGCGGCGGGAGGGCTCTGCCCCTGAAGGGGTATGGTATGGTGGCTTGATGTCTACACACGCTTCTATTCTTGTAGACAGTGTTGGGCCTCCAAGTGCAGAGGTTTGTAGAACAGCAGCAAGTTTCCCTTAAGTGGATCACCCAAGGTTTATCGAACTCAGAAAGGAAGTGGTCAAAGGTATCCCTCTCAAGCAACCCTGCAATCAAGATACAAGAAGTCTCTCGTGTCCCCAACAAACCCAATACATTTGTCAGGTGTATAGGTGCACTAGTTCGGTGAAGAGATAGTGAAATACAAGTAATATGGATGATTATAAGTGGTAATTGCAATCTGAAATAATAGTGGCAGCAATCAAACATGTAACATAACTAATTATAAACGGTGTTTCAATGCTTAGAAACAAGGCCTAGGGATCATACTTTCACTAGTGGACTCTCATGTAAATATCTTCTCTTCATGATGCTACCCTGAACTACTCTCTGGTTGGACGATGTAGGGCTATAACAGCACACCTTAAAGTTTGCATTCCCCATCTAGATAACCTTCACTGTCAGCTTGAGTGCTAGATGGTTCCAACAAACACCACAATCTCAAGAGACATCCAACTCAAATTATACTCATGATAAGTATTTATGTAACCTTAGCCAAAGTGCCACACGGTGTGCACACTGTCAACTTCACACACGTGGGGATAAGCAGATATTAATTAAAGCACTTGAGTAGCAGAATAGATCTATAGATTACAAAGCTCATGATCTCAATAAGATCACGCATAGAGAGAGATAAACACATAGCTACTTGTAGAGCCCTTACCCTCGAGAGAGAACTACTCTCTCCTCATCATGGGAGTTAGCAACGACGATGGAGATGGCGGTGGAGTCGATGGAGATGGCTCCAGGGGTACTTCCCCGTCCCGGCAAGGTTCCGGAACAGAGACTTCTGTCCCCCGAATCTCCTCTTCGGTGGTGGTGGCGCTGCGGAACTTTTCGTGGAATTATAATATGGTATTTAGGGTTTTCGTCCCGGGAGGAATATATAGGCGAAGAGGCGATGCCATAGGTGGGCCAGGGTGGACACACCCCCTGGTGGCGCGGCCAGGGTGACCCGCGCCACCATAGGGTGTGACAACCTCCTGGCTCCCCTCCGTCTCCCCTTTGGACTCCATGTCGTGTCGGAAAAAATAGGAACTTCGGCTTTTGTTTCATCCAATTCCGAGAATATTTCTTTTTTGGCTTTTCTGAAACCAAAAACAGCAGAAAACAGGCAACTGGCACTATGCCATCTTGTCAATAGGTTAGTTCCAGAAAATGTATAAAAATATCTCAAAGCGTGAACAAAACATAAGAAAGTTGATAAAAACAAGCATGGAACATCAAAAATTATAGATACGTTTATGACGTATCAACATCCCCAAGCTTAACTCTTGCTCGTCCTTGAGTAGGTAAGTGATAAAAAGAATAATTTTTGAGGTGACATGCACTATCACAATCTTGATCAAGGTATTTGTAAAACATTGATATTTGGGATCATAGTATTCTAACATAGAGATGAAAGATATAGTTCTAACAATAAGACATAGCAACTATCTTGTAACATGAAAAGGTACAAACAAAAGATTCATAAATAACAATGCTCTGAAAGACGTTTGTTTGTTTCACATATAGAAAACATAATGAGAATGGTATTCAGCTTGTCCCTCATGGTATAGCAAAACATAAATGCATAGGACACCTTCAAAGTTCATAACGGTGACTAGATACAAATAATTTAAGAACAAGCAATATCAAAGTTATGAATCAATCAACAAGTTTTGGGACAATGTACATTAAACTAAGAATGACCACTATTCTCTCTCAATAGGTGCATAAAGATAGAAGATGGAGACTCAACATAAAAGTAAAAGAAAGGCCCTTCATAGAAGGAAGCAGGGATTCAAGTTTCATAAAGAGCTTCCAAAAATTATAGTACTTATTAGCTTTCAGCTCTCATTGCCCCTATCATAGGCATCTTTAGGTGATTAAGGTTAAAGTTAACAAATATGAGGATATGCCTGACAAGTTATAAGTTGAAAATCTCATGCCCCTTGCTTACGAGTACCGAACCTCATGCTACTCAACTTCAGTCATGAGTAAGTTCTTGTCATTGTAAGTACATGTGTATCATAGAGAACCTCCAATGCGGTACCCCTTGCCCCATGATACAGGAGCTTTCTCGAGCTTTACCAACGCAGTATCAAAATGACAAGGTAACATACAATGAGCATCTCAACGATCTTT
Organism: Avena eriantha; assembly: GCA_910589775.1. Taxonomy (NCBI): domain Eukaryota; kingdom Viridiplantae; phylum Streptophyta; class Magnoliopsida; order Poales; family Poaceae; genus Avena; species Avena eriantha. The sequence continues at coordinate 503,515,884 of OU342740.1, read as the reverse complement.
TTATTTGCTATTTGCATAGGCTTTTTTTATTGAGGATGCTTCACAGATTGCTCACTATGGTTATGATGCAAGTTTCCACCATGATTAGGCATGGCTTAGGCTAGCCGCCCAAGTGTTTCTCTAACACATATACAAACTCCATGAGCTTACAAGCTCCCCTTTTATTTCACACCATCGGGATCCATAAGCAAAAGAACATGATATCAACTAAATAAAGTGCAATGTTGAAAGCGTTCCCCATGGTAACATGGTTCTGCTAATTCACAACTTACAAAGCGCAAGCATATACGCAACATAGATGGGCACAATCGTTCAAGTTTATTAAGTGCAAGAAAGTAAAGTGTGCCATCAAGTTTGTGAGAGCTTTAATCCCTAATTTTCACATAACAAGTTTAATTCGTAAGGTAGATAAAAACATGAATAAACTTGGAATAACAACAATTCTAATAGGTAGGTATGGTGGACTCTTTGGAATAACTTAGTTTTATTTGGATTTGGATGCATGAGTGGAACTCATACTAGGTACATGTGGAGGCTAGCAAAATACTGGGAGCGACCAACAAAGAGAGCAATAATGGTCATAATCATGCAAAGCGACAAAACATTATTAATTAAAACATAAAGTGATATTACAAGTTGAAAACTAAATGATCATAGAGGCTATGGTGAATGGTATAGTCTTAACATGGTGTGATCATGCACCAAGTCAACCCAAATAAAGAATCAAAGGAGAATACCACAATATTATGCTTTTGTATGCTAAAACAACGCATGATTCTTTCAAGGCACATTAAGCAATCTCAATTGTTTGGAACAAGTCATGCTACAACAATAATCACTAAGCATAAGGTCAAAGCAATATCTAGCATGACATGATAAAGTCTAAGTCATAGTCAAAATGAGCTTCTTTTATACCACTTATAAGCATGAAACTTCCTACTCTTTTCCAACACCAATCGATAACTAAAGCTAAACGTAGTGCTAGGAAAGGAGAACACTCACAGAACAATAAGGGTCAAAACTAGAGTGTTCTAGGCAATGAATAACAAGGTGTGTCTCTCTCCAAAAGAAGTGTGTTGGGATCCAACCAACTTATTGCGGCAAAGAAAGCAAAAAAAAGATGCTCCAAGAAAAACACATAGTGCATAAAGTGTCTTGAAAGAAGACCTGAGATTATTGATGAAGAAGGGGACGCCTTGGGAATTGATACAATGCAAATGTATCTATAATTTTTGATGTTCCATGATTGGTTTTATCCACTTTCTTGTGTTTTGCCCACACTTTGGAGTACTTTTTATATGATTTCTTGGACTAACCTATTAACAAGAGCCATAGTGCTAGCTACCTGTTTTCTGCTGTTTTTGGTTCTAGGAAAGTCAGAAAATGAATATTCTCGGAATTGGACGGGACAAAAGCCAAAGTGCCTATTTTTCCGGAAGTCATCAGATGCCAGAATACGAGACGGAGAAGGGCTGGGGGCCGGCCACACCACCTGGCCGCGCGGCCAGGCCTGGCCCACACCAGGGGGTGGTCTGGCTGACCCCAGCACCCCTCGGCCTCTCCTTCTGCCTATAAGATGCCCTCGGGACAGAAACCCTAAGTACCCGATCAAAAATCCACGAAAGAGTCTGTAGCCGCCGTCATCTCCATCCCTAGATCGGGAGGGATCTGAAGCTCTTCCCGGCACCCTGCCGGAGAGGGGAATTCACCCTGGAGGCCTTCTTCATCACCATGCAAGCCTCCGGTGTGATGCGTGAGTAGTTCATCCTTGGACTACGGATCCATGTAGTAGCTAGATGGCTAGTTCTCATCCTTTGTGCTTTCATTTCTAGATCTTGTGAGCTCCGTTCATGATCAAGATCATCTATTTGTAATTCTACATGTTGTGTTTGCGGGGATCCGATGGATATTGAGATGCTATTTCAGATTGATTATTGATTCTATCATGTCTTTGTTATTTGTGATCTTGCATGCTTTCCGTTGTTAGTAGCTATCTTGGCCAAGTAGATGCTAGGAACTCCAAGAGTTAGTATTGATGCTCGATATGGGGTTCATGCCTCTGGTAATCTGGGGAAGTGACAGAAATCTCTAAGGTACTAGATGTGTTGGTGCTACTAGGGAGAAAACAACAATCCTTTGTTCATAGAACAATCGTATTCTTTACTTTACATGCAATTCGTAAAGCAATAATCTGTTGCTTGCAACTTAATACTGGAGGAGGTTTGGATGATAACCTGAAGGTAGATTATTAGTCATAGATGCAGTTGGATGGCGGTCTATGTATAATGTTGTAATGCCCAATCAAGTCTCAAAGGAGTCAAGATGATTAGTATATGCATGTATTGCTTTCTCGATGTTTGTCAATTGCCCCGTTGTAATTTGTTCACCCAACATGTTATCTATCTAAGGAGAGCCACCTCTAGTGAACTATGGATCCCGGTCCTTTCTTTTACATACAATCTACAAACTGTTTACTGCTTTGTGTTTACTTTATACAAACTATTACTTACTTCCATTCGATACGTTCAATCCTTTGGTTTCAGCAAAACACGATGAGATTGACAACCTCATCGCAAGTTGGGGACAAAGTTCTATGGTTGTGTTGGGCAGGTCTCCATGTTGCTACTAGCACCGGTAGTGCGCCCTACCAAGGCTCAGCTAGCAACATCTTTGGGGTGTTTCCTTGCTCCTACTGGTTCGATTAAACCTTGGTTTCATAACTGAGGGAAACTTGCTGCTGTGCTCATCATACCTTCCACTTGGGGTTCCCCAACGAGCTCCACATCAACACCGAGCCATCAGGCATCCCCAAGCTTTGACACTTGTACTTCTTGAATATTTCTTGGGGTGACACGGGTGGCACCCCCAAGCTTGAGATTTTGTCCATACTTCATCTTATCACATTATTCTTCACCTACACTTGAAAATTTCCTTTATACAAAACTTCACACAATCTTCATTAGCAACATTAGTGTATTCAAGATAATAAGTATTTGGTTTAGTTTCAACACAAGTAAAACTTCCATTCAAACACAAGATACTATAGCAATTCCTTCTAAAAGCTCAAGTGATCAAAGAGAACTCAAAGAGAAAGAGATGAAGAGGCAAATGCAAATAATGGCAGAAATCTGTCAAAACAGACCAACAGGTAAAAACCGATTTTTTCGAAGACCTTATGTTGATCAAATCAAAAAGTTATATACAAATGAAAGTTAGATAAAAACCCAGGGCATAAGCACAAACAATTACAGCTCAATCCGACGTACATGGATTTTTTCACGATTTTTTACAGTGAAGCACAAAAATCTGTTTCGGGACAGCAACTTTCCCAAGCCTTACTTCTCTCTCATTAGAGGTTATTATTGACACAAAAACCACACAAAAAGGATAAGGAGAGGTTATTACTGAAGCAATAACTTCCAAGACTCAACAAAAATAAACTAAAAGTAAAAATATAATGGGGTGTCTCCCAAAACCTCTTTCTTTATAGCCATTAAGATAAGCATGATAATTTCGATGATGCTCACATAAGGAATATGAATTGAAGTAAAAGCGAGCATCAAGAAGCAAATATAGAACAAATTTAAGTCTAACTCACTTCCTATGAAAAATAATCTTGTAAAGAAACAAGTCATGAAAGCACAAAGCAACAGGCATAGGAAAACAAAACAAGTGCAACTTCAAAATTTTCAACATAAAGAGGGGAAACTTAATATTGTTGTGATACATAAAACCATATTTACCTCTCTCATAATAACTTTCAGTAGCATCATGAATAAAATTAACAATATGACTATCACATAAAACATTCTTATCATGATCCACATGCATAAAAGAATTAATACTCTCCAGATAAACATAGTCATTCTTATTAATTGTAGTGGGAGAAAAATAGCTATCATTATTATTCTGATCACCATAATCATTAAATATAGGAGACATATTGTAATCATAATTAATTTTCTCATCAATAGTAGGTGGACTGAAAATATCATATTCATCATTGTAATCATCATATATCTTAGCTATAGTATCATCAAACTAAATTTTCTCGTCCGTGCTTGGGGGACTAAAAAGATCATTTTCATAAAAACTAGCTTCCCCAAGCTTAGACTTTTCCATAGCATTAGCAATAATGTCGTTCAAAGAATTCATACTAATAACATTGCTATTAGCATGCAAATAAAGTTCCATAGGTTTTTTAATTTTCTCTTCAAACACTTCATGTCCTAACTCAAGATAAATACTATAAATCTCTCTAATTTTGTTGTTGTTTTCCATTAAGCCTAACTAGTGAAAATAAAAACAAGAAACAAAAAGATATAATTGCAGAATCTAAAGGAAATAACTTCGAGCACTCACACACCAGCAACAATACTAGAAGATAGCTTAGTAGCCAGAGGATGTGCGTACCTTTTACCTTACCTCCCCGACAACGGAGCCAGAAAATAGCTTGATGTCTACGCACACTTCTATTCTTGTAGACAATATTGGGCCTCCAAGTGCAGAGGTTTGTAGAACAACAACAAGTTTCCCTTAAGTGGATCACCCAAGGTTTATCGAACTCAGGGAGGGTGGTCAAAGGTATCCCTCTCAAGCAACCCCGCAATCAAGATATAAGAAGTCTCTTGTGTCCCCAACACACCCAATACACTTGTCAGGTGTATAGGTGCACTAGTTCAGCGAAGAGATAGCGAAATACAAGTAATATGGATGATTATAAGTGGTAATTGCAATCTGAAATAATAGTGGAAGCAAGCAAACATGTAACATAACTGATTGTAAACGGTGTTTCAATGCTTAGAAACAAGGCCTAGGGATCATACTTTCACTAGTGTACACTCTCATGTAACTATCGTCTCTTCATGATGCTACCCTGAACTACTCTCCGGTTGGACGATATAGGGCTATAACAGCACACCTTAAAGTTCACATTCCCCATCTAGATAACCCCTCACTGTCACCTTGAGCGCTAGATGGTTCCAACAAACACCACAATCTCATAGAGACATCCAACTCAAATTATACTCATGATAAGTATTTATGTAACCTTAGCCAAAGTGCTACACGGTGTGCACATTGTCAACTTCACACACGTGGGGATACGCAGAGATTAATTAAAGCACTTGAGTAGCAGAATAGATCTATAGATTACAAAGCTCATGATCTTAATAAGATCACGCATAGAGAGAGATGAACACATAGCTACTTATAGAGCCCTTAGCCTCGGGAGAGAACTACTCTCTCCTCATCATGGGAGTCAGCAATGGCGATGGAGATGGTGGTGGAGTCGATGGAGATGGCTCCAGGGGCACTTCCCTGTCCTGGCAGGGTGCTGGAACAAAGACTTATGTCCCTCGGATCTCCTCTTCGGTAGTGGCGGTGCTACGGAACTTTTCGTGGAATTCTGATTTGGTATTTAGGTTTTTCATCCCGGGGGAATATATAGGCGAAGAGGCGATGCCATAGGTGGGCTAGGGTGGCCACACCCCCTGGTGGCGTGGCCAGGGGTGACCCGCGCCACCCTAGGGTGTGCCAGCCTCCTGGCTCCCCTCCGTCTCCCCTTTGTACTCCGTGTCGTGTCGGGGAAAATAGGAACTTCAGCTTTTGTTTCATCCAATTCCGAGAATATTTCTTTTCTGGCTTTTCTGAAACCAAAAACAGCAGAAAATAGGCAATTGGCACTATGGCATCTTGTCAATAGGTTAGTTCCAGAAAATGTATAAAAAATACCTCAAAGCGTGAACAAAACATAAGAAAGTTGATACAAAACAAGCATGGAACATCAAAAATTATAGATACATTTACGACATATCATGGTTCTTTCTTGGGTCCTCCCTTCTTTATATAGGCCTTGGGGTGCCCTAGGGTTCCCCCAATACCGAAAAATGACTTAGGGAAGGTTTTGGAGATTTTCTAGGAAAAAATCCCGTTGTTTCTAACCCTTTTTATAACTATACGGGTGCAACTATACGGCCAGAATTATTGTTCCGGTCGTATAGTTGCTCGTTAAACCGTTTGTATGCTTTAGTATTTTGGTCGCCATTTCTTCATACGAACTCCGTTTTGGGTGTTCTTGGGCTCGTTGAGTTCGTATCATCGAGGGATTCAACCATGTGGTCTTGGATATTTATTTGGAGGAGTTGGAAAAGTGAATTTTTTTCAAATGGCTAAGTCTGGTCCCTGCAGCTCCTCCATACTATGCTCTCTTTGTTCCTTTTGACTTTGTTTTGTCCATAATCATCATCAACACCTACACACATGTCAAAGACAAGGAAGAGGGATAAAATTCTACCTAAACTACCAAATGTGCAAAGCTCATATTGAATTTAATAGAAACAAGTAATCATGCATATCAGGCATAGCAATAGTTAGATGGAGCATGATATGATAGGCAAATGACACAATTTATATTGCTAAAATGTGTTGTATTATCACAACCATCAGTCCCCCATAATGTAAATTTATGGATTGGACCACGGTTTTCTATCCTCCACGGTCCTCCCCACTCCATTACATCACGGTGATCACCTTACATGCATTCCCCAACATATGTGTGCACTCATATATTGTACAAGAGGACAATCATAAAAGATAACAACATTGAATGCAACCAATAAACGAACTATTTTACTTTGCCATAACAATTCACTACTCAAACAAAGACATGGAGTCACAGTAGATCAAGGAAAGATAAAATATTGCTTCACACATCATGTTTGCCAAGAGGTTACAGTAGGGGATGGAGAGGATCTTGTTGTAGGTATTGATGATGAATAGGCCGGAGGGGGTGGATCCCTCCGGAGGCAATTCTGGCGGCATTCCCCCCTCCGATCTTCTCCGGCAACAACTTCTGACTCTCTATTTATGTGTTTTCGATCTCCGCCTCCGTCTATGTTGAGGATTGCTGAAAGGGGGTATATATAGTAGGTTTTAGGTCAAGACAAGCCATTTGGCAAAAGAATCGATGACATTGGAGACTCAAGGGAGGAAAGATCATACAATTTGTGGCCAGGGGATGGGCCACGGCTGTTGTGCCTGTTCCCTCCTTGCTCTTCTTTTCTCGCGGATCTTTGGCCCATTGTTCTTTTCTAATAAATGATGGGTACCGTGAGGTTTCAGGTCAATTGGACGTCGTTTGGGTACCTGGAAGTCAAAAACATTGAAATAGGGGTTTTCTGCCTTGACATGGTTAATTCCAAAGCAATATGGGAAGTGTCAGTTATTCCCAATAATCATTATAAAACATGAATATTACCCATATATGATGCAAATATGTTGGAATATCAAGTAATAAAGTGCAAAGTTCATGTATGCATTTTCCATGCATCAACATCCCCAAGCTTAACCTATACTCCTCCTCGAGTATGAAGGTGACAAAACTAACATGGACATTGTACTTTAATACTACTTTGGATATAAAAACTGATTACTATTTCTACACTGAAAGGGTAATTTCCCCTATGTGTGGTTTTGGTGATTAATGACAATCCCTATGGACCAATGTTTTCATTGAGTTTATATGAAGGAATATTCCATAGGTCATGCTTGTAGTACATATGTTGGATTCAAGTATGGATGCCATGAAGATAAACATATACCTTGAGTTTTGGCATCAAGATCATAAAATTGAAGAGAAGAATATGATATGATCAAGATCTTGAGAGTGTGATCTCAATAGAAGAATTCAAGTTATGGCTCTAAGTCAGTGTCATGATAGCCTCATTAGTTTATCTATGGTTGACCAAGATTTAGAGCATGTAATCAAATGAAGAATTCTTTATGTACCTCAAGATATTGAGATGGAGCATGAGAAGATACTTGGTTGACCAATACAAAGAGTGAAGAGTGATTTCAAATTGGTCAACACATGAAGCATAAAGAATGTACCACATGGATATTGTGGCATGGTAAGCCTTGTCATTTATGCATCATGAACTAACCCATTATATATGTGCCTTTACGTTTTCTATATGGGATAGGTATCTTTCCATGGGCCTGCTTCAAAAGTGAAGATTTCATATAGCCCATGAGAGGATGACATCAAGTGGTGATCATCATCAGGGTTGAGAAGGGCAAGTTCAAGATAAGCATATCAAGAAGATCTTTTGCTTGAAGCTTGCCGTCCATATTGGTGATAATGGACATGTGAAGATGTGTCCTAATGAAGATATCCCATAGTGGTGTATGGGGGAGCAAATTATGAGTCCTCATGAAGCAACAATGATCAAGTGATGCATTCCGGCTTGAATGGAGCTTGAAGCGTTGTCATCAAGATCAAGTGGGATGCGCAAGGCAAAGGTATTTCCTTGCTAGGTTTTCCTTTTACCGGTCTCAAGGTGGTTGTTGGGAGACCGGGTTCTAGGATAGATAGCCGCACTATCAAGAGGGGATTTTGGTTGGGTAACTTGATCACATCGTCATAGGGAGCTCAATCTTTTGCATACTTTGCATCTTCCTATTTTGTTTCTTCTTGGTATTTTTTTCTATGTGAGGTTCTTGAGCTTGTTGCTAGCTCTTCAACAAGCCCAAGTTCATCGAAACCGGAATTCGTATGCATCTTATATGGCGTTTTCGAGTTTGAAGGTTTTACCAGTTCTTCTTATAGGGAGGCTCCATACCTTTCCTCATTTGGTTCTATCTTCCTTTATTGGACTATGATGTTTTCATGCACCATATTGTAGATCTTGTTTTCCTCGTCAAAACAAACCCAAGATCATCGAAATTGGAGTCCGGATGCAAAAGTTATTGCGTTTTTCATGAAGTCAGTTTCATCCCTGTTGTGGATCCGGTTCAACCGAGCCCCACACCGGACGATCCGGTTCCAGCTCCGGTAGACAGAATCTCAGACCGGGTTTTACGGTTTTCGCGACCGAGTCTATTTCGGGTTGGCAAACAGAGGTATTTCGGTTTGTAGGTCGGTCCTCCGGCCTGGGGACCGAGTTTCCCGGTTCTAGGGCCGGTCCAACCGACTTTGGAACCGAATTTTCGTTGTTTTCTCTCCAACGGCCATATTTTCTTTTCCCTAGAAAAGGGGGTTCTTCCCCCAATGTTTTTGGGGGTTCTTGACCACGAAATTAACCTCCATTGTTGAACCTCTTGAGTTTTCTTCCTCTCCCTTCCCTCCTATGATTCTTGCATCTTTTTGAGGGCTTTGGAAGAGGAGATCTAGATCTACAATCCCCACCAATCAATTCCTACTCTAAGTGAGGGGAACCCATTGGATCTAGATCTTGGAATCATTGGTTGACTTCCACCATTGTTCTTTCTCTCTAATTCCTCCCTAGCACTTGTTGCTTTGGTGGGATTTGAGAGTGAGGGATTTGAAAGCCCTTCGTGTTCTTGCTTTGCGTTCTTGCATAAGTGTTGAGCTCTCCACTACGATTTGTTTGAGTGAGAGACCGTGACCTTTGTTGCTCTTGGAGGGTGACCTCCTAGTTGGCTTGGTGGTTGGTGCCGCGGTGTCCTCTTCGTGGAAGATTGTGAAGAGACCCGGGCTTCTCCTTCGTGGAGCTTGTGAAGTGGTTGTGGAGCTTGCCATCTCCGGAGTGGAGGAAAAGCTAGCCATAAGGAAAGGGCATATTCCTTCGTGGGATAGACTCGGAGGAGAAGGTGAGCCTTCGTGGCGTTGGGAAATCCTTCGTGGAACCCCACACCTCTCCAACGTGACGTACCTTACTTGTAAGGGAACACGGGAATACATCTTCGTCTCCGCGTGCCTCGGTTATCCTATACCCAAGCTTACTTTCCTTGTGATAGCGATCGATCTTGAAGTACTTATATCTTGCTTATCACTTGTGGTATTTATCTTGTGCTATCTTGCTTAGCTTATCTTGTTGTTGGTGCACTTAGTTGAGCCTAGTGTATTTAGGTTTTGTGCTTATAAAATAAACGTTAGTTTAATTCCGCATTCTATCAAGCCAAAACCGTAATAGTTTTGAAATTGCCTATTCTCCCCCCTCTAGGCGACATCTCCATCCCTTCATACACAAAGTCGAATGATTCATTCTTCAAAGGAATAGCAATATGCAAGATAGATAATGAAGTGATATCTCATATACAATGAAAGGATGATCAATAGTAATTCACAAAGTGTAACATAGAAGAACTAGCTATGGACCAAATGAATGCAAAATGCAAAAGCAAAAGTAAAGTAAAAACATCCTATAGTGGTCATAGAGTTTTCTTATAAATTCTGAATATTAAACTTGAGATTTCCTTTCCATAAAGGTGGAGGAACACACTTGCCTGGATAGTCACTTGGAGCGCATGATGCATGTTCTGTACATGAGACTGGTTCATTTCGTGCACTACTGGATGACTGATGCCTCTACAATAGGCGTATTCCTACGGTCACTGCCTCCCCACTACCAAAGGCAGGTTCGTGCCTGCGTCATGAGAGGTGATGGGGAAACACATGATTTCCATGAGTTCATATCACATTTCAAACATGTGAAGGTTGAACCGATTGCAGGAGAGGTCATCAGTGATGAAGGTATATGATATATAGTTTTATAAATGTTATAATCTTGCAAACACTTATTGCAGTATTGAAGTATCTGATACTTGTTCTGTTTTATGAAAACGGGTCCTTCTACATGAGAGCTGCTTGCTGGAGAGGAGGTGGCATTGTGTGTTGATGGCGAGCATGATGATGATGGCCCACAACACTCTCCCTCAACATTTATCATTTAGTTTATTGGTTTTGGATAATCTATAATCGATGGATTGTGAACCTTATTAGTGTCTCCTGTACTTCACGAGATGGTTATTCATATGAGTTTATAACAAAACAGTTGTTCTACTTTTATGAATGATTTCTATTCATGTTCATATGTTTTTGATTATGTGTAGATTATTCATGTTGCAAAACTAATTGATAATGCATGGACATTTTTAAAACATTAAAATGCCTTGAAAATACCCAACTTAATGATATATTCATTTTGGATGAAACCATTGTTTAAAATTCATAGGTTGCATTGATAGTATGTGAAAATTGTAGATATTTGATCTCTTGTCACATACAAATCATGCCCATGTTCAGCAAGATAACTGAAACATCGCGTATAGTATAAATACAAAGTGTTTGATGAATTGTTGAAAGAAAATACATATTTGGTGTATATAAGAATGGCATAAGAACTTGTGAAGTGCGTTTCACAAAATTATGATGCATTCAGCTTTTCAAAACATTGAATTGCGGAATCATCATAACGAAACATATGATATAAAGTGGGCAAATAGTTGGCGCCTGATAAAGCGTGGTAGTGTTAGTGTAAAGATCATTAGTTAGAAATAGCGAACACTCATTTAGAGTAAAGTAAACTATCTAGAATTCATGAAAAATGACACCATATATGGTATGGATCGTCATGGAAGTTTTGGAGTTATTTGATATTGCCAAAACAACAAGCGAACAAGTCCTTGTAGAGTATTCATTGGAAACTTTGAAATACAAAATCCATGGCTGAAACCAAAAGAAGGCAAAAGTAGTATTGCTGAAAGTTTGGTACGTTCTCCAGAAAGTGTGTTCTTGACAATATTGTTAGTGGAAGAAAGTGAGAGCACGATGAAGGTCGATGACCCTACATTAGTGTGTTGAGAAGCACAACGGAACGTGTTCCAGAATGCAACTCTTCAAATAAAAGAAAGAAACCAATGGTAATGATCATTGGGTTTTCAATAGGGCTTTTATTAAATGAAGTAGGATTCAAAAATATTTCCTACACCTTGTGTGGAGACATTTGTGAATCACTTGTCATGTTATCAGAACATGACATACCTACGAACTACAAAGGAATTGATGGTAAACTGAAATTACGAGAAATCCTAGAAGTAAATTTCACTTAAGATTAGAAAGTAAAGTATTACCGAATCTTGTCAAGTAAAAGGGTTACTTGATTTTTCCGAAGGACCATAAGGTCATACGAAAAAGATGGAAGACAAAGCACGATTTTCCCAAATAATATCTTAGGAGAATTCAAATGAATTTGATTCAGAAGTGCTGGAGTCTAGTGGATTTAAAACTAGTAAGGTACTAAAGTCTCGTAAAATAAATTCTCAATTTGATAATTGATCAAAGGATTTTTAAGTCATTCAAAATATTGAGAAGATATCCAATTTGCATAAAATTGAGTGGGAGCTATAGATTAATATGTGAATGACATATTTTTTTAGTGGGAGCAATGCAAGTTTCAAACTCAAATATGTAGATGACATATTTTGAGTGGGAGCTTGACGTAATTCATATGTGTATATGAAACATTAAGAATAATACATAAGCACTAGTAAATGTTGATTTATAAGGGTAAAGTTGAAAGAGAATGTCATGTAATATTATGTTGGAATGTATTCCTAAAAGAGACTCTGAAGAAGTTTTAGTATAGGAATTGATGAAGGAATGGTCCTCGATCATTCGAATTAGGAATTGCATTAAGTGCTACATCGATGGTTGAAAGAAAGAAAAGGATGTTTGTCATCCACTATGTTTTGACATAGGTTCTGTCTTATAAACCATGATAAGAACTCAACATAATATGATCCAAGTTTTTGTCAAGAAGAGCAAGTTTAGAAGTGATTAAGTGTAAATCACTGAACAATGAGCTAAGGTTGTCCATAGTGTCTAATGAGAACTGTAGACATGTTTACAGATCCATGAAGGACGACATGCCTAAAGCATAAAGTGTTGTGCTATAAGGGAAGATGTTGACCTTAAAAGATTGGAAATCTCTGCATTGAAATACTGCCTTGAGTTAGAATGGAAGCATGGTGACAAACATAAAAAATTGCACATAGGTGCACTATTGATTTGATGTCTACATTTAAAATATAAAGTATATGGATACTACTTTGTGTCATGTATAATGTTGTGGCTAGGTAAGTTCGTCTTCTCACAAAGTGTGTTCCAATGCGCAGTGCCCATGAGAAAGTTCGCATTGACTAATCTAATGTCACTGCTAGCTTTTGGAATCAAAGACCTCACTCTGTTGCCATAACTACAATACATACACAAGATGTTATCATGGGATGATAAAGTATTAATGTTAATTAAGGTGACATTAGTAATTTGAAAACGATATGAGGGGTTATAAAGTCCAGACCCTAGACTCAACCTCTTCCATGAGCAAGCATGATCAGAAGTGCCAAGTTTTATGGTGTTGATGATTGGTAAGCAAATGCAACTGGTTTATTTGTACTCTAGTGCAAGTGGGAGGCTGTTGGAAATATGCCCTAGAGACAAATAATAATATGGATTATTATTATATTTTACGAAGTTTATAAATAGGGTTTTATATCATGCTATAATTGTATTAATAGGAAACGTCAATACACGTGTGATATGTAAACAACCAGGATTTCCCTGTGAATCTCTAGTCACTGGTTCATTGGTCAATGGATAATCAAGGTTTCCTAATCATGTGGCATTTATGCCAGTTGACAATGGAGTCACCTCATTGGGAGAATGAGATGATGAGCATACCCAATCTAAGCATTGTAACATGATCATGTCACAAATTTCAAGTTGTGATGATTAGGAAACATGGTGACTTGTTCCTCAGACCGTGAGACCATATTTAATCAATGTCACCAAGAGTGCCTTGTTCGCATCAAACATCACTCGGTGAAATGGTGATCATAAAGGTGTGTTTAGGTACGTTAGAGGAGCATGTAGAGGCGTATGTGTCAAGAGAAGGATTTGTCCATCCACGTGACGGAAAGATACTCTAGGCCCACTCGAAGAAGTCACATCCATAATCTTCGCAACGTGTGACTAGGTCACAGTGATATCACTTGTCATAACGAGTTAAGTAGCATTTGTCAATAACGAGATTGAACTCGACATGATGATGTCATTAATCAGATCTCGGACAATGCAAGTATCACATAGGCAAAAGGAATAGGACACGACATTGATGGTTCAATGCCAAAGATTTCGTGGAATGCACAGGGGTCATTATGGGCATCCAGGTTCCACTGATGATCATTGGTCCGAGAGGGGTCTCGGCCATGTCTAGAGTGTTTCTAAATTGTAGGGTAGCACACTTAAGGATTGGACGAAGCTCAGAGATCGTTTTGGTATCATCGGAATCACCGAAGAAAAGAGAGGGAGAAACTAGAAGGGTTCCGAGAAGGTCCGTAGGATGTCCAGAGTGGGTTGGAAGGAGTTCCATAGCCACATGAATTAAATAATATGTGAATATATGTTAAATATTGATTTAATCATGTATTCATAATTATTTAATAAAAGAAAAGGAATTAAAATGGTGAAACTCCCTATTGGGCCAATTCCCTAAGGCGAAGGGCCCATGAGGGGAAAGACCAAAAGGTAGGAGAGGGAGGAGGTGGCTGGTTAGGCCATGGGGCACCCGTGCAGGGCCCACAAGGGCCTTGGACGATGGCCAACTCCCCTCTCATCTCCTCTCCTTTTTTAGTCCCACATGGCTAGGCCAATTAGTTTTGGGGTCCCCTTCCTATATATTAAGAGGCATATGGAGGCAATTAAAGATAAGAAAATAAATAAAATGTACCCTCGTTTTGAGGAAAGCCTCCATCTGCCTCTCTCTCCCCTCTCTCTCTCCCGTGACCATGGTACCAAGTCTAGACTACACGAACAAGGAGTTCTTCACCATGGAGCGCCATCGCGCTGCGGGATTCAGATCCAGAAGGTCTACTTCCACAATCTCTGTTGCATCGGAGGAGCGGGAGTCATCGTTAAGCACCAGATGTGTGTGACTCCCTCAGAGGTGCTGCACTTGCGGCACTAGGAGTCATCGGAGCCGCCGGAGCCATCGGAGTTCAGCATGACCCCGAGGTCGGCGTTGGTACGACTACATCACCAACACTCTCCCGAATGACAAAGCTTTTTTGTAAAGGTAAGTTTTTGAAAATCCCCTCCTATTACTGCATTACTAATAGATAGATCTTGGCATTAGGGTTCTTGGCATAGGAAAAATTATTGTTTTCAGGCGCTCAACCCCAACATAAACAGTCTCGAGGACTCCTTCGTCGTATGTTTGCACCTCTTGCTACCGCACATTTGCCCCGGCTACAGCGGATTCCCCGAGGTACTCACCGGCTGGCCCAAATTGCTACACTTTCCCACTGACCAAGTAATGTACACGGCACCAAAGGCCCACTCTTCGGCTCCAGCTCCAAACGCAACCCGACTGTCAGTACGGCAAGAGCTAAAATCCCGAGGTCCCGTACACGAAAAATCATAAAGAAGGCAAACATCTGGATGTTCCAGTTGCACTCGCTTGCCTGAACCCGACAACAGAAATATGAAGTGTCGTGCAGTATGATAGTTGTGAGATTCGACACATTTTTGATGACTTTTATTGATGGTTTTGTCCCGGATTTGATCATTTTCTAGCTTTACCTAACATTAATACTTCGGTAGCAAAGAAAACTTGGTTTTTAATGTGTGTTTTAGGTTCTGAATGTCAACATAAGGTTTTAACTAGGGAAACACAATATTCTGGAGAAAACAAGCAAGTCTCGCATTGGAACCACTCGAGAGGAGCATATAGAAGCTTTAACAAGCAACTATATGGCAGGAATATTTTTCAGGCCGTATAGTTCCCGCCGTATATTTGTCACCGCCTCTATCTTGTCAAAAGGGACAACTTCCATGAAGGGACCGAGGACGAAAACACAACGCAACGGCCGCCACACCATCCAGAAGGGAGAAAGAAGAGATCCAGAGAAGAAGGGGAAGACGTTCTTCATCTTGCTCCTCGATCTTCAACCTCCTAGCCAATACACCTCCATAGCCACTACTTGTACTTGAGAGAGAGAGGGATCTCCACCTTAAAACACTAGGGTTTCAGATTGTTTCTTCCCATCTTGAATTGTGTAGGATATTTTTCTACTCTTATTGTGGATATCCATGGTAATACAAAGATGAATTCCCTTTATTTGATTATATTGATGATCCATTCTTCTCTCACGTGTGAGTAATTCCCTTGGGCATGGGAGATGTAGGGGATTGGTGAGATATGATGTGTCTTCATATATTTTCCATTAGTTTGTGATTGATTCTAATTACTATATTATGTGTGCTTGACTATCTATGGGATGCCTAATGCTTGTTGTCCAATTTAGGGCCCAGACAACATGATGCTTCGTTCCACATAGATAAGATCTTGTTCGCTAGTAGACCGGTGACCCTCGAGTGACACGAGGATATCAATGGAAAACTAGTAGACTCGAGGATAACAAGGAACCAGTGTGCTTATTGCATTAGTCCGATCCAAGGAGCTTAATCGCTAAGCGACCTGAAGGGTCTTAATCATCTAGTGTCTGACCATGGTTTTGGTAACATGCTAGTAGGATTACTGAAGTTGGGATGAAATCTACCAAGAGGAGTTCTGGCTAATTATGGATTGCTCGCCTGCACATATATTTATAAGATTATAATTGTTATATTTATCATTCATCCACCTGGCACAGTCACTATCACCATGAGCTGAATCTCCCTGCGCCTTCTTTTGCCATCTGTAGGAAACAACAAAAAACCAAGTCGTTCTTTACTTTTATGCTTTATATTTCTGAAGTTTACATTTTAGTTCTATTTAAATACATCTCAATTAATCAAAACCCATTCTTATTTCAACACTTGCAGTCAATTCACTCAAAGACCTGTGACAACTTCGGGTGTGATAGAGACTTCACCCATAAACACTTACCCTTGGTCTCCCTATGGGATTGATATCTATATTTCAAAACTAGCTACAAATGATCTGTGCACTTGCAGACATCGAGCTATTTTCTGGCGCCGTTGCCAGGGAGCTAAGCGTTAAGTGTTTGTCTTTTGAAATTTCAGGTGTTGCTACTACAAAATGTTCTCCCTAGGAGACAAAGGGTCTACACGCTCTAGTAGGACCTATCCACCAGATTATATTAAGCGCGTGCCTGCTCAAAGGCGCGAAGATATTATTGAAAAACTTTTAAGATCAAATAAAGTTGAAGTTGAAAACCTGAGTGATATTATGGAAATCATGTCTATTTATAGGACAACTCCTATGAAACCTGAGAAAACTCTCAGGGAATATAGTGCTGCAAGTTCTGAATTTCTTAAACAACCAATAGAGTTCCCTAACCCTAGAGTTAGAGAATATCGATTTGATGGTGGAATTATTAAAATTTTGCAGGAGAAAAAAAGCTTTCAGTGGAATGGAAGATGAAGACCCAGGAAAACACATTACAAAGTTTGACGATGTGATAACATCGCTTGGACCAAAAGGTTTGCCAAGAGTCTTTTCTCGTCTTAAATTATTCTGATGGTCTCTTAAAGGTAAAGCTCTAGACTAGTTATATTCTCTCCCTCGCCATTACATTAAATGTTGGGAAAACTGCATTGTTAAATTCATAAACATGTTTAATCCTTTTAAAAAGGTAACTGAACTAAGAAAGAATATAGGCAACTTTAGTCAGAACGTGGGAGAAAACTGCCCACAAGCCTAGGAAAGATTCTTTGGAATGATCAATAGTATTCCTAATCATGGCTATTCTAAATCAACTATTTGCCATTTGTTTTACCACGGTCTTAATACTAAATGTAGAGAATTGCTTGACCTCTCAGCATGAGGGTCTATAAATACTCTAACTATTAAGGAATGTTTGGAATTGATGTCTACTAGGGCTAAGAATGATTCTTTATATAATCCTGATTTTGGCATTAAGCTGGAAAGAGGGATACTTAGGATAACTCCTGATCTTATGCCCGAGGTGCGCAAAACAATGAAACAAAAAGGTATACCTTCTGAACTTGCTAAGGAAAACAAAGTAGATTTGTTACAAGTTTTAAATGAAGATGATGAAACTAGATTTTTTTCATGAATTAAAACATCGACAAGTGAAATCTCATGATAACTTGCATAAGTATTTCCAAAAACACAAAAAGATTTTGGCGGAACTCGCTGAAAATTATGATGAGATTGGCCAACAAATAAAACTATTTCACAAGTATCTTAGTATGATTGAAACCCAGTGTGAACAAATAGCATCTAGTTATCAAATTTTTCTTTGCGATGATAAAGATATTCCTGTTTCTACTAATGTTGTCACAAGAAGGGGTGCAATTGTTACAGTACCTTTAGGACCACCAGAATATGAAGCTAAAAAAGAGCAAAAGGAAAAGGCCTTGCTCGAAGCAAGCAAAGAACATGATACATTGGTGGATCCTCAAGATGAAACTGAAACACAAGATGAAACCAAGGAGGACCAGAATGATGCACAGGATGACCATTATGACTCTGATGCAGAGACAGTTGATCCAAGAAAATATAAAGAGATAAGCAAGTAAGATGAAGTTGTTGTAGTAGAAAAGAAGAAAAGCAATAAGAAACAACAAAAGAAAGCAACAAAAGAGCCTAACCCCCCACAAAAGGTAAAAGACAAGAGTAAGTCAGGTGAGAAAAAGCTTACTTATCCAGATCGAAAAAAGAAAGCACCGGATCAGGTAATTTATAATTCTTTTACAAAGGCACTTAGTGACGTTCGTCTGGAAATTCCATTTGCAGATGCAATCAAAGTTCCTACTTATACCAAATTCCTTCGTGATATTCTTAGTAGAAAGAAAGAAATAACTGAAATTGTTGCCATGGTAACTAGTTATCCTGCTAATGGGAAGCTGTTGTCTAAGTCCAGAGATCCTGGAATACCAACTATTTCATGCTCAATAGGTAAAACTGATATTCACAATGCCTTGTGTGATCTAGGAGCAGGAGTTAGTGTAATGTCATACTCCCTCTATAAAAGGTTAGGATTAGGGGAGTATTCCCCCACTACTATCACTTTACAGATGGCTGACAAGTCCACTAAACAACCCATTGGTATGATTGAGGATGTTTTACTTAGAATAGATGAGCATGTTATTCCCATAGATTTTATTATTCTTGAAATGCCAGAAGATGAAAGATTATCTATAATACTTGGAAGACCTTTCCTTAGTAGTACAGGGGTATCAGTAGATTGTGCTGAAGGAAAGATAATCTTCAATGTTTATGATGCTAAAATCATCCGGTATTTTCCAAAGAAGCTAGAAGCAGAAGAAAGATATATTCCACTAGCAAAAAGAGTTCATGTGGTAAGTGCCTTTGATAAGGGGCAACCCAAGGTAAGAATTCAAGAATATAAAAAGGGTTGAATTAATCAACCATTCCTCATAAAATGCTTAATGGGAGTCAACCCATCTCATCAATAAAATAGATTAGGGAATAAAAAGTTCATTGCATTCCTACCACTTCTTCACAGACATTCTTGCGGAAGCGCGCCCGTGAAGATGAAGCTGTCAAAAAGTAGTAGAAACATCGACTGAATGAGTTTAGAATAAGAATAAAAATTTAAGTTCGAGTTTTTCATCTAAAGAAGCTAAAATTTTGCTTTTAATACTCCAATGTTGGTCGATAGTTTCTACTATCAATTTTCTATCCAAAATAAGGTATTTCGCTAAGTTTTGGGATAAGAAGGTATTCTCAAAGAAATAGATTTTTTTTATGATTACTGATGGTTTAACAACCAACTATACGGCGGGAATAAAAATTCCAGTCGTATAGTTCCAGTCATATAGATATCTTTACCATCAACAAATTTTCTTCGAAGGGACAGAGAGTTTAATGACCAACTATATGGTGGGAATAAAAATTCTGGTCGTATAGATATCGATACCTTCATACAAAATTCTTTGAAAGGTACAGAGAGTTTAACAACCAACTATACGGCGGAAATAAAAATTCCGGCCATATAGCTCTAGTCGTATAGATATCGATGCTAGTTTTAGAAATTTATCTCAAGGTACAGACGGTTTAACGACCAACTATATGGCGGGATCATTTCGATCGAGCCGTATAATTGCATTCGTATAGCTGTTTTTCTGCATAAAGAAACCCTAGTTGGTTGTGCTGCCACAACTATACGGGTGGAGCAACATCACCCGCCTATATAGTTTCGGCCGTATAGTTTGGTGCGACCATAAAATCGCACCGTGGCGGCTAGGTCTTCCTCCCCTCCTCATCATTTCTCTCATATTCTCTCTCCAAACTCTCAAACTCCACCTAGAACTCTTGATTCTTCATGGATTTTGTTCGTTTGAGTGGGGGAATCAATAGATCGGTATGTTTTTCTCCCTATCCATGCTTTATTTTTATATTTCCATGGTTGAAACTCTCACATTGATCTAATGGATGAACTCAAGCTTATTTTGTTTTACCTATTAATTTCTCACGTTAGGATCGTAGGATCGTTCATATATCATGTAGAAACTATATGCCTAAGGTTTTATGGTGAAATTTTTCAGTGCATCATGATAAACAAGATCGGTAACCTCTTTCATTCGAGCAAACGCCAACAGGGTGAGGGCTCGAGCTCAGGGTCCCGAGCCTTGCGCAACTCCAAGTTGGACATTGTCTTATCGAGGAGGGTGCTGCCCACACGTTGGGCCGACCACAACTTTCTCACCGCGGCAAGTTTGAAGGCGGACTTCGACCTCATGTGCAACAGGTCGGGGTTGGTGGTACTTGGCTTTGCAAGCCACGATATCTACACCGAGATTACCCATGAGCTCCTTGCCTCCTTCTACGACGACCATAGGGGGAAAGGTTATATGTGCACGATAAGCTTCACCATGAACCGACAACACTATGAAATAAATTTCGAGAAATTTTGCAATGCTTTCGGCTTCCCTCATGTTGGGGAGCCTGCTATTACTAACCTCTATAGCGCCACAAGTGTAGAGACTTGGGAGGTTATTTATGTTAATGGTGGAAGTCAATTTTACCAAAAGAAGATGTCCACCATTCAGAACCCAACCATCCGCTACTATGCTTTGTTCCTCGCCAACACACTACTGGGAAGAGGTGACACGGTTCCATGGCCAATGCAGACATGGCAATGATCACCAAGGCTCTCTTCCCCACTTCACCGCAAAGACCCAATCATGCAGCTCTACTCATCCAACACTTTTGCCACCAGAGCAACAAGACCAAAGGTGATATTCGCATTGGTGGATTGGTAACCCACCTTTCCCATGCATTAAATATTGTACTACCTATTATGGAACTTGTTGACAGCTCCAAACTCATGGACGTCAAGTATTTTACTGCTTGTGGCTTCCTTGGTGTCTACCATGCTAACCGGAGGCTCCGAGCATATCAATTCAGCTGTCTTGGTGATACACAGGGTGAGAAGGTTCAGTTGCCCTACCCCCAAGACTTCTTGATTGTGGAGAGGGACGCTTGGATCCTCACCAAGGACCAAGTAATGGAGATCATGGCCAAACTCCAGCCCAATGAAGAGGAAGATTGAGAAGGAGGGCATCAGGATGAGGATGAGTAGGAGCAGGAGAAGGAGGAAGAGCAAGGACACAACCCTGATTGGGAGGGACAACAGCAACAACAGCAAGGGGGAGCCTGGGACCCGTGGCCCAACCAGCCACAACAGGGGTACAGCTACATGCCCTATCAGGAATTCCAGCATCTCAACCAGCGCGTTGGCGAGACCAACCACACTCTTCAGGAAGTGAATGAAGATGTGAGTACTTTGACTCACAACTTCAGTCACTTCATGACCCACTTCCCTGACTACTACCAGTAGTATCCCCACCAGCCGCCAAATGACGGCAACAACTGAGCCTGGCAATAGCCTAAGCTTGGGGGAGGTTTGAAAACCTCCAAACTTTGCATACATGTTTTTATTTCTTCTTTTGATTTATTTTATTTGAAATTTGCATGTTTATTTTTAGTTTTGCATTCCTAAACAAAAAATACAAAACAAAATTAGTTATAGCTTTATTTGCAAGTTCGTTTCTTTGTTTCTCTTGGATATTGCTTAATTTCAGGTGATTTGGCAATATGGAAATACAGGAGAAGTTCGACTCAAATACGAGAACAAAGCAAGCAAGAGGAGGTATCACATTCCTTTCATCACCCTCTTTGAAACCTTAAATTGATCCTACAATTATTTACTTGCTTGCACTGAAGTCACTGCCCACTTAGCTTGTTATCCTACAAATTCTATTCCTTTGCCAGTGTCTCCTTTTTAGCTTTGAAACAATGAGCAATGAACTTGGTTAAAAATACTTCCTACATTTTTACAACAAGAGAAAGCATCTGAAAGATGACTTGAGTCCATGCTTAGCTCAAAGTATTTGATTTTAGAACTACTCCATTCCATTTGAGCTTAATATAAAAATACTCGATAGTACCCTTGATTGAAATTGTTTGATTAAATGGATGCTTCAAAGTAGTAGATATTATGCCACTACTTTTTCTAATAATTACCATAAGATATTGCTTTACGCGTGCCATTACAACTATGTCGTGCTCCATGGGGAACTATTAACTCCACTGGCCAATGAACGATCAAAATGTGGGAAACTACTTGATTTCGGCTATTGAGTTATGTAAATGTCTGTAGCAACAATGTTATGCCAGGTAAAAAAAATTAGTCTCCTCATGGTTTCACGTTCCAAGTGAAGTTGTAGTACTCCTCTGGTCCATTATTGCTCAACATCATTTATTGGCATGGTCACGAGTGCACAACACAACCCAAATTAACATGTTAAAAATAGTGGCATGATTTCTCTATGAAAGAGCTGAAGTTTTTGAAAGACAAAAGAAAGAAAAAGGTGCTTTGAGAGTCTTGAAATTTTGACATGGGAGTAAATGAGTTGTTCTTAAATTAAGTATTTTGATGCCAACTTGAGTACTCTTAATTGATTAAACAAACAAGAACAAAAAGTTTTCATCTCTCCACAAAGAGAGACACCAAAAGAATTTGTCTCACTTTCCTAGCTAAACTTTTGACACTTGCTTCGACGTATGATTTATCTGCTAACAAGATATACGTCGTTAGGAAGTGGACTCAGTGCAATCTTGTGAATACTTGTATGATCATGTTTAAGATTGCAGGGATTGTGAAGAAAAGAATTTGACACCAATTCAAACTTGTAAGTTCTTTTACTTTCAGTCTCGAATCTCCGCTATTCTTCCTTATTTCCTTGTCACTCGAGGGCGAGCAACATCTAATCTTGGGGGAGTTGATAGCTGTGAGATTCGAAACATTTCTATGACCTTTATTGATGGTTTTCTCCCGGATTTGATCATTTTCTAGCTTTACCTAACATTAATACTTCGGTAGCAAAGAAAACTTGGTTTTTAATGTGTGTTTCAGGTTTTGAATGTCAACATAAGGTTTTAACTAGAGAAACACAATATTCTATAGAAAACAAGCAAGTCTCGCTTTGGAAGCACTCGAGAGGAGCATACAAAAGCTTTAACGAGTAACTATACGGCGGGAATATTTTTCTAGCCGTATAGCTCCTGCCGTATAGTTGCCACCGCCTCTGTCTTGTCAAAAGGGACAACTTCCGTGAAGGGACCGAGGACGAAAACACAACGTAGCAGCCACCACACCATCTAGAAGGGAGAAAGAAGAGATCCGGAGAAGAAGGGGAAGACGTTCTTCATCTCACTCCTCGATCTTCAACCTCCTAGCCAATACACCTCCATAGCATGTACTTGTACTTGAGAGAGAGAGGGATCTCCACCTTGCAAGACTAGGGTTCGAGATTGTTTCTTCCCATCTTAAATTGTGTTGGATATTTTTCTATTCTTATTGTGGATCTCCACAGTAATACAAAGATGAATTCCCTTTATTTGATTATATTGATGATCCATTCTTCTCTCATGTGTGAGTAATTCCCTTGGGCGTAGGAGATGTAGGGGATTGGTGAGATGTGATGTGCCTTCATATATTTTCCATTAGTTTGTGATTGATTCTAATTCTGTTGGGGGGATACCCCCGGGTAGGGTCACGCCGGGGTATAAAGGCCGAGTTAGCCGAGGTTCGGCAAGGCCAAAGCAGATGCTGGTCGGGTCACCTCAAGGCAGGCCGAATCACGGGGTAACCCGGACCAGGGGGCGTTCGCCTAACTAAGTCTCAACCGACTTAAGCAGTAAGTCGGATGTGCATGTTAAACTTATATGCAGGAACAGGTGTGGCCAGATCAGCTATGATCCGAGTCACGTTTGGCTTCCAGGAGAAGGAAGGAATCTCGCTGGTCAAAAGAAGCCCCGGTTCGCACTACCTGAGCGAAGCAGGCAAGGACAGGACCACCAGGGCGTGGCCGACAAGGGTGACGATGCCCATGTCGGCTGACGCGGGCGCCGCAGAGGCTCACGTAGCCAAAGCATGTGTGACGCGGGGGAAAAGTACCCCGGTCGGCTTACTACTTTGGGTGGAAGCATATCCACGTATGCCCTAAGCAGAGCCCGACCTCCCTCTATAATAGAGGGGCTAGGGTTTCAGTAGAGGGGGTTGGTTTTTTCTGCTATTGAGTTTTGGCTAAGGTTTTAGGTGTGATCTGTGGGTGAGAGTAAGAGAGCTCCTTCTTCCTCCCCTCGCCAATACAGCTCGAGGAGCACTTGTAATCTTGGCAACAGAGCTATACAAACTACTGTGTGAAGAATCACTTCACTATCCCTCCCTGGATTCCCCTAGCGTGTATTAGTCCCCACCTTTAGCCTATCCATGGCATCTTCCGTGACACCACCACGACAGTTGGCGCCCACCGTGGGGCTAGCGGCGCTAGCAGGGGTCAAGATCCGGACAGGAAACATCATCAGCACTAGCGAACGCATCATCTCCAGGCTCGTTCAGCGCTTTGGAGCGCTGGACTTTGTCAGCGACAATGCTGGCTGCTTCGGCACGCGCCCTCTTCCGCAATGGCCTCTTCGTTAGGCTTGGCACGCACAAGGTCTACGTTGCTGTGGACGTGTCGTGTGTTCATCCGCGTCACGTCGTCGAGGCAGGGGAGCCACCCCTCACCGTGGTTCCCGAAACGTGTATCGCTCGCTCCCAGGACAATGCGGAGGTGATGATGACTGCGCCAGGTGCGGGCGCGAGCAAGGATCCGACGCCAGATCCAGAGGTAACGCCTAAGGCGCCGAGGAAACGTAGGGGTCCTCCACTTGAGAGGCCAGAAAACGTGTTGAGGGAAGCAATGGATAGCTTGGCAAACCCTGTAGTAGCGGCAGTAGATCCGGCTCGAGCGCAGGCCGAGCTAGAAGAAACTAGGCAGAAAATACTAGAGGGTGCAAAAGTGATAGCGGCGGCACAGCAGTCGTTGAATATGACGCTGCGTGAGTACGCAAAGGCGAACAAGGTTGACGCAGTAAAAGTGAAAGGAAGAAATCTCATGAGCGAGATGAATAGAGAGGGTGATATTGGAGTCGAGGAATCAGAAAACTGTTTGTCCGTGGGTCTGCCGAGCTATAGTACCCCGGCAAAAAACCTCAGAGCGGCGGATGCAGCTGCGTCCGAGTTAGAGGGTCTGACAGGTGAAGCCCGGCAAAGACAACGGGATAGGGTTAATGAGCTGGTTCGGATCGCGAACAGGCAAAACGAGGAATTGCTCAGAGCTAACCCAGAGAGAGCTGGAGCCTCCAAGATCATCCATTCGGCGGTGGGTAACCCGGAGAAATCCGCTGGAGCCGCATCGTCTCCTCATGGTGGTCCAAGGAGAGAAGAGGTAGTAACCTCGGCCAGACGGAACAAACAGATCGTTCCCTATGACCCAACGCGGGCGGGGAAAGGAAAAGAAGCTCAGAAAAATGATGATCGACGGAGTGTGCGCCGAGGTGAAGCTGGCTAAGGTAACAGCGACCAAGGCAATGCCGGTCAAGGGAACGTTGTCAACGGCAATGCCGGACAGCGAAACTTGGCCGGAGCAGGACAACCGCAACAACGGAATATACCAAGGCAAGAGCAAAGTGCCGGCCGAGGTATGCAACAGAAAGGCGCTCCACGAGAGCAAGACAGGTATAATGATGGAGACTCGGAAATGGCAAACGCGGGATACCCAAGGCTGGACTATCATGTGATAGGGTCAAGACTGGGAAGCAGGGATTTGATGCCGGATGATGCCAGGTTGAAACTGGATCGACTGTATAGGTCGGAACAAATTGAATGTCAAGGTCCGCCGGGTCCAGCATGCTTTGGACCCTGAATCATGAAGGAGCCACCGGTACCGAACTTCCAGCTACCCAGGGGAACGAATATGCTACAGCTGTGAAAATTGCCACACGCAACCTGAGATGGGCTGTACGATATGTACCCCAGATGTTGGAAGGACCGGCAAGGGTATGGCTGAACAATTTGCCACCAGGAAGCATCAACTACTGGATAGATTTCGAGGAAATGTTCATCAGCAATTTTTCGAGTACGTATCAGAGGCCAAATAGGCCGCAGACCCTAGCTATGTGCAAGCAAAGGCCAAATGAGACGGATCGAGAGTTCTTAACCCGGTGGTGCACTGTGAGAAACTCGTGTGAGGGCATGATAGAATCACAGGCCATAGCGTGGTTTGCACAGGGGTGCAGGTATGCAAGCGAGTTGTGGCAGAAGTTGCAAAGGAAAATGCCAACTACGTTAGCAGAGATGATCCGGATTGCAGATTCGTATGCTTTGGGTGATCCGACTCAGCCTAGGCTCGTATCAAACGAGTCAAACGATGAGTACTATCAGAGAGATGGGGCTAGATCATCCTGGAGGAATGACTACAGAGGAAAAGGAGAGATGATAGACCAGATCATTGATACGGTTCGCACCAAGTTGCAGCTGTGAATCAAGATCAGCCCGGAGCAGGGGGCAATCAACGCCAAAAAACTGGAGGGCAGTGGACTCCGAGAAACGATGGCAAGAAGACTTGGACGCTAGAGCAAAAGAAGCAGTGGCAAGAAAGGAAAGACCGTCCGAGGTATACTTATGAGTCGATGTTGGAACAGCCGTGTAAGTTTCACACGCCAAATCCGAATAACCCAGCGGGTCATACGATGAGGCAATGTGAGTGGATGCGCAAGATTGAACAAGGTGGTTTGGGGAATGCTCAGGCACCCCGGAATGATCAGCCTCGGCAGGAGTTACCCCGACAACAATTGCTCTCCGGAGCGAACATGCAACAGCTAATGTTGCCTCCCTCTCCGCCGAAGTATGATAACAATGAGAGAAGGGATGCAGTGCATCAAGTAGAAAATCAGCATCAGCCAGATCAGAGATACCCCAGAAATGAGGGGAGAAATGAGTACAGGGAGCACCACCAGAGCTATTGTGTGTTCACCACTGAGAGATAGAAAGAGCTTGCAGCGTAGGCATATGGAGGTGAATGCTGTAATGCCCGCAGTGACGAGGTACATGCCTTGGTCCGATCAGGAAATCACCTGGAGCATCAGGGATCATCCCAAGCTGATGCCAAGCCCTGGTTCGTATGCGTTGGTGCTGGATCCGACACTCATTGGACCTAGCATTAACGTAAGGTTCTCAAAGGTGTTGATCGATAATGGCAGTAGCATTAACATCATGTATGCGGACACAATGCGCAAGTTGGGTATCTCGGAAAACATGCTGCATGCCATGAGGACAACTTTCCATGGAATTGTGCCAGGCATCTCTTGCGAGCCCATAGGCAAGGTCCGGGTTGACGTCTTGTTCGGCACGAGGGATAACTGCCGAACTGAAAATTTGGAGTTCGAGGTGGTGAACTTGGAAAGCGCCTACCACGCATTACTCGGAAGGCCAGCTCTGAGCAAGTTCATGGCAAGCTGTCACGTTAGCTACTTGAAGATGAAGTTGCCCGGACCAAACGGGGTGATTACCATTGCAGGGGATTTCCGACGTTCCATGGAGTGTGCGTCAGCAAGGTCAAACTTAGCTGAGTCACTTGTGATTGCGCAGGAAAAAAGGAAAATTCAAGAGGTGGCGGCATTGGCTCAGTCCGCAAAGCAGTATATTCCGGCGCTGAGTAACCCGCACGGAAGTGTCTCCTTCCAGGCCACGAAAGATACCAAGAAGGTGTCTGTTGATGAAATGTTCCCAGAGCACACCGTAACAATTGGTGCCCGGTTAAGTGATAAATAGGAAAGCGAGCTCGTCAACTTCCTCCGTGAGAATCGGGACATTTTTGCTTGGTCCACACAAGACTTGCAAGGTGTTCCGAGGGAGTTGGCCGAGCACTCTTTGAATGTGAGACCCGGAGCTAAGCCGGTGAAGCAACCTCTCTGCCGCTTCGCCGAAGATAGGAGGAAAGTCATTGGGGATGAGATAGCTCGGTTGCTAGCTGCAGGATTTATCATGGAAGTTCTTTACCCGGATTGGCTATCTAATCCGGTGCTGGTGGAAAAGAAGAAGGATGACCCGAACGTGGCAGTGGTTTGGCGCATGTGTATCGATTACACGAACCTGAACAAGGCATGTCCAAAAGATCCATTTCCGCTGCCAAGAATAGATCAAGTCATAGACTCAACTGCTGTATGTGAACTGTTGTCATTCATTGATGCATATTCTGGTTTCCACCAGATACCTCTAAATCTGGATGATCAAATAAAGACTGCATTTATTACCCCGTATGGGGCTTATTGCTATCGCACCATGCCGTTTGGTTTACGTAATGCAGGGGCAACGTACCAAAGATGTATGCAAAAATGTTTGCACGACCAAATAGGTCAAAATGTACAGGTGTACATGGATGATGTGTTTATCAATACCAAGGAAAGCAAAACGCTCCTTGACGATATAAGGCAAACGTTTGCAAACCTAAGGAGGTTCCGGATGAAACTTAACCCGGAGAAATGCACCTTCGGTGTCCCGGCTGGCAAATTGCTTGGTTTTCTTGTGTCCAGCCGAGGTATCGAGGTTAATCCGACCAAAATCCGGGCCATCGAACGAATGGAACTGCTGAAGTGTCTTAACGATGTCCAGAAGTTCACAGGTTGCCTGGCCTCATTAAGTCTGTTTGTATGTCGGTTGGGAGAGAAGGCATTGCCTCTTTACCAACTCATGAAAAAGTCGGATAAATTCGTTTGGACGCTGCAGGCCAATGAAGCCTTTACCCACCTGAAGAAGATGTTAGCCACGGCACCAGTGCTGGCCTCACCACTATCAAAGGAGCCAATGTTGCTCTATATAGCCGCAACCAACCGAGTTGTAAGTGCAGTGATAGTGGTGGAGCGCGACGAGGAAGGTAAATCGGTGCAAAGGCCAGTGTATTACTTGAGCGAGGTGTTGTCAGCCTCAAAGCAGAACTATCCACACTATCAAAAGGTCGCATATGGCGTGTACATGGCCGCCAAGAAACTGAAGCACTACTTTGAGGAGCACCCTATCTGGGTCATATGTTAAGCCCCAATATCCGAGATAATGAGTAACAAGGATGCGAGCGGTATAATTGCAAAATGGGCAATTGAGCTAGCTCCTTATGCGCCGCAATATGACAGAAGAGAGGCCATCAAATCTCAAGCTATGGCGGACTTTTTCGTGGATTGGGCCGAGGTGCAATACGAACCGCCGCTCCTAGATCCGAACTATTGGCAAATGCACTTTGACGGATCAAAAACCAAAACTGGGCTAGGTGCCGGAGTTGTACTCACGTCACCAAAGAAGGACCAATTGAAATATGTGTTGCAGATCCATTTCACGACATCAAACAATGTCGCTGAGTATGAAGCACTTGTGCATGGGCTCAAGGTAGCAAAAGAGATTGGGATGCGTAGGATTATATGCTTTGGCGACTCGGATTTGGTGGTGCAGCAAGTGTCGGGAGTGTGGGACGCCCTTGATCCAAACATGGCACTGTACAGATTTCATGTGCAGAAGATATCTGGTTACTTTGAGGGATGCGAATTTCACCATGTACCCCGGATGGAAAATGAGGCTGCTGACATGCTGTCGAAGCTCGGGTCAACCTGACAAGCAATTCCACCGGGTGTAGCATTAGAGCACCTCAGGAAACCATCCATCAAGCCCTCCCCATGTACTGACTCGATCTATGTCCCGGAGGACATAGAATCCGGAGTTGTGCCCATGCACATTTACATGGGAAGTGGTGCGCGAAACCCGGGGACTACCTCGGCAAACCCGGGGACTGCTTCGGTAAACCCGGGGACTGCTTCACACGACCCGGGGACTGCTCAACATGGTCCGGTTGAAGTTATGCCGGTGGATCAGATGGAGATTGATGAGGATGTGTTCCCTGTGCGAGCAATACCGGCTTGGGCACTACCTATATTTCAATTCCTGAAAGATGGAACATTACCCACTGAGGAAGTGTTGTCCAGGCAAACACAGAGGAGGGTAAAGGCTTACACGATCATCAATTCCGAACTATACAAAAGGAGTGTGACCAATGTCCTACAACGATGCGTTGACCCGGAAGAAGGGCTTGACATCCTCCGAGATATACATCAGGGGGAATGCGGGCATCATGCCTCATCCCGAGCCTTGGTAGCAAAAGCTTTCTGGCACGGATTCTACTGGCCAAATGCCTTAGAGAAAGCGGAAGATCTGGTGAGAAAATGTAATGGTTGTCAGAGGTACGCTACCAA
This sequence comes from Avena eriantha, assembly GCA_910589775.1. Lineage (NCBI taxonomy): Eukaryota > Viridiplantae > Streptophyta > Magnoliopsida > Poales > Poaceae > Avena > Avena eriantha. The sequence goes on along the minus strand of OU342740.1, from coordinate 503,485,504 downwards.
GACACATATGCCAATGTCGGAACTCAAGACCATACCAATCACTTGGCCATTTGCCGTATGGTGCTTGGATATGGTTGGCCCGTTCAAACCAGCAAGGGGAAATATGACTCACATTCTGGTAATGGTGGACAAATTTACGAAGTGGATTGAGGTAAAGCCTATAAGAAAATGTGATGGAGCTACGGCCGTAACGTTTCTCAAAGATATCATCTTGAGGTACGGTTATCCTCACAGTATCATAACTGATAATGGCACAAATTTTGCGGAAGGAGCATTTGCGTGTTTTTGCCGGGATAAGAAGATCCGGCTGGATGTAGCCTCAGTAGCCCACCCCGCATCGAACTGACAAGTGGAAAGATCCAACGGATTAGTATTGTCCGGGATAAAACCCCGGCTCATTGAGCCGCTGCAATGATCAGCGGGGTGCTGGATAGAAGAACTACCAGCGGTACTGTGGAGTTTAAGAACAACTCCGAATCGATCAACGGGCTATACGCCATTTTTTCTGGTATATGGGGCAGAAGCTGTATTACCAGCCGACATAGAGCATGATTCGCCTAGGGTCACCCAATACACAGAAGCCGAAGTGCAAGAAGCCCGGCAAAATGATGTTGATCTGCTGGAAGAAGCGAGAGAACTGGCACTGTTCAGATCCGCCATATATCAGCAAAATCTCCGACGCTATCATAGCCGGAAAGTGTGCCCCCGAGTCTTTCGGGAAGGCGATTTGGTGCTCCGGTTGGTACAACGTACTACTGGCATGCATAAATTATCCCCCCCCCATGGGAAGGGCCATTCATCGTAAGCAGGGCATTGCACAATGATTCATATTATCTTATAGATGCAAAGCCACACGAAAAGGACAAGGCGGACAGGTCCGGAGAGGAATCTAAGCGACCATGGAATATAGCTCTACTTCGTCCTTTCTACACTTAACTAAGAAGTGTATGTATCCGAGTCGTCTCATATGTCGGTATGTATGTCGGCAATGAGCTTATCAATGAAATGTTGGCACCTCGAGCAGTAACTCGGGGACTGCCTTAATAATGTTTGTTGTTTTTATGCGTCAGCTGGAATAAGTAATTCGACTTAACTCGGATTAGTAATGTGCAAGCACCAAGAGCCCAACTCTTCGACTTGCTGTTGTCCAACAAGACTTGGCTTCATGGAAAGCAAGAGAACAAGTTTGGAATTGCGTAGCACATGAAAAACGACTAAGGAAAAGAATTTATTCGAGCCGACGTTTGTTTTTTGAACTAACCCTGCATTTATTTTCAAGTTATTATGCAGTTTTATTTTGGTGCTAAGTCTAAAAGTTTCCCAGTATTGTTAAGACAATTTTTGAAGCTCAGATTCGTAAGTCATAAAACCGAATCAAGGTAGACACGAACCGAGCCAAGAGATTGGACGAACAAGAAAAAGAAACTCGGGGACTACGCCCAAGTTAATCCGGCATAAGAACTTAGTAGCAAAATATCACATCTGTTTGGTATACAATTCCACCCGGCATACGGGGGATCTAATAAATTTTCGAGTTTTTTCACTCAAGGAGCAGCAGGAGGAAGTTCGGCATCATCTTCGCCGCCTTCAATATCCGAGGCGTCATCTTCTTCTTCACCGTCCGAGCTATCTTCATCATTCTCAACCTCTTCGTCCGCAGCGGCTTCCAGGAAGCTCGGCCCCTCAACCCATTCATGAATGGGAGCATATTCGATGAGGCTATGGCCGCAAGCCTGACGCCGAGCTACCCACTCTGGGTCATTGGTCCATCTGGATCCTGTGCGCAGACGTGTGAGGAGGTTGAGATCAATCTTCTCATACCACGTGAGTATGTGGTGAAGGATGGTATCAGTTGTGGCACGTCCAACAGACTCTCTCCAGAGGTCAAGCTGAGTCTCGGTTTCCATTAACTTCTCAATGAGAAGTGCGGTGGTCTCCGGGGCTTCTTCGCCGGGCCAGAAAGTGTTGAAGATGCGAGCTGCAGCGCCGAGGATGTCCTTGCCGTAATTTTTGATGAGCTCCACGCACGATGATAAGCTGACCAACAGGTCCTCCAGTTCATAAGGAATCCCTTCACCATCAGAAGTGGCCAGAGTACCCCTTTGTCGGCGGAAGTTGGCAACTGCTGCGCTCGCAATGGGAGTGCCCTCTAGAAATTTGCCTGGAAACAAGGCAAAGGAGGAGGGTCAAGAAAAGATATATGAAGTAACCCGGAGATGGAGGTCGGAAAAGGGAAAGGAACTTACGTGATATATGACTAAGGATTCGGGTCAACTCATTGGTGTAGTCATCACGTCTCTTTCGGAGCTGCTCAAGCTCAGCGTTTGCCGACCCAAGCTAGATGCCGGACTCCTTGAGAAGATCATGGTCCTTGGCGATCTGGAGGTTGAGGCGCTCGCGCTCTTCTGTGTAATTTTGGCCAGCCTTTTGAAGCTCGGATTGGTGTTGGGCCTTCATCTTCTCCATCTCTGCCTTGAGCCTGGCAATCTCATCATCCTTGGCCCGGAGGAGGGCGAGCTCGTCATCTTTCTTCGTAAGCTCAGCTTGGTGTTGCCCTGCTTGTTCAAGAAAATGCAGCATCATATCAGGCACGGGCACACTATCTTCAAGCGATGCTGAAATAGTGTGTTGGCCCGGCAGAGCCGAAGTATGAATGTTTGCCGAGCCAAGGAGAAAAGGAAGTGGAAAGCACGGCAAGGTCGGACAGAAATGACTTACCCTTAATCTGCTCTAGGTTTTTCCGCATAATAATGTTCTCAGCCTCCACCCCAGCTGCGGAAACCGAAGGATGAGATTAATTCGGCAAAGGAAGATGAAGAAAAGTGAAGAAGTGATAAGGAAGAAATTTACCCCTTTTCTCGTATTCCGTGATAAGAGCGGCCTGCTTGGCGCGTAGCATCTTGTGGGTATCCAGCAAGCGTTGGAACTCAGCACTCCGGCGATTGGTGGTCACCTGAAAGGGATACAGAAACACAAGTTAGCTCGGTGCATATTCGAAGTGTACTAAAATCCGGGCCAAGTGGAACTTAACCCGGCTCTAGGTGTGTGCATATTCGAAGTGTACTAAAATCCGGGCCAAGTGGAACTTAACCCGGCTCTAGGTGTGTGCATATTCGAAGTGTACTAAAATCCAGGCCAAGTGGAACTTAACCCGGTTCTAGGTGTGTGCATATTCGAAGTGTACTAAAATCCGGCCCAAGTGGAACTTAACCCGTCTCTAGGTGTGTGCATATTCGAAGTGTACTAAAATCCGGGCCAAGTGGAACTTAACCTGGCTCTAGGTGTGTGCATATTCGAAGTTCTCATGGAGCTACGTCAGTTTTCTAAAGAGCATCCGACCGAGTAACAAGTTACTCCCCCGGAGGCTCGGGGACTAATGGTTATTACCTACAACATGTAAAGGGGAAGCGACGTACCTCCATCATTCGCCCAGCGAGGTTAATTGCCTTTGCGGCTGTGTTCATCTGAGCGGAAAACTCGGCGGGGCCGAACTTCTCCGGGAGATCAGCGTCTTGAACTACCTCTGCCTTATTCCAATTCATGATGAACTCAATTAGGCTCGGAGGGTACCGTTCACCGCTGGGCATATGGGGCGCCACCAAGCCCTTCACGTGCGCTTCTTTCCTTTCAATCAAGGCGAGCGCTGGGCTGGTATGCAGAACCATCTGTTGTGCATCGGTTGGCTCGGAAGGGGCGTCCTTCGCTGCTGGAGCTTTCTTGGGAAGCATTGATACGAGGGTACGCTGCCCAGCCTCGACGAGCATCGGCTTGGTAGCGTCCAGAGCCTTCTTGTCCTTGGTTTGCTTGGAAGAGGAAGCCGTCGCAGCGGATTTCCCCTTAGGAGCGGCCGGGGTAGTTCCTCGCCGAGGTTGAGAAGACTCGGACGAGGCAGAGGAGCTAGGCGCTGGTGCTCTCGTTGCTAGGCTTGGTGCCGCGGCTGATGTTTTTGCAGCCGGAGTTGGTGCTGGTGCCGGAGTTGGTGTTGGTGCTAGTCTGGTTGTTGGTACTGGTGCTGGAGCCGAGGTAGCTTCAGTGGCTGCTGGTTGCGGCGATGCAGAGGTGGTGGATGCCGTCACCTGGGCCGGGCCGCTCTCCCCTGCTCCAAGGTTACCCCCCTCTTGCCGAGGTGGAGCTGAACCCGGAGCGGCCGCAGAACCCTCTGGAATAGCGCTCAGCGGGCGTGACTCGTCGTCGCGACGGGGAGAAGGGCTAGGTCGGAGAGGTAAAGAGATGCTAGATCCACTTTGAGGGACCTCCATCGGAGCCTTGCAAAATCAAACAATGTCAGAAGAGAAATTACATCGATGTAAGAAAGAGCAAGATACAGAGGGAAGAGTGACTTATGCATCCGAGGTTTGGGCCTCCTTGGGTTTCCGAGCCCTTCGTGATGGGGCCTTGCCTGCTGACTTGGAGGCAGTCTTATCCCCGGACTTCTTTCGCCTTTTAGCAAGCTGAGAAGGTCCGGAGGAAGAACTTGAAGCAGCCCCGCGCTTCTTCTTCGATGCCACCGGAACAGGTTCGCCCGTAGCAAGGGGAGGATCCTCGTGGATGTGACCACCGGGGTGAGCTAATGGCGGAAAAGCAAAAGAAAGGGGGATAGCCCCAACAGGTTCAATCACCTCGACATCCGAGTCATCTTCATCATCGGGCCAATCTCTAATAGAAGAGGGTTTACCCGTGGGTCGTATCGTGGCGTCGGTCATCGAGAGGAACATCTCCTGGTCCGGCTCTTCCTCATCCGGAGTCTCCCGGTCCAGCGCCCACTTAAGGGTCGGATCGGTGCCGTCCTCGAGGGTCTGCTGAAGAAATTGCTGAGGAAAGGAATAAACAAAAGAGTCAAAAATGCAACAACTAATGTATAATTAATCCGGGGTAAGTTGGCAACATGAAGCTTACCGCGGGAGGAAGCCTATCGCGGCAAAAATGCTCAATTCCCCAAGTCCACTCGGAGGAGAAATCCTTGTGGGTGGTGAAGAGAGCCTTAACCCGGCGATAAATCTCCGTGTTGCTCAGCTCAAAGGAGGAGGTCCGGTTGGGGTCACGGCCGAAGCTCATGTGGCACACCTTGTGGGTGCGCTTCTGGAGGGGGGATATTCGGTTACGCACGAAAGTGATCATGGCATCCTCGTTGCGTAGCCCGAGCTTTTTCAGCTCAGCGAACCTTTTGTTGACCTGGTTGGCCAAGGCCGTGGGCTTCTTGGGGACGGCGTCCCACAGATCCGGGTTAGGTGGACCCGGGGTATATGGGAGCAGCCGGATTAAATCTTCGGTGCCTGTGTTCCAGACGTAAAAGAAGGTCCGGGCCCACCCTTTGCAGGACTCTAACCCGGTGACCCGGGGGAAAACGGAAAACCTCGGGGTGAGATGGAAGCCGCTCCGAATTGTGTGAGCTGCTTGTCCTCCGGATCAGTGTGGATGTTTGGGATAACGTTGCGACGAAGGCCGAAAAACCGGATCCATAGGTCTTTCGTGGGCCACAGTCCGGCGTAGCCTTCGATCGTAGAAGCAAAGGCAGAAAGAGAAGTGATGGCGTTGGCTGGAAGATGGTGCGGTTGGAGCTGGTACGTACTGAGCCAGTCCCGGCAAAAATCACTCACCGGCAAGCCGAAGCCCCGTTGAAAGTGGGACAAGAACACGATGTATTCACCCGGATTGGGTGAGGGGGCCAGTTCGGAGGAGGCCAGGCGAGCCGCAACGTCGGCGGGGATGCGCCTGGTGCGGTAGAGCCAGTCCAGGTCGTCTTCGCAGACCCAGGACCCGGCCCATGCACCGCGGTCTGCCGCCACGGCGTCCTCCTCCATCTCCTGCTCAGCAACGACGAGCTCTTCCTCAGTCATCTGATCTTCGCTGCCCTCGCTGGCGCTAGCGGCGGCGGGGGGCAGAGGCTGGGATTGGCGAGGACCCATGGCGAAAGAGCTGCGTAGCGGTGGCTGCGACGCAGAAGTGTGAGGGAAAAGCGCGGCGGCGACGCTACTATTTGGAGTACTAGCGGCGGCACGGTCGCGAGGAAGATGAACGAGAAGAGCAACGGGCAGAGGGGCGCGGAAGGGGAAAAATCCTAAGGGATGCGCCCCTCTGCTATTTAACCGCTCCCTCAAGCGGTGAGTGGGATCGTGTCCTGCGGATCGGCCACACGCAGTGGCCGTGTATCACCTGCCCGGACCAATCAGTGGGGAGCCACACGGAGGGCCACAGAGCGGAGATGATCCCATGATGTGACACTGTGATGCGATAAACGAGGAGGCAGGCATGACGTGACCCGCGCACAGTGATAACTGACAATTACTGTGGTGGTTACTGTGCGGGCCCTTAAAATAAGACAACATAATGATTACCCTTCACATGGGTTAGCGTACGAGAGAAGGAAACAAGACCCGGATGGAACTGTGGTAACCCGGCCAGCAAGTGAAAACTTGGAATGTGCGGAGGGAAAGTAAAACCAGGAGGTCCGAGTTAAAGTGGTAACCCGGCCAGCAAGTGAAAACTTGGAATGTGCAAAGGGAACGTAAGTCCATATAAATCCGAGGTAAAGAGGTAACTCGGCAATAAACGACCGGAGCACAGAATTGAACCTGATGTGGCCTTAGCGGCCAAGGCAGCTAAGACCGCACCAGCTTCGGGGACTAATGTTGGGGGGATACCCCCGGGTAGGGTCATGCCGGGGTATAAAGGCCAAGTTAGCCGAGGTTCGGCAAGGCCAAAGCAGATGTTGGCCGGGTCACCTCAAGGCAGGCCGAATCACGGGGTAACCCGGACCAGGGGGCGTTCGCCTAACTAAGTCTCAACCGACTTAAGCAGTAAGTCGGATGTGCATGTTAAACTTATATGCAGGAACAGGTGTGGCCAGATCAGCTATGATCCGGGTCACATCTGGCTTCCAGGAGAAGGAAGGAATCTCGCTGGTTAAAAGAAGCCCCGGTACGCACTACCTGAGCAAAGCAAGCAAGGACAGGACCACCGGGGCGTGGCCGACAAGGGTGACGATGCCCATGTCGGCGGACGCGGGTGCCGCAAAGGCTCACATAGCCAAAGCATGTGTGACGCGGGGGAAAAGTACCCCGGTCGGCTTACTACTTTGGGGGGAAGCATATTCTTAGGAATATGCTTCCACGTATGCCCTAAGCAGAGCCCGAGCTCCCTCTATAAAAGAGGGGCTAGGTTTTCAGTAGAGGGGGTTGGTTTTTTCTGCTATTGAGTTTTGGCTAAGGTTTTAGGTGATCTGTGGGTGAGAGTAAGAGAGCTCCTTCTTCCTCCTCTCACCAATACAGCTCGAGGAGCACTTGTAATCTTGGAAACATAGCTATACAAACTACTGTGTGAAGAATCACTTCACTATCCCTCCCTGGATTCCCCTAGCGTGTATTAGTCCCCACCTTTAGCCTATCCATGGCATCTGCCGTGACACCACCACGACAAATTCCTATATTATGTGGCATGCTTAATGCTTGTTGTCCAATTAAGGGCCTAGACAACATGATGCTTTGTTCTACATAGATAAGATCTTTTTCGCTAGTGGACCGGCGACCCCCGGGTGACACGGGGATATCAATGGAAAACTAGTAGACTCAAGGATAACAAGGAACCACTGTGCTTATTGCATTAGTCCGATCTAAGGAGCTTAATTGCTAAGCGACCTGAAGGGTCTTAATCATCTAGTGTTTGACCATGGTTTTGGTAACAGGCTAGTAGGATTATTAAAGTTGGGATGAAATATACCAAGAGGAGTTTTGTCTAATTATGGGTTGCTCGCCTACACATATATTTATAAGATTATAATTGTTACATTTATCATTCATCCACCTGGCACAATCACTATCGCCATGAACTGAATCTCCCCGCGCCTTCTTTTGCCATCTACATGAAACAACAAACAACCAAGTCATTCTTTACTTTTATGCTTTATATTTCTGAAGTTTACACTTTAGTTCTATTTAAATACATCTCAATTAATCAAAACCCATTCTTATTTCAACACTTGCAGTCAATTCACTCGAAGACCTGTGACAACTTCGGGTGTGATAGAGACTTCACCCATAAACACTTACCTTTGGGCTCCCTGTGGGATCGATATCTATACTTCGAAACTAGCTACAAACGATCTGTACACTTGCAGACATCACAGTACGCTTATTAGCTACCCCTTTGGTTCTGTCTGCAGACCGCAACCCGGCTGTAAGCCAGCAAGGTACAACGCAACGGCCAATGCTCACGATAAAAGACGAAGTCGCCGGCTAAGCGCGAAACAACATCTATTTACAACACACCCAGTGATCAAAATTTACATAGCACATACGTAACGAACGAACTATTACTTGTGTTTTTTGCATGGCGAAAACTACACTGGCTCTCCGAGTTAGGTGGAAAACCAAGACTCCATCGAGTAAAGTTTTGGACCAGCTAGCTCTATTAGTCATCTTGAAACTCGGAGGCTACACCCAGTGGGTGTGCTCCCGCGCCCCCACGGGAAGATGGAACAACCTAGCCAGATGGAGAACCGACCGGACGACAATACAACAAGCAACACGGGGACAAGATCCTAAGTAAAGTTTTGGCCCGGTTGAACCAAAACTCGGGGACTACACCTAGTGGGTGCGCTCCTGTGCCCCCAATTTTTTTAAAAGTCAAGTAAAGGGAAAATGGAGCTTCAACCCGGCTGTATCCCAAACCTTAGGGACTACACCTAGTGGGTGCGCTCTCGCGCCCCCACACTAAGACAAGCACACCTAGAAAATAAAAAAAATAAAAAATCAAGGGCAAAAGACAAACCATACATCCCAAAGACGAAGCTTCCACCAGTTTTACACAAACATAAATTGTTCACAAGAACAAGCAGAAAGAAAATAAGTTCATACAATTCCACTCCGCATACCGGGGATTCAGAGTCAGGGCTGTGGAGTTAGGTCAACAGCAGCCGACGCGGTCCCGCTACTAGAAGGGATATCCGCGCCAAATGGGGCGGTGCCCGGCGAATGAGCAGCGGTCTCGGTACTAGCTTCAACACCATCTTATCCCTCCTGCTCCAACTTCAGGGCAGTTGGATCGCCAAATTCTTGATCCAGCTCCACGGAACTCGCGATCTTGATGGCACATGTGCGAAGCTCAGGAACTTCCCCACGAAGGCCAGCATAGCTGGTACCTTGCCAGAAGCCACGAACGAGGGCGTCCAGCTTCACAGCCGGATACCAAGACTTGACAAGGGACAGAGTGAGTTCCACGCCCCCACGCGTAGCCCACTCTCGCCTAGAGTCAATGGCGTCCGAGGCACCCTCCACTGCCGGAGCAAGTGCATCAATGGTAATTGGCTCCTTGTCGAAAGGCCAAAGATACTCAAAGAGTTCGGCGCAAGCTTTGCACATCCGGAGGGCCTCCCGGCCTGGCCAAGTGCACCAACAAGATCTTTGGACATTAGTCCGCGTCTATCTTCCTCGGCAGGAACGCAGGCAAGTGCCTGCTCAATAACCTACAGATAAAAGGCTGCAACTAACAGAGCGAAAGTCACAAGCTGACTTCAGTAGACGTAAGAAAAAGAAGTATGGCAAAAGAAACTTATAGACAACGGCCTCGGCAATACGATCCAGCTCCTCGCGTGCCTCCTTCTTGCGGGACTTGCTCAATCTATACAACTCCTCTTGCGGTTTATGGGCACCCTCGAGAACCTTGAAGGATTCGGCGTGAACCTCTGCATTCCTCTTGGTCTTCTCAGTGGAGGCCTACAACTTTTTCTTCTATGCCATCAAATTATCAATCTGATCCTAGCGCGTCTTGTTGGATTCTTGCAGCCGGCGCACCTCTACGTGCAGCGGGTCCACCTCCTTCTCCCTATCCACAATCATGGCTACAAGAGGATACCCGAAGGTCAGCAAAAATCGTGAAAATTCACGCAATTGTGAGGACATATCGGAGCCAGTAATCTTATGCCCCAAATCCTGTGTGTTCTTCGCCATCTCCAAAAAATCTTTCTACAGAGAAAGAGAAGTGAAAGGAGAACAAGCACCGTCTGAAATAATGATGCTAGTCGGAAGAAAACCATACCTCCAAGAAAACATTTAGTTGTCTGGCCTCGCCCAGCCCCTGCTCCACCACTTCCACCAGACGCCGCGCCTGCCCCATGGAGATGAGCGCCTGGCTGGAGATCTGTGCAATGAGAGCATTCGGTGATAACACGGACTATGCGGATTTGAACCCGGTGACTAGCACCTCCTCATCATCATCGGCATCAGCAAAAGTAGCTTGTGACGCCTCCGCCACCACCAGCTCGGCGTCGGCAGCTGTAGCCCCGGAACCGGAGCCTTGCGAGCGCCTGCTGTCGCCTGCTGACGGTTGCGCTGAGACATCCGGAGTCACCTCACCCTCCAGCTTCTCGCCCTGTCTAGCGGTTACATCCGGCTGGGCGGCGCTCCAGTCCAGGTTCATGGCCAATTGGGGATGGGGTGGAGGAGTGGTCGCACGGCTCCTGCTCGCGAGAACTTGAGCCATCAGGGAGGCGGCGGGAGCCCTATACAGCGTCAGTGGTGCAGCCGGCACGGGAACAACCGACACAACTAGCACGACTGACACAACTGGCGCAGCTGGGGTGGTGGTAGTGGAGGCAGAACTAGAGGTGTAAAGCAACATAGCCTCACTGCAAAGGCAAAAAAAGTTTGAAAAGGAGCAAAAGACAAAGAAATAAATTGGTCCAGAAGGGCAGTGAGGGACATACCCGGCAACCATCGGCATGGTTGACGCCTTCCTCAACCGGCGTGGTTTCTTCCTGCCAGCCTCTGCTGGGGCAGCGATGGACGACGCATGTCACCGTTTGGGCCTCACCACGGCCGTGGGTGTAGGAGAACCCTCATCGCCATACATGGTTGTGTCAACAACACCAACATTAGGATCCAACTGAAACCGCCCAACCGGCCTGAGCATGACAAAGAAAGGACCCTCACCATGCGGGTCCGACAACCCATCGTTGCTCCGAGAGGGAAGAGCTCCAGCTTCGTAAGCGGATACTTCAGTGGTGGACGATCGTGTGCAAAGTCGGGGAGATCATCATCCCCATCCTGTATTCAGCAAGCTGCAACGTAAAGAGCTATTCAAAAAAGTAGATAACCAGTAGAAAATAACCAATCAAAAGGAATCCATCCGGTAGGACAACAAACTTACTTGAGGCAGGAGGCGACCCCTACGGGGCGCAAGAGTAGATCCAGGGATCCTTGAGCTCCTTCTTCGAGATCATGGCAAACCAGTCTCGAAGAGCCTCAAATGGGACATCCAACCAGGAGGACCGCATTGGGTCCATTGATCCAGACAAATGGCACATCTTTTGGGACCGACACTACCGTAGGAGCACCTGATGCGACATCCAGGACAGAGTGATGTTCTTGGAGGTGAGGCTCTTCTCCCCCACCAGCGACCGCACCCACATGGACATCTTGTTGATATCAACCTGAGCCCCTAATCCTTCATCGCCCAAGCCTGTCGGTTGGAGACGACATTGGAAAACGCCGGCAACCGGATCTAGGCGACCTCAGTGGCATTATGCACATAGAAATACGAGCATTGCCAGAGCTTGGCGGTGTCGGGAAGATCGAGTTGGGGCACCAGTGAAGTCCCCTGCATGTAAATAGCATAGCAACTGGCGTCCACCAGCGGGCCATCCTTGTGGACTATCTAGGATTTGAAGTTGAAGAACTTAAAAAAATGCCTGCATCTGGCGAATGCCGAGGTATGACTCGCAACACGGAGCGTGGTGCATGAGTTGCGCCATGGCATTGACCCCAAGGTGGTAGAGGCATAGATCGAACATATTGAAAAGCTCGATGAGGAAGTCGCTCGTGGGTAGGCCGAATCCCAGAGCAAAGTGGGTGAGGAAGACGACGACTTCACCGGGATCGGGATTTGGGACCCTATCTCCCTCCGACGTGATTCAGGCCTTGACGAGCCTCTTCAGCAACAAGAACCAACCCCGTCGATATTTTGCGATGAGCTCCTCCGTGAAGAAGGAGCTGCACCACCCGCCGCGCTACGAGGTCGTTATATCCTATAGAAGTGACATGGTGGAGAACCTAGGGCCCGTCGTCTCACAGGCTCGTCGCCGCACCGATGAACTTTTTTTGGTGGCGTAGATGGGGGAAGAGAGAGCAGCACTGCAGCGGCAACAATGGAAAGGAGCAAGGAAAAGTGCGAGGGGAAAACCCCAACTCCTAGAGCCCTATTTATCATCACGATGGGCACATCGCCTTGGCTCCCTCACCCCTACGTGGCATGCAACCGCTCCTCTCCCCCATGACGGTTCATTCCGGATCATGTGTGCCAGCGAGACCTGGTACAAAAGATAACAGAGGATTTAATGAGGCACACGCACGCACGGTTACCAAGAAACTGAAGAGACAAGACGGGCATTCGAACTGCTTGTCGTGGCAGACACAAGCGCTGACCTCAGCGGTGAGACCGTTCGCTTCCAAAGCTCCGCATATATTAGTTAGCTGCCTCCATCAACGTTTCACCCAGTGGGTGTCTACTGATTCAGTATCCGGTTTATCCCAACCTGGTACCAGATAAGACAAACAAGTTAAGCTCAAGCCAACATCAACATGAACTACTTCCACTTGATCAAAGAGCACGCAAGAACTTCTGCACAGAGAGAAGCCCTAGCGCCCTCGAGGACTAGTGTCGGGGGATGACCCCCGGGTTGGATAATCCAGGCCAAGCGTGTCGGCTCTAGAAGGACCAGGACGGATGGCCATAGGATACAAATCTACAGCCGGTTGGAACGCTCCAGCTGGATCTCAACCAAGATCACCCCGGCTAGCCCGTCTAGCTAGATCACCAGAGAACCCGCTGGATGGCCAGATCCATCATGTAACCTCAGAATCAGTACCGACGATCTGGAGGGCATAAGAGTTGAAGCAAGCGCATGCCTCCAGGTTCTCAGCTTTGCGTCAGCTTGGCTGTAGTGTCGCCCATACCGCAGGATGTGACACTCGCTCTATGCGGGGAAAAGGTGGCATCTAACCACTTAGCTCTGGTGGCTAACCACTGTAGCTTTGGTGGCTAAACACTATAGCATTGACTACTATGCTATGGCCCACCGGCTAGGCCCCACCAGCCGGCCAACCTTGTAACCAGCACCCCCGATAGTATATAAGGGGGGGGGGTAGGGCTACCGTTAGAAGGGGAGACTTAGCTTCTCTAGATCATCTTCCACCTCTAGTTCTCCTAGTTCATCAGAGATACGGCTCCTAGAGCATTTGTACTAGGCATACGTCTGCGATATAGTAGATCCTTGTAGAAGTAGGAGTGTTGTTACCTCGCCGAGAGGGCCCCGATCCTGGGTACTTCACTATGTCTGTAGTGCTCGTGCCCAATCTCGTTGCGGTAGCCACCGCTAGCATCTGATTGTCCCCTCTTAAGCCATCCCCGATGGCACTGCCGTGTTCCACACCATGACAACAGTAGTACCAGCGCCCTTTGTCGATACATCTGTTCGTGGAGAGGTTCTTAGCCGATATCGAACATGCACATGCAAGACCGAAGGAGAGAGTGGCTATGGCACGTGCGGTAGAGGTGATCGGCTGGAACCCGCCCTCGCAGGGGATGATCAAAATCAATGTCAATGCCGCCGTTTGAAAGAACATTAGAAGTGGCTCAGTGGTAGCAGTGGTGAGATCAGATGTTGGCATGTTCCTGGGAGCATCTACGGTGGCAATCCAAGGGAAGACAGATCCATAGGTTCTGGAGGCGATGGCATGCAGGGAGGCGGTCGCTCTTGCACATGATATCAACGCTAGGAAGATCTAAGTCGTGAGCGACTATAAGGCAGTCATCAATAGCATCTCGGAGGGCACGATGGGTGCTTATGCCCACGTGGTTTGAGAGCGGGAAGAGGCAAAGCAAAATTTTATTTCGTTATCTTTTATTCATGAGTAGAACTTGTAATAAGGAAGCTCATACACTAGCTCATAGTGTCGTGCATGATGCACCAAGTCACCAACTATGGCTCAATCGACCATCCCCAGACCTTTGTATTCCCCTATTGTTGCGACAAGAATTAAGGTGGTTGAACCTCAAAAAAAATCCACTCACATTCCCCCACAAGCCTTTCCAGGCTGATTTTTTCTTCTGGCGAAAAGGACCCGGAGAATAAGAGCATCTCCACTCACATTCTCGGGTAAGCTTTTCCAGGCTGATTTTTTCTTCTAGCAAAAAAATCATGCAATCGTGTTTCTAGGAGTCTAGTTTTTGCCAAATTCAGCCCAAATTATATCTGGTGTTCCCAGGCCGAACCCGGGCACTGGGTGTTCCATGGGAACACCGAACAAAGTTGAATCAGCGAGAAAAGAATCTGCCTTGGCGGCCTCGCCCTGTCAGCGTCTAAAGCGAGTTAGTCCTCATCCCATCGCCTTGACTCCCGCGAAGGACCGTTGGGTAAACGACCGCCTCACCACTCGCCCACGCGTCGCTATAGTGGCACGCCACCGCCTGCCCACCTTCCTGCTGCTTTCCCATTTCCTGCCCTCGTCATTACACCTCTCCCGCCCTCACCGCCCTTCCCCATTTGGCTATAAATGTCGACTCCTCACACCATCTCCAGAGCACACACTCCTGCACCCATTCCTCCACCCCCAAAGCTCCAAGTTTTGGCTAAGAGGAGAAGAGATCAGTGGCTGCGATGCGGAGCGCTATCTCGGTGACCAAGCGGCGGCGAACGCTTTAAGACGCTACTTTCTACAGCCCAGGTAGGCCCGCCTCCTCCATGATAGCGGCTAACTGGTGTCGTCAGACTTCTGCTGCCCACCGATGTGGAAACTCAGCGCGGGCGGCATGCCGGTGCCTCCGAAGGAGGAGGACAGGATGGACGAGATCCAGGCCGCCATTGCTGGCATGGACCCCGACGAGGAGGAAGACCTGGGGAACGACGCACACTAGGACACCTTCTTCGCCGAGCGACGGGCAAGGCAGTTGGTTACCACGAGGGCAGAGGGCCATCGCCGACACGCAACAACTCTGAAGGCCGTTGCCAGTGGTGGAGCATGCTCGGACAGACCCTCGCCGCCATCCTCGACCACATCCCTGACGGCAACACCCCTCGTCTAGGCCACCCGCATCGCTCATCGTCATTGTTCTCTAGGCGGCGCAACGCGGCTTCCTGGACACCCATGAGGATGCTCGGCGCCTCGTCGTCGTCCTCAGTGCCGAAACCGTGCTCCTCCTGCTTAGCGCTAGCGAGCTCGCCACGTTTCATGGCACCCCTTCGAATGGTGAAGCGGGAGGTGAAGTCGCCGGTGTGCTCGTCGTCGCAGACACGTTCACATGACATTGTCATTAACGAACGCCATCACCGTCGAGTGGTCACGTTCGGCTAGTGAGGACGAAGCTGTGCAAGCCGAAGACAGAGCCGACAGAGTGGGCTATTGATGAGTGCACAATTGCATCATGTTTTATATTACTATTTTGCAATGTAGATGTAGGATCTTGATATTTTACGGCGTTCGTGCGCACATTTTATGTCTATTTTCACTAAGATCAGGACATATGATGAATACAATGGACACAATTCTTGGAGTAGTTGTATTTGGGGAGAAAGGGAGTCAAAAACAACGCAAATTGCTTATTTGGTAAATATCAATAATACCAGAAGAAAACCCAAAGCGATCAAGGCATCCAGAAGGTTTAACGACCAACTATACAACGAGAACAATTTTCTAGCCGTATAGTTCCTGCCGTATAGTTGGCGCCGCCATCACCTCCTCAAATAGTTTAATCCCGTGCAACTGGATCAGAGAGACGACATACAAAACAACCAAAAATCGCAAAAACCTCACCTTCGGAAGTCATCTAGAGAGGGGACTTGTCCACCGGGGATCCATCTTCGCCCTGCACAGATCCGGGAGGCTAAGGCATCGACCTTCATCATCAACTGCTACATCACCACCATCTCCATCCATCCTATCTACATCTTGTCTAGATCTTGTTGTAATTCTGTACTCGTTGTGAATTTATACAAGTACTATTCATCTATGATAGATTCCATTGTTATTTCCATGATGTTGATTGCTTCCATATCTGAGTAGATTATTAGTTCTTGGGGAGATGGAGAAACCCTAGTATGAGATTGAAATAAGATAAAGTTTATTATGATATTCATCGCTATGACCATGTGTTAGATTGTCTTCATCTTGATGTTGGGAGAAGTCGACCTCTCAATATTTGCCTCTTGTGGGGACTCGATGGAGGGAACTACTTGTTGGTAGATGGAGGTGTGTTAGCACTTACAGTAACTATAAAGCTGTTGGCACTCCTTACGTATCAACTTGGGAACCAAGGAAACCCACGGAACACTATCCATGCCATGGGATACGTCCTATGAGATTAAGTCCCTTAATAGCGCTGTAATTTGATTGATGTCGATTGTTGTTTGTTGTGGTTATGAGGATGATGTGAGTAGTGGTTGCTGCCTATTTGTATAATTACGGAGTTCCTCCCACACACACATAGTTGAGAATGTTCATGATAATAATCTTTACCTTAGCCCTTTATAATACTAGAGGTGTATCCGCTACTCCCTGAGAACGTCTTTTTCCCATTACAGTTCGAATCTCTTTTACATACTCGATACTTACTTTCTGTATTCAGTTGTTTTATTATACTTATTGTTCTCTTATACCAAAAACCCAAAAACACCTTTTGCACAATACTCCCATTTTATCTTGTTACTTAGAACTTTATTTAGCATTTCTATTGTAGTATTTAATTCAAGAGTTATTAGACTTCAGACTCCTGCACCCTGTGGGATCGATATCTTTATTTCGAAACTAGCTACAGACGATTTGTGCACTTGCAGTCATCAAGCTAATTTTTGGCGCCATTGTCGGGGAGCTAAGCGCTGTAGGTATTTTAGTTTTTGCTTATTTATTTTTGTCTTGCTAAGTTTTGTTTTGAGTTAAAGGTTTCCACCAACATGATGGAGTTTGAGCATATGGCTAGTGCTAACCCACTCAGCCACTTTGGGAAGCCCTATGATATTAATAAAAGAGACAACTCCAACGAGAAGACAAGGGGGGTTGAAATAAATCCTCTACTACTTGGTATTCTACACAAGAAGCAATTTACTAGAGATGAAGAAGATCATGATCCATATGAGCATACTGCATGTTTCGATGATATATGTGGCACTTTCCAATTACCGGGATATACTGCTAATGAGGTAAGGGTTAAAAAATTTAGTCAGACTTTGACTAGTGTAGCTCTCTCATGGTATAGATCTCTATCCCCAGAAGCAACTACTACTTGGGATAATTTAGCCAGTGAGTTTCTAGCAAACTATTATCCATTATCAAAATCTTTTGGAATCAGACGTCTTATAATGACTTGGAGGAACCGTCCTAATGAAGGACTAGTAAGAGCTTATATCAAATTTAAAGATTTACTTAATCAGTGTCCTCATCATGATTTGCCTGAATGGCATTTATTGCATATCTTTTTATGGTGGTTTAATTGAACCCAATAAAATTGAACTAGACTCTTTTGCGAGAGGAGCTTTTATGAATCTTCCTATAACTAAAGCTTGGGCTTTACTTAATAGAATTCGTGATCATAGAGTTTCATGGAATTTTGGTCTAGGAAGCGAAGGAGGCATAGAAATATATTATGATTGTATTCATGACTATAATAAAAAGGCCTGTGTTAAGGAATTATCTAAAGAACTTTATTTGGATTCAGATCTTGTGTTGCATGTTGTTAAAGCTTTTACAAAACACATCAAAGCTCCAAAAGAGGGTTTGGTCAAGTATGATCCACCACCCGAACTTGAGAAGAAAAGAGAAGTTAAAGCAACACTGGCCTCCCTAGAACCAATATATGAGATACCTTTCCCTAACACTACACAGAAGCATATTTTTGAATATGAACAGGTCAAAGCAGTACAGGAGAAGAAGGACGAGGAAAGTATGCCAGAATTTGAGGAACATCTGGAAGAAATCAAAGATGAAGAGGTAACCAAGGAAGCAATTATGGCTATGTATGCACATTGTAACATAGTTGAACTTGATAAAGAGACTTGCATATTGGTTGAAGGAAAAACAAAGGTAAAAGATGTGGGTAAGCCTATTCTTCCCTGCATATTTAAGGAAACCTCGCATTATGGTTTATGCGATCTTGGCCCCAAAGTTAATGTTATATCTAATGCTTTTTATTTAGAAATAAAAGAAGAAATAGGACCGTCTACAATTGGAAATACTGATATGACAATCATGTTAGCCAATAAAACTCTTAGAATTCCAAAGGGAGTAGTTTAAGATGCAACTGTCCCAATTGGCAATAAAAACTTTCCTATCAATTTTGTAGTTGTTGATATGCCAGCTGACACTCTTTGCCCAATTATATTTGGAAGAAACTTTTTGAGTGATGTAGGTGCCAAAGTTGATTTCAAAAAGGAGATTGTGTCTCTTAAGCTTGGGGAAGCAGAAAAAGAATTCCACTTTTCCAAATTTAAAGACGGACCTCTACAAATACAAGAAGAAGAGAAAGAGAAAACTATTGAGGAATGGCAGCTCTTTTCTTTAGTGATCAAGAAGAAGAAATAAATGAAGACTCAAATTATGAAGAAATAGTTATGGAGGACAAGTCCCTAGAAGAACTAGAAAGTGAATTCAATTCACTTCCCATTATAAGGCCTCCAACTAATGAGGCTTTCGAAGAGCCAGAAAAGAGAGGGGGATGAGGAATTACTACCCCCAGAATTGAAAATTCTACTAGATAATCTTAAATACAGATTTTTAGATGATACAAATAATTTCCTGTTATTATTAGTGCTAAACTTTCAAGAGATGAAGAAGAACTCATGAAAATACTTAAAAAGCATCGCAAGGCCTTTGGGTACTCAATGGATGATTTGAAGGGCATTAGTCCCATCATAACTGTCCATCGAATATTCATGGAGGAAGGTGCTAAACCAGTTGTGGAATTTAATAGATGACTGAAGCCCGAAATGAAGGAAGTGGTAAGAAAAGAAATAATACGCCTATTAGACGCAGGTATAATCTATCCTGTAAAAGAAAGTGAACGGGCAAGTCATGTTCATTGTGTCCCTAAGAAGGGCGGCTTTACTATTGTTCCTAATGAAAACAATGAATTGATACCTACTAGAACTATTGTTGGACATAGGATGTGTATAGATAGATTTCAGGAAATTGAATAAAGAAACTAGGAAAGATCACTATCCTTGACCGTTCATAGATCAAACTTTAGAGAGGTTAGCAAACCACACTCATTTTTGATACTTGGACGGATACTCTGGTTTTTCTCAAATAGCTGTTCATCCTGATAACCAACTTAAAACAACTTTCATTAGTCCTTATGGTTTACATGCTTACCGTCATATGCCTTTTGGTTTATGTAATGCTCCAGCTACTTTTCAAAGATGCATGACTGCTATTTTTTAGGATTTTATAGAACCGATAATGGAAGTATTTATGGATATCTTTTATGTCTATGGAACTTTGTTTACTAGTTTCTTGGATCATCTCAAAAGAGTTTTGTAGCGTTGCGAAGAAACCAATCTTGTTTTAAACTGGGAGAAGTGCCATTTTATGGTCAAAGAAGGTATAGTCCTTGGACATAAGGTATTAGGTAAGGGAATTGAAGTGGATAGAGCTAAGGTTGAGGCCATAGAGAGAATGCCACAACCTAGGGATATAAAAGGTATAAGAAGTTTCCTTGGTCATGTGGTTTTTTATAGAAGGTTCATTAGGAATTTCTCTAGAATATCTAAACCTTTGACTAACCTTCTGCAAAAGGGAGTAAGATTTAATTTTGATGATAAATTTCTTATAGCCTTTGATAAACTTAAATATGCTTTATCCCATGATCCTATCACTAAACCACCTATCTGGGATATGACTTTTGACTTAATATGTGAAGCTAGTGATGATGTTGTAGGAGTAACTCTGGGACAACATATAGGTCACAGATTTAATACTAGTATTATACATCATGCTAGTAGAACTCTTAATAGTGCTCAAAACAATTATCCTAAGGAAGAGAGAGAACTTTTTGCTATATTTTTCTCTTGCGATAAATTTCGTTCTTATATAGTTGATGCAAAAGTAAGAGTTCATACGGATCGTGATGGTTTAAAAGAACTCCTTGAGAGGAAAAATCATAAGCCAAGACTGATCCGTTGGATCCTTTAAGAATTTGAGTTGCGGATTATGCAGAGGCAAGAAATAAAGATGTTGGATGCAGTGTCCATATTCGCCCAGCAAGACACCAATCTTATTGATAGGAACTTTAGTCCTAATGATTTTCGTTTACGAGAAATATTAAATGAACTAAGGTCAATTCCTCAAAAAGATAAGAAGTCTTTGTTGTTGGAGGAGCTTGTCATCCCCGAATAAGTAAACGGTAAGTGCAAGGTAAGTGTTCTTACTCAAATAAGTGATTTGTTTTCATAAATTTTACTTCTGAAATTTTTGCCTTTGAATTCCTTGTGTTTTTCTGAAGTTTCTGAAGGTTTTTACCAACTATACGGTCGCAACTATACGATCGAATAAAATCTCCCGCCGTATAGTTGGTCATTAAACCTTTTGTACCTTCTTCGCGAAATTGTTTTGGATGTCTGGAAACTATATGGTCGCAACTATACGGCCGGAGAAAGTCCTCCCGCCGTATAGTTGGTCGTTAAACTCTCAGAAGTTTTCAATTTTCAGTGTTTGGAAACTATACGGTCACAACTATATGGCCGGAGAAAATCCTCCCGTCGTATAGTTGGTCATTAAACTCTCAGACATTTTTTGATTTCCTTTTTCGTTTTGCCAAAAAAACAAATCTAGTGCTTTTGTCGGTTCCAAGTCGGTAACTTAATCGACTAGGGTTTGAGATATTTGGAAATATATGCCCGGAACCAACTATACGGCTGGAGCTATATGGGTCGCGCCCGTATAGTTGGTCGTTACGCGCCAGGACTCCTCCAAATCCACGATTTCTTTCCCTGTTTTATTAAGATTCTTTTCTTGGGCGTGAATTTGGTGTTTCTTGCGAGTTTTACCGACCTATGACCCCCCCCCATATATACTGTCGTTGTCTCTCTCTCTAATGATAATCACGAGGAATCAATCTATCCATGTGTTATCCCATCCCAGGCCGTGGAAAACCCCTGGGTCTCATTGCTCCTCCCAAGGACCACTCTCGCAACCCGTCCATGGAGGACGATAGCGAGGAGGTGGAGATGATTAGCCCGGGGTACAAGGAGTACATCAAGCCAAGCTTCTACAACAACGATTCCGATGAAGATTGGAGTGACATCTACATATGCCGTGATGTCTATGATCCCCCGGAGATCAACTGGACGGCAATGAGGAGAGCTCAACAAGAGAGAGAAAGCCACAAGCCACATGGAAAAGGGCGTGTGGAGATGGTCAAGTTCATCGCCACGGACCCCAGATTGCACAAGCGTAAGGAATTACCTAATATTGGTGCAGGTGCTAGCAAAAGAGCGATAGTGCCACTCTTAAAGCCTACCATGGGTGCTTGTATGAGGGTGAAGCCTCAAGAAGAGTAGAGGAACGGTTTCCACTTTCCCGATCCATCAATTATAGATGAGGAAGAAGAAGTTGTTCCTAGGACCAAGGACCACGTGCGAGCATTTGAGATATATCAGAATTAGGAGCTACTCCATCGCTTTAACGTCCGTCATCGTCTCAAGGAGATAGAGAAGAAGGATGATATTCTCCCATTGGTGACTAAACTCGCAGATAAAGTGGACACTTTGCAATCTGATTTATGCAGGTGCTATAGCCGCATCATAGCTCTGGATGATACCAACAAGAAGCTACCTATCGCGGTGTTACATGCCATGGCGCCACAGTGATCTACAATAATCACGGTATCAAATAATCGCAAGAGATTATTTGATCCCGCCTGGCTTGATTCCAAGCCTGGGGAGATCTTTAAGACCTTGTAATTTATCTTATAAGTTTTATATTACTATTTTAGTTTTGCATTAGTTCAAATTAGAAATAAAGTTTGCATCATTAGAATTCCCTTCAAGAATAGTCGACCTCTTTTATGAAATTCTGAGTTTATTATCATATATGTAGCAATATTGAGTTTGTGCTTGTCTTATTGGATATACGAATGGCTTGAGTATAATTTTACTTGCACTTGATGATAGCAATAGGAGTCTTCCACACCATTGGTATTAATGAAACATATAAAGATAATTTGGTCAATATGTTGTAAGTACATGGTTTGATTTACAAAGAAGAAAAAATATCTAATCAGTTAAGTTAAAAAAGAAACCTTGAACAAAGGAAAATTAAAAGTGCTATCAAATTAGAGTGAGAACAAGACAAGGTAGAATATTCAAGCTATAAAGATTGCTTCATATACAATTTGAAATTGGTAATTGAGATCGTTAAACTTTGAATTCCTACATAAAGTGGAATGTATGGCTAGCTCCTTTGCACAAAATTTAAACAAAAGTGTGAGCATATGGCTAACATATATATATATAAACCATATTCAGCCTTCAGGGTGTAGAATAGTTATTTTGCATCCAACATATTTTTACGTTGTTAGATTGAAAAAATTATGTTATATATACGAATAATTATGTTCATATATTCACCACAACCAAAAAACCGATAAAAATGGAGTTTATGAGTCATTATAGTGTAAAAAACACAAAAGTACGTATTTTACGTCATTTTTATACAGTATGTAAACCAAAAAATTATATCATTTTTAAATTTTCTTATGTTCTTCTCGACTTACCATGTAAGACGAAATTTATGTGACGTAAAAATAATATACGGTTTAAAAGATAGACGATGAGTGTAGAATAACTATTCTACACCCTGGAGTCAAATAGCGCGACTCTCTCTCTATATATATATATATGTCTGTAGGATTAAAATACGAGAGCACAATCTGATTGACGGATGTGATATAAACCCATTTAGAGAAACTAACGAACGTTGTATCTGGAGCATGATGTTGATTTTAGAAAATATATGGCGCATGTCATCCACATACATGAGTTCTTCCACCTCATGTGTGACCCATCCACACACAATAGTCCTCTCCACGGTGTGGCATGGACCATGACAACATACATTTTTGCATATCACGCATGCTAGGACACAGAACCAAGAACACACGTCTTTCCATGAACCAAGAACATACGCATTTTCTTCAAACTGAAATAGAGCGTCCTCTCACTCAGCCATCACATGTCCACTGAGGCGTCAAGAAGATATCATTTTTTTGATGTTTTATCTGTTTGATTTTCACCCACATGATGGCAGTTTTTTCTGTCTAGATGCCTGTCATGAGTAAATATGCAGGTGTGGTGTTTGTGAGCTATTTTTTACGATACTCATATTCACTTGGCGCCTATATGTAGTGCCATGTAGTTTCTGCGGGAACGAATGATAGGAAGCGCGGGAAAAAGCACAAGGCCACTTGGCAGGAAAAGCCACAATCATTTGTACACGGTATTTAGGGCACCCTAGAAATAACAAAACAATTGACTGCGGTGTCTACGACACATGTGAGAACCACAACAATGTGACGGTAGTGTCTAAGACATAAATGAAAAACCACAACGATGTGATGGTGGATATAAGACACAAGTGAAAGGACAAAAATTATCTCCTATAGTCGGCGCTTAGCAGATTTTGACGGATGAAAAGAGGATGTCGTTAGCCGAACAATACTAGGAACCGACGATGTGGATATTGCGGGATCATATGGTAGCAATATCAGACGGTTATATAAGTATGCGCAGTTAGCCTGGTGGGTAGGAAATCCGCGTCGATATATATGCGTTTTACTTATGGTGTCTGGACACCATGGTGTCCCAGATATTTTACATATATATATATAGAACATATTCATACTACACCCGGGTGTAGTTACACCCACACGTGTTTCACACTATATAGACAGTATCTACCATACCGGAAGGTATGTACGTGTAGTATGAAGTATATAAGAATATTTGGGCAGTATATATACTATTTTTTTGGTAGTATGTAATTTTTATTGACATACACCTTTTGTACATATAAATATGACGGTATTTTACATATATAGTGCAAACTATAGGTGCACTTGCAATTTTTTCACCTAACTTGCTTGTAAGTATCTTAGATATAGTATATGAACATACTCAAATAGATAAACTATTACAAATACTTCCGTAAGGTAGTATATGAGATGTGGGTGTAGTTACATCCGGGAGTAAGAAGTATTTTTCATATATATATATATGTATATATATATATAGACGTGGATTTTATAAGCACACGGCTAGCTACGCACGTAGTAGGAATCGTTGGATATAGCGAGCAGAACGGTCCACCAATCTCTATGCAGCGATGAGAGAGCAAAAATTGAGTAACGGTGCCAGGTGTTTCCGTCTCACACCGTCATCTCCTCCCCGCACATGCAAGAGATAAAAGCACACCGTCCTATTTTTGTCATGTGAGTTCACCATCGCCTTTTTGTGGTATGCGTTTTCCGTCGTCGATTGCTTTTTTGGAATCCATATGATAACAAAGTTATGGATGCTAGAGCCAGTGGTTTGTTTTTGTGGACAAATAGTTTTTGTGATATTTACTATGATTATTACTTTTTGTGTATCCATGCGAACGCATCTATGATGTGGCATTTACCGTGGGTGTTCGTTTTACGAGTACCATGTGAAATGGTTTGTGGCTGTGCAAACCGTGGGTTGCATGCATATGGCAAATCCAATTCGAGTGTGGAAAAATATGATGGTGGTTTATGTTGGTTGGCAGGTGCTTTTTTGTGGCCATACGTGCGTTTTAAAATGTGGTTGTACTTTTTGTTGGCAAGTGGCATGGCAAAACCAACTGGTGTGGTCACTGTTTTCCTTCCTTGCATGCACTATGGATGTTCTCTTTTTCGCTGTGGCAAACCAGTTTTGTGGGTAGTTTGCCTACACACCTCATTGCTCAAGGTGGACAACTAGCATGGCAACCCCAGTCCATGGTGTTGTATTTCTGTTTCGTGGCTTGCTATGCACCACACCAAGCCAGTGGTGTATGCATTGTGGTTATTTTCGTTTTTGTGGCTTGCTCTGAACCACACCAAAAAGTATTTTGCCACGTCGTGGTTTTCATGGTGTTGTGGCTTGACGAGGTGGTGTTGGTATATGACAAATTTAGAAACTGTGGCTTGACGTGGTGTTGTGGCTTGACGTGGTGTTGCTATATGGCAAATTTAGAAATTGTGGCTTGACGTGGTGTTCTGGCTTGACGTGGTGTTCAAATTGTGGCTTGCGTTGACCA
The DNA here is from genome assembly GCA_910589775.1 of Avena eriantha. NCBI lineage: Eukaryota > Viridiplantae > Streptophyta > Magnoliopsida > Poales > Poaceae > Avena > Avena eriantha. The sequence continues at coordinate 503,460,209 of OU342740.1, read as the reverse complement.
CCTGCAAAATATCACCGCACATGGGCATGTGTTCTCACTGTAATCGGGGAAAAATTTGCATTGGAAAAAATGCACCCGGCCTAACACCGTTAGTGGAGGTTGTGCTCCTGGGTTCATATCAGGTGCTCTATGTAGTTGATCCAACGACTGTATGGGCATGCGTAGCTAGCCGCCTGAGTATTCCACTATTTTCGATATATATATATATATATAGGACATATTCATACTACACCTGGGTGTAGTTACACCCACGTGTGTTTCATGTCATTTAGGCAGTATCTATCATACTGGAGACTATATATGGGTAGTATGAAGTATATAAGAATATTTTGGCAGTATATATACCACTTTTTTTGTAGTATGTAATTTTTATTCACATACTCTTTTTATACATACAAATATGACGGTATTTTACATATATAGTACAAACCATGGGTGTATTTGCAATTTTTTCACCTAACTTGCTTGGAAGTATCTTAGATATAGTATATGAACATACTCAAACAGATAAAGTATTACAAATACTTCCGTAAGGCAGTATATGAGACGTGCGTGTAGTTACACCCGGGAGTAAAAAGTATTTTTCCTATATATATATATATATAGTTGTGCATAGGCTTAGGACCGTTGGATATAGATATCACATGCATATGCTCTTTTAGATGCTAGTGGCTAGCTATTTCTTTGCATAAACGGCGTCTAACGGTGTCTATTTGATTGTGCATGCATGCAATGCCAGGGTTTCAGACAAACCCTAAAATTTTTAGAGAATTGTTTGTCCTAGAAAATTTTAGAAGCTAAAAGGGGAATGTATTGAGAACAAGACTTACAATAGGTTTGCATGAAATGCTTCATGGCAAAGTGGTTGTGCTAGTATGAAAACCCTTACTATCCGGTTATAGAATGTACCGCCTTATTTGGCAAACCCTAAAATTTTAGAGTGCTGTTTGGCTGAGAAAAATTTAGCACCTAATATGGGGATGTATTGAGAACAAGGCTTATAAGAGATAGACAGGAGGGTGCAGTGTCTTTTTTTGGCGATGAAAGAATGACTAAGTGTTGTTATGGCAAATACGGTTGTGGCTAAATGAGTAGCTAGTACCCTCGTTTTGGGTTATTGCTACTATAACTAAAAGCAACAACGGTTAGGGTTTTGTGCGTGCAACTTTTGTGTAGCTGGCTAATTTGATGAAAGAATGAATAAGGCTTATTTGGCTTAGGGTTTTGTGCATGTAGCCTTTTTGTAGCTGGCTAATTTGATGAAACATTGAATAAGGCTTAGTTCGGTTTGTGCTAGTGCGCATGTTGCTTGAGTGTAGCTGGCTAATTTGATGAAAGAATGAATAAGGCTTATTCAGGTTAGGGTTTGTGCATGGAACAACATAGGGTTTGCATGGTAGTAACGGCGTTAGAAATGCCATATGGGGATTAAGCCTTTTGGGTATGGTAACATGTGCACCCTATATCAAAAGTGGAGAGAATCAACGGTTGATACTCTATGCGCAGCTACGTCCGTGTTTAGCTGGCTATTTCTATATATATATATAAGAAGAAAATAAATAAGAAAAAGAGCGAATGTGTAAAAAGCAAATATGCATACACCACTATATTGTAGGAAGACAAAGAGACGTTTTGAGATTTTGAATCCCAAGTGAATATGTTAATCCTAAAACACTTGGGACTACCTTGCTGACTCATTCGGTCGAACCGAATACTTTTACATCATGTTAAGATTCATCTTTTGTGAACTGTTGATCACTAAGGTGTGGAAGCCTTCTAATGTTATTCAGATGGTTCGAGTAAGGTACTATTCATGAACTTATTCCTATGTATCATATATGATAAATACATGCTGCAACTGTCTCATTTATTTTATCGATTCAGCTTCATGAATATGAGGATCACATCTATTAAGCTAAACTTGCTCGGGACGAGCAAGAGTCTAAACTTGGGGAAGTTGATGAGTGCATAATTGCATAATGTTTTATATTACTATTTTGCACTGTAGATGTAGGATCTTGGTATTTTACAGTGTTCGCGCGCACATTTTATGTCTATTTTCACCAGGATCAGGACAAATGATGGATACAATGGACACAATTCTTGAGACAGTTGTATTGGGGAGAAAAGGAGTCAAAAACAACGCAAATCGCTATTTGGGAAATATCAATAACACCAGAAGAAAACCCGAAGCGATCAAGGCATCCAGAAGGTTTAACGACCAACTATACGGCATGACTAATTTTCTAGCTGTATAGTTCCCGCCGTATAGTTGGCGCCGCCATCGCCTCCTCGAATAGTTTCATCCCATGCAACTATATCAGAGAGACGACATACAGAATAATCAGAAATCGCCGAAACCTCACCTCCGGAAGGCATCTGGAGGGGGAACTCGTCCACCGGGGATCCATCTTCGCCCTGTGCAGATCTGGGAGGCTAAGTCATCGATCTTCATCATCAACCACTGCATTACCACCACATCCATCCATCCCATCTACATCTTGTCTAGATCTTGTTGTAATTTTCGTAGTCGTTGTGGATTTATACAAGTACTATTCATCTATGATAAATTCTATTGTTATTGCCATGATGTTGATTGCCTCCATGTCTGAGTAAATCATTAGTTCTTGGGGAGATGGAGAAACCTTAATATGAAATTGAAATAAGATAAAGTTTATTATGATATTCATCGCTGTGATCATGTGTTAGATTGTCTTCATCTTGATGTTGGGAGAAGTCGAGCTCTCAATATTTGCCTCTTGTGGGGACTCGATGGAGGGAACTACTTGTTGGTAGACGGAGGTGTGTTAGTACTTACGGTGACTATAAAGCTGTTGACACTCCTTACGTATCAACTTGGAAACCGAGAAAACTCACGGAACACTATCCATGTCATGGGATACGTTTTACGGGATTAAATCCCTTAATAGCGCAGTAATTCGATTGATGTCGATTGCTGTCTGCTGTGGTTACGAGGATGATGTGAGCAGTGGTTGCTGCCTATTTTCCAATTACAGAGTTCCTCCCACATATATAGTTGAGAATGTTCATGATAATAATCTTTACTTTAGCTCTTTATAATACTAGTGGTGTATCCGCTACTCCCTGAGAACGTCTTTTTCCTATTGCAGTTCCAATATCTTTTACATATGAGATACTTACTTTCTGTGTTTAGTTGTTTTACTATACTTATTATTTTCTTATACAAAAACAAAAACACCTTTTACACAATACTCGTATTTTATCTTGTTATTTAAAACTTTATTTAGTATTCTATTGTAGTATTTAATTTAAGAGTTATTAGACTTCAGACTCCTGCTCCCTGTGGGATCGATATCTTTATTTTGAAACTAGCTACAAACGATCCGTACACTTACAGTGTTCCGGTCGATGAGGGCGAATTCCTCCTAAAGATGGCGTTGGAGGCCTCCTTGAACGACATCCCACCGATGCCGGGCCCCAACGCATGCACCTGGTCCAGAAAGGACTTAGAGCGTTAGGAGGCCGAGCGCGTCCAATGTCTGCAGGAGCAGGCCGAGCGACAGGCCGCACGCAGAGCTCGCTGAGATCGCCGCTCATCCACCTCGATGACAGCAAGGATGACGAGAGCGGGCCGGGACTTCGTCGCGGTAATGGCGCTGCGACGACACCGTCCATGGTAGCTCCAGGCCACAACCCGCCCAACGACGACGACGACGACACCAACGACGCCAACTATATTGTCTTTTACCGCCACTCTAGCATGTGATCGGCGCACTGTCGGCATCCTCTTGTTTTTACTATTTTCGATGTTATTTTAAGTTGTTCTTAACCTACTGTAGTCAAAATTCGGGTATATGTCCAAATTATGAACTCATCTATATTTTAATACATCCGCCTAAATTATCTAAATTTGGTTACTTTTGATAAATTTTGGACGAACTTTCAAATTTCCGCGAACTCATCCTGAGAACTGGGAATTCGGTCGTTTTCAGACCGTGGTGCCGGATTTCAGCCTGACAATGCCGAACGTGGAGATCTAATTGCTGTTTTTTTGTTGAAAAAAGAGAGATGCTGTTGGTCAAAGAAAAGTCCATTCCGACGGTGTTGACCAGCGCAGCGCCTTCTACCCACAGCTCGTCCAGTTCCATTCGGCCCCTTTTCTCGTCAGATCCACTCTGCTCTGTGCCATGGCGGAGATGATCGCGATTTCCCTCTCGGCGAAGGTTGCCGCGGTGCTATCCCACAACGCGGCTGTCGACCTCTCCTCTCTCGTCGCCATTCGCTCGGGCATCGCCGCCGCGGCGCGGGACCTGGAGCTCCTCCGCGCGTTCCTCCGGTTCGCCGACTCGCGCCGCGGCACCGACGCGCTCGCCTCTGCCTGGGTGGACCAGGTGCGAGACGTCGGCTTCCAGCTGGAGGACGTGGCGGACGAGTTCGCCTTCCTCTCCGGCGGGGGCTTCGTCCGCGCCTGCGCCAACTTAAGCGCGTGGTTTGCTCTGTCTGGACGACTGAGAAAGGCGCGGGTGAGGCTCCGCGACCTGTCGGGCGCGAAGGAGCGGTACGGCATCCGGACAGCTGAGGCTTACGCTCCCGACGGCGGCGACGTGGCCGTCATTAGCCGGAAGCTGGCGGAAGAAGCGCACTTCGTGGAGGAGAAGGAAATCGTCGGCTTTGTGGCGCAGAGAAGGTTACTGATGAAATGGCTCACGGAGGACTCTGACTCTCGGCGGACGCTGGTCTCTGTCTGCGGGATGGGCGGCGTTGGTAAGACCACTCTGGTGACAAACGTGTACAAGGAATTCGCGGCAAGCCGCCACTTCGACTGCGCTGCATGGGTGGCCGTCTCCAAGAACTTCACCACGGAGGACCTCCTGAGGAAAATTGCCAAAGAACTGTACCGGGACTTCCGTGCCGACATGCCGTGGGACATTGATGAGATGGACTACCGGTTGCTGATGGAGGCTTTACGTGGGCATCTCGCCAAGAAGAGGTACTTGTTGTTGCTGGATGATGTCTGGGATGCCAACGCGTGGTATGAAATCCGCAATGCATTTGTCGACGAGGGAACCAGGAGCCGTATTATCGTCACAACTCGCAGTCAAGATGTTGCCTCTCTGGCAGCATCCACTAGGATCATCATGTTGGAACCGCTACCCGAGCATGAAGCATGGTCGTTGTTTTGTAACACCACATTCAGGGAAGATGCCAGCCAGGAGTGTCCACGTCATTTGGAGGATTGGGCTTTCAAGATACTTAGGAGATGCTGTGGTCTACCATTGGCCATTGTATCAATTGGTAACCTTCTTGCATTGAAGAAAACAGAATTTGCTTGGAAGAATGTCCACGACAACCTTGAATGGAATGAAAGCAGTGATTCTGGAATTAAGCAAGTGTCAAGCATACTGAATCTGAGTATCGATGATCTGCCATACCGCCTGAGAAGATGTTTCCTCCATTGCAGTATATACCCTGAGGATTTCTGGATCAAAAGGAAAATCCTGATCAGGTTGTGGATTGCAGAAGGCCATATTGAGGAAAGGGGCCAGGGCACAATGGAGGAGATTGCAGATGATTACCTGAACCAGCTAGTGCAGCGTAGCCTGTTTCAGGTCACGGAAAAAAATGAGTTTGGACGAGCGAAGCGGCTCTGCATTCATGACCTGATCAGGGATTTGATTCTGCAAAGGTCAACAAAGGAAGGTTACGCTGTATTCGCAAAGTGTCCGCCAGAATTGGATTCAAGCAAAAGGATCCGTCATCTTGTACTTGACCGATACCGGAGTGATCATCTACCAGTTCCAAGGATGACATTGCTTCGCTCCTGCAACGCATTTATGGCAGATCTGGATTCCTCACTCTTGTCTGGTTTTAGGTTATTAACCATATTGAACTTATGGTTCGTTCAGATAGATAAACTGCCTAGCTCACTGCCCAATCTTCTGAATCTGCGGTATCTTGGCATCCGTTCCACTCTCATTGAAGAGCTTCCACTGGATTTGGGAAAATTACATCAGTTGCAAACTTTAGACACCAAGTGGTCCATGGTCCAGAGTTTACCGCCTAGCATAACAAAGCTGAAGCACCTGCGCCACCTGATATTGTATAGACGCCAATCTGCAGATTTCAGGTATCCAGGCCCTGGTAGAGCAATTGCATTTCCACGGGGAATACAAAATCTAACCTGCCTGCAGACCCTTAAATTCATTGAAGCTGATGAGAAGATGATCAAATCCTTAGGAAGCTTGAAACATATGAAGAGCTTAGAGCTATTTGGTATGCATGAGAGCATTCTTGTTCATTTGCCCTCATCCATCTCCAAAATGAGCGGCCTTCTGCGCTTGGGGATTGTCAGTCGAGATGCTAATGTAACATTGGACCTGGAGCCATTTTATCCACCACCACTAAAGCTACAGAAACTTTCGCTGACAGGGATGTTAGCAAGAGGTAAGTTGCCTTCATGGTTTGCCCACCTAGATAACCTCGTGCAGTTGCGGTTATGTTCATCTGAGCTCAAGGGAGGCTCAATTGGATTGCTCTCATCGCTTCCCAGGTTGTTACATCTTACCCTGAATAATGCATACAGTGACATGAGCTTGACTTTTGTAGAAGGTTGTTTTCCAGTTCTTAAGAAGCTGAGCTTACAATGCTTGCCTAACCTTTCTCACATCGAGTTTCGTAAAGGGAGTCTTGTACATCTAAATGTGTTAATCCTTGGCCGTTGTGCTGAGCTAACTGAAATCCCCCAAGGCATTGAGAACCTCATACAGCTTGACAACCTGGAGCTCTTTGAGATGCCGAGTGAGATAATAGAAAAGATTCAAGATGGGGAAGCATTAGATGTGAATTATGAAGATTCTCAGCGTACTACAGCTGTTAAGACCTCCCTCTGGCATAACGGACATTTGTTGCAGAACACGATACACACCAACCTATTCAGGTGTTCAAACATATAGCGCATTAAAAGATAGAATCAGCATGGTGTGAACTGTGAAGTCTACTGAATTTGAGGTCTGTCACGGACGAGCTTAAAACCTTCCTTCAGCTGCTATCTGGTGAGAGAGATAGCATTGGTGGCCAAATTGGCAGTGAATCTAGGGCGATAAGCTGGGACTGCACGGACTAATACAGGAGAAATTACTTATTGCATTTTGCGGGGAAAATATTGTTCGCTGGATCATGGATCTCAGTGCTTTACTAGCTGAACTTTTGTAGTCATTGTAATTTTTTACATAGTCATCAGTTGAATTACCGTATGTTCTCGAAGCGATGATCGGTAGGGCTGTGTTGTTTTCCAGTTTTTTCATATAAAAGTGTTTTATGCGAGCTTTTGTGTTCATCAGAGGAATGCTATACAAATGCACAAGGGATTAGCATATAACTGAAGAAAGGTTAACATGATGACATTCTGAGATGCCACTTTACATACGTATAATAAGTTAAGACGAATTGGATTCTTGCTATTACACGAGATTCTGGGTACAAATTAGCTGCGAATAAAAATCAGGTGTTATGAGCTAGGTGGTAGATCTGTACGTACACTTCTCCACCCAGATGCTGGTGGCACCTAATGATTCCAAGTAAAAAAGTTAACCATCAATCTCACTGGAGTAGTACACGGGAAATCAACATGTATATTACGTACTGTATAATAACTTCATTTGGGGTTACACGGTGTTAATTGGTCACAAACTATGAGTTACAATGTGATCATTTCAACAGACAATTCCTATCTGCGTACGCAGCAAAACGCATCGGAAAAGAACCAATACAATAAGCATATCAAACAACCTGGAGAAGCGCAATTCTTGAACTGCAGCAGCAGATCCAAATGGTCGGATAGTTCAGGGGAGATCTTTGGACATCCTTGATGGCACGTCTATAGAGTGAAGATCAACAACTGCTGGCAGTAACAGGTGTTGGTCCAGCTCATCCACATCACTGTCACCAATAATGGATGAAGATACTGAATCCATATCATCGTCTAGTAGAAAATCAAGGACAGCTAAACATTAGCAATTTTGGCAAAAAAGAAAAAAAGTACGAATGTCAGCAGTTCCTAGCAAATACAGGATTCTAGAAGAAAAAACTAGCAAATAGAACAAGTGTACAATGTCTATAAATCATCTTGAATTCTTTACAAATGTCAGCACTCAGCGATAATACGAAGTGGCTTAAAGAGAAATAGTACTCCTACCGATTCAGTAGAAACAAAGAATCTCTAATATTGTTCCCCAAGTTTCCCCAACAAGAGTAACACCATGACCAATTATCTTTCCATGATGAATCTGCAAATATGATCAATATGCTACGAAGAAAAAAGCTTACATAACGGCCAAGGAATTCTTGAACAGTAAACAAAACGTATTACTACTATGCAACCAAACAGATGGGGGGAGGGGGATGGAATTGCACAGGACCAGAATGTTCCCTTATACTTGTTAGTAAGAGACTAGGAAATATGCCCGTGCGTTGCACCGGGAAAAAGAAAATCAACTTTCGAAGAAAATATTTTATTTTTTATAGCACAAATGTCCGTTGATCACAACGATAATAAAACGCAAGGAGCTTGTTCAGACTTAATCCGGCTTCTGATGCTACCGTTATTCGCCATCATCGGCAACTATTTATACATAGTTTTCGCTTCTGACTTTAGAAAGTCCATTCAACTTGTAGGTCGCGGCCCATCACCCATAACAGAAACTCCGTGGCTCGCCCATATGGACATCGACGAACGGAGAACATTTTAGTGAGCATGTGGGTTGAATCTTCAAAAGTTGAAGGTTTAAAAGACATGCCCACTATCAGGAGCAACGTGGCCGCTGTTGATCCTTTACAGAAAGGAAGCGCCTATCCTCGGTCTAATTCTCGGCCGCCGCACTCTTCCGCGATAGACGCCCTCCTCTCGCCCACCTCAACACCGTCGTGATGACCCAAACGACGACATCGACCCAACACTGCAAGGGCTGGGAGATCTTCTCCCTCAAGTCCTCAACATGGCCGCCTGTGACCCAAAATCCAAAAAATATACCAACTTGAAAAGTTGTAGACTTAAATAGGCAATTTAAATTTGAATTTGAATTTGAAATTTTATATACATTTGCATTTATAAAGACAAAAAATAGAGAAATTTCAAATGCACAAAAATACACAAAAAGCTCCGTGCACTCAGATTCATCTAGCACAACAGCACCAACTAAATAAACACACTCGTCTAGCTTCCGTTCTCTCTATTCCATTCCCATTAGCTAGCTTTGTTCTATCTCGATTTTATTTTGTGCGTTAGCACCAAGTTCGTTGAACTGAGCATGCAGCCTAGCAGTGAACTCGGCCCGAGCATGAAAATGCATGCGTATACATATTATGCATTCTGGAAATTCTTTGGTCTAGTCCGTTCGGATGGGATTCAGTAACAAAGATCATATATTCATATGCATGTGTCAGTATTAGTATATTGGACCAAGCAGAGGAAACCCCAAAAATAAATTGGTTGGAGGCAAAAATCGAAAACAGATCAAAGTAAACAACTTTCGTTTCTATTATCTGCAGCAAAATTTTCTGATCTAGATTGGTTTAAAACATCGAGGCTAAATTCCTGTTTCAGGTCAACATCATCGGTCAGGCGTACAGAGTCCACACAAGGTCTCGAATTGGAGCTACATGTGCGGGCGTGGGATTAAAAAAATCCGACACTTTCGAGGTCTTGTTGCTCCGGCTCAAGGCTATTCGCGATTCATATGTGGCTCCTTCGGATCTAAATCTGGAAAAACTCAAGTAGCAGAAGATCTCCAAAATCAATAACACAAAAGGGTAAAAAATAAGAAGAAGAATCGCACTCCATCCGCAGACTAAATCGAAAGCCAACAAAGAGGGGTTGATTGAAAGAGTCTGCCTAATTTTGTCCTGGCGCCTGGCGGGCTGTCGCCGCCGCCGGCCGCTCACGCTCAAACCTCCTTGATCTCGTCATGGTGAAGCAACACGAACAGCGAGGTGGAGGCGAGCTTGCAGGCCGGCGTGGCGTAGGGAGCTGGAGGCCGGCACGCGGCCATGGGGCATGGAGCAGACGGTCGGCGTTGAGGAAGGATACGATGACTGGGAGGCGAGCTGTTGGAGCGGAGGGACAGCTGCCGCCGCATCGACCTGGACCGCCCATCCCCGGCCGTGGGGAATTTTCGGTACGCCACCCCCGCCCGTGAGTTCCCCGTTGCCAAAAAAAAGTATTTTGACTCATGGGTGGCACAGTGGGTAAATAGCCAAAAGTTGCAGGGTAAAATCGTTCAAAGAAAAAGCTGATTGGCAGAAGCAATCATTTCTTTATTATTAGGTACAGATATAGATTTTGGAGGAACACATAACTCAGAACATACAATGAACAATAACACTAAAAATTTTGTTAACATTTTGTAAGTATACAGGCCATTTAGAACGTGAATTAGTACACAACAAGCTGTAGCTAACAACTGCATAAAGTTTACTTAAAATGTAAAAGACAGCTACTTGTGTAGGCACTAGACACGAACTCACCAGAGAATGCAGGATAAGTTGCTCCATAACTAACAGTAGAGACTTGAATGTTTTTTGGTAGAAGGCGGTTGAAAAAGGAACCTAAGAATTTCGCAAAATGCAATCAGTCACCTGTGGTTCCGAGCAATTCAATAAGATAAAGACATAAAAGTAGTGATGCCGACCCACTCTTGCTAGCCGGTTTACCCATCCCGGGGCTGATTTTTTGGTTTATGTTCTTACATACATCATCTGTAAACTGGTTGCAGTTCTTTGAAATCAAATGATATATGTATTGCCGCTGTACTCCCCTGCGAGAGTTTGGATGAACGAGCGAAATTCTGCCCTAGACATGGCAGTTGTGCCCATCCATATCGACCTTCTGTAGACATAGCCAGGGCAAGATTTTGGTTCCACTTCAAAAAACCCACTTACTGGTAGATCATGCGCTCCAAAAACATATTCCAGACCATGAACTGTTAACAATAAAACAATGGTTTCAAGCTCATAACTCTAGCACAGTACAAGCCACAAAACACTGGTCTGGGAAATGTTGTAAACTGATACAGGTGGGAGCATTAGCTAATAACCTAATGTACAGTTAATATGACATAACTAGCAACCTCAATCAGTAAAATGTATAGATTGCTTCCAGTGAACATAGCTCATTGGACTAGGACTCTACCATTTTCATTGGCCGTAAACAACTAGTTGTGCTAGCTCAGTATCCACATGTTACTCTTAGTTTGATAAAAATCGAAAATGTGCCAATGCCACCCCAATCAACACTTCTTCCGAGAAGAGCGGCACTGAAACCTCGAACACAATTCTATCCAGGGGTTTGCCACCGGAACCTTGCCAATAGATAAGCCCATACATCATTATAGTTCAGTGCTGCTTTCAATTTTTAGTTTATCACTGCATCCCACAACATCCCTGATCCCTATGCAACTGAAAATAACTTTGCCTTGACAGCTAGCTTCATCTTCTACATGACCTATACAGAGAAGAAGACTACAGACAGACGTAAAAAAACTGAACCCGGAATAGTACATACCGTACTGGTCAAGTGGTCATCACAAATTCAGGCCACGATCAGTCGATCACACCTCAAATTCGCAACCAAAAATTGCTCAGAACTTACTTTTCCTTCTACTGTGCCCCACTACATTGCCTCTTCCAAGCACTAGATCAAGACTTACGGAAACAAATACCTCAATGTAATCCTCCTATTGAAAAAAGAACATGATCTAACTAATTCATATTTTCTAAATTATTCTATCTTTAATTTATTAAAATGGACGAGCGCGGCAACGCGTGCCTTCGTGGTCTAGTGTTCTCAAAGAGATGACCGATAGGGCTGTGCAGCTTTCTACTTTTCATATAGAATAGAGTATAAGTATTGGGAGTGCCTAGATCTCAGGCGCATGAGAACTTCTTATGTCTAAGTCGCTGATGTCATCCTAATATTTGTGCTAATTCTCAGTTGCAACCTAGTTGCAACTCATAAGATTTGTACTAATTCTCAGTTGCAACCTAGTTGCAACTCATTAAATTCTCAGTTACACCCTAGTTGTAACTCATGTGTAACTTACACTTTGTACGAATCACGAGGTAAATCGAATGGTGAAAGAGGCGACAGTAGTTCTCTGGCGCCTGAGAACTAGCAAATCCGATAAGTGTTTTATGCAAGTTCTTCACGAATATGTATTTGTCACAAGATTGAGCACAAATGCACAATAGATTAACAGATAACTGAAAAAAGATTTTACATGATGACATTCTGAGAAGCCTCTTTACATATAACTGAAGACATAATGAACTGAATTCTTGCTATTACATGATACTCTGTGTACAAAGTAGTTGTGAGTAAAAATCAGGTGTTAGGTGGTTGCACATAGTGATTCCAAGGGGAAAATTTTAACCATCAATGACACTGGAGTAGCACATGAAAAATCAACATGTATATTCCAATAGATTGGATTTGGGATTACATGGTGTTAATTGGTTACAAAATATTCCATGGTCATACAAGCATTGCGCGAATGATCGCCTAAACACAAAGGACATGCTCCTAAGGAAAAGTTTCAGTCTAAATGACAACGGCCACCGCAAAATTTGCGATAATAGGTCTCTTGAAACTAGAGACCATCTCTTCTCGAGCTGCAGCTTTAGTAAGCAATGCTGGCAATCTATCAATGTTAGGCTCGACAACACTTTGGATCTCTCTTATATGATCACCGCTGCAAGAAGCAACTTTAGAATACCTTTCATGCTGGAATATTTGGAAGAACAGGAATGCTCTAGTTTTTGACAATGTAACTCCTTTTAGCGCTTGGTCTTTAAAAGGGACCTTTTCCTTCTTTCTTATATAATGAAGGATGATTGAAAACCTCTCTAGTTTCTTGGCTAGACGCTCTATAGTTTTTTTCCTGAGCTAAACCCTCTTGTACATATTGTTTTCCATTTTAATAAAATTTACTGTCGGGGCCTCCCTACAGTTTTCAGCTCAAAAATAAAATAAAAATACAAGCATTGTGCTAGACCAGGGTTTCAACTTTCAACATCCACGCTAACATGACCACAGTTAACAACATCAGGCCATTTGCAGCGAAGGATGGCAGACCTGGCAGCACACGCGAACACGAGATACTAATGCCTGAACAATTATGCAGCAACGGAGCAAACAAAGAAGAGTTGCAAAGTGACCTTTTCACCAGACAATTCCTATGTACGTGTACAGCAAAACTCGTCGGAAAAGAATCAATACAATCAACATTCAACTATACATGGATATCAAGCGACCTGAAGTAGTACAACTGTTAAACCGTGGTAGGGAACCCAAATGGTCGGATATTTCAGGGGAGATCTTTGGAGAGCTTTGGTGACACGTCTATAGTGTGAAGATCAACAACCGCTGCTGGTAGCAGGTGTTGGTCCAGCTCATCCACATCACTGTCACCAATAATGGATGAAGATATTGAATCCATATCATCATCTAGTAGGAAATCAACGACAGTTCAATATTAGCAAATTTGGCAAAATAACAACAACAGAATGTCAGTAACTAGTAACTAGCAAATACAGGAGTTCAGAAGAACAAACTAGCAATTAGAACAAGTGACACAATGTCTACAAGCCATCTTTCGCTCTTAAAGAATGTCAGTACTCAGCAATAATATGAAGTGACTAGAGAGAAATAGTACGGATTCAGTAGAAATCAAGAATCTCTGATATTGTTTCCTGCACTATGTCTAAGTTTCCCCAACAACAGTAAACCATGACCAATTCTCTTTTCACAATGAATCTGTAAATATGATCAGCATGCTAACGGCCAAGGAATTCTTGAACAGAAAATATGATCAGTATTACTACTACGCAACCAAACAGATTTATGGGTGTTATGAAATTGCACATGCCAAAATGTTCTCTTATATTTGTAAGAGATTTGGAGTAACACATCATTCAGAACATACAACGAACAATCAACAATAACACTAAAATTTCTGTTAGCATTTTTGAAGTATACAGGCCATTTAGAATGTGAACTAATACACAACAAGCTGTAGCTAACAACTGCATAAAGTTCACTCAAAATGTAAAAGACAGCTACTTGTGTAGGCACTAGACACAAACTCACCAGAGAATGCAGGATAAGTTGCTCCGTGACTAACAGTAGAGACTTGAACGCTTTTTGGTAGAAGACGGTTGAAAAAGGAACCTAAGAATTTCGCAAAATGCAATCAGTCACCTATGGTTCCGACCAATTCATCAATAAGATAAAGAAATAAAAGTAGTGATACTGACCCACTCTTGCTAGCCGGTTTACCCATCCTGGGGCAGATTTTTTGGTTATGTTCTTACATACATCGTCTGTGAAATGGTTGCAGTTCTTTGAAATCAAATGATATGTATTGCCACTGTACTCCCCCGCGAGAGTTTGGACGAACGAGCGAAATTCTGCCCTAGACATGGCAGTTGTGCCCATCCATATCGACCTTCTGTAGACATAGCCAGGGCAAGATTTTGGTTCCACTTCAAACACCCCACTTACTGGTAGATCATGCGCTCCAAAACCATATTCCAGACCATGAACTGTTAACAATAAAACAATGATTTCAAGCTCATAACTCTAGCACAGTATAAGCCACAAAACACGGGTCTGGAAAAAGTTTAAAAATGATACAGGGGACAGAATTAGCGAATAACCCAATGTAGAGTTAATATTTGTCATAACAAGCAACCTCAATCAGTAAAATGTAGATTGCTTCCAATGAACATAGTTCATAGGACTAGGACTGTACCATTTTCATTAGCCACAAACAACTAGTTGTGCTAGCTCAATATTACTTAGTTAATGTGCCAATGCCACCCCAATCAACACTTCTTCTGAGAAGAGCGGCACTGAAACCTCGTACATAATTCTGTCGAGGGATTTGCCACCGGAACCTTGCCAATAGATATAAGTCCATACATCATCATAGTTCACTACTGTTTTTCAATGTTTAGTTTTTCCCTGCATCCCACAACCTCCCTATGCAACTGAAAACAACTTTGCCTTGACAGCTAGCCTCATCTTCAACAAAACCATACAGAGAAGAGAACTACTCCCTCAGTTCCAAAATACTTGTCGTGGTTTTAGTTCAGATTTGAACCAATGACAAGTATTTTGAAACGGAGGGAGCACATACCTTAAGAAACTGAACCCAGAATAGTGCATTCTGTACTGGTCATCACAAATTCAGACCCGATACTACCCCTCAAATTTGCAACCAAAAATCGCCCAAAACTTTTATTCCCTTCTACCCCGCTACCTAATTGCCTCTTCCAGGCAGTAGATTAAGACTTACGGCAACAAGTATCTCAATGTAACCCTTCCTAGCTCATCAAAGCAACTATTCCCTCCGTCTCAAAATAGATGTCTCAAATTTTTCTAAATTTGGATGTTGATCGGAGGGAGTACTATCAATATCTGTACAGCATCCATGTACAAGGTTACGAACCAAGTGCCACCAAGTACGAAGAGGGAGAGAGGCGGCAGAGGGACAAAACCTTCGATTCCGGAGTGGAAGACGCCAAGGCCGAACCAGTAGAGATAGTTGTTTATGGGCGTCAAGTCGTACACGTTGAGGATCACCGGCGTGCCGCCGCCGCCGCCGTTCTGGGCCTCCATGCCCGCCCCGCGCCGCCGGCGAAGCCCACGGGCGCTGCAGATCTCGTCACCGGCGCAGCATCCGCGTCCGGATTAGTGCTCGGGGGAGAGGGGTTTTCTTCCGTTTCGATTTGATTTTGCTGGTGTTCGGTCTGGGTTCGGAAGAGGGGAACGGAAAGATTTAGTTTGATGAGGATCACCTAGCACCACGCCTCCTGTCTCTCGAGGGTTAATCGTTGATGGTTTTGTTGCGCGCTCCTCTTGCTGTTCGCGTTTTCTAGAGTAACTGACATGGAGGACATCTTCAGGGTGGGTCCATCGTGTCGGCGGTGATGTAGGGTTATTTTGTGGGTGGACACAGCTTCGATCTTGTTTGGTGATGCAGAAAGCTGTATGATTTGTAGTAGTGGGGAGACAACCCACAGCTCACGAAGGCGCGCGCACGACACGGGCGTGGCTACCTCGGTCCCGGTGGTAGAAGAGAGGACAATCTATATCTATAGCTAATAAGAAAGAACGAATTATTTTTTTCGGTCCAACATTTTTTTGGACCGTTTTACCCTCCCACCAAATCACATATTACAACCGATGACACAGGTAAATAAAAAAACCGCGATCGCTAAACCTCGATCGCTAGCCGTAGAGGAAAAACTCGTCCGTGAAAGCCTATGTGGCCCAACCGGTAAGGCTCAATAAAATCGTACGAACAGTTTTCGTTCTTTCACTAAAACGAATCTGACGAGGGTTTAACTCATCAATGCCCATTGTTATGGACTTGGGTTTTGGAGAAGGAGGGAGTGCTGGAGACATCTATCGGCTAGCAAACAAGCACACAGGGGACAAATGATTTACCCAGGTTCAGGCATCGTAGAGGTCCCTACTCCTGCTTGTCTGCTCGTGGAATTATTGAAGGAGTCGAAAGTTACAATGGTGCGCAGATGCAATCTGGCGAGAGTTGTGGAAACTAGGGTTGCGTGTGTGTCCTTCTCGCTGCCCCCTCCTAGCCTTTATATAGATAGGCTAGGTCTCGGGTAGCAGGTCGAGTCGGTTACAAGTTAGGGTTCTCCCCTTCAAACTTTCTATCTTTAGCTTTTTCTTGCCTCTCAAGTAATCGAGAGTCCGTAGGTCACTCGAGTCCTTTCGTCTGGGCCTTGGCGACACCGTAGGTCTATACGTATTTAGACCGTATATATCAAGCTCGAGTACCTGTAGGGTATACCCATGTCAGTAGCCCCCGAGTATCCAGTGGAATCGCAGATTCGACTGGGTAGTTTTTGAAGTCTTCGAGTGCTTGAATGAGTACGTTTTCCGACTGCTTTCATTTATGTCATAGGGATTGTTGATATACGTGCCTGATATAGTCGAAGTATCGGTATCAGTTAACCACCTTAGGGTGAAACAACGCAATCTACTCGAACTCGAGTCCCCGGACTCGAATCCGGAAAAGTGCTGGCGTAATTCGACTCAAGCCGCGAAGGTCTTACATGAGTCAAATTCCAGTTATATGAGTGTGAGCACTTGACGCGTCCGTCAAGGCATGTTCATCGTGCCTGTAGGCACGGATATGTTTCTGGTAGTGCGCAGTTAAATGCGTTGTCAGGCCTTTATTCAGTTCTTACCTTCACGCTGTAAGCGCGGCATCCGAATTTTATCATCGCGGAGATGATTCGGGCAACCCAGGAGACGTAATCCCTTTGTAGGGAAAATTATGAGGCGGTGTCACCATGATCTGCGAGTGCTGATGTAATCAACGCACAGCTTTTGTGCAAATAATCATAGGGTGCGCGGCCAGCGCTCCCTATGGGAGTACCCCCCGAGTGTCTGGTTGAGTCGAAGACTCAGGCAGGGACTAAAGAATTTTGCGACTGCTGTCATTTTTGTTTGTTTGAGTCAAAAACTTGGATTGCGACTGCTGTCGTCTTTTGCTTGCTTGTTTCAGTCGAAATTGTTTCCAGCGCTCCCTATGGGAGTAACCCACGTCCATAGTCGAATCGTTTTTCGAGTGGTTGGGTTTGATTGTGATTGCCTGTATCCTTGCAATAAGAAAAGAAAATCATAGGGTGCGCGGCCAGCGCTCTCTATGGGAGTAGCCCCCGAGTGCTTGGTGGAGTCGAAGACTCTAGCAAGGACTAAAGTAGTCGTAGTTTTCTGCTGCGTAGCTGTTGATGATGTCAGTGCTGACGCTTTCATGACCTCAGTTGTCCGCGTGAGCGGCTTTGACGGGACGTGACGAGCGGTGGGTCCCACTTTCTGACTTTGATTTGACTGGGCTTGCGTAATCTTATTATTAACTGTGCCTCCTCGATTTCCGTGCAGTGGAGGGATGGTTCGCGCTTCCTCTTCCCCACGTGTCGAGCGCGATATGTGCCACGCATCCAATAGGGTTTTTGCGAGCCGTTGGATTGCATCTCTTAGGGGTTAAGTAGCGATGCTACGGCGGTAAATTTCCATCTGCGCCCTTTTCTTCCTTGCTGCCATCGCCATTGCCGCTTCTCCTCTGCTTTTCTCCCGCGCTCATCTCCTCCTCAGCTCTAGACCATCTCTGCTCGTTTCCAAGTTATTTTCTGTGTTCTCATCGCCACCGCAATGGGGAAGAAGAAAGGAGGTGCTGCCGTTGAATCCGCCGCCACCGCTGCTGCGGCGAAGAAGAGGGGTGGCTCCGCTGCTGCGGGCACCAGTGCCGCCGTTGGCGGGAAAAAGAAAGTCGCGGGCTCCCGCGTGACCAATGGCGCTTGGCGCCCTTCAATCATCAAGGCGTCCGATCTCCGTCTTGTTCGCCAAGATGGAGTTATTTCTGCAGCAATCGTCGACGCGTGCGTCCCTAGCGGTGAGACCATTCCTGTGCCTCCCGCTGGGTTTCGAGTGATGTTTCTTGCTTTCATCATTCGCGGCCTTTCTTTGCCTATCCACCCCTTTCTTAGGGGTCTCCTCTGTTTCTACGGGCTCCAGCTCCATCAGCTGTCCCCAAATTCAATTCTTCACATCTCTTGTTTTATCACCCTTTGCGAGTGCTGGCTCGGAATCGAGCCGCACTTTGGTCTTTTCAAACGCTTATTTAAGCTAAAGCATCAGTCCGCCTCTGACTCTTTAGTTTACGACGTAGGTGGTTGTGGTATCCGTGTCGACCCATCTGCCACCTATTTCGACATCAAGCTTGCCAAGTCCGTACAGGGATGGAGGGACAGATGGTTTTATGTTCGCGACCAGAAGGCTCAGGACGAGCATTTTGGACTCGCGCCTTTCGACCCCGCGACTCCCTGCAAGAAGATGCGTTCTTGGAAGAACGTGATCATGCCTTCCGAACTCGCGGAGACAGATGTGTTATATCAACGCGTCTGCGACCTCAAGAGTCGCATAGGCGCAGAAGAGGGAGGCTGCGCCCTTGTCAGGACTTGGCTGCGTCGTCGCGTCCAGCCTCTCCAGGCTAGGGTCCATCCCATGTTTCAATGGGGTGGCGTTGATGATGTCACTCGTGTGTCTGCTGATGGCATGTCCACGAGTGAGGTAGATAAGAGGGTGCGACTGGTCACGAAGTACACCTTCAAGGATGTGCTTCCGAATGAGCCAGTCGTTCCTCCCTTTGATGCTTCGAATCCTCCTCCCGAGGTACAGTCGTGCTACGCAGTAGCTTATGTCCGCGATTGCTTTTTTGTTGCTTACTTGCTCGAATAGTTGCTCGGATGACAGCTCAACAGACCTCTTCGGAGTCGCTAGGGGACCATGTGAGTATATCTTTCCTTCTTTTGTATTTTGGCAGGCAACGCCTTCTGTTGCCCTCTCTGATTCCTTGATTGGCGCAACAGCTCCTTGTAAAGGAGGCCACGCGAGTGGCGGAGCAAGTGATGGCGATGGGTCGTCAGCATGCGATGCTGGAGACGCGTCACCGTGTGGTCGAAAGTGAGTGCTTCCACGCTTGTTCCTTTCATCTTCTCTCTGTTTTGGTATGTTCGACTGATAGCCAATTATTTTGACTGCCATGTAGCTGAGCATAACGCCCTTCTGCGCAATGTCGCATCCTTGGAGAAGACATTGGCCGCAGCTGTCAAGGGACGCGATGAGGCAATCGTGGCTCGTGATGATGCTCGAAAGCGCGAAGAGGATCTGCGCGCCTCTTTTGTGGCCAGGGAGAAGTTGTTCGAGGAGCAACTATTCTCAGTCGCCAAGGCCCTCTCAGGTACCTTTTACTGGTTGATTTTTGATTGATGCTTTTCTCTGCTTCTGGAGTTTTGCCGGTGGCACTAGAAATTTGATCCATGTTTTTGGTGTAGATGCTGGCGACTTGAGTTTTGACCCGCAGGCCCTTCGTCGTGATGACGCTCTGGCCGGCGCGGTGTCCGCGGTCGAAGATCGAAGCGCCACCATCTAGGATACATTATCCAAGGCCAAGGTCGCCCTTAGTCGCCTCCGGGAGGAGTTGATGCCAAAGGCGGAGCAGGTCGATACTATGGACGAGCTGGTGGAGTCGCTCGCCGGGGGCGTGCCTTCTACCTACAAGAACTCCCTCCGGGCCGCTGGTGCAACGATGTCACTCGCCATGGTGCAGGCCCACGGAGTCGAGATAGATCCCTCTGCGGTGTCGAAGACAATGCCTGTTGGCGCGGATGGTCAGCAGGTAGTTTTCGCTCCCTTTGCGACTGCCTGTGCCAAATACGGCCATTCTTTGATTAATACCGTTGCCAAGTATTCGGAGGAGCTTCAGCGTGCTAAGAAGGCGGCGAAAGCTTCGGCTTCTGGGGCAGGCGGAAAATCAGTGGCGTCTGATACTGCCACGGACTTGATGAAGCCTCTGAAGGCGTCGAAGTCGAAGAAGCCAGCTGCTCCATAGTTAGCTTGTGTAGTAGATGATGAATTGTCCTTTTGCTCTAAGAACATGCCTGCTGGTGAGTGTGCTTGTGAATATTTTTTATGCTTATCCTAAATGCATCTGCTATCCCTGCCTTTGTGTTAGTTTGGTTGTCTTATTTGCTTCTGTCTTGATCTGTGGTAGGGCACATCGAGTGGTCCTGTAGGGGGAAACCAGGATCCATCATCTCTTGATGAGACAGTGGTACCGCCGTGCTCCAGGGTAGAGGAGCTGTCTTTGCTGTCGCGACTTCGTGACCGCGTGAAGAAGCTGGAGCGTGAGTTGCCCTTGATCCGCGGTAACACAGATGTGTGGAAGTCAAAGGCAGAAAAAGCCGCCGCCCGCGAGCAGTATCTGCTTGGCGAGGTGACGCAGCTGGGCGACCAGTTTAAGTGTTAGTTTGCTCATCCTCATCTTTTTCCTTTGTAGATAGTCGCAGTGGTACGTTGTACTCATGCTGTTGGTGCTACTTCGTGTAGTTGTTAGCGCACACCGTCCGCAAGAGGAGAGGGATAGGATTGCCATCCGTCTTCATGGTCTCACCCAGGAGCAACTCCAAGAGAGTGGATACTTCTGGGTGGATCATGATCGTGCGACTGCATTGGCGACCCTGTAGGATCGCGCTTCGCGAGTGCTGCTCTTTCTGAAGAAGTCGCAGTCATGTTTGAAGAATATCTACCGAGCTATGTTCCCGTTGGATGACACGCCGTCAAGCCTGTTGGCTCTCCTGGCCAAATTTCAAGATATGTCCGCGGTTCGCGAGTGCGTGAGGCAGTAGTTGGTGGCTGGTGCCAAGGCTGCCCTCTCGATGGTGCGATTGCACAGGCCTGACGTGGATGTCGCCGTCGTAGCTTCCGGTCTTCCAGCGCCGCCAGCCGGATCTGCTTGGAATATGGTGCCGCACTATCAAGCGGTGGACCACCCAGCAGAGGAGATTGTC
Source organism: Avena eriantha (assembly GCA_910589775.1). Classification (NCBI taxonomy): domain Eukaryota; kingdom Viridiplantae; phylum Streptophyta; class Magnoliopsida; order Poales; family Poaceae; genus Avena; species Avena eriantha. The sequence continues at coordinate 503,438,792 of OU342740.1, read as the reverse complement.
GACTTCTTCGAGGAGCAAACGAATGTTCTTCTGTTGTAGCAGTAACCAGATTTGTATCCTGCACATAAATGTATTTGTGTTGTAAAGTTCATATGTATATATTTGTATGTAATTTATTGTTGAACGCGTACAAATAGCTTTTGTAAGCGTAAGGTGCGTTGCACTGTGCGAGTCCTTTTCGTTAGCCTGGCCATCCCTTTTATCAACCTGCCAGGTGCGTTGCAGCTGGGTTGAATTTGCGTTAAGGGGTTCGATTGATGTGCCAGCTACTCAGGATGTCGCGTTTATTAGTTCGAAGAACAAATTTGTGTAGGGTGGCGTAGCCCCTGAGTTCAATAGTAACAGAAGTGAAAAGAAAAAACACAGAGTTTGGGGGCACTTAGCTTTTATTATTTGGAGAACGGTACGAGGTACAATGTGTGGCTAAGTAGCCTTGGCTGGATAGCCTTATTTGCAATGTAAAAGTAAAACAACTAGGGGTAGAAGCGTCACAGTTGTGCGACGTTCCAAGGGTTGGAGTATGCAACTCCTGTTTCTAGGTCTTGAAGGCGATAGGCGCCACCTGAGATTACTTCTGTAACCAAATATGGTCCTTCCCAGGGGGACTCGAGCTTGAGATGCCCCTGCTGCTTCAGTCGCAGGACCAGGTCACCTTCGACGAAGGATCTGAGGCGAAGCCTTCTACTGTGGTAGTTGCGCAGGTTCTGCTGGTAGATCGTGGACCTTTCTGCGGCGATTTCTCTCGCCTCGTCGAGGAGGTCGACGGAGTCTTCGAGTGCAAGAGATGACTCTTGTTCGCTGTAAGCGACTATGCGCGCTGCCTTGTACCTTACTTCGGCGGGTAGTACCGCTTCTGCCCCGTGCACCATAAAGAATGGCGTGTAGCCTGTGGTGCTGTTTGGAGTTGTACGTAGGATCCAGAGTACGGATTGGAGCTCGTCTGGCCAGCAACCCGCAGCTTGTTCGAGTGGTCGAAGGAGTCGCTTCTTGATGCCACTGCAGACGAGCCCGTTTGCTTTTTCTACCTGACCGTTGGTCTGTGGATGAGCGACTGAGGCATAGCTGATGTTGATCCCCAGGTTTTCGCAGAATTCTTGGAACTCCTTGGATGTGAAGTTCGTCCCGTTGTCAGTGATGATGCTGTGCGGCATGCCGAAGCGGTAGACGATGGACTCGAAGAACTTGACCGCATTGTGACCCGATTTCTTGGTCACTAGCATGGCTTCGATCCACTTGGTGAATTTGTCGACTGCGACCAAAAGATAGAAGTAGCCTCCTTGCGAGGACCTTGGGAGCTTGCCTACCATGTCAAGCCCCCATTGTGCGAAGGGTCAGGCCAATGGGATAGGTCTTAATTCCGCGCCTAGAGCGTGTGGTTTCTCCGCGAATCACTGACAAGCGTTGCACTTTTGGACTATGTCCTTGGCGTCGCGCATGGCTATGGGCCAGTAAAATCCAGCTCGTAGAGCTTTGGCAACGAGGGCGCGACTGCCGGCGTGGTGTCCACGGGTTCCTTCATGTATGTCGAGGAGGACTGCTTTTCCATCGGCCAGGGAGACGCATCGTTGTAACACGCCTGTGATACTGCATTTATATAGTTTGCCGTTGATAACAGCGAATGCCTTGGAGCGTCGTGCGATGTGTCGTGCGCCCGTCAGATCGTCCGGTAGGCGCTTGCTGAGGAGATATGTAATGTACGGCTGCGTCCAGGATTGTTCGATCATCATGACGCTCATTGGCCCTTCGAGTCCTGTGTCTGGTTCCAAGTTTTCGAGTGCCATTTGCTCATTGGGTGGCATAGCCCCCGAGTCTGTTGCTGCGCTTGTTTTCTTCTCTGCGGCCTTTGGCTTGATGGAGCATTCGCAGATGCGCTCGAGAAATACCCCAGGTGGTATGGGGTGCAGGTAGAGCCTATGTTGGCGAGTGCGTCCGCCTCCTAGTTGCTTTCGCGACCTACATGTCGCAACTCGCAACCATCGAAGTCTCCCTCGAGTGTATCGTAGAGGTCGCGGTATGCGATCATGTTGTCATTTAGTGCGTCGCACTCGTGCATTTTTTGGTTGACGACCAGCTTGGAGTCGCCATATATGATGAGTCTCTTTGCGCCGTAGGCTTTTGCCATCCTCATCCCGTGCAACAGGGCCTCGTATTCAGCCTCGTTGTTTGAGGCTGTGAACTGCATTCGCAGGATGTATTTCAGCTTGTCTCCTTGAGGTGACGTCAATATGACACCTGCTCCTGCTCCGTCTTTCCGCTTAGATCCATCGAAGTGCATTGTCCAGAGGTAGGACATATCTGGCTTGTCCGGGAGTTGGTTTTCCATCCAATGCACGAGAAAATCGGGGAGAACTTGTGACTTGATTGCGTCGCGCTTTTCGTATGTGATGTCTCGTGGAGACAGTTCGATTCCCCAAAGCGCGACTCGTCCCGTGGCGTCGGGGTTATTGAGGATATGTCCCAATGGGGCGTCGCTGACTACCACGATTGGGTGTTCCTGGAAGTAATGGCGCAGTCGCCGGGCGGTCATGAAGACGCCGTATGCCAGCTTCTGGTAGTGCGGGTACCGCTATTTTGTTGGCGTGAGGACCTCGCTGAGGTAGTATATCGGGTGTTGTACGCCATGGACCTTGTTTTCCTCGGCCCGCTCGACGACGAGCACTGTACTAACCACTTGGTTGGTAGCGGAGATGTATAGCAGTAGTGGCTCCCTTTATCGTGGAGTCACCAGTACTGGCGAGGTGGATAACAGGCGCTTGAGGTCTTCGAATGCTTCTTGCGCTTCCTTGGTCCACTCGAATTTTTCAGCTTTGCGGAGGAGCTGATAGAAGGGCAGTGCCTTTTCTCCCATTTGACTGATAAATCGACTAAGGGCCACGATTCGTCCGGCTAGTTGTTGGACGCCTCTTCTGTTCTTTGGCTTCTCCATGGCCAGTATGGCCTTTATCTTTTTCGGGTTTGCCTCAATCCCTCTCGCGGAGATGAGATACCCGAGCAGCTGTCCGGATGGTACGCCAAAGGCGCATTTGTCCGGATTGAGCTTAATCCGGTAATGATCGAGGTTGGCGAATGTTTCACGCAAGTCGTCGATTAGAGAGGCTTCCTCCTTGGTTTTGATTACTATGTCGTCGACATATACTTGGATGTTGCGACCCAATTGCTCCTTGAGGCAAGCCTGCATGCACCGCTGGTAGGTGGCTCCCGCGTTTTTTAGCCCGAAGGGCATTGTGTTGTAACAGAACACACCAAAGGGCGTTGTAAACGCGGTCTTCTCTTGGTCTTCCTCCTTCATTCGAATTTGGTTATAGCCTGAGTAGGCATCGAGGAAGCAGAGGCGCTCGCATCCAGCGGTGGAGTCGATGATTTGATCGATCCGTGGTAGCGGGAATTGATCTTTTGGGCAGTGCTTGTTTAAAGAAGTGAAGTCCACGCACATCCGTAGGATATCCGTGTCTTTTTCTGGCACCAGCACCGTATTGGCGAGCCAAGTGATTTCCTTGATCTCGCGTATGAATTTGGCCTCGAGGAGTTGTTGATCTCCATGCCGACTGCCTGCGCTCGTGGCTCAGACAGTTGCCTGATTGTTTGCTTAACTGGCCTTGCGTCGGGGTTGACGTTGAGTGCGTGCTCGGCGAATTCCCTGGGAACTCCTGGCATGTCCGCAGGACACCAGGCAAAAATTTCCCAGTGCTCACGAAGGAATTCGACGAGCACGAGTTCCTATGCGGGACTCAAGTTGTTGGCGATGAGGGCCGTTTTGGCGGGATCTGTCGGATGGACCTGCACCTTCTTTGTGTGCACATATGAGTCGAAGGAGAGATCAGGTGAGCTTGGCCTGCTCGGGGGGGGGGGGGGGGAGGCTGTTGTCTGTCGTTTCCTTCAATCGCGCGAGCTCTTCCTGCATGCCGAAGGACTGGGAGATTCTGTTGAATTCCCTGTCGCAACTGTCAGATCGCTCAAAGCTTCCGTTGATCGTGATGACGCCGTTGGGACGTGGCATTTTCATCTGCAGGTAGGCGTAGTGGGGTACCGCCATGAACCTAGCGAACGCGACGCGTCCGAGGATGCAGTGGTATTGTGAGGGCTAGTCGACGACCTCAAAATTGATGCGCTCACACCGAAAATTCCTTGGCGTGCCGAATATGATGTCGAGGTTGATTTTGCCTAGGGGGTATACGCCTTTTCTTGGGACGATGCCGTGGAATGTTGTGTCCGATGCTTCCAAGCAAGTTAGAGGGATCCTCATTGCTCGCAAGGTACTCGCGAATATGAGGTTGATGCCGCTTCCGCCATCCATGAAGACGCGACTCATGTCGAAGCCTCCAATTTGCGCTTCGAGTACGAGGGGGCAATGGCCTGGGCGAGGTACTTGAGGCGGGTGGTTTCGTTTATTGAAGGTGATGCATGACTCACTGCCACTGAGGTACTCAGTGGTGGATGGTGGTGAGTGCATGGCCAAGTTGACTTGGCGAGTGATGGCTTTCTGCACCCTGTTGGAGGGGCGTCCCTTTTGGATCATCATGGTACCCATGGCCCGTGGGTACGGTTCTCCTCCGTGGTGTTGGTCCGGTGCAGCTCCGTTCGGTGGTGGCCCCGGTGGAGGTGGCGGTGCGCCATGTGCCACGGCGCTTGGAGCGGCCCCGTAGCCTCTTTCGACTGCGTTGCGGTTCATCCGAACCAATCCCTCGTGTAGTTTGAGGAACTCGTGGCAGTCCTTGAGGAGGTGGCTGGACTTTCTCTTGCCGTCATGCTTGTCGATGTAGAAGTGTACCATGCATGGTCCGGATAGTTTTTCCTCGATGGAGGTCGCGGGTGCCTCGTCGCGAGTGCGGCGTTGCCATACTTGCATGGTTTTCCCAGAGTCGCGGTATCCACCGCTGCGGTATCCTCTGTTGCGGTTGTCATCGCGTCTATCAGCGTAGCCGGCTGCGACCATGTTGACGTCGTCACGGTCGTCGTAGATGCGCATGCGGCGTTTGCCTCGGCGGTCGCGTCTGCGTTCAAGTTCTGCCTCCTCGTCGGAGTGAGCGCGGTTCTTCACCGAATCTTCTCCATCAGCCCACCGATTCGCGATCTCCATCAGATGGTCGATGGTCTGGGGTTTTGAGCGGCCCAGCTCCTCCCTGAGCTCTAGACGACGGACGCCACCGTTGAATGCATCAATCACGCGGTCTTCCGAGATGTTTTCCGCGGAGTTCTTGATGATGGACCACCTTCGTATGTATGAGCGCAGCGATTCGCCAGATCTTTGCTGGCAGCATCTCCGTTCTTCGATTGACGCAGGCCGTTTGTATGTGCCTTTAAAGTTGCGCACGAAGCTGTAGACCAGCTCATCCCAACCGCGAATGGATCCGCGTGGGAGGCTATTGAGCCATGCTCGGGCGGCGCCCTGCAGCTGTAGCTGCAAGCATTGCATGGCAGTACTTCGACTACCGCCGTGGAGCCTGACGGAGGAGATGTGATCTTCTAGCCAGATTTTAGGGTCCTGTAGACCGTCGAACTTTGGATTTTCTGACGGAAGTTTAAACCCCTTAGGCATTCGCTTCTGCCTAATGGATCTGCTGAAGCATCTGGCGCCACAGAGTTCCCCGTCTTCCTCTTCGGAGTCAGTCGACCGAGCACGTCGTGCTCTTGACTTGTCGATCTTGCGTTGTGTGAGGTCGTTGCGCGCATCGTAGTCGCGCTCGTGTCGCCGTGAATGACGGCGTCGAGACAGGTCGTGACTGTCATCGCTGGATGAGGGTGAGGAGTAGCGTTTTGCTAGTGCTTTGCCCTTTTTCGGGTCTGGTACCGGCTCCTTGTCGAGGGCGGCCTCGATTAGCTCCAAACCTGCGATCTTATATCGGTGCATGGCGGTTCGGGGATCTCCAGCCGGTGGCTGGTTGTTGAGGAGGTACATGGTGGCTGCTGTCACCGTGGCCTGCGGCGTTCTGGGGACCACGTTGCCTCTCGTGTCGACTGTCATAGAGCCGAAGTCGAGGACTTTTGCGGCGTCTATGCGCTCTTGTTCGGTGAGGTGAGCCATTCGCGACTGCCTCTTCTTGGCGATGTACTCGTTGCCTCGTGAAGAGGATCCTCCGTAGGAGGAGAGCCTAGCGCGACGAAGGCTCGACTCGTCCGCCGCCTTTTTACGCGCCTCAAGTTGCGCGATTGCTTGTTTTTGGCGTGTGAACTCCTCTTTTAGGATCCAGTGGTAGCCCATCAGTAGTTCCTGCGGGGACCCGAGGGGTAACGGTGTACCTCGTAGGGCCTCGCGGCAGCGCTCCCACTCCTGCTCGTTGAGCTTGATTACGACGTGTTCGCCGGTTTGCTCGTTGATTATACTGGGAGGTTTGACTGCTCCCCCGTTAGCGCCGTTACCGCCGTTGATAATGGCGTTGCCGCGATTGACGGAGGTGTCGCCTACGTTAATGACGGCGCACATGAAGTGATTGGGGAAGCTGCTGCTTCCACAACTTTCAGATTCAGAACCGTAGGTTCCATCTTCTGTGGCCAGACCGCCTAGATCGGAGTCGCGACTGTTGTCGCTGATCGTGTTCCCGACTACCACCGGAGCATTGAGTTCACTGAGGGTGCCGATTGATGGAGGGAACCATGACGCCGGGGCAATCGCCGGTGTCGTCGGTTGATCAGGCATGCGAAGCGTGCCCATCTGACCAACTTGGAAGCGGAAGTTCCCAATCGCTAGGCTGATTCCGTCGCCCACGGATTCGAAGGCCGGGCGGGTGGCCGGCGTATGGACGGTGAAGTCGAAGGCGCCGAAGAGCTAGCGAATCTCCGCTGTTGCGGAGTTGTAGATCGCGGTTGATGGGGCCGAAGAAGCCGCAACATCAGCACTCCGAATTCCCACAGACGGCGCCAATTGACGAGGGTTTAACTCATCAATGCCCATTGTTATGGACTTGGGTTTTGGAGAAGGAGGGAGTGCTGGAGATATCTATTGGCTAGCAAACAAGCACACTGGGGACAAAGGATTTACCCAGGTTCAGGCCTCGTAGAGGTCCCTACTCCTGCTTGTCTGCTCGTGGAATTATTGAAGGAGTCGAAAGTTACAATGGTGCGCAGATGCAATCTGGCGAGAGTTGTGGAAACTAGGGTTGCGTGTGTGTCCTTCTCGCCGCCCCCTCCTAGCATTTATATATATAGGCTAGGTCTCGGGTAGCAGGTCGAGTCGGTTACAAGTTAGGGTTCTCCCCTTCAAACTTTCTATCTTTAGCTTCTTCTTGCCTCTCAAGCAATCGAGAGTCCGCAGGTCACTCGAGTCCTTTTGTCTGGGCCTTGGCGACACCGTAGGCGTATACGTATTTAGACCGTATATATCAAGCTCAAGTACCTGTAGGGTATACCCATGTCAGAATCTGTACCATATTAACCCCTGGCCCATGTGATGTTGTGATGTGCTGGTTCCCATAAGCCCACTCAAGTGCTAGATCCACAACCCTGCATGACGCAACGATGGCAACAAAATGAGTTCTAGGTCCGAGGTATCCTAAGGTACACAAGAGACACCCCTACGTGAGCCCATTAACTCTTGGGCCATCCTGCTCCTTCGCTGGTCATTTAGCCTACTAATATTTTCTCTCAAAAAATGTTTTGTGTACGTCAAAAAATCATGCATGAGCGGTTTGCTACTTGGTACGGCTTATTTAGTCCCACCCTGCTTCCTTACAGCTAAATACACCGGTTTATATACGTTACAAGTTGCCTGGATTATCACCAAGGGAATCAACAAGAAGTCGCATCGCTGTTTGGTTGACCATATGGCATGAGCTATTTAAAACGGTATATTGTGGGCTTCCACGGCTACCTTGCATGTACAAAGTACAAAAGTTGAGTCGGTCATAATCAAACGGAACGAGATTGGATTGTGGGTCTAGATTATTGGCATATCAAGATTTGATTGATTAGGATCTGAAATCTTATGAAAGCAGGACCCCGTGGCCCCGAATATGTAGAAATGGAAAGTGAATACTGAGAAAGATTCAAACAACAGCAAGGTTTGATTGAGATCCGAAATATAAGAAAGATTCAAACAACGATAATCTAATGAAAGCAGGATGTTGTGGCTGAACATGTAGAATGGAAAAGAGTAACCAGCGATGACATGGAGCCAAAACATTAGGCATTTTTTTAAATATTTAATTTTTCTTTCCCATTGCAATGCACGGATATAGTTCTTATCTATACCTAATAATAAAGGACGGATTGTTTCTACAACCCGTCTACTTATACACACGCACCATCAATTTATCCCCTCTATTTACTTCTTGCTTCTTCTATATACTCCCTCCATTCACAATTACCTCGCATCCTGGGTTTAGTCAAAGTGAAATTTTGTAAACTTTAACCATATTTTTATAAAAAAATATCAACATTAACAATGTAAAAATCATTGTATTAAAATTGTCATAAACTAAATTTTCATATTATATGCATTGAGAATCATGGATATTGATGTTTTTTCTTATATTGTTGGTCAAACTTTGCAAAGTTTGACTTTGACTAAACCTAGAATACGAGGTAATTGTGAACGGAGGGAGTATATTGATATTGATCGAATCAAAATTTGACCTGCGCGTTACGATTTAGATCGGAAATTGTCCCAGCGTCGGCTGGTTTCTCCTCGATGGTGTCCAAGGGATCGTCAAAGATCTCAGAGACCTGTAGTCTACGTCGGACCAGGCTGAATCGGAGACGTGGCTAGCCTACGCGCGGCGAAGTCGTTGGCATCGGGGCGGCTACCCTCATCCAATCCAACCATACGAAGCAGTGGCAGCGACCAGGGTCTCGAGGACCTCATCCTCAATTCCTCAATTTAAAACGTAATTTGTTGGTCACCTTCTCCCGATACAATCCAACAGAAGATCCAACACAGCCCAGCACTTGGAGTAGTACTTCTTTTGCTTGCTGCAGCTGCGGACCAATTCCCCTTTGACTGCAGATCCAATTCTTTTGATGTTGCGGGGAATTTCTTATTGTCATCTGATTGTGGTACCACAACAACGGTTTTTTGTGTGCCTGTCCGGCTCCACAATTTCACATTGTCGCCGCTCCCTTCTCCCTCCTTAATCGGTTCTGATGGAGCTCGGCACGTACGACAGTGTCCATGCTCACCCCGTCACCGGCGGCCGCCCCACGAGGCTGCGGCAGTTCACCACGCGGAGGCGGCAGTGCTTCCTCCCCCTGCTACCGGACTACTCCGGCGCCTCCGCCACCCCTGCTCCTAGACGACGAATCTGATGCAAATGTTGTTGCCTCGTTGTAGTGAGACAGTGCTTTCTTTCGAAATTTGGGTTGCTCATCGACCAATTTTACAGGCTTGTCCTTTCATCTCTATTTGGGAACATACCACAAACAATTAATACATGTTCATGAAGAAGCTAACTATTTGTGAAAGCAACATTCCAATTTGAACAAGAAGTGATCTTGATTATAAGATATGCTAACCAAGTCAACATTTTTTTCTTCCGCAGCATCACGTGGGCATTGTGCTAGTAATAATAAATCATATAATGGATTATTTTTTATTGTTATCTTTAAAAATTAATATTAATGGTCTAATTATAGTAAGAAATTGTGTTGACAAGAGAAGACGCAAGGTACAATGGAGAAAATAGTAATAAGAGATCATCTCTTAGCTAAGGGAAGACAACCTTCTCTCTATTAATTCTCTCTCCTCCAACTAAGCGAAAATCTAACGTGGCAACTCTAAGAGAAAGCTGATGTCACCGTATTGTACATGTCCTTAGGAGAAGTATGATTTTTCGAGTAAGAGAAAGTTGTCCGCTCCTCGTCCGACACCCGTGCTCGCGAGCCGACTACACCCGCCGCCCCAAACGGTTGACTAAAACAGTGACTTTATTTTCATTTTGGTCGACCCGCGGCTACTTTTGCATCCCTCTCCGATCTGTCCGGCTAACAGCACCCAGCGACGCGATCCACTTATCCGCACATGGCCAGCAGGACCAGGACATTTTTTTTAAAATCAAACAGAGACAAGACGCGCTAAAATTGGCGAATTTCATGAATATTTATAAGTAGTTTATATTCAAATATAAAAACCTAGATTTAAACTAGCCCTAAAACTACTAATCTTGTGCCGCCGGCGTCGCCCCGCACTCCGCCACACGGAAGTAGCGGCAGTCACGGCCAGACTCCTCCTCCTGCTGGCACTGGACGTGGAGGCCACGAAGTCCTGCGGCCGCGGCCATGGTGACACGACCTCGCGAAGAAAGGCCGGCATGCCGCTCCCCTGCATGCGCGGGCCGCTCGAGCCAGATCCGCTCGCCTCGTGATTGTTTTTGGCCTTTTTGAACCACCCTGGTTTCTTCATAGTTGTCGATGGAAACGGCGGCAGTGACGGGAGATGCTGGGAGGGGTGTACCTGACGATGGCGGGAGGAGGGAAGTGGGGCACCGACGGACGCAGGGGCCTGCTTAAGTAGCCCCTGCCCGTGCGAGCATGCAGGTTTTCACGCCTTCACCATCAATATCAGCGCGGGAACTCAGGCGGCGTCCCGTCAGTCATAGGCTGACGCGCCCCATCAGCATTGATGTCAAAGGTTGTCGTAGGTCAGTCTGCCGCCCGCACCTTTGACAACGGTTGCGTCTGAATCGAAGCCGCAATTGCTTTTGAACCGATGCGTCTGAATCGGTGCCGCAGCTATCGCTGACGGGTGGGCCACTAGCGCGCGGGAGGATACACCCTCGACCCGGCCATGTCCGGGCCGACGCATCGGCCACACTAACTTGGTGCACCGATGGGTCAAGTCGGACGCGGTCCGGATGAGTCATGCCGCTGGAGAGACCACACATGAGCCGTTCGGACGCGCCCAGGCGGGTACGGGTGACCGAAACAATCCGTTTCTATCCGTTTGAGTCGCCCATGGTCACTTTTGTGTCGTGGTCCGGCTTGTCCAGCCAACCGCGCACATCGGCACGACCCATCTGTCCTCGCTTAGCAAATAGGCCCTCACCAACGCTGGTGCCGGTGTATTTCCCATGTGTTCCCGCTGCCCCGTTGCCTCCCTCCTTTCTTTCGTGCCACTTCCCGCCTCTTCTAGCCAATTTCCCGTCGTGTCCAGGTGCAACCATAAAAAGGGAGGCCAACCGAGGTAGGCACAACCAGTCCCCCCACTACCACAAACCACTATGTATGGCCGTCCGTGTCGCCTTACTATTCACCATGGAAACCCTGACATCCACGCAGAAGAGCCCGAGCACCCGTTGCCTCGTGGTAGCCGAACCCGACGGACTTACTAGACGTGTTGCCGCTTCCAATTCCGGGGCATTCGCTAATATACAGGATGAGGTTCAACCACCGGCGACGCACTCACTACAACAACAACAGGACCACCGACGATCCATTCTCGTGTGACGTGAAGGCCCGCGTCTTTCTACCGGATCATGGTGGCATGTGACGCTCATAGACGTGCGGGACGAGCTCCATGAAGCGGTGCATGCCAATTGATAACCCACAAGTATATGGGGTGTATCGCAGTATTTTCGAGGGAAGTGAAACTCAATTTATTGATTCAACATAAGGGGAGCTGAAGAATATTTATAAGTCTTAACAACTAAGTTCTCAATTCAGCTGCACCTGGAAAAAATCTTGCTCACATTAGTTTATCAGTAGCAATAGTTTTGTAGTAGCAATAGTAAAGTAATAACAGTAGTAAAAGTAAAGACAGTAGTAACAATTGTAGTAAACAGTAGGATTAAAACACAGTAGGCATAGGGATGGATGGACGAGCATTGCATGGACAAGACGGTTTATATAGCAATCAAGGCGTAGGGCATTTGCACATAAATATGATAAAGCATCCAAGTACTAGATAATCACAGGCATGTGTTCCATATATAGGCATACGTGCTCGCAATGAGAACTTGCACAATATCTTTTGTCCTGCCAGCCCGTTTGCAGCGGGGCCTCAAGGGAACTACTAGCAATTAAGGTGCTCCTTTTAATAGAGCACCGAAGAAAAGAATTAACACTCCGTGAACACATGTGATCCTCACATCAAAGTCATTCCCTCTGGTTATCCCGATTGCTGTCACTTCAGGGCCTTTGGTTTCGGACAACAATATGTGTATACAATTTGTAGGTAAGACCATAAACAATACTATCATAATGAATCAATAACATGTTTAGATCTGAAATCATGGCACTCGTGCCCTAGTGACAAGCATTAAGCATAACAAGTTGCAACAAAGTCATAAAGCACTAAAGATAAATACTAGACACCATGCCCTAACAATCTGATGCCATTACATGAACGATCTCATCCAACCCCTACCATCCCCATGGCCTACAACGGGGGCTTACTCACTCATAGATCGGGGGAAACATGGATGGTCGATGGAGAAGCGATGGTGATGATGATGGCGATGATCTCCTCCAATTCTCCGTCCCGGTAGGGTGCCAGAACGAAGTTTCTGGTTCTGAATCGCAGAATCTAGTGGTGGCAGCATAGCGGAACTCTTTCTGGAAAAACATCGACCCCCCTTGGTTTTTAGGCCAAGAGGCAACTTATAGGCGAAGAGGGAGGCCGAGGGGGTGACCGAGGTGGTCACACCACCCTTGGCACGGCCAGGCCTGGCCCGCACGGCTTGGTGGTGTGGGCCCCTCGTGGCCCTCCTCCGTCTCGTCTTCTGGCTCCGTGAATCTTTTGGTGAAATAGGATTTTTGGCATATTTTCCGAGATTTTTCCTGATAGTTGATTTTCTGCACAAAAACTAGACACCAAGGTAATTCTGGTGAAAACAATGTCAGTCCATGTTAGTTGTATCCAAATCACACAAGTTTAGAGGAAAAACAATAGCAAAAGTGTTCCGGAAAGTAGATACGTTTTGGACGTATCAACTCCTCCCAAGTTTAGCTTATTGCTTGTCCTCAAGCAATTCAGTTGAAAACTGAGTGCGATAAAAGAAACTTTCACGAACACATTTGCTTCATAAGATGTATATATTCTCAGTATATGATCAAGTACTTGGTAAATTCATAATAAGAAGCATGCAAATAATGTTACTCAATAGTTATCGCAAGCTATGAAGAGATTCCAACTCAAAAATAATAAGTATCATGAAACATAAACATAAGCAACATTGCAATGTTCATAAAAAGGTATGATAGAGTGGTATCTCGCTTGCCTTTGAATGTAGAGCAAACATAAATGCCGAGGCACCTCTGAAGTTCCAGTGAAGACTAGAAGTAAAGATATCAAAGATACAAGTATCAAAGTCATGACACAATTAATTAAGTTTTGAGACAAGCACATCACACTAAGAATGACAACTATGCTCTCAAGAAAGTGCTCATAGAATAGGTGGTGACTCAACAAGGGAATGAAAAGGTTTTAAAAAGTTTGAAAGGCTTCCAAATGCTGAAAGTATGGTACTCATTAGCTTTGAGATCTCATTGCCCCTATCATAAGCATCTTTAAATGGTTAAGGTGAAAGTGAGGTCCAATACGAGTTATATGATTGACAGACCATAAACTGGAAATCTCATGTCCTTGAGTACGAGGGCCACTCCTCATGCTAATCAACTTTAGTTACCGGTAAGTTCTTGTCATAGTAAATACATGCGTATCATAAAGAACCGCCAACGGGGTACCCCTTGCCCGAAGAATCCCCATATCAAAATGACAAGGAAAGCAGACAATGAGCATCTCAGCAATCTTCTTATTTACCATGAGAAAATGGTGTTTTCTCTCTCTTTCTTCTTTTCTCATCATCTCTTTTTTCTTTTTCTCAATAACTATCTCTCTCTTCTTCTTTTTTTATAAGAAGAATGCTTCATAGATTGCTCATTATGGTTACGTTGCAGGTTTCCACCATGATTAGGCATGGATTAGACCAGCCGCCCAGGTGTTTCTCTAACACACATACATAACTCCATGGACTTACAAGCTCCCCTTTTATTTCACACCGACGACATCCGTAAACAAAAGAGCATGATATCAACTAGGTATATATTTATAGGTGTTGAAAGCGTTCCTCGTGACAGCACGGTTCTGCTAATCCCCAGCCTATAATTTGCAAGCATATAACTTTCATGGACAGTCACAATGGTTCAGGTTTATTAAGTGCAAGAAATAAAGTATGCCATCAAGTTCGTGAGAGCCTTACCAACTAACTTTCTCATAACAAGCAAATATTTTATTCGGAAGAAAACATGGCATACTGAATATGCACGGAAAAGCAAGTGATGCTAATAGGTAGGTATGGTGGACACTTTTGGCAATATTGGTTTTGGGGAGTTGGAAACACGAGTAAAGCTCATACTCAGTGCAAGCGAAGGCTAGCAGTAGTAAGGGAGCGACAAACGAGAGAGCAATAACTATCATAATCATGCTTGCAACAAAACATGACTAATCATGGCATGAAAGTGATTCAAGACCCCTGAGGCAAAATAATTCATCGAGGCTTAACTGATTATTGTTTCAGTCATATGCATGTGTGAGCATGTGCCAAGTCAATTTAAGTGAAACATTCAGAGGAGGATACCCTAGTGTCATACCAAGATATGAATAGAACAATGCAAGCAAACATTCATATGACATGCTACAAACCATTAGCAAGTTGGAGCTAATCATATGAAAGCAAGAACTACTAAGCATCCATAAATAACATACACCTTACATGAACAGACTAAGCATGCCCAGAATGATGAGTATAAGTACAAAAATGAAAACAAAAAGAGTTCGTTACCAGCCTCTTACACACCTCAAGTTGTCATTAATCCTCATTATTGCCCTTCACTTGTGTGGCTTGAATAATAACATGAAACCAAATTCCATTGAGGACTGCTGAACCCTGCAACGAACTTCACAAAACCAAAACAAGAACAACAAATATTTTTGGTGTTTTTGATTTTTAAAGGCAAGAGCAAAAAGGAGGAACACGCAAAGCAAAATATTTTGGTTTTTTTTCGAATAGTCCACAAAGCAAAAAGGAAGAGGCAAACCAAGGCTAAAAAAGACAAAGAAGCAAATAAAGAGAAACAGCAAAAATATTTTTGGTCTTTTTTGTGTTTTAGAAAGCAAAAGTAAAGAAAGAACGAAAACTAAAAATGAACGAAACATGGATATACAAAGTACCGACTGAACATGATATGTAGATGAGTGTGGTGTCGGTGTACCTCCCCCAAGCTGACCAGGATGGAGCGCCTCCGTAGTATGGCGAGGAGGTGCCCTCGTCCTGATACGAGCTCGAGGACGCCCCAGCGTAGTGTGCAGAATAGTCGTAAGAGGGCACATCCCCCTAGTGCTACCCGTGGAAACCAAGCAAGCGGAGCTGCTCGTCCACCTCCTCTTTGGGACGCGACCATGGCATCCTATAAATACTGAACAAAGTAGATTGTGGCAAAGGAATTTCCCTCTCGTCTCCGTCAGTAAACAACATCCTGTATACTAAACTCTCCGTACTAGAGTCAGTAGTGACAAAGTGATGTGTTTTCATAGCAGCAAGATCAAGCCTTTGTGGTGTCAACACAGTATCATTATGATCCACAAAAAGTTCTAAAGCAGCAACCATACGTGAGGCAATAATGCCCCCATAAATAGGTCCTCTAGCGGCTAGGCGGCGAGCAATGAGAGAGCCAAGATTATACTTGGTATCATTATTAAGTGCAGCAGCGAGGAAGGCAAAATGATAATTAGAAATATTACTAGTGTTCTCCCTACCAAGAATGCTAGTGGCAAGATAATAAGCAAAATATCTAAGAGCTGGGAGTTGAATGTTCCTTATCTTCTCGCACTGAGCTACGCGGTCATCGTCATTTGTCACACTTCGGTAGAGCTCCAGCAAATCAGAGGGTCAACCTTGGATCTTCTTCACTGTCCCAGTCATGCATATGCCTATAATGCTGCAAAATCTTTCCAATGACATGGTAATAGGTAGATTATAGATTCTGAACAAAACAGTTGACTGATAAGGGGTGTTAGTGAAAACGAAATTCTCAACAAAAGTTTTGGTGAGCACGGCATATTGCTCACTCTCATCCTCCATGTAAGTGGTCAGACCAACCCTCTGAACCAGTAGTAAGAAATCATTGATGATCCCTGTAGCTTGCAAAAAGGTAAAACAAGGGAAGGTAGATGGGTGAGCATCTCCCTCATCTCCTTCATTGCTAAAGCGTGGTGCAATAAGATATTCATTATATGATGGCCTAAACTGAGTGGTTGATCTTGAAGGCCTTTCCCTCCTAGGTGTGTCCCTCTCAAATATTTCTCCAAAAGTGTGGTTGTTCATCTTTGATATTCGGAAATTTAAACATCCATTATACAAGTGATTGCAAAGTGAATACATAATGAAGGGAACTACTCATAGGGACTTGTAAGAGGCCTAAGCATGCATCAAAACAATATCTCTAAGCATTGAACAAGCTTACAAGCTCACATAACCTGTCACCTATAGCAGCAAAATACTCAAGATATAAACCACTGATACGTCCAAAACGTATCTACTTTCCCGAACACTTTTGCTATTGTTTCTCCTCTAAAATTGTGTGATTTGGATGCAACTAATATGGACTGACGCTGTTTTTAGCAGAATTGCCTTGGTATCTACTTTTTGTGCAGAAAATCAACTATCAGGAAAAATCCCGGAAAATATGCCAAAAATCCTATTTCACCCGAAGACTCCAGGAGCCAGAATACGAGACGGAGAAGAGCCCTAGGGTGGCCACACCACCTGGTGGCGCGGGCCAGGCCAGGCCACGCCAGGGGGTGGTGTGGGCCCCCAGGCACCCCCTCGGCCTCTCTCTTCGCCTATAAGGAGCCTTCTGACCTAAGAACTTTAGGGGGGTTCGACGTTTTTCCAGAAGGAGTTCTGCTCCGCCGCCACCACGAGATTCCACTAAACAGCACCAGAAACTCCGTTCTGGCACCCTGCCGGGACGGGGAATTGGAGGAGGTCATCGCCATCATCATCACCATCATCATCACCATCGCTTCTCCATCGACCATCCATGCTCCCCGCATCTATGAGTGAGTAATCCCCCGCTGTAGGCTATGGGGATGGTAGGGATTGGATGAGATCGTTCATGTAATGGCATCAGATTGTTAGGGCATGGTGCCTAGTATCTTTTATTAGTGCTTTATGACTTTGTTGCGACTTGTTGTGTTTAATGCTTGTCACTAGGGCCAGAGTGCCATGATTTCAGTTTTGAACTTATTATTGATTCATTATGATAGTATTGTTTCTGGTCTTATCTACAAGTTGTATACACACGTTGTTGTCCGGAACCAATGGCCCGAAGTGACAGAAATCGGGATAACCGGAGGGTATGGCTTTGATGTGAGGATCACATGTGTTCACAGAGTGTTAATGCTTTGCTCCGGTGCTCTATTAAAAGGAGCACCTTAATTGCCAGTAGTTCCCTAGAGGCCCCGCTGCAAACGGGCTGGCAGGACAAAAGATGTTGTGCAAGTTCTCATTGCGAGCATGTATGACTATATATGGAACACATGCTTAGGATTGTCTAGTACTTGGGTGCTTTATCTTATTTATCTGCAATTGCCCTATGTTCTGATTGCTATGTGAATTGTCTTGTCCATGCAACGCCCGTCCATCCATCCCTATGCCTACCGCACTCGAACCCCATTGTTTACTGCTTTTTGTTACTACTGTCTTTGTTTTGCTACTGCTGTTACTTTACTATTCCTACTACAAAACTGTTGCTACTGATAAACTGCTGTGAGCAAGATTGTTTCCAGGTGCAACTGAATTGACAACTCAGTTGTTAAGGCTTATAAATATTCTTTGCCTCCCCTTGTGTTGAATCAATAAATTGGGTTTCACTTCCCTCGAAAATACTGCGATACACCCCCTATACTTGTGGGTCATCAAGACTATTTTCTGGCGCCGTTGCCGGGGAGCATAGCTTTATTTATTAAGTTCACTTGGATTCTCTATTGTTCGCTATCATGGGTAAGTCTCGTGATGGCAAGGTTCCTATTTTACCATCCACTACAAGAAGAGGTACGGTTCTGAATACCTCTACCGCTCTTGATTCACCGTCTGTTTTTAGTAAGTTCCTTACACCACCACATACACATGCTACACACACTACTACTACTGCTGAATCCGAAACTGCTGATACATATGATGCTGCTTCTACTGTGCTAGATAAGAGTGGTTCATTAGGTCCTTTCCTAGATGCTACGATTGCTAGAACTATAGCTGGAAATACCGAAACTCCTAATGAAGACACTACCATACCCGTTAGCTCACCTGAGTCTAGTGAGAGTTATGATACTAAAGAAGATTATGTTGAGATGACCGATGAGTTTATTGAAGAATGTAAGAACACCCATGATAGGAGCGCTGCTAAGAGTCTCCTTGAGAGGCGTACTATTAGACCCAAATTATCTCTTGATGCTAAGTTTGCTGCTTCTCCCATAAACATTATAGATGAAGATTATGATTTCTCTCTCGATCTATCTTACATAGCTATTGTCGATAAAGAACCTTTTTGTGGGACTAAGAATGAAAGTGCGGTAGCACATATGAATGAACTTTCTACTATGAGTGGCTTGTTTTCTGATGATATTAAGATGCGAACTTACTTTGTTGCTAAGATTTTCCCCTTTTCACTGAAAGGAGAAGCTAAAACTTGGTTTAGTAATTTACCTCTTGGATCTATTGATAGCCCTGAGTGCTTGATTAGTATTTTCCTGCAGAAATATTTTCCTCCTAGTGCTAGACATGCTGTTTTGCAGGAAGTTTTTGATTTTAAACAGGGAGAAAAAGAGGTATTGCCTGAATCTTGGGCAAGGTTTTGTGCTTTGATTCATACACAGGCTGGAAGTCCGTTACCTAAGAATGAGCTTCTTGATATATTTTATAATGGACTAACCAAAGAATCTAGGACATACCTAGATAGTTGTGCTGATTGCGTTTTCAGGAATAGGACTCCTAAGGAAGCTGAGGAATTAATGGCTAAAATAAGCAAGAATTATAAAGATTGGACTCCTCCTAAACAAGTTACACCTGAAGTAATTGTACCTGAACCATCTATTCTGGCGCCTATTCCAACATCAAAGAAGAGGGGAGTTATTGAATTAAATGATGAAGTGATGAAGGAAGCTAAGAAATGTCTTAAGGAGAAGGGAATTAAAGCTGCAGATGTCAAGAATTTACCTCCTATAGAAGAATTGTGTAAGCCTATTCCCTACTCACCCACTATTGAGGTACACTCTCTCCAACACTTTGATGAAGGTGATATCCCTTACTTGAAACCTCCTGATCAATGCTTAGATAATTTTTATTGTTAAGCAAGATAATTTTAATAAAAGAGTGCAAAATCATCTATGGAAACCACTAGAGCTATTGTTGAGTTGAAAGATATTGTGGAAAGAACCTCTAATGATGTTAAAATGATTGTTAAACACTTTCAAATGGTTCAAACTCAAATAGATCAACTCGTTAAAGTGCAAAACGACTTGCTAGTTAATGCTGCTAAAGAAAAACATGCTTATGAAATTAGAACTAGAAGTGGAGCTGCTACCCAGGATCCTCTATATCCTGAGGGGCATCCCAAAAGAATTGAGCAGGATTCTCAACAAGCTGAAAATAGTGGTTCTACTTGTAAGAAAAGGAAAAAGAAACATTAAACTGTTGTAGAACCCTCTGAACCTTCTATAGATCCTAATAGTATATCTATCTCTGATGCTGAAACCGAAAGTGGTAATGAAGAAAATGAAGTTCCTAGTGAAGAAAAAGTCGAAGAAGAACCTGAAAACCACACTAAGACTACTAAATACACTAAAGAAGATTTTATTGCTAAGAAACATGGTAGTGAAAGAGAACCTTGGGTCCAAAAACCTATGCCTTTCCCTGATAAGAAACACAAGTCAAAGGAAGATGAACACTATAATAAGTTTTGTGAGTGGATGAAGCCTTTATTCTTGCAAATTCCTTTGACTGATGCTATTAAATTACCTCCTTACTCAAAGTATATGAAGGACATTGTCTCGAATAAAAGGAAGATCCCCAATGAAGAAATTTCTACTTTGCTTGCTAATTATTCCTTCAATTGTAAGGTTCCTAAGAAACTTGGAGACCCAGGGTTTCCAACTATCCCTTGCTCCATTAAGCACATTTATGTTAGAACTGCTTTGTGTGATTTGGGAGCTGGAGTTAGTGTTATGCCTTTCTCTCTCTATAAGAGGCTTCAGCTTGAAAAATTGATACCAACTGATATATCTTTGCAAATGGCTGATAAATCTACCACTATTCTTGTGGGTATATGTGAGGATGTACCTGTTCAGGTGGCTCACAATTGCTTGATATTAACTGATTTTGTTGTGCTTGAAATGCCCGAAGATGATAATATGTCTATTATTCTTGGGAGACCTTTTCTTAATACTGCAGGAGCTGTTATTAATTGTAATCAAGGAAAGGTGACCTTCAATGTTAATGACAAGGAACATACTATCTATTTCCCCAAGAAGATTGAAAGGATTTATGGCTTGAATTCAATTGAACATGTTGAAGGCATTCAAGTTGGAGAAATATATTGTCCCATACCAAGAGAAAAATTTGAAACTATTATGATTGGGACCATTGCTATCAAGGTTGAGGTAACATAATCATTAGTGGAGTACAAAGTTTTGTCTCATATGCAATTGTTTTGGTAGCAAGACTTGATCAACCTAGCTAACAAAAGGATTCCATTGAACAAAACAATGTTTTCACTATGATTATCTTCGTTTATTTCTATCCTTTGCATGTTAGTTTTTGCTTTCGTTTAGTTTTCTTTGTGTTGTTAGTTGCTTGCATGTTAGAACTTCTATAGTTCTAGCCTTGTTTTGTCCTTGCATCATGTTTCCAAAAAAAATCTGTCTGTCAGAAAAATCATTCTTCTATTTCTGAAAAATGCCCAAAAATAAAGTGTCTTGAAAAATTCCAGAAAATTCATATTAAATTTTTACGTGAAAAAAGGGGTAGAGGAGTACCTAGTAGGTACCAGGGGGCCCACTAGGCAGGCACACCATGTGGTGGCGCGGCCAGCCCTGGGTGGCGCCATTCCCTGGTGTGGGCCACCCCTGGCCCTCCACTAATTCTCCCCCTGCCACTTTTTTCTCTCTCCCGAGTAAGCTCCAGTTCATAGCTCAAAATAGTGTTCTTTCTGTGCTTGCTCTCGATTTCTTCGATCTCCTTGCTCAGCCCATCTTTCTTGCTAAAATTTGCAGCAATTGTTCCTTGGTATGTGACTCCTCCCCTTGTCCAAGTAGATTTGCGTTTAGTGGATTATATGTTGAGTATTTTGCTGCTGTAGGTGACTTGTTATGAGGGCTTGTAAGCTTGTTTGATGCTTAGAGATATAGTTTTGATGCATGTTTAGGCCTCTTGCAAGACCCTATGAGTAGAATCCTTCATTATATTTACTTTGCAATCACTTGTTTAATAGGTGTTTAAATTTCAGATTACCAAGCATGAACAACCGTACTTTTGGAGAGATATTTGAGAGTGATACACCTAGGAGGTCGAGGCCCTCAAGAATAGTCTCTCAAGCTAGGCCGTCGTATAATGAAGACCTCATTGCAACACGCATTGACAGTGAAAGGGATGATGGAGATGCTCACCCATCCTCTTTTCCTTGTTTTACTTTCTTGCAAGCTGCAGGTATTCTTGACGATTTCTTGCTACTGATTGAGAGGGTTGGTTTGACCTCTTATATGCAAGATGAGAGTGCACAATACGCTATGCTCACCAAAACTTTTGTTGAGAGCTTCTCATTTACTAACACACCCTATCAATCTACCGTCTCTTTTAAAATCTATGATATGCCCTTCACCATGCCTTTGGAGAGATTTTGTAGTATTGTAGGTGTACGTATGACAGGGACCGTGAAGAAAATTCAAGGGCGACCTACTGATTTGTTGGAGCTATATCGAGGGGTGACCAATGATGATGACCGTGTGGCGCAGCGCGGAAAGATAAGAAATATCCAACTCCCTGCTCTTAGATACTTTGCATATTATCTTGCTACTAGTGTGTTGGGTAGGGAGAACACTAGTAACATCTCCAACTATCATTTAGCTTTCCTTGCTGCTACGCTTAACAATGATACTCGGTACAATCTTGGCTCGCTTATTGCTTGCCGCCTAGCTGCTAGGGGGCCTATCTATGGGGGCATCATTGCATCGCGCATGGTCAATGCTTTAGGTATTTTAGTGGATCCCGATGATGCTATGCTGGCACCATAGAGGCTTGATCTTGTTGCCATGAAAACTCATCACTTTGTTACTGCTACCTCTGATTTGAACAATCTAGTATATAGGATGCTTTTCACTGACAGGGATGAAAGGGAAATCCTTTTGCCATAGCCTGCCTTGTTTAGTTTTCACAGGCGACCATGGTCGCGCTCCAAGGAGGAGGTGGACGAGCAGCTTCGCTTGCTGAGTTTCCATGAGCAGCACCAGGAGGATGTGCCCTCCTACGATTACTCTGTGCACTACGGAGGGACGTACTCGAGCTCGCACCAGGACGAGGGTACCTACTCGTCATACCATGGTGACACTTCATCCTGGCCAGCTTGGGATTGATACCCACTTAGGCCAAAAGCCTAAGCTTGGGGGGAGGTACACCGACACCGCACTCATCTCCATATCATGTTGCGTCGGTACTTTGTATATTCATGTTTTCATTCTCTTTTTAGTTTTTGTTCTTCTTTGCTTTTGCTTTCTAAAAACACAAAAATACCAAAAATATTTTTGTTGTTTCTCTTTGGTTTGCTTCTTATTTTTGCCTTGGTTTGCTTTTCCCTTTTTGCTTTGATTGAACTATTCGAAAAACCCAAAAAGATTTGGCTTTGCTTGTTTTTCTCTTTTGGTTATTGTCTAAAAATCGAAAACACCAAAAATATTTGTCGTTCTTCTTTGGTTTTTGCGAGTTTGCTACAGGGTTCGGCAGTTCTCAGTGGACTATTGGTTTCATATTATTATTCAAGCCACACAAGTGAAGAGCAATAATGAGGATTAATGACAACTCGAGGCGTGGTAAGAGGCTGGTAACGAACTCTATTTGTCTTCATTTTTGTACATATACTCATCACTGTGGGCATGCTTAGTCCGTTCATGTAGAGTGTATGTTTTCTTTGGATGCTTAGTAGTTCTTGCTTTCTTATTATTAGCTCCAGCTCGCTAATAGTTTGTAGCATGTCTTATGAATGTTTGCTTGCATTGCTCTGTTCATAAATTGGTATGACACCGTGGTATCCTCCTCTGAATGTTTCATTTGATTGACTTGGCACATGCTCACGCATGCACATGACTGTAATAATCAGTTAAGCCTCGATGAATTATTTTTCCTTGAGGATCTTGAATCACTTTCATGCCATGAGTAGTCCTGTTTTGTTGCAAGCATGATAATGACAGCTATTGCTCTCTCGTTTGTCGCTCCCTTACTTTTGCTAGCCTTCACTTCCACTGAGTATGTTTTACTGAAGTTTCCAACTCCCTAAACCAAATATTTCAAAAGTGTCCACCATACCTACCCTTTAGCATCATTTGCTACCTTCGTGCATATAAAATATGCCTTGTCTTCTTCCGAATAAAATGTTTGCTTGTTATGAGAAAGTTAGTTAGTAAAGCTCTCACGAACTTGATGGCACACTTTACTTTATTGCCTCTAGTAAACTTGAACCATTGTGTCCTTGTTTGTTGCGTATATGCTTGCGCTTTATAAGTTGAAGTTAGCAGAACCATGTTGCATGGGGAATGCTTTCAACATTGCACTTGTACTTTGTACCCCATTGATATCATGTTCTTTTGCTTACGGATCTCGGCGGTGTGAAATAAAAGTGGAACTTGTAAGATCATGGAGTTTTTATGTGTGTTAGAGAAACGCCTGGGCCGCTAGCCTAAGCCATGCCTAATCATGGTGGAAACTTGCAGCATCACCATAATGAGCACTCTATGAAGCATCCTCAATAAAAACTTATGCAAATAGCAAATAAAAAGATCGCTGAGATGCTCATTGTCTGCTTGCCTTATCATTTTGATTATGGGAAAGCTCCCATATCATGTGCAAGGGGTACCCCGTTGGCGGTTCTTAATGATACACACATACTTACAATGACAAGAGCTTACTCATGACTGAAGTTGAGTAGCATGAGGATCGGTCTTCGTAAGTAAGGGGCATGAGACTTCGATTTATAACTTGTCAAGAATATCCTCTTAGTTGTGTCACTTTCACCTTAACCACATTAAAGATGCTTATGATAGGGGCAATGGGAGCTCAAAGCTAACGAGTACCATACTTTCAGCATTTGGAAGCCTTTCAAATTATTCAAAACTTTTTCTTCTACTTGTTGAGTCCCCACACATTCTTTGAGCACTTTCTTGAGAGCATAGTTGTCATTCTTTATGGTTGTTCCATTACTTGATTATTTGTGTTATGACTTTGATGCTTGTATTCTTGATATCTTTACTTCTAGTCATCACTTGAACTTCAGAGGTGCCTTGGCATTCATAATCAAAGGCAAGCGAGATACCACTCTATCATACCTTTTTACGAGCATTGTAATGTTGCTTATGTTTGTGCTTCATGCTACTTATTATTCTTGAGTTGGAATCTCTTCATAGCTTGCAAAGACTATTAAGTAGACTTAGCTCCATACTCTTTATTATGAATTGTCTAAGTAGTTGATCACATTGCTGAGAATATTTACATCATATGAAGCAAATGTGTTCGTGAAAGTTCTTTTATCGCACTCAGTTTTCAACTGAATTGCTTAAGGACAAGCAATAAGCTAAGCTTGGGGGGAGTTGATACGTCCAAAACGTATCTACTTTCCCGAACACTTTTGCTATTGTTTGTCCTCTAAACTTGTGTGATTTGGATGCAACTAATACGGACTGACGCTGTTTTTAGCAGAATTGCCTTGGTGTCTACTTTTTGTGCGGAAAATCAACTATCAGGAAAAATCCTGGAAAATATGCCAAAAATCCTATTTCACCCGAAGACTCTAGGAGCTAGAATACGAGACGGAGAAGAGCCCTAGGGTGGCCACACCACCTGGTGGCGCGGGCCAGGCCAGGCCGCGCTAGGGGGTGGTGTGGGCCCCCCAGGCACCCCCTCGGCCTCTCTCTTCGCCTATAAGGAGTCTTCTGACCTAAGAACTTTAGGGGGTTCGATGTTTTTCCAGAAGGAGTTCCGCTCCGCCGCCACCACGAGATTCCACGAAACAGCACCAGAAACTCCGTTCTGGCACCCTGCCGGGACGGGGAATTGGAGGAGATCATCACCATCATCATCACCATCGCTTCTCCATCGACCATCCATGTTCCCCCCATCTATGAGTGAGTAATCCCCTGCTGTAGGCTATGGGGATGGGAGGGATTAGATGAGATCGTTCATGTAATGGCATCAAATGTTAGGGCATGGTGCCTAGTATCTTTTATTAGTGCTTTATGACTTTGTTGCGACTTGTTGTGATTAATGCTTGTCACTAGGGCCTAAGTGCCATGATTTCAGATCTGAACTTATTATTGATTCATTATGATAGTATTGTTTCTGGTCTTATCTACAAGTTATATACACACGTTGTTGTCCGGAACCAATGGCCCCGAAGTGACAGAAATCGGGATAACCGGAGGGTATGGCTTTGATGTGAGGATCACATGTGTTCATGGAGTGTTAATGCTTTGCTCCGGTGCTCTATTAAAAGGAGCACCTTAATTGCCAGTAGTTTCCTAGAGGCCCCGCTGCAAACGGGCTGGCAGGACAAAAGATGTTGCGCAAGTTCTCATTGCGAGCACGTATGACTATATATGGAACACATGCCTAGGATTGTCTAGTACTTGGGTGCTTTATCTTATTTATCTGCAATTGCCCTATGTTCTGATTGCTATGTGAATTGTCTTGTCCATGCAATGCCCGTCCATCCATCCCTATGCCTACCGCACTCGAATCCCACTGTTTACTGCTTTTTGTTACTACTGTCTTTGTTTTGCTACTGATGTTACTTTACTATTCCTACACAAAACTATTGCTACTGATAAACTGATGTGAGCAAGATTGTTTCCAGGTGCAGCTGAATTGACAACTCAGTTGTTAAGGCTTATAAATATTCTTTGGCTCCCCTTGTGTCGAATCAATAAATTGGGTTTCATTCCCTCGAAAATACTGCGATACACCCCCTATACTTGTGGGTCATCAACCACTAAACACAAATCTACTTGGACAAGCGGAGGAGTCACATACCGGAGAAGAAATGCTCCAAATTTCAGCAGCAAAGATGGGCTGAGCAAGGAGATCGAAAAATCGTGGGCAAGAACAACAAGAACGTGATTTCGAGCAATGAACTGGTGTTTTCTCGGGAGAGAGAAGGAAATGGAAAGTGAGAGAGTGAGTGGAGGGCCAGGTGTGGCCCACACCATGGCCAGGCACGCCCCTGGGGTGGCCACGCCACCAGGTGGTTGCCTGCCTGATGGGCCCCCTGGGTCACTCCAGACACTCCTCTACCCCTTTTTCACATAAAAAATTAATATGAATTTTTTGGAATTTTTCGAGACACTTTATTTTTGAACAATTTTTAGGTATTGATGAATGATTTTCTGACAGAAAGATGTTTTTTGAATGATGCAATGACAAATCAAAACTAAAACTTCAGAAGTTCTAAGACACTCTAGTATGCAAGCAACTAGCAATAGAAAAGTAAACTAAGCGAAAGCAAAAAATAAAATGGATAAAATAAAAGTAAGCCAAGATAATCATGGTGAAAACATTATTTTGTTCATTAAAATCCCTTTGTTAACAAGGTTGATCAGGTCTTGTTACCAAAACAATTTTATATGAAACAAAACTTTGTATTCCACTAATGATTATGTTACCTCAACCTTGATAGCAATGGTCCCAATCATAATAGTTTCATATTTTTCTCGTGGTATGGGACAATATATTTCTCCAACTTAGATGCCCTCAACATGTTCAATTGAATTTAAACCATAAGTCCTATCAATCTTCTTGGGGAAATAGACAGTATGCTCCTTGTCATTAACATTAAAAGTCACCTTTCCTTGATTACAATTGATAACAACTCCTGCAGTATTAAGAAAAGGTCTCCCAAGAATAATAGACATATTATCATCTTCAGGCATTTCAAGCACAACAAAATCAGTTAATATCAAGCAATTATGAGCAACTTGAACAGGTACATCCTCACATATACCAACTAAAAGGATCGTATGGGCACCTAGAGGGAGGGTGAATAAGTGCTACTCCAAATTTTACTCCTTTTCAATTTAGGGTTTGAAACAAAAGGTAAATTCTCTAGATTATGTAACTAAGGGGAATTTACCTATATGTCAACCTAGCACAAGTACTAAGCAAGAACTAGATAAGTAAAGTGCCGTAAAGGATAATAGTAACCAAAGTGGAGCACTCGAAGACACAAGGATTTGTTTCCCGTAGTTCCTTCCTTTTAAAGGGAAGTACGTCTATGTTTGGAGAGGGGTTGCTTTCAAGCCACCAATGCCACAAGAGGCCTCCCTTGTTCTCCGATGAACCTCACCCCAAGGGGTTCGATTCACCTCTTTCACTATACGGCAACCTTCGAGGTGGAAGCCGGCACCTTTACAATGAGTTCAGGGCACACATCCACAACTTAATTGGAGGCTCCCAAATACAAGCAAGTTATCAAACAATCAAAGACAAGCTTGTAAGAACCAAATCAAAAGCTAGGGTTTCCAAAGAAACACTAGAACATGGGGGCCCTCAAGTGAATGAGGGGGAAATGAAGATCTCTCTTGGTGAAGCTATAGATCAAGGCCTCCTCCTTTGATTCTCCAAAGATCAGTGACTTTGGATGGTTGGATGAAGAGATCTTATTGATTTGGTGGCTCAAGTGCGCATGGTGTTCTTGAGGTGGACGAGCAGCTGGAGGAAGGGGATAAGGTCCTCTATTTATAGCCCTTCACTCCACTGAACCATTTTCTGACCATTGGAGAAAAGTCAGACCAGAGTCACCGGTCTGCACACCGGAGGCTCCGATCTACACCGGAGAATCTGGTCGATCTCCGGACCAGCCTTTGGACCGTCGAACAGACTGACCCAGTCCTACTGCGAGCCAAGAGGACCGGAGACTCCGGTCTGAGGCAAAGACCGGAGACTCTGGACCACCTCTCTGGCTGACCCAGGCAGGAAACAGGAACCCCCTCCGGAGACTCCTGGGGAAACTCCAGACCACACCGGAGACTCCGGTCTAGGCAGACTGGAGACTCCGGTCTGGAAATCCCAGGAGTCAAGCAAATATGCAGGGAATGTTCTGCAGGCTAAAGGTCCTTTTCACTTTGCAATGTATCAACCTGTAGAAAATAGCATACTGTAAAGAGGCTCTACTTGTTGGTAACGAACACCAAAAGTGATTATGATAGTAAATGTCCTTTCAATCTCCCTCTTTTTGGTGTTCGATGACAACAAGTGATTTTGCATGGAAAATAATTTGCAATGACTTATGACAGAGTATGAACATGCTCCCCCTGACTATGTGCACAAAGATAAACATGTAAAGCAAGCAGTACATGGATAAAACACATAGTTCTCACACGAGTTACAATAATGTCGGAGCACCCACAGAGTCACACACAAATAGCAAATAGTATCTTGCAATAACACAAGGCAAATAGGTACGAAGATCGAGATAGCAAATAAGAATCAAATAGCCCAAGCCCATGCAAATCTCGATGACAGTGTCTTCTCCTCCTTTGGCATCGAAATGCCGAAAAAGGGAAAAGACCTAAGTTAGCGCCCCAACGGATCAGTAGTACTCATCATCATCATCCTCGTCCTCCTCATCCATATCATGATCCTCATCATCATCATAGTCCTCATCACCATCTAGAGCTGCAGGTCCTTTGCCGTGAGGGCGGGAAGAGGAGGTACCTTGGTACCCATATCCATAAGTGACATCAGAAAAGGTCTTCCAATCCACCAAGCTGTCCTGTTGGGCATTCCATGCCCCAAACGAAAGAGTGTAATTAGACTCAGTGGATGGTTGAGCGCCATGCTCATCAGTGTACTCATCCTCTCCTTCCTCATCATCTCCTGCACCCAGAGCCTTGATCTCCTTGAGGAGTTTCTCTATGCGACGGTTGCTCTTGTAGGAGGCATGTTGTTGCTTACGGATGTCCACATTCATGCAACACAGGGTCCTCTCCCAGAATGAGGCCTTCTTGACCTTCTCATGTACATAGTCACGTGTCATGGGAGGAAGAGCTGCATTGGAAGCATTCTTCCTCCGGGCCCTAGTAGGAGAGGGGGCCCTCTCGGTCTCTGAGATCTCCTCCTCCACATGGGCATGGGAGCGTCTAGGAGGAGCCCTCATGTCCCCCTTCTACTGCAGAGATACAAGAGCGTGCTCAGTAAGGTTGGGAGGCAAGGAAAGTGGAGAACCATGTTCCTGGGTGTTGATGAGTCTCATGACAAGTGGTGCATATGGTGGAGCCTTCTTGTATAAAATGGCATGGTACATCTCCTCAAATATGTAATCCATAACTTCAATAGGATCTGCATCCGCCTCGGGGCCAGCCATGTAAATTTTGTGAGTGTGATATAGCAAGTTGACCAAACCACGTCTGATGACATCATCATTTCCATCACTAGGGGAAATGGTTTGGCGGAAGATCCTCAACATCAGATTATAGAGAGGCTTGAGTCCCTTGGACCCACCCACAACACCCTCGCTGCCATACAAAGGGGCAAGCTTGTTCTTGTTCACCCCAAGAGCTGCTGAGTGCATGCGTACCCCACCATGAGTGGACATGCCCTGGAAGGTCTCAAATATGGCCTCAGCAAAGTCATAGAAAGTTGCAGAACAGCGGTGATTTCTAGTCATCCAAGTCATAGTCCTAGCTTGGTCAGTCCCAAATACAATTGTGGCATAAAACTGCTACACAAGGGTGATGTTGTAGTCTTCACGGAGCTCCATCAAGTTGAACAACCCTAAATTCTCACTAATCCACAGTGCATCTGAGAAGTAGGGGCTCTTCCTCATTTGTTCAACACTCAGGTACTTCTGGGGGCACACAGGTGATCTCTTGAGCACGCTATAAAATGCATAGAAAGCAGTCTTGCGCAGCTCACGATACTCCTGCTTTGACATGCGGGCCAAAGACTGAAGGTTGTCGTATTTTGCCCTCTTGGCATGGTTCTCTTCCTCAGCCCTTTCCTGCTCCCTCCTCATATAGGCTGCATCACGAGCCTGCTGTCTTCGGTTGGACGGGGGCACAATGTACCTCCGACTCATCATAGCGAGGATCCGCTCTCTTCATCTTGGCCTTGGTGCGAGGAGGACGACGAGAGCCAGAACCTGTGAACAACAGCGAGGGAGATAGCATGGAGGTCAGTATATATGTCCCAAGGAGGCAGCACATGATCCTTGAGGCATTGCAAGATATGTTTGATCCAAACCACACCGGAGACTCCGTGGTCCACACCAGAGTCTCCGGCCCTGAGGCCGGAGTCTCCGGTCGGGAGACTTGGGGGAAGACCAGGGAGGCTCCAATAGTGTTGAATCCAACAGATCGGGCAGGGAAACAAGGGTAAAGTGCTCGTGTGCACGCAAACAAGAGATTCCTGTGAGCAAAAATAGTACCAATCCTCAAAAACAAAGCAAGGGATGAACCCTAGGTGAGAAAAGAGGAGGAGAGGTACCAGATCTGTCCATGGGATTGATTCCACCATTGGGAATCACCCAATGGTGGAGGGAGAAGATTGGCCGGCGGCACGGCGGATCCCGGGGGCTTCTTGACCTCCGGGGAGCAGATTTGGGAGAGGAGGCGACGGGGTAGTGAGGGGAGGACGGGGGTGGATGAATGAAACTGTCTGTTTTAGTTCACCCCGTCCTCCTTCTCGGTGGCTAGAAACCGTCCGGACCGGAGACTCCGGTCTACACCGGAGACTCCGGCGTGAGCACATCGGAGACTCCGGTCCTCCTTGACCAAAAACTCCAAGATTTGTGTATGGGGACATATATTAGATGGAGAGAGTTTATAGGACCAAAAAGAGGCTTGGGTTAAGATGACCTACTGTGAAGAACCAAAGAGACCACAGAAATCCATTCAAATGTTAATTAACGCGCCAAATAAACCCCAACTAAGAACCAACTCTTCAATGAGAAGAGGGTGGTGGCCGAGGCCACCATGTAAGAGGTTGTGGCATGACACCACGAAGAATTATCCTTGGGTTCATGGCCACTACTCATCAATGAAGCTCACATATAACAAAATGATATTAAGAGGATTGAATTTCTTAATGTTGGCATTATGGGGGGAGGGATAGTCCAATGTATTAGGACCGCACTCCCCCTATCTCCATGCCTACACCTAACCAAATAAGGGTCAAGACATAGGTGAGTATGCAATGTGATCAAGTCAAGCTCCTAGAATCTATGATATTTAGTTCATTCCTCAAATAAAAAAATCTTGCTTCATCAAGTGGCTTCGTGAATATGTGGGCAAGTTGGTCTTTGGTTGACACATAGGATAGCTCAATATCACCTTGAGCAACATGATCTCTAATGAAGTGATGACGAATCTCGATATTCTTTGTCCTTGTATGATCGACTGGTTTATAGGCAATCTTGATAGCACTTTCATTATCATATAGAAGAGGCACTTTGTCACAATGGACACCGTATTCCTTTAAAGTTTGCCTCATCCATAGCAATTGAGTAGAAGCACTAGCAGTTGCCACATACTCGGCTTTGGCGGTGGAGAGAGATATACAATTTTGCTTCTTAGAAGACCAACACACCAAGGACCTCCCATGGAATTGGCAAGCCCTGGAGGTTGATTTCCTATCATCCTTGTCACCAGCCCAATCCGAATCCATATATCCACACAGAGAGAAAGTTGAGCTCCTAGGATACCAAATACCATAGTTTGGGGTATGAACCAAATATCGAAAGATTCTCTTGACCGCCATCAAATGTCTTTCTTTAGGAGACACTTGATATCTTACACACACTCCTACACTCAACACAATATCGGGTCTAGATGCACAAAGGTAAAGCAAAGAGCCAATCATGGACCGGTATAACTTTTGATCCACATCTTTACCATTTGGGTTTAGTTCAAGATGAGTCTTTGTTGCCATGGGAGTGGGAGCTCCATTTAGATCTTTCATGCTGAATCCTTTGAGCATATCTTGAGTATACTTGGCTTGGTTGAAAAATGTTCCTCCTCTCATTTGCTTGATCTCAAAACCAAGAAATACTCTCAATTCTCCCATCATAGACATCCTGAACATGTCAGTCATAAGCTTTGAGAATTCATCATTAAAAGCCTTGTTAGATGAGCCAAAGATAATATCATCTACATATATTTGGCATACAAAAATTTCCCCATTGACCTTCTTAGTAAAAAGAGTGGGATCGATTTTCCCAACCTCAAACCCATAATCTAACAACAACTCTCTAAGGTGCTCATACCACGAGCGTGGGGCTTGTTTGAGCCCATAGAGTGCCTTATCGAGTTTGTAGACGTGGTTTGGAAAGTTGGGATCCTCAAATCCCGGGGGTTGCTTCACATATACCAACTCTTGCAAGGGACCATTAAGAAATGCACTTTCTACATCCAATTGTTGCAATTTAAATTTATGATGTGCCGCATAAGCAAGAAGGATACATATGGACTCAAGGCGAGCCACGGGAGCATAAGTATCTCCATAATCAATGCCTTCAATTTGAGAGAACCCTTGTGCAACCAATCTTGCCTTGTTCCTCACCACAATTCCATGCTCATCTTGCTTGTTCTTGAAAATCCACTTGGTGCCTATAACATTGCGGCAATCTTTTGGCTTTTCAACTAACTTCCATACTTTGTTTCTCTCAAAGTTGTTGAGCTCTTTATGCATTGCATCCAACCAATCCGAATCTTCAAGAGCTTCCCATACTTTCTTTGGTTCCACCATGGAAATGTGAGCTTGGTGTTCACCAAAGTTCTTCAGTTGAGCTCAAGTGGATATCCCTCTTCTTAGATCTCCTACCACATTCTCAAGAGTGTGGTCTCTCAACTCCAATATTCTATCCATTATAGCATGGCGACGAGTTTCGATCTCCTTGTTGTTCCTTGTGGGGATCACTTCATCATTCTGGTCCTCGTCTTGACCATCAACTTGACCTTGATCATCATTGGAATCATTTTCTTCTACAAGAGGCAAATATTGACCTTGGTCTTGATCAAGCATACTTCTAGACAGGCATTGAGCTTCCCTTATTGCAGTTTCTTTAGATCTTCCTTATGTAATTGCCTTAGCCCCAATGGACATTCTGTCAAATGGTGACTCAAGTACCTCCTGGCTAGATGCTTCAACTTGATCAATAGGTTGAGGGTTCACAACTTGTCTTTGTCATAGGTCATTGTCCCCCTCGATAGGAGCTTGATGATGTTGTGAAGATGAGGGCTCCACCTGAGTAGAGCATAGTTCTTCTCGATCCACCATAAGGGGTTCCACAATAGGATGGATGAAACCCGCACCCATTCTTCCTATGGCATCCCGAGGCATTTCATCATCTATATCACAAACATCAACACGCCCCGCTTGGGGACCATCATATTCTTCGAACACCACACTACAAGATTCTATGACAGTTCCGGAGAGCTTGTCATAGATTCTATAAGTGTGGGATTCGAGACCATAACCAACAAAATACCCTCTAATGCTTTGGAATCAAATTTGGACAAACGAATGCCCTTAGTGCGATAGAAACACTTACAACCAAACACCCGGAAGTATGAAACGTTGGGCTTGTTACCGGTAAGAATTTCATATGGAGTCTTGATCAATTCTATTCGGAGGTAGAGGCGGTTTGATGCATGGCATGCGGTGGAGATTGCTCCAGCCCAAAAAAATTATGGAGATTTAAACTCCGCCAACATGGTCCTTGTCATATCAATAAGAGTCCGGTTCTTCCTCTCAGCTACACCATTTTGTTGAGGGCTATATGCAGTGGAATATTGATGTTTTATTCCCTCATCACTAAGAAATCCATTCAATGTGTAGTTCTTGAACTCGGTACCATTGTCACTTATTATTGTCAATACGGGAGATTGTGTTGACGTTGAGCCATGTTGACGAATTCAATGAAGTTCTCTTGTGTCTCACTTTTCAGCTTGAAAAAATATACCCAAGTGTATCTTGAGTAGTCATCAACAATCACCAAGCAATATTTCTTCCCGCCAAGACTTGCATGAGAAGGAGGACCAAAGAGATCCACATGAAGGAGCTCAAAGATCCTCTTGGACTTGATGTAGTTCTTTGGCTTGTGGGGAGAATCGTGCATCTTTCCTTCAACACATGCCCTACAAACACAATCTTTGGCAGAGCTAACATTTTCTTTTAGTCCAACAATATGACCATCCTTGAGGAGGCTTTGCAAAGTTCTCATGTTGACTTGGGCTAGACGGTGATGCCATAGCCAACCCACATCAGCCTTTCCGAATAAGCACATCGGACTTGTAGTGGTTTTCCCCGAGAAGTCGACCACATACAAGTCATTCTCGACGTACCCAACGAAAGCGACCTTTAGAGACTTGCTCCACATGAGGATCACAATATCATTATCAATAAAGACGGCAAAGCCCATCTTTCCAAGAGAATGGACTGAAAGTAAATTATAGCCAAGGGTCTCAACAAGCATGACATCCACGAGAGTGATATCGTGTGCAACCACAACTTTGCCGAAACCCATTACCTTAGACTTTGACTTGTCGGCATACGTCACAGATATTTGATCAACATTTAGTCTCAACTCCTTGACACTAGACACGCTTCCGGTCATATGACTTGTGCATCCACTATCAAGCACCCATTTTGACCCTCTGGAAGCATAGGTCTACAAAAGATCAAACTAGTTTGTAGGTACCCATTTTTCAATGGGTCCTCTTTTGTTAGCAACAAGGGTCTTGGGAACCCAAATAGACCATGCAATATAACCATCAAATGGGCCAACATATTGTGCATACACATCACCATAATAATCATGCATTAAAACATAGTGAGGGTTAGCACTACCCGCAAAATCATCATGTGACATAGTTTTGCCACTTGTGGTCTTACTTCCCACAATGACCTTGTTCTTTTCTTGAGCGGGCTTGGCCTTCTTCTTCTTCTTCTTCTTGTTCTTTTTCTTCTTGGCTTTAGAGATAAATCCAATGCCCCCTTTTTCACCATTTGACCTTTGCTTGCTTAAGAGGTCATCAATAGACTTGTTTCCTTTGGGAAAGGAGGTCTTAGCTAGCTCCCCCTTCAACCTAGCATGTTCTTCAAGTGTATTTGTACAACTAGAATGAATGAATGTACTAGGTGAGGGAGTATTGATCAATTGAGTTTGATCTTTTAACAAGACTTTGTGAGCGACAAGAGTTCACTTTCCAAGGACTTGTGAGCCTTGTGTCCTAAAGTCCTCGACGAGTTTTTCATGAACAACATCAAACTCAATCTTGTCCTTTTTAGCCTTTTTATATTTAGCAATAGCATGATCACGTTCCTTGATGAGTTTGTTAATAATGAGATCATTTGCTTCATCAAGACCCTCTAGTTTAGTTTCAAGAGATATTCTAGTTTCTTGTTCTTCTTCTAGAGCATTATTTAGAGCTTCTATCTCAATCATGTGCTTTCTTCCCAATTGACATCTCTCATCTAGAAGTTCTTGTGTGTGAAAGTTGATTTAAGAGGTCCAAAACATGTTTCTTGTGTTCCCCTTGCAAGTTGTTCATGAACACATCAAAAGAAACTAATTCCTTTTTGACCTCAAGAGATAACTCATCATCAAAATCATCATTGATTAAGGAGGTGGAGTGCGATGATGATAATACCTCCGTTCCTCTTGCCATAAGGCAAGTGACATTCTTGTTGGAGATATTCTCATTTGGAGAATCAAAGAGTGAGAACGAAGGGGTAGAGGTAGTGGCAAGAGCCACCACACCACTTGATGTATCCTCTTCTTCATCGTCATCATCATCATCAGAGGAGAACTCTTCATGTGTGATCAAGACAAGTTCACCCGACTTCTTGTTGGTTGAATTCCTTTTGATGAAGGGTTTCTTTTAGGGAGCTTAGGAGGTCTTCTTCAACACAAGTTTACCACCATGATCTTCTCTTTTCCCATAGGGACAAGCTGCAACAAAGTGATAGCGGTCACCACAATTGAAGCAAGTTCTCAACTTGGACCCATTATATCTTCTCCCATTGGGGTTGCTTCTTCGTTGCATTTCCATCTTGGCCTTGGCAGGATCTTTCCAAAAGTTTCTTGCATAGAAGGCCATGTATTCACCATGAGCAACCTTGACATATTCAGGGTAGCTCATTGAAAGTCCCTCATCACTTCCTTCATCTTCATCATACTCCACAACCTTGGCCTTCAAGGCAAGATTGACACCATTACTCATTCCAATGGCACGAGCACGGGCGTCTTTGGCATTCTTGGCAGCAACCTTGAAGGCGTCCATCTCTTGCATCACTTCATTGGAGGTCATGAGATGGTAGTTGTGTCTTCCTTGGAGACTCTTCAAGTTAGTAGGCTTGAAGGGCATGAGT
The DNA here is from genome assembly GCA_910589775.1 of Avena eriantha. Taxonomy (NCBI): domain Eukaryota; kingdom Viridiplantae; phylum Streptophyta; class Magnoliopsida; order Poales; family Poaceae; genus Avena; species Avena eriantha. The sequence continues at coordinate 503,402,244 of OU342740.1, read as the reverse complement.
GCACTCACACACTTCCTCTTGATCCAAGCATCATCAATGTGAGAGGCACCAACATTCCTGAAGGCGGTGGCTGTGGATTTGAGTCTTCGATACATGTCTTCATGATCCTCACCATCCTTCATGAAGAAACCTTCGGCCTCATTGCTTAAGACATCATATCTATTTCTTCTCATACTCTCATTGCCAACAAACAAGTCAATGAGAGCATCCCAAGCTTCCTTGGCGGTGTTGTAGTGCTCAATGTGGGAAAAATCCTTTGGCCCCACTCCAAGTTGGATCATGTGCAAGGCAGTCACATTGAGTTGGCTATTGACCACTTCTCTTCTAGTCAAGTTGGTTGGATCCTCAATTTTGAGACCTTCTTCAATAATATTCCACAAATCAATGAAGAGTTGCGCAATGAGATTTCATTAAAACTTTCCATTGAGCAAAAGTATGTGCAACTAACTTAGGTGGGTCGCCTCTATTATTTATATGTGGGTGAGGGATAGGAGGGTCGGGAGAGTACCATCTGGGAACCGCATGGTGCTCTTCCTTCCCATCACCCTTTTTGGTGGTGGAGTTAGTGGAATTATGTTCATCCCCCGCCACTTCCTCCAAAGGCTTAGCCGGAGCATCAACCTTTGGGTTAGGTGGTGTTTCCTCTTGAGAGGGAGGAGATGAGGTTTGCTTATCCCTAACAAGTTTCTCAACGAGTTGGCGCAACTGTTGGATTTCGTTGCCCAAGGTAGAGCTCAAGCTTGTTTCCAACTTCTTGAGATCTACCATGGTCACCGAATGGCTAGCCTCACTTTCTCCCTCCTCTGTGTTGCCCATAATCTCTTAGGTGGTTAAGACCGAATAAAGAGCCGAGGCTCTGATACCAATTGAAAGGATCATATGGGCACCTAGAGGAGGGGGGGGGGGTGAATAGGTGCTACTCCAAATTTTACTCTTTTTCAATTTAGGGTTTGACACAAAAGGTAAATTCTCTAGATTATGCAACCAAGGTGAATTTACCTATATGTCAACCTAGCAGAAGTACTAAGCAAGAACTAGATAAGTAAAGTGCGGTAAAGGATAGAAGTAACCAAATTGGAGCACTCGGAGACACAAGGATTTGTTTCCCGTAGTTCCTTCCTTTCGAAGGGAAGTACGTCTACGTTTGGAGAGGGGGTGGTTTCAAGCCACCAACGCCACAAGAGGCCTCCCTTGTTCTCCGATGAACCTCACCCCAAGGGATTCGAGTCACCTCTTTCACTATACGACAACCTTCGAGGTGGAAGCCGACACCTTTACAACAAGTTCAGGGCACACATCCACAACTTAATTGGAGGCTCCCAAATACAAGCAAGCTATCAAACAATCAAAGACAAGCTTGTAAGAACCAAATCAAAAGCTACGGTTTCCAAAGAAACACTAGAGCATGGGGGCCCTCAAGTGAATGAGGGGGAATTGAAGATCTCTCTTGGTGAAGCTGTAGATCAAGGCCTCCTCCTTCGATTCTCCAAAGATCAATGACTTTGGATGGTTGGATGAAGAGATCTTGTTGATTTGGTGGCTCAAATGGGCATGGTGTTCTTGAGGTGGACGAGCAGCTGGAGGAAGGGGATAAGGTCCTCTATTTATAGCCCTTCACTCCACTAAACCGTTTTTTGACCATTGGAGAAAAGTCATACCGGAGTCTCCGGTCTGCACACCGGAGACTCCGGTCTGCACCAGAGAATCCGGTCGATCTCCGGAAAGACCGGAGACTCTGGACCTTCCTCCAGACCTTCCTCCTGACCACCTCTCTGGCTGACCCAGGCAGGAAATAGGAACCCCCTCCGGAGACTCCTAGGGAAACTCCGGACCACACCGGAGACTCCGGTCCAAGCAGACCGGAGACTCTGACCTGGAATTCCCAGGTGTCAAGCAAATATGTAGGGAATGTTCCGAAGGCCAAAGGTCCTTTTCACTATGCAATGTATCAACCTGTACACAATAGCATACTGTAAAGAGGCTCTACTTCTTGTTAACGAACACCAAAAGTGATTATGACAGTAAATGTCCTTTCACCAACAAGAATAGTAGTAGATTTATCAGCCATTTGCAAAAATATATCAGTTGGTATTAGTTTTTCCAATTGAAGTCTCTTATAGAGAGAAAAAGGCATAACACTAACTCCTGCTCCCAAATCACACAAAGTAGTTCTAACATAACTATTTTTTAATAGAGCATGGAAAGTTGGAATCCCTGGGTCTCCAAGTTTCTTTGGAACCTTACCATTAAAGGAATAATTAGCAAGCAAAGTAGAAATTTCTTCATTAGGGATCTTCCTTTTATTAGAGACAATATCCTTCATATACTTTGAATAAGGAGGCAATTTAATAGCATCAGTCAAAGGTATTTGCAAAAATAAAGGTTTCATCCACTCACAAAACTTATTATAGTGTTCGTCTTCCTTTGACTTGTGTTTCTTATCAGGGAAAGGCATAGGTTTTTGGACCCAAGGCTCTCTTTCACTACCATGTTTCTTAGCAACAAAATCTTATTTAGTGTATTTAGTATTCTTAGTGTACCTTTCAGGTTCTTCTTCAACCTTTTCTTTATCAGGAGCATCATTTTCCTCATTACCACATTCAGTTTGAGCATCAGAGACAGACATACTATTAGGATCTTTAGCAGGTTCAGAAGGTTCTACAATAGTTTTATGTTTCTTTTTCCTTTTCTTAGGAGTAGTACCACTATTTTCAGTTTGTTGAGAATCCTGCTCAATTCTTTTAGGATGCCCCTCAGGATATAGAGGATCCTGGGTAGCAGCACCACTTCTAGTTCTAATTTCATAAGCATGTTTTTCTTTAGCAGCATTAACTAGCAAGTCCTTTTGTACTTTAATAAGCTGATCAATTTGAGTTTGAACCATTTGAAAATGTTTAACAAGCATTTTAACATCATTAGAGGTTCTTTCCACAATATCCTTCAACTCAACAATAGCTCTAGAGTTTTCCATTAGATGATTTTACACCCTTTTATTAAAATTATCTTGCTTAACAATAAAAATATCAAATTCTTCTAAGCATTGATCAAGAGGTTTAGAGTAAGGAATATCACCTTCATCAAAATGTTGGAGAGAGTGTACCTCAATAGTGGACGAGTGGGGGCTTGGCTTACATAATTCTTCTATAGGAGGTAAATTCTTCACGTCTTTAGCTTTAATTCCCTTCTCCTTAAGACATTTCTTAGCTTCCTTCATCACTTCATCATTTAGTTTAATAACTCCCCTCTTCTTTGGTTTTGGTGTTGGTGTTGGCTTAGGCATAGTTAACTTAGGTGTAGTTGTCTCAGGTGTAGTTGGCTCATATGAAGTCCAGTCTTCATAATTCTTACTTATTTTAGCCATTAATTCCTCAGCTCCCTTGGGAGACCTATTCTTGAAAACACAATCAGCACAAGTATCCAGGTATGTCCTAGATTCTTCAGTTAGTCCATTATAATATATATCAAGAAGCTCGTTCTTAGGTAATGGACATCCATCTTGTGCATGAATCAAATCACAAAACCTTGCCCATGATTCAGGCAATATCTCTTTCTCTCCTTGTTTAAAATCAAAAAGTTCCTGCAAAATAGCATGTCTAGCACTAGGAGGGAAATATTTCTGAAGGAAGGTACTAATCAAGCAATCAGGGCTGTCAATAGATCTAGGAGGTAAATTATTAAACCAAGTTTTAACTTCTCCTTTTAGTGAATAAGGGAAAATTTTAGCAACAAAGTAGGTGCGCATCTTAATATCATCAGAAAATAAGCCACTCATGGTAGAAAGCTCAGTCATATGTGCTACCGCACTTTCATTCTTAGTTCCACAAAAAGGTTCTTTCTCAACAATAGTTATGTAAGATAAATCAAGAGAGAAATCATAATCCTTATCTTTAATGTTTATGGGAGATGTAGGAAACTTATCATTAGGATAATTTGGGTTTTATAGTACACCTCTCAAGAATACTCTTAATATCACTTTTATCATGAGTGTTTTGACATTCTTTAATAAATTCATCAATCATCTCTATATAACTGTCTTCAATATCATAGCTCTCTCTAGACTCAGGTGAACTGATAGGTGTAGTAGTGTCTTCATTAGGAGTTTCAGTATTTCCAGCTATAGTTCTAGCAATCGTACAATCTAGGAAAGGACCTAATGAACCACTCTTATCAAGCATAGTAGAAGCAGCATCATAAGTATCAGAAGTTTCAGATTCAGCCATAGTAGAAGTGTGTGTAGCATGTGTATGTGGTGGTGTAAGGAACTTACTCATAATAGACGGTGAATCAAGAGCAACAGAGGTGTTCAGAACCGTACCTCTCCTCGTAGTGGATGGTAAAATAGGGACCTTGCCATCATGAGACTTACCCATGATGGATGAATGGCAGCGAACAATAGTGATTCCAAGTGAACTTGATAAATAGAGCTATGCTCCCCGGCAACGGCGCCAGAAAATAGTCTTGATGACCCACAAGTATAGGGGGTGTATCACAGTATTTTCGAGGGAAGTAAAACCCAATTTATTGATTCGACACAAGGGGAGCCAAAGAATATTTATAAGTCTTAACAACTGAGTTGTCAATTTAGCTACACCTGGAAACAATCTTGCTCACGGCAGTTTATCAGTAGCAACAGTTTTGTAGTAGCAATAGTAAAGTAATAGCAATAGTAAAACTAAATACAATAGTAACAATTGCAGTAAACAGTAGGATTAAAGCGCGGTAGGCATAGGGATGGATGGATGGGCGTTTCATGGACAAGACAATTCATATAGCAATCAAGACATAGGGCATTTGCAGATAAATAAGATAAAGCATCCAAGTACTAGATAATCATAGGCATGTGTTCCATATATAGTCATACGTGCTCGCAATGAGAACTTGCACAACATATTTTGTCCTGTCAGCCCGTTTGCAGCAGGGCCTCAAGGGAACTACTGGCAATTAAGGTGCTCCTTTTAATAGAGCACCGGAGAAAGCATTAACACTCTGTGAACACATGTGATCCTCACATCAAAGCCATCCCCTCTGGTTGTCCCGATTATTGTCACTTCGGGGCCTTTGGTTCCGGACAATAATATGTGTATACAACTTGCAGGTAAGACCATAAACAATACTATCATAATGAATCAATAACATGTTCAGATCTGAAATCATGGCACTCGGGCCCTAGTGACAAGCATTAAGCATAACAAGTTGCAACAAAGTCAAAACGCACTAATAATAGATACTAGGCACCATGCCCTAACAATCTGATGCCATTACATGAACGATCTCATCCAATCCCTACCATCCCCATAGCCTACATCGGGGGATTACTCACTCATGGATGGGGGAATCATGCATGGTTGATGGAGAAGCGATGGTGATGATGACGGCGATGATCTCCTCCAATTCCCCGTCCTGGCAGGGTGCCAGAACAGAGTTTCTGGTTCTGAATCGCGGAATCTGGTGGTGGCGGTGTAGCTGAACTCTTTCTAGAAAAACGTCGAACCCCCCTTGGTTTTAGGTCAAGAGGTAACTTATAGGCGAAGAGAGAGGCCGAGGGGGTGATCGAGGCGGCCACACCACCCCTTGGCGCGGCCAGGCCTGGCCCGCACGGCCAGGTGGTGTGGGCCCCTTGTGGCCCTCCTCCGTCTCATCTTTTGGCTCCGTGAATCTTTTGGTAAAATAGGATTTTTGGCATATTTTCCAGGATTTTCCTGATAGTTGATTTTCTACACAAAAACTAGACACCAAGGTAATTCTACTGAAAACAGCGTTAGTCTGTGTTAGTTGTATCCAAATCACACAAGTTTAGAGGAAAAACAATAGAAAAAGTGTTCGTCAAAGTAGATACGTTTTTGACGTATCACCAATCCCGACGACGCGTACTTGCATGCCCGCCTCGCCCAAGCTGTAGAGGAGCTGCAAACGCAGGAAGCGATCTACCGCTCTCTCGAAGAAGAATGGGGGATCACCAACCCGCTGGTACCAGCATCATAGGTGGCACATATAATGTTGTTCTAGGCTTGTAAATACTTTAATAAAAAAATTCATATCAAATGGCCGACACTCACATTGCAAATTTCATTCCAAACATGATACACGGCGAGTACACATCACAATCTAGTGTAACCTACTCAGCAGGGTCGGAGTCAGAGTGGTAGCAGCGACGTCACATGGTGTCGTCGAAGACACTGGCGATGAGCACGACTTTGCCTTCGTACTGAAGACAACGAAGTGGCCGACTTCGATTTGGTACCAACGAGCGAACTCCTCCCATCCATTAGCGAGGAACATCTAGCCGAGGCGTTCGAACAACACCTCCACTAGCCACGCGCCGACATTGACACCGGCCGCCCGCAGCATGCCCTGCTGGGGCTCTACGCTGTCGACCAGCAACACGAATTTGCAGAATCATGTCCCGTGCCATGCCTGAGTGGGTGGTCACATCAAACTCGAAGCCGGCGAGGCTGATGTCGATGGGCTCGAGCACGGGCGACGATGGTGGTGAGGGAGAGCATGGTGGCATGCTGCTTTGAACACGTCCTCCGCGCCTGCCTCGAGACCCACGGCCAGGGGCCCGGTGGTCATCCTAGATGAAGGGAATATGCCCGAGAGGCAATAATAAATTGCTTATTATCTTATTCCTTGTTTATGATAAATTTTTATTTTGCATGCTATAATTGTATTAATTGGAAACATTAATACATGTGTGTTTAATAAACAAATAAATGGTTCCTAGTTATGCCTCTCTTATAAACTAGCTCATTGATTAACAAGATGATCAAGGTTTCCTGATCATGGACATTGGATGTTTTTTAATAACAAGGTCACAACATTGGTGGAATGTTGTGATGAACATTCATACGAAGAATAGCAATACGATCAAAGTCATTTTGTTAAAATTGCTATGACAACATACGAAGTAACTTTAGTCCTTAGACCATGAGATCATGTCAATCACTAACACTAGAAGAGTAACTTGATAACATCAAACGTCACACCATAACAGGGTGACAATAAAGGTGGGTTCAGATACTCCGAAAGTGTTATGTAGAGGATTTTTCCATCCCGATGATGGAGAGATATACTCTGGGCCCTCTCGGTGATATCACATTGATATAGCTTGCAAGCAAGTGATAAGATCACTAGAATGTTATATCATGGGAACAAGAAAAGAGTACTTGTCGGTAATAAGATCAAACTAGGTATGGGGATATCGATGATCTAATATCAGACATGTAATATATCATGAGACAAAGGAATTTAGTTACGACGTTAAAGGTTCACACGATCACTAGAGTCATCGTTGAATGTGTGGGAGTCAGTACGGATCTCCAGGTCCCACTGCTGATTATTGATCAGAGAGGGGTCTCGATCATGTGTGTATTATTAGCAAACCGTAGGGTGACACGCTTAAGGGATACTGATGTCTGCAAGTGCACAGATCGTTTGTAGCTAGTTTCGAAGTATAGATATCGATCGCACAGGGAGCCCAAAGTTAAGTGCTTATGAGTGAAGTCTCTGTCACACCCAAAGTTGTCATAGGTCTTCGAGTTAATTGACTGCAAGTGTTGTAATAAGAATAGAGTTTTGATTAAATGGGATGTATTTAAATAGAACTAAAATGTAAACTTCGGAAATATAAATCATGAAAGTAAAGAACGACTTGGTTGTTTGTTGTTTCCTGCAAATGGTAAAAGAAAGGCATGGGGAGATTCAGTTCATGGTGATAGTGACTATGCTAGCTGGACGGATGATAAATGTAACAATTATAATCTTATAAGTATATGTGTAGGCGAGCAACCCATAATTAGCCGGAACTCCTCTTGGTAGATTTCATCCCAACTTCAATAATCCTACTAGTCTATTACCAAAACCATGGTCAGACACTAGACGATTAAGACCCTTCAGGTAGCTTAGCGATTAAGCTCCTTGGATCGGACTAATGCAATAAGCATATTGGTTCCTAGTTATCCTCAAGTCTACTAGTTTTCCATTGATATCCCCGTTACACTCGGGGATCGCCGGTCTGCTAGCGAACAAGATCCTATCTATGTAGAACAAAACATCATGTTGTCTAGGCCCTTAATTGGACAACAAGCATTAGGCATCCCACAGATAATCAACCACACATAATATAGTAATTATATCAATCACAAGCTAATGGAAAATATATGGAGGCACATCACATCTCACCAATCCCCTACATCTCCCACGCCCAAGGAACTTACTCACACATGAGAGAAGAACGGATCATCGATATAATTAAATAAAGGGAATTCTTCTTGATATTACTGTGGAGATCCACAATAAGAATAGAAAAGTCTCCAACACAATTCAAGATAGGTAGAAACAATCTCAAACCCTAGTCTTGCAAGGTGAAGATCCCTCTCTCTATCTCAAGTACAAGTAATGGCTATGGGGGTGTATTGGCTAGGAGGTCAAAGATCGTGGAGCGATATGAAGAACGTCTTCCCCTTCTTCTCTAGATCTCTTCTTTCTCCCTTTTGGATGGGATGGTGGCTACTGTGTTGTGTTTTCGCGTCTAGCCTCTTCACGAAAGTTGTTCCTTTTGACAAGACAGAGGCGGTGGCAGCTATACGGCTGGAACTATACGGCCGAAAAAATGTTCCCGTCGTATAGTTGCTCGGTAAAGCCTATGTATGCTCCCCTCGAGTGCTTTCAAAGAGAGACTTGCTTGTTTTCACCTGAATATTGTGTTTCTCTAGTTAAAACCTTCTATTGACCTTCAGAACTTGAAACACACATTAAAAACCAAGTTTTCTTCGCTACCGAAGTATTAGCGTTAGGCAAAGCTAGAAAACGATCAAATCCAGGAGAAAACCATCAATAAAAACCATAAAAATGTGTTGAATCTCATAGCTATCAACTCCCCCAAGCTTAGATGTTGCTCGCCTCGAGTGACAAGGAAATAAGGAAGAATAGCGGAGATTCAAGACTGAAAGTAAAAAACTTACAAGTTTGAATTGGTGTCAAATTCTTTTCTTCACAATCCCTACAATCTTAAACATGATCATGCAAGTATTCACAAGATTGCACTGAGTCCACTTCCTAACCACGTATATCTTGTTAGCAGATAAATCATATGCCGAAGCAAGTGTCAAAAGTTTAGCTAGGAAAGTGAGACAAATTCTTTTGGTGTCTCTCTTTATTGAGAGATGAAAACTTTTTTCTCTTGATTCTTTAATCGATTAACAGTACTCAAGTTGACACCAAAACATTCAATTTAAGAATAAGTCATCTATTCCCATGTCAAAATTTCAAGACTCTCAAAGCACCCTTTTCCTTTATTTTAGCTTTCAAAAACTTCAGCTCTTTCATAGAGAAATCATGCCACTATTTTTAACATGTTAATTGGGACTGTGTTGTGCACTCGTGACCATGCCAATAAATAATTGTTGAGCAATAATGGGCCAGAGGAGTACTACAACTTCACTTGGAATGTGAAACAATGAGGAGACTTAAATTTTACCCGTCATAGCATTGCTGCTACAAACGTTTACATAACTCAATAGTCGAAATCAAGTGGTTTCCCACATTTAGATCGTTTGTTGGCCAGCGGAGTTAATAGTTCCCCATGGAGGACGATAATGTTGTAATGACACGCTTAAAGCAATATCTTATGGTAATTATTAGAAAAGGTAGTGGCATAATCGCTACTACTTCTAAGCATCCTATTTTATCAAACAATTTCAATCAAGGGTACTATCGAGTCTATTTATATTAATCTCAAATGGGATGGAGTAGTTCTAAAATCAAAATCTTTGGGCTAAACATGGACTCAAGTCATCTTTTAGATGCTTTTTCTTGTTGTAAAAATGTAGGAAGTATTTTTAACCAAGTTCATTTCTCATTGTTTCAAAGCTAAAAAGGAGACACTAGCAAAGGAATAGAATTTATAAGATAACAAGCTAAGTGGGGAGTGACTCCAGTGCAAGCGAGTAAATAATTTTAGGATCAATTTAAGGTTGCAGAAAGGGTGATGAAAGGAATGTGATACCTCCTCTTACTTACTTCGTTCTCGTATTTGAGTTGAACTCCCTCTGTATTTCCATATTGCCAAGTCACCTAAAATTGAGCAATCTCCGAGAGAAACAAAGAAACAAACTTGCAATAAAAGTTACAACTATTTTTTTGTATTTTTAGTTTAGGAATGCAAACTGAAAAAATAAACATGCAATTTTGAAGAAATAAATCAAAAGAAGAAATAAAAAACATGAATGCAAGGTGGAGGTTTTCAAACCTCCCCCAAGGTTAGGCTATTGTCAGGCTCAGTTGTTGCCGTCATTCGGCGACTGGTGCGAATACTGCTAGTAGTAGTCAGGGAAGTGGGTCATGAAGTGACTGAAGTTGTGAGTCAAGGCACTCACATCTTCATTCATTCCTTGAAGAGTGTGGTTAATCTCCCCAACGCGCTGGTTGAGCTGCTGGAATTCTTGATAGGGGACGTAGATGTACCCCTGTTGCGGCTGGTTGGGCCACGGGTCCCAAGCTCCCCCTTACTGTTGTTGTTGCTGTTGTCCCTCCCAAGCAGGATTGTATCCCTACTCCTCCTCATCCTGCTCATCCTCATCCTGCTGCTCTCCTTCTTCATCTTCCTCTTGGTCAGGCTGGAGTTCAGCCATGATCTCCATCACTTGGTCCTTGGTGAGGATCCAAGTGTCCTTCTCCACAATCGAGAAGGCTTGAGGACAGGGCAACGGAACCTGCTCACCCTGTGCATCACCAAGATAACCAAATTGATATGCTCGGAGCCTCCGATTAGCTTGGTAAACACCAAGGAAGCCACAAGCAGTTAAATATTAGATGTCCATAAGCTTGAAACCATCAACAGATTGCATAATAGGTAATGTAAGATTTAGTGCATGGGCAAGGTGGGTTACCAATCCACCAATGCGAATATCACCTTTCGTCTTGTTGCTTTGGTGGCGAAAGTGCTGGATGAGTAGAGCTGCATGATTGGGGCTTTGTGGTGCAGTGGGAAAGAGAGTCTTGGTGATCATTGCCATGTCTGCATTGGCCATGGAACCGGTATCACCTCTTCCCAATACTGTGTTGGCGAGTAACAAGGCGTAGTAGAATTTTTAGGTTCTGAATGGTGGACATCTTCTTCTGGTAGAAGTCGGTGCCACCATTAACAGAAATAGCCTCCCAAGTTTCTTTGCTTGTGACGCTATAGATGTTATTAACAGTTGGCTCCCCAACATGAGGGAAACCAGAAGCATCGCAAAATTGTTCAAAAGTTATTTCATAGTGCTATCGGTTCATGGTGAAGCTTACCGTGCACGCATTACCTTTCTCCATGTGGTCGTCGTAGAAGGAGGCAAGGAACTCATAGGTAAGCTTGTCGTAGGTGTCGTGGCTTGCGTAGCCAAGTACTGTTAGCCCGACCTTGTTACACATGAGGTCAAAGTCCTCCTTCAAACCCGCCGTGGTGATAAAGCTATGGTCGGCCCAACGTGTGGGCAGCACCCTCCTCGATGGAACTATGGCCAACTTGGGGTTGCGCTCGGGTCGGGACCCCGAGCCCTCGCCATGTTGGCGCTTGCTCTTACGAAAGATGTTACCGATTTTGCTCATCTTGATGCACTGGAAAATTTTCACCATAAAACCTTAGGCATATAGTTTCTACATGATATATGAACGATCCTACATGGAAAAATTCAATCCTAACATGAGAAATCAATAGGAAAAACAAAATAAGCTTGAGTTCATCCACTAGATCAATGTGAGAGTTTTAACCATGGAAATCTGAAAATAAAGCATGGATAGGGAGAGAAACATACTGATATGTTGATTCCCCCACTCAAACAAACGAAATCCACGAAGAATCATGAGTTCTAGGTGGGTTTTGAGAGGTTTGAAGAGAGAATATGAGAGAAATAATGAGGAAGGAGAAAAACCTAGCCACCACGGCCCGATTTTGTGGTCGCGCCGAACTATACGGCCGGAACTATACGGGCGTGACATGTTGTTCCGCCCGTATAGTTGAAGCGGCACCACCAACTAAGGTTTCTTTATGCGGAATGCAGCTATACAGACGCAACTATATGGCCGGATCACAATGATCCCACCATATAGTTGGTTGTTAAATCGTCTATACCCTCGAGATAAACTTCTCAAATAGGCATCAATATCAATACGACCGGAACTATACTGCCGAAATTTTTATTCCTGTCGTATAATTGTTTGTTAAACTGTCAGTACCTTTGAGAAGATATTTTATGAAGGCACCGATATATATATGACCGAAACTATACGGCCAGAATTTTTATTCCTGCAGTATAGTTGGTCGTTAAATTCTCTATGTCTTTGAAGAAAATTTGTTGATGGCAAATATATCTATATGACCGGAGCTATACGGCCGGAATTTTTATTCCTGCCATATAGTTGGTCGTTAAACCATCAGTAGTCATCAAAAAAAATCTATTTCATTAAGAATACCTTCTTATCTCGAAACTTAGCGAAATACCTTATTTTTTATAGAAAAATGACAGTAGAAACTGTCGACCAACATTAGCGTATGAAGAGCAAAAATTTAGTTTATGTAGATAAAAACTCAAACTTTATTTTTATTCTTATTCTATACTCATTCAATCGATGTTTCTACTACTTTTTGACAGCTGCATCTTCACGGGCGCGCTTCCGCAAGAATGTGTGTGAAAAAGTTGTAGGAATTTGATGAACTTTTTATTCTCTAGTTTATTTTATTCATGAGATGGGTTGACTCCCATTAAGCATTTTATTAAGAATGGTTGATTAACTCAACCCCTTCTCTGTTCTCGAATTCTTACCTTCGGTTGCCCCTTATCAAAGGCACTTACCACATGAACTCGTTTTTCCGGTGGAATATATCTTTCTCTTGCTTCTAGCTTCTTTGGAAAATACCGGATCATTTCAACATCATAAACATTGAAGAATATTTTTCCCTCAGCACAATCAACTGATGCCCCTGCAGTACTAAGGAAAGGTATTCCAAGTATTATAGATAATTTTTCATCTTCTGGCATCTCAAGACTAATAAAATCAGTGGGAATAATATGCTCATCTATTCTAAGTAGAACATCCTCAATCATACCAATGGGTTGTTTAGTGGACTTGACAGCCATCTGTAAAGTGATAGTAGTAGGAGAATACTCCCCTAGTCCTAACCTTTTATAGAGGGAGTATGGCATTACACTAACTCCTGCACATAGATCACACAAGGCATTGTGAATATCAATTTGGCCTATTGAGCATGAAATAGTTGGTATTCCGGGATCTCCAGATTTAGACAACAGCTTCCCATTAGCAGGATAACTAGTTACCATGGCAACAGTTTTAGTTCTTTCTTTCTTTCTACTAAGAATATCACAGAGGAATTTAGATTCGGTAGGAACTTTGATTGCATCCGCAAATGGAATTTTTAGACGAAGGTCACTAAGTGCCTTTGTAAAAGATTCATAAATTACCTGATTTGGTGCTTTATTTTTTCGATCTAGATAAGGAATCCTTTTCTCACCTGACTTATTCTTGTATTTTACCTTTTGTGGGGGGTTAGGCTCCTTTGTTTCTTTCTTTTGTTGTTGCGTATCGCTTTTCTTCTTTTCTACTACAACAACTTCATCTTCCTTGCTTATCTCTTTTTCTTCTCTTGGATCAACCGTCTCTGCATCAGAGTCATAACGGTCATCCTGTGCATCATTTCGGCCCTCTTTGGTTTGATCTTGTGTTTCTTGAGCAGTTTCATCTTGAGGATCCACCAATGTATCATCTTCTTGGCTTGCTTCGAGCAAGGCTTTTTCCTTTCGCTCTTTTCAGCTTCATATTTTGGTGGTCCTAGAGGTCCTGTAACAACTGCACCTCTTCTTGTGACAATATTAGTAGAAACAGGAATATCTTTATCATCTCGAAGAAAATTTTGATAACCGGATGCTATTTGTTCACACTAGGTTTCCATCATCAAATATTACAAGCAGAGGTCACTGACCACAAACATCAAACAACGAAAGTCAAATTATGATATTAAGCATAGCAAACTTAACAAATGTCCTAAGAGGCCTGAAGCATAATGATGACGTCCCAGCCCATAGATTCTAGGCTACTGGCTGGGAACCCCAAGCTACTCGTCAGTGTCGATGTCGTACCAAACTTGTCTTCAGGGAACACTTACTCTGCTACAAAAAGTATCAACAAAGCAAGGGTCAGTATAGGGTGTACTCTGCAAGACTTATGGCTGGTGGGGTTATTTTGCATAAAGCCATCTTTGTTTGTAAAACAAGAGGGAGAAGAAGCTCGTCTAATTAGAGCATTTTAAAAAGGGATAAGAGTGCAACATATCTGAAGCATTGATCATCATGTCCTTGATATCCACCAAAGTAATCCTCATCTCACGACTAGGATCACCCCTCGTACCCATGTGGAAGCATCCTTAACAAACATTAGTGCCAAGTTTTACGATTAGGTTAATGTTCTCTATGATCTTCACGTCCGTTCCCAAGTCGTCCATAACCGCGGACATGGCTTTTCGAAAATATTTAACCCTGCAGAGGTGTACAACTTTACCCACACATACTAACCGACTCTTAATGCCAGAATCATTATCCCTCTTCCTTGGAAGGCCGATAGAGGGTGGTTAGACACGACCTTTACCTTGCGTTCGCCGAGATCATGAGTCACGCCCTAAGGATGGTTTTGCCGTAATGGGTCAAATCTCGAAGCCAGTCCCTAGAGATGTGGGCGAGGTTGGTTTATCAGGGGCGCCATCTACCCCAAGCAACCCTGGCCACGCTTACCTACCTATTATGATGCACCTCCTTCTCCTCCGCTTTCGGAAACATTTTTGATGCGTATGCCAAATGGAAATCCCAAACTATGTGACTCATGAAATCTACTAGGCAAGTTAGTTAGTCGAGAGGACCCCATAAACCCCGTTTGGCTATACACTCATCTTGATTCCAAAGGAAAGAACTCGGTTCCTAGTGGTGGCGAGCATGGGACTACAAAAACCACATCCCACCGTGGCCTCCCATACAAGCCTTAACATGTTTAACCTTTACCACTGATCTCATTTCATCATGTTCTCCTGTCATACTAGATTCTCTGCATTTGGTACATCATCTAGATGAACCAGAACTAACATCTAAGCATGGCAAAGCCAGACACATATATAAGCTCTAGAAGTGCACACAAGCCAAACCTAGTTATGCTAGGAGAAGTGGATCAGGTAATATAAGCTCAAAGGGAGTAATGCAATAGATAGGATACTCTATCTATCTATCGATAAATAACCATAGTAGAACCGTATGCATCATGGCAAGAATTAAATACTTTCGAAACCATAGGATTATATAATGGTGGGGCTATGCTTGCCTTTGCCTGTTGATAACCAATAAGCAGATCTTCGAATATCTTATATTGGACTTTATTATAGTTGATCAAGTACTGTTCGTTGGTCTTCGATGGTGTTTATCTCGGTCTTTGATCTCGATATCGATATCACATTATACCGGGAAGAAGCAAACACCGTAAAGAAAAGGGGAAACAATCAACACATGGCATCAGTGCAATGATCAAGCAAGGATGATGATATGACAAGTTAATTAGTATTGTAATGAACCCCTAAGATATGCTCGACCATTTTAAAAATAAAAGTTGTTGAACAATGTATGATTATGACTCTATTGTGTAGATCTCATTTTTCTGAACATTTTGATATGTTACACATATTTTTGTGACTTATAAATAATAGGACCGTGCTATCTAGGGCACATGCCCCAGCTTACCTTTCCATTGGCACGGACTGAATCTGACAGCCTAGCTATGCATGCATGCATATACTCTGGTCGCCATGTGGGATTCTTTTTGAGTTCCCAACTTCTAAATGTTTTATCTCTTGAGCCGTAATTCGAAATTCAGATCCGTTTTTATGGTTAGATTTTTCGTGTCGAGATCTTCAAAACTAGATCCCATGTTAATATATTTTGATAAATTTTTTTCGACCCAAGTTACCAGATTATTGACACTTGGTTACCAGGTAAAGTCAAGCTGGTTACCAGGTTAAAATCAAATGGTTACCAGAGATTTTTAAACTTTGTTTCTCAACAATATAAGCCTTATATGATGGTAATATAGTATTTCACATGTTTATAATGGATTAAGTACCTACTTTCTATACATATAAATCATTTTCATCATTATAAACATGTAAAAATTATCTGGTGACTGATATTATTTGGCTGTTAACTATTAAGTATCAATTCGGTAGCTAAAGTACATTAATCTGGCAACTGACGACGGAAAAAATATCATCAAAACATATCAAGATGAGATCTTGTTTTGAAATACTCGTTGAGACGAACCTAGAAGTGAAGACTGATCATTAATCGGGTTAACGGTTTAAGAGATAATTTATTTTGAATTTTTAGTCACAAAAAGATTCCTGCATGCATGCATAGTCGTTGACTCTTTGGACCTTATACACACGCAAACTGGGCACCACCCGTCATATGAAATGCTACTATGGGGCATAGGTGCTTAATAGATTAACCGTAAATAATAAGATATTAAATTTCTAGTATTTCTTCACTAGGGCATCACTGAGCCACAGTGGCTGACAGAGGGCCCCGAGCCACCTCAGCTGCCACATGGGCAGGGTGGGACCCAACCCGGGTTTGACCAGGCCTGACCCGCGCCGCTGACACAGGACAAGAGGAAGGGAGATGAAGGGTGCATTAGCACCAGAGGCTCACCCTTATTCTATCGAGCGTGACGTTGAGGCCTGAGGAGTACTGCATCAATGACATGGTCACGGCGGAGCACGGTCGGAGGCGAGGAAGACGTGGTCGAGGCAGCTGATTACGAGCACACGGGCTTGATTCCTTCGGCGAGGACGAAGAGGGCGAAGTGGGGAAGCTTAATGGGAGGCTAACAGAGATTGGGGCGGCCAGAGATGGCGGCGATTCAAGTCGGTGGTGCCTAGGGTTTCGGCTAGCTCGCAGAGAGGAAGGATGAGGGCGCCATGGGGAGAGGGAGGCAGGGAAGAGAAGCATGTTGATATGTCCATTTTGCATCACTATTCTATATCATAATTTACTGTTATTCATTGATATATTTCATATTAAGTGGTTGATGACTTTTGGAGGATGGACCACTAAATTCAGGATTCTGATGGAAAAGGCACTGTTTGAAGGCGAAATTTGCGAAGATCATAAAATTCTAGAAAATACATGGAAAATCCTTTTTTCCAGAAGACGAAGGATGCCAGAAGGGGGAGCAGAGTTGGGCCACAGGGGGGCCACACCACCCCTAGTGCGGGCCACCCCTAGCCGCACCACCAAGTGGTGTGGCCACCCTAGCCCACCTCCAGCTCTCCTCTTTAGCATATATTATCCCCACGAAACCCTAAGACTCAGGGAGCGACCGCAGAAAGATTCTGCTGCCTCTATGGGGCAGAAAACTGCAAAGAGAGAAAGAGCTCTCCGGCAAGCAGAAATCTACCAGGGAAATTCCTTCCTAGAGAGGGGAGATCGTCACCATCAACACCACCATCAAGCTGGACTTCATCACGATCATCATCATCTCCATCATCATCTCTACCAGCACCATCATCATGACTTCATACCGATGTAACAATTGGGTTGAATCTTGCCTAGTTCTTGGGGGAAACTTTCCCGGTGTTGATTACTTGTTGTAGTTGATGCTATTGAGTGGAACCATTGAATTATCGTTCATGTTCAGATTGTTACTTATCATTATTTCATCTCTGATCTTGATCCATATGATGTCTCGTGAGTAGTTCGTTTAGTTCTGGAGGACATGGGAGAAGTCATGTTGTTAGTAGTGGAATTATGTTGAGAAAGATTCAATAAGTTGTTATTTAAGTTGTGGTGTTATTGTTCTAGTGGTGTCATGTGAACGTCGACTACATGACACTTCACCTTTATGGGCCTAGGGGAATGCATTGTGTATTTGGCTACTAATCGTAGGGGTTGCCAGAGTGACAGAAACCTGAACCCACGTTAGGAAACCTTTGCACAAGGGAGTGTAGGATCTCAGAGTTTAAAGCTGTGGTTGGTTTTTATCTTAATTACTTTCTTGTACTTGCGGATGCTTGCAAGGGGTTTAATCACAAGTATGTATTAGTCCTAGGAGGGTCAGTACATTAGCACAGGTTCACCCACACAACACTTATTAAACTAAAGAAGATTAATCAACTATATGAAATGAAAGCACTTGACGATATTCCCATGTGTCCTCGAGAACGTTTGGTCATCTTAAGTAATACAACTTGCTTGTCCTTTGCTAAAGAAAGGATTGGGCCACTTGCTGCAATTATTATTATTGTCTTTTTTTACTCACACTTTATTTATCTGCATTATCAAAAAAACCCTAAAAATCTGTTTGCTAAGTATTTACAGAGAATTCCTACTCCAAGCCACTCGTCAACACCTTCTGCTCCTCATTGGGTTCGACACTCTTACTTATCAAAAATACTGAGATACACCCCCTATACTTGTGGGTCATCAAGACTATTTTTTGGCACCGTTGCCGGGGAGTGAAGCGCTATTGGAGAGTGGAACTGGTAAAGGAAACTTCTACTGCGAGTATTGTTTACTTCTGTTAGTCACTTTATTTCAATATGGATAATTCACTTAGTTTCTTATTTCGTAATGCTACTACCACTGCTAAGGTAGTTGATGAACCTCCACCTGTTGAAAATGATACTTTAAAAATACCTACAAGAATTATAGATCGTGTTATGGATAACTATTATTTTGGAGATGGAACCGTCCATCCCGGTGATCATTTTCTCTTTATACATGAATTATGCGGGTTGTTCAAGTGTGTAGGTATTACAACAGATCAAATCAAGAAGAAGTTATTCTCATTATCACTGAAAGGAAGAGCTGAAGAATGGTACAAGCTGCTGAAGAATGGCAAGCTCTTGAATGGGAGGAAGTAGTACCTCTCTTTTATTCAAAATTTTATCCTCCTAGTGAGATTTATAAAGATCGAAATCAAATATACAACTTTGGCCTCGTGATGGAGAGAGTACATATCAAGCTTGGGGAGATTCTCAAATGTCCTATTCATGAGCTCCCCAACAATATTATTATCAATAACTTTTATGCAAGACTTTCTCTTCATGATAAGGATCTATTGGATGCTTCTTGCGCTGGATCATTTACATGCATGGAAGAAGGAGCTAAATGGGATCTTCTAGACCGTATTCAAGACAATGCTGAAGCATGGGATAATGATAAAGGAAGAAAGTCAGGTATAAATTATGATTATGAATGCATTAAATATTTTATGGGAACTGATGACTTTCGTAATATTAGTAATGCTTATGGTCTAGACTCTCAAGCTATTGCAACTTATTTTAAGGCTTTTGCTTCCTATATTGAAATTCCTAAAAAGAATTAGAATAAGTATCATAAGCCATATAGAGATATTGTTAATAGTGTACCTGCAAGAAATACTGAAGTTTATACTGCTAATCATGTTTTACCTGAACCTTACATTGAGAAAATGCCTTTCCTAGTTAAGATAAAGGAACATTCTATGATAGCTAGTATGGTTAATGAAAGTACAAATAAAGTTGTTGAACCTGATGAACAAGTAGATGATGAACCTGTAATAGCAAATGTGAAACACTTTGTCACTAAATATGTAGAAGATGGACACACTATCCTCTGTAAGGATACTTCTAATTATGTTTCACAAAGTAGTGTTATGAGAGCTATTGTCCATGTGTTTTCTGTTAGGATAATTGATCATTGCTACAATGGTTCATGTGATAGTTATATCATTAAATTTATGCATGATACTGAAAGTTATTATGAGAGAGGGAAGACTGTTCTTATGCATCTCAATAATATTAAGTGTCCTCGCTTTATGCTGAAAGTCTTTATGTTGCACCTGTTTTGCTTTCCTATGCTAGTAGCCTCTGGTTTCAACAATTTATTTTCTTACAAAATTCCCTTGCATAGGAAGTGGGTTAGACTCAAACATGTGTATTTTTGCTTCTTGATGCTCTGTTTAACTTCAATTCATATTCTTATGTAAGCATCATTGAAATTATCATGCCCATCTTAATAGCTATAAAGAAAGAGCTTTTTGGGAGACAACCCAATATATTTCTTTTGCTTTCAGTTTGTTTTTGTTTATTTGAGTCTTGGAAGTTATTGTTTCAGCAATAACCTCTCCTTATCCTTTTTGTTTGGTTTTTGCGTCAAGATCAACCTCTAATGAGAGTGAGTAAGATTTGGGGAAGTTGCTGTCCCGAAACAGATTTATGTACTTCACTATAAAAAAATCGTTAAAAATCTCAGAATGTCGTACTGATCTGTATTTTTTGTGTGTGCATACCCCAGGTTATTAATTAACTTTTGTTCGTTTAGCACTTTTTGATTTGAGCAACAGAAGATTTTCGAAAAAAATGATCTTTACCTGCTGGTCTATTTTGACAGATTTTTGCCACTCTTGCATTTGCCTCTTAAATCGATTTCCTTTTTGAATTCTTTTTGGGTTTTCAAAAGGAGTTGCTACAGTAGCTTATATTTTGATGGACTTCAGTTGAAATTAAAGTTAAAGGTTTATTATCTTGCATGCACTAATGTTGCTAATGAGAATTGTGTAAAGTTTTTTGTGAAAGAAATTTCCAAGTTGTAGGAGAAAATGGTGTAATAAGATGGTGAATGGTTAAATGACTCAAACAATATGTGTATGATGATGAAGATATTGATGGTATTCAAGCGGTGACTTCGGAAAAAATTATCAAAGACCAACTTCAGAGACCAGCAGAGTCCGTTTTCGAATAGGTAATAGTTCTGGTAAGATAAGGTCCACAAAAATCCTATCAAGTTATATTTTTGTAGTTTCTATCTAACAAGGAAACAATGAGTCGAAAAAGGGATGGAAACGGAGCCCGGGAGGCTCACACCACCCCGTGGCACAGGCCCACCTGGCCACACCAGGAGGGGTGTGGCCACCCCGAAGCCTATCTCCGACCCGTTTTCTCCCAGTTCCTTCCTTTGTTGTAAAAACTTCATAATATATAATCACTCGGGTCCCCTGAGGTTCGTATATCATGTTCTCATCGTGTTTTCGTTTCGATCTGTTTCTGACAAGTAGAGTCTCAGTTTTGGAGCCACAATGTCTTCCTCTGGATCATCCAAGGAAGATTCTTCTACGGACGTCATCAACCCTTACATGCGTGAGTTGAAGATTCATCCCAAGGAGTTGTTGCTTGAAGATGGGAAGGTACAGATAAAAGAGGTTCAGGGCCCTAAAGGTGAAGGCAGTCTGGAGGACAGGATGGAAGCACTGGAGCAAGAAGTCTTTAGGTACAAGAAGATGGCGGAACGCGAAGTGGATATTATCCATAAGATTAGTTCCGAACTCATCGCCGAGCACCAGAAGGAGACTGCTGAGCTTAAGGATGAAATTCTCTCACTCCATGATGTCTACGCACTTCTATTCTTGTAGATAGTTGTTGGGCCTCCAAGTGCAGAGGTTTGTAGAACAGCAGCAAGTTTCCCTTAAGTGGATTACCCAAGGTTTATCAAACTCAGGGAGGAAGTGGTCAAAGGTATCCCTCTCAAGCAACCCTGCAATCAAGATACAAGAAGTCTCTTGTGTCCCCAACACACCCAATACATTTGTCAGGTGTATAGGTGCACTAGTTCGGCGAAGAGATAGTGAAATACAAGTGGTATGGATATAAGACAACGGTGCCAGAAAAGAGCTTGCCGGGAGGAAAAGACTAAAGGCAAAAAGATGGAAGCAAGCAAACATGTAACAAATCTAGTTGCAAACGGTGTTTCAATGCTTAGAAACAAGGCCTAGGGATCATACTTTCACTAGTGAACACTCTCATATAAATATCTTCTCTTTATGATACTACTCTGAACTACTCTCCGGTTGGATACTCCAATCCATGGTAGGGCTAAACACTCCTCAAAGTTCGCTTTCCCCATCTAGATAACCCCTCACTGTCACCTTGAGCACTAGATGGTTCCAACAAACACCACAATTTCATAGAGACATCCAACTCCAAATATAACTCATAATAAGTATTTGTAATCTCTAGCCTAAGTGCCACCATGGTGTGCACTCTATCACTTCCACACATGTGGGGGAGCCAGAGACTATTAAAGCACTTGAGTAGCAAGGTAGATCTACTTGATTACAAAGCTCATGATCACAATATGATCATGCATAGAGAGAGATGAACACATAGCTACCGGTAGAACCCTTAGCCTCAAGGAAGAACTACTCCCTCATCATCATGGGAATCAACAATGACGATGGAGATGGTGGTGGAGATCGATGGATATGGCTCCGAGGGCACTTCCCCGTCCCAGCAGGGTTCTGGAACAGAGACTTTTTGTCCCCCGAATCTCCCCTTTGATGGTGGCAGCGCTGCGGAACTTTTCGTGGCTGGAGACTGGACTATTTAGGGTTTCTGCATCGGAGGCTTCTTATAGGCGAAAGGGCGATGTCAGAGGGTGGACAAGTGGCCCACACCACCTGGTGGCACGGCCAGGGGACCCGCGCCACCACATGGTGTGGCCAGCCTCTGGCCCCTCTCCGTCTCGTCTTCTGGCTCCGTGAGTCTTCTGGTAAAATATCAACTTTGGCTTTTGTCCGATCCACATTTAGAGAATATTCATTTTTTGGCTTTTTTGGAACCAAAAACATAAGAAAACAGGCAGCTGACACTGTGGCATCTTGTTAATAGGTTAGTTCTATAAAATGTGTAAAAGTACTCCAACGTGTGGACAAAACATAAGAAAGTAGATATAAAACAAGCATGGAACATCAAAGATTATAGATATGTTTGCAACGTATCACTCCACCGAACAACCAACCAACGGCAAGCACAGCTCTACGACGTGCAAAACCAAAAATGTGAGTATGAGGTTAGGTTTAAATGCATAAGTACTGCTACTAGTTTCGGGATGTTGGAGACCAGGATGTCTTTTGTTGATGGGGAACCCTTACCTTGGAAGTCAGACGATGACTAGAGAACACCACCACCACCGAAGGAGTAATTCGTCATCAGGTTTTGGCATTCCCTTGGTTTGTTCCAAGCTTGGGGGAGTGCCGCGGTATCATATCACTATGTTTTATCTTTTTTACCTTTTTAGTAGAGTCATATGATGAATAGAGAAGTTATCATGTCAGATGGTTTGCATTATGGAAGTGTCCCCCCTCTCGTTAGATATCTATGTATCCCTTGGTGTGAGTTGCCATTATGGAATATTAATGAGAAGTTCTACCATTCACTCTTTTGCATATCTTATTTTAGTTTTCAATTTCTGTTATATGATTGATCTTGTTGTTAGTATTGGTATCACTTTGGGATCATTAAGTAAATTTAGTTGGTTTTGGCAAACCTGGCTCGGTCAGTAGCAACACTTTTATGAGAATTGAATGAAAAAGATAAAAGTACTCTTAAAGAATATAATTTAATCATCTTTCTTCCTTGATTGGCTCATAAGCTTAGTATTATATAGTTAAGATCTTTTGTGCTTCCAAGGAAGATTGCATGTTTGTTTTTATCACTTGTATGTTTGTTTGTTTCCTTCAACTCTTATGCTTGCTACCCAGCCTTGCTAGCCAAATACCTGTACTGAGAGGGAATGCTTCTCATGCATCCAATCCTTAAACCAAAACCTATGCCATTTGTGTCCACCATACCTACCTATTACCACTATTGCTATTCCAAGTAAATTCATGTTTTTATCTGCCTTCCGAATTAAACTTGTTGTGTGAAAATTAGTGATTAAAGCTCTCACGAACTTGATGGCACACTTTACTTTTCTTACCCCTAATAAACTTGAACCATTGTGTCATCTATGTTGTATATGCTTGCACATATACGTTGGGATTAGTAGAACCATGCTGTCATGGGGAACGCTTTCAACATTGCACTTGTACATTGTACCTAGTTGATATCATGATCTTTTGTTTATGGATGTCGTTGGTGTGATATGAAAGGGGAGCTTGTAAGTCCATGGAGTTATGTATGTGTGTTAGAGAAACACCTGGACCGCTAGCCTAAGCCATGCCTAATCATGGTGGAAACTTGCAGCATCACCATAGTGAGAAATCTATGAAGCATTCTTCTTATAAAAAAGAGATAGAGATTGAGAAAAAGAAAAAAGAAATATGAGAAAAGAGGAAAGAGAGAAAAAAGCACCATTTTCCCATGGTAAATAAGAAGATTGCTGAGATGTTGATTGTCTACTTGCCTTGTCATTTTGATTATGGGATAGCTCATATATCATGTGCAAGGGGTACCCCGTTGGCGGTTCTCTATGATACACATGTACTTACTATGACAAGAACTTACCGGGAACTAAACTTGAGTAGCATGAGGAGCAACCCTCGTATTCAAGGGACATGAGATTGACAACTTATACTTTGTCAAGCATATACTCCATAGTTTGTTCACTTTAACCTTAATCACCTAAAGATGCTTATGATAGGGGCAATGATAGCTAAAAGCTAATAAGTACCATAATTTTTGGAAGCTCTTTATGAAACTTGAGATCCTTTCTTCCCTCTGCGAAGGGCCTATCTTTTACTTTTTAGTTGAGTCAGTAAACCTATTCCTTTCTATCTCAGCAAGTATTTTGAGTTGTTGTGTTTCATTCATTCATATGATGATCTATTCAAACATGTTTCTTATGTTCCTTGTTTTGCACATTGCTCTTATCTTAGTGAATATTACTTTGAAATCTATCATTGAAAACTCCATTATGTTTGAACTCCTGCATATTGTTAACTATTCTTTGACTAAGAGCAAAGTTTTCCATTACCAATTATGATTTACTTTATGCATCTTTCTTGTGTTTCCTTTACTTATTACAAGTTAAGTAATATAATAGTGAGTTATCTTCTATTATGATTTATGTATTGATGAATGTTATGCTTCTTGTCCGTATTCTTTTCTCGACTCTTCACTCCATAAACCTTAGGTCATGTTTATTGAGTTCAGTTTTCACTTGGGGACAAGCGAAGTCTAAGCTTGGGGGAGTTGATACGTCCATTTTGCATCACTATTCTATATCATAATTTACTGTTATTCATTGATATATTTCATATTAAGAGATGATACTTATATTATTTCATCTGTTTTTGCATGGTTGATGACTTTTCGAGGATGGACCGCTGAAGTCAGGATTCTAATGGAAAAGGCACTGTTTGGAGGTGAAATTTGTGAAGATCAGGAAATTCTAGAAAATACATGGAAAATCCTATTTTTCCAGAAAATGAAGGATGCCAGAAGGGAGAGCGGAGTTGGGCCACAGGGGGGCCACACCACCCCCTCGCGCGGGCCACCCCTGGCCGCGCCACCAGGTGGTGTGGCCACCTTGGCCCACCTCCAGCTCTCCTCTTTGGCATATATTACCCCCACGAAACCCTAAGACTCGGGGAGAGACCACATAAACATTTTGTCGCCTCTGCGGGGCAGAAAACTGCAGAGAGAGAAAGAGCTCTCCGGCAGGTAGAAATCTGCCAGGGAAATTCCTTCCCGGAGAGGGGAGATCGTCGCCATCAACACCACCATCAAGCTGGACTTCATCGGGATCATCATCATCTCCACCATCACCATCACCATCATCATCACTTCATACCGTTGTAACAATTGGGTTGAATCTTGCATAGTTCTTGGCGGAAACTTTCCCGGTGTTGATTACTTGTTGTAGTTGATGCTATTGAGTGGAACCATTGAATTATCGTTCATGTTCAGCTTGTTACTTATGATTATTTCATCTCTGATCTTGATCCATATGATGTCTTGTGAGTAGTTCATTTAGTTCTTGAGGACATGGGAGAAGTCATGTTGTTAGTAGTAGAATTGTGTTGAGAAAGATTCAATAGTTTGTTATTTAAGTTGTGGTGTTATTGTTGTAGTGGTGTCATGTGAACGTCGACTACATGACACTTCACCTTTATGGGCCTAGGGGAATGCATTGTGTATTTGGCTACTAATCGTAGGGGTTGCCGGAGTGACAGAAATCTGAACCCTCGTTAGGAAACCTTTGCACAAGGGAGTGTAGGATCTCAGAGTTTAAAGGTGTGGTTAGGTTTTTATCTTAATTACTTTCTTGTACTTGCGGATGCTTGCAAGGGGTTTAATCACAAGTATGTATTAGTCCTAGGAAGGTCAGTACATTAGCACAGGTTCACCCACACAACACTTATTAAACTAAAGAAGATTAATCAACTATATGAAATGAAAGCACTTGACGATATTCCCATGTGTCCTCGAGAACGTTTGGTCATCTTAAGTAATACAAATTGCTTGTCCTTTGCTAAAGAAAGGATTGGGCCACTTGCTGCAACTATTATTATTGTCTTTTTTTACTCGCACTTTATTTATCTACATTATCAAAAAACCCTAAAAATCTATTTGCTAAGTATTTACAGAGAATTCCTACTCCAAGCCACTCGTCAACACCTTCTGCTCCTCGTTGGGTTCGACACTCTTACTTATCAAAAATACTGAGATACACCCCCTATACTTGTGGGTCATCACACGTCTCAGGCTGGTCTTATCCTCGTCCAAGGCGTCAGTGGCAGCGGTCATCTTGATGCCGGTGAGCACAGCGAATGGCGACACGCAGGAGCTTCGAGGGAAACACGAGCTTGACGATGAAGATATGATGGACAAAAGGGGTATGTGGACCGGGCTTTGCTGGGCTACTGTTGGGCCAAAGTTTGCTGCACACGAGAAACAGATAGGAGGGACAGGGAGATGGGTTGCGGCCTGGAGCTGCTCTGCTACTTTTGTTTTTATTACAAAACCTTTTTTTTCTGAAATCTGTTTTCTATTTGTGTTTCAAATTTATTTCTGTTTTGGATATTTCAAAAATACCAGAATGTTACAAAGTATATAAAATACTCAAGGCCCCTTGTATTCAGTTTGGGCTCCAAACATTTTGGGTTTTCAAAATTCAAAACCATTTTGAATAGGTTTCAAAGAGAGAGGGGAAATAGGGTTTAGGGTTTTACTTTATTTATTTATTTTGCATGCACTTTTAAAATATGATGCTCATGATAATGCACAATCAACCCTAAATTAAGGATTAGCTAAAACTAGGGTGTTACAGATTTATCCCCCTTAGGAGAATCTCGACCCGAGATTCCACAGGTAGGAAGAAGGAAGAGAAACAGGATCACTTCTAAGGATAAGAGGGAAACACACTAACAACACACATAGTATCTCATGGTCAACTCATGAAAGGAGTGTTCGTAAACGACTCTGATATGACGACATGAAACACCTCAAGGTAACGGAGGAAACAAAAGGAGATGGTTTCAAATTGTTAGAAAGCTAGTCTTCATAAAGATTGAGACCATGGAGCTTCAGGAGAGTTTAAGCTTCTGAGAGAAGAGCTTACAATAGAAAGAACATGACCACATACTTTGAGAGATGAACCTATACTAAATGGCTTAAGTAGAGCTTCCGAGGATACATGGATACTGATGACCAAGTTGTTGATCTACTTTTGATACAGAAGGATCACTCTTCATTCAACAGAAGGCCAAGACAGAAGGGTGTTTTGTGGCGAGGACTCATAAGAGTCACAAAGAACATGTAACGAGAGAAACTTATGATTACCAAAATCATAGTTACTCTATGAACATGATCAAGATACGAAGGAAACTCTATATTCATCCAGGGTTATCAAAATCTTCTTCGAAGATCGTGATATCACTTACACCACCAGGATGAATAGGTAAGAAGATTCCTGATGAGACGAGGAAAAAGAAACTTCATTCTCAAACTTCAATTACTTGGCACAACAAGAACCTTGCCAACATAAAGGGTCTGGAGGATCGACCGAGAGACATTTAGCAACACTACTTTTAAATGTTCTCCTTGATGTTCAAGAAAGTAGACATCAAGTAAAGGTTGGACTTTGGATACAAAGGAAACCATAAGTATAACTCCCATAATAAATCATAGAAGAAGCCTCATGAAGAGTGGTTATTATTTGTTGACTCAAGAGAATATGGTAATAGGTCTTTCGACTAATTGTGTCAAGCATTACATCAATCTTGCCGGGTTTACAAATAGACCTATGTCAAAACCTTGAAGAACACCAACCATCCTATCTACTTGAGATTCAGATTTGGTTAGGTGAAATGTTAACTCAGACTCAGCATGTCCAAATAGAAAGTGTGTAACATTTACCACCAGGTAAAGTTACTAGATTCTCAAGACATGGACTTCAATGTCAAGCTCCGATAGAGTGATCTAGATTGCTAGACCCATGTATTATTAACTTGTCAAAAGACAACCGCACCTACATGAAGCACATGTAATGAAATACAATTGTGTCCTTAAGGAACAAGATTAACTCCACTCGAATTCACGACGACATCTTTCTACAATTGGACGTGAATCGTAGGAGGTCACTTCTAACATCCAAAACACATACTTCGATATAACCCAAAGATGGTTCTCAAAAAGTTTCCAACATTAATGCCAAATGTTCCATATGAATCTATTTTAGCGTGGAGAAAAATAAGGATGTTATTGATGGGCTCAACAACAAACTTATCGAGATACTCCAGGAAGATGGACTCATATGTTGTATGAATGTGCCAGAGTATTGTTCAGACCAAATGGACATGAAGACGTACTCACGTGACACATCACGAGTAGCAACATCATCAAGATAGTCCTTGGAACTGAGTTTGATTTGATGATAACCCAGATCAAATCAAAGGCGGGGGAAGATAACATATCCATGAAGGAGATACTGTCTTTCTTTAGCACGAACAAAACTAGACATCCCTTTACAGAAGGAACATAGTTAGATAAAACTTTTGTCTTTACAACTCTCCAAGTTATTGTTTAAGCTCAACCAACTAGTTCAGGGGTATCTAGTATAGATCCTTGGAGAAAGGAGCAATTCAAAGAACTTGCTTGCTCAAGAACTTGACAACCCGGTCATGTGGCAACATGGTGATACTTCTAGTAGACATCTAGAATATCATGAACCACTGATATGACACTTAGTTCGAGAGGAATCTTGCTTAGTAAGGCAAGACGACATAGTCTCAAAGCTTCAACACAAGCCTAACTCTTTGACCAAGGAAAGTGTACTGGAATAACGACTTGGTAGCACAAGCATTCTTCGCATAGTGATAGGATTAACCAATCGCGCTAAAATGACACAAATGTCCTTGGAGTTCAAAGAAATAAAAGTTGCTAAGAATCTCAGATCGCCACATTATTATGCACACACATCATTCACGAGCGCGAAAGCTCGGAGGAGGGGTGGGTAAATATGTGTGAGATCATCACTTCATTAAGCGGTCAGGAAACTCAGCATGACCTCTTAGTATTAAAGGGTGTGATACTCTAAGGTAGAACAGATGGAAGGCAATCAACGCCTTTTGATCCTCGAGCTACAACACTTTGACCTAGTCCTAGATATGACGAGGTATTGGAGTTTGTTTCTCCTGACATCCTAAAATGGTTTGTCATGACGAACCACAAGAGTATCTTGCATTGGAATACACTGATGCGCATTACTACTTGGCTACCAACTAGTAGGCAAAGGTTAGAAACAACAAGGGGGAGAAAGAACATTCCCATGACAAAATCCCGAGATGTAGATGCATACTTTATCATTCTTCTGAAAATCAGTGCATAGGGTAGGAAGGTGTGGCAGAGTCACGAATATAGATACGAGACTCATGAAGAGTACTCATGTCGTGATCTATTTGGTTCCGTTAAATAACATCTACCATATCTAGTGATAGGGGAAGTCCTTAATTGTCAGGAGTCAATAGCGACAATGACCACAAGCTTGAAGGCTATACTTGAAATTAGCCATCCTGAGGTAATGAGTGAACATTAACAACAAGGGACAATGGAATGGATCTTGGGTCAAAGATCAGCTTCATGTACACGATTCTCAACACTAGAATCCAGCACAATCCGGGACCTTCAGTTCAAGTCCAAGGGTTCAAACCTGATAAAACGTAACTACTACTTGAGTGACACAATGTACACTACAAGGTAGTAATCACGAGGTAGCTCCCAAAATAAGAAACGACTTCTGAAGTACCCAAACAAATAAAAAGGAGGCGTACAAGGCAAAAGGAAACCTCAAAGCCTTGAACATAACTCTATGGATCTGATAATATGATATTGTGGGCCCATAAGGTAGAGAAATTATGATGGAAAGAAATCTCTCAACTGAAACAGAGAAAAGGGAGCAAGGAATTCACAACATGCGCAACTCTAGAGAACTCAACACTAGGTCAACTGGCTGAGAAACGACATGCCTGGAAGGCACCTAAGCTTTGAAAGACTAGGAGAGATATCAAAACTTTTCCAAACCGACACAAGATAAGATGGACCAAAGTTAGAGCGATACCAGATGAGGAGAAAAAGAAGCACACTAGAGTTTTCGCAAATAATTTTCATCTTTTAAATAGTTTTCACAAATACTAGACTCAACATCGACCAATAGCAAGATTTTCCTACGGTTATGCTAGGAGCAGTGGATCAGGTAATATAAGCTCAAAGGGAGTAATGCAACAGATATGATACTCTATCTATCGATAAAAGACCATAGTAGAATCATATGCATCATCGCAAGAATGAAATACTTCCGAAACCATAAG
Organism: Avena eriantha; assembly: GCA_910589775.1. Taxonomy (NCBI): domain Eukaryota; kingdom Viridiplantae; phylum Streptophyta; class Magnoliopsida; order Poales; family Poaceae; genus Avena; species Avena eriantha. Next base: position 503,371,590 of record OU342740.1, on the reverse strand, counting down.
ATTGTTTAATGGTGGGGCTATGCTTGCCTTTGCCTGTTGATAACCAATAAGCAGATATTCGAATATCTTATACTGTACTTGATTGTAGTTGATCAAGTATTGTTCGTCGGTCTTCGATGGTGTTGATCTTGGTCTTCGATCTCAATCTCGATATCGCATTCTACCGGGAAGAAGCAAACAGTAGAAAGAAAGAGGGGACCAATCAACACATGGCATCGATGCAATGCTCAAGCAAGGATGATGATATGACAAGTTAATTAGTATTGTAATGAACCCCTAAGACATGCTCGACCATTTTAAATAGGGTCCGAGGTTGCAAACCATGATAAAGGAGGAACCCCGGAATCACCTATGAGGGGGTAGTTTGTTCTTCTAATTAAAGTTGTAATAAAAGTTGTTGAACAATGAATGATTATGAGTCTATTGCGTAGATCTCATTTTTTCTGAACATTTTGATATATTACACATATTTTCCTGACTTATAAATAATAAGATATTGAATTTCTAGTATTTCTTCAATTTCTAGAATTATTTAAACCATTTCTAAAATTATTTAAAACAACCTAGAAACTTTTTACACTCGGGCATCACCAAGCCATAGTGGCTGACAGAGGGGCCCTAGGCCACCTCATTTGCCATGCGGGCAGGGTGGGACCCAACCCGGGTTTGACCGGGTCTGACCCGCGCCGCTGACATTAGCATGACGTCGGCACGATGCCATGCCGGCGGTGGCTCACAGGACACTGATGGGGGCGGAGAAAATATAGCGAGCGGGGTTGCGCGGGTGTGTGATACGTCGTAAACATATCTATAATTTTTGATTCTCCATGCTTGTTTTATATCAACTTTCTTATGTTTTGTTTACACTTTGAGGTATTTTTATACATTTTCTGGACTAACCTATTAACAAGATGCACAGTGCCAGTTGCCTTTTTTTTGCTATTTTTGGTTTCAGAAAAGCTAGTAAGGAAATATTCTCGGAATTGGACGGGTCAAAAGCCAAAGTCCATATTTTACCAGAAGGAACACGGAGTCTGAAAGGTAGCCGAAGGGGGGCCACGAGGCAGCCACACCCTATGGTGGAGCGCCCCCCAGGCGTGCCACCAGGTGGTGTGGGCCCCTCGGTCCTCCACCGAACTTGCCCCTTCGCCTATATATTCCCCCCGAGATGAAAACCCTAAGTACCCGATCAAAAATCCATGAAAGTGTATGTAGCCGTCACCATCTCCATCCCTAGATTGGGGGGATTCGAAGCTCTTCCCGGCACCCTATCGGAGGGGAGAGATCATCCTGGAGGCCTTCTTCATCACCATGCCAGCCTCCGGAGTGATGCGTGAGTAGTTCACCCTTGGACTATGGGTCCATATAGTAGCTAGATCGTTGGTTCTCCTCCTTTGTGCTATCATGTTTAGATCTTGTGAGCTCCGTTCATGATCAAGATCATCTATTTGTAATCCTATATGTTGTGTTTGCAGGGATCTGACGGATATTGAGATACTATGTCAGATTGATTATTGATTATATCATGTCTATGTTATTTGTGATATTGCATGCTCTCCGTTGTTAGTAACTATCTTGGCCAAGTAGATGCTTGCAACTCCAATAGGGACTATTTATGCTCGACAGTGGGTTCATGCCTCTAGTAATCTGGGGAAGTGACAAAAATCTCTAAGGTTGTAGATGTGCTATTGCTACTAGGGAGAAAACATCAATCCTTTGTCCATGGGGCAATTGTATTGTTTACTTTACACACTTTGCTTAATTTAATTATATATTGATTGCAACTTAGTAGTGCAAGGGGTTTGGATGATAACCTGAAGGTGTATTATTAGTCATAGATGCAGTTGGATTGCGGTCTATGTATTATGTTGTAATGCCCAATCAAATCTCGTAGGAGTCAAGATGTCTAGTATATGCATTGTTATGCTTTCTCAATCTATCAATTGCCCTGCTGTAATTTGTTCACCAACATGCTATTTATCTTAAGGAGAAGCACCTCTAGTGAACTGTGTACCCAGTCCATTCCTTTACCATTGATATACCATCTACTATTTACCGTTTACTGTTTACTTTCTACAAGCAATTACTATCTTCCACACTATACATTTAATCCTTTGTTTTCAGCAAAACCAGTGAGATTGACAACCTCACTGTAAGTTGGGGCAAAGTTCTATGGTTGTGTTGTGAAGGATTCCTGGTTGCTAGCAACACCTTGGAGTCGTTTCCTTACTCCTACTAGTTCGATAACCTTGGTTTCATAACTGAGGGAAAACTTGTTGCCGTGCTCATCATACCTTCCTCTTGGGGTTCCCAACGAGCTCTACATATTTTGAGCCATCAGGCACTTTTTCTGGCGTCGTTGTTGGGAAGTTAAGGACAGCTTCAATCTCTTCCTCCCTGTCAATCACTTTTTAGGGAGAAAGAAGATTCTTGCAAGGGGAGTCCCTCACAACCAATCTCTTTACTTTGTTTTTGTTTTCCTTAGTTTATTTTTTCTTTGTTTGCTTGTTTCTTCTTATAAAAAATACACACACAAATAATTGTACTGGTTTGCTTGTTTTTTATCAAAAACACACAAAAAATTGTTCTTAAAAAATAGAATTTTTTCTACTTCAAGTTGCTTTTATGTCTAGCATTGCTCCAATCACTATGTCACCTAAGGAAATGATTTTTACTTTCAAACAAGGAACTGAAGAGAGTTTCAAAGAAGCTTGATCTAGAATTTCTGAATTACATGAAAAAACTGAACCTAAAATGACTCAAGGCTTGTTTCTTAGCAGTTTCTACTTTGGTCTTGCTCTTTGTTATAGATATGCTTTGGATGCTGTAGGAGGAGGAGATTTCCTCCAGTGCAATGAGGGTGAAGCTTTTAATGCTATAAAAAAGTTGGTTGCAACATATGACTTGTCTAGCAAATCTGATTCCTCCTTTACAAACATTATTGTTAGATTAAACACTCTTGAGACCAACATAGATAGTTTAAATGAATGCTATAACATGCTTAGAGAGTATCATAAATATGTTCCAATAAATTCTGAATCTTCAAAATGGCTTCCTACAGTAAAAGTTGTTATAAATAATGAAACGTTTTATGCTCGTTGTGATATCATGTCTGGATTCTGTCTTATGCCTAAAGATATCTATGAATCTTTGAATCTTTGGGGACTTTCTGAGGGAGGATAAGAAATATCTCTTACCAATAATGCCACAATATTACCCATTGGAATAGCTAAAGGAGTGTTTACAAAGATCCTAGGGAAAGTGGTGTCTATTGATTATCTTGTTATTGAATGTGTAGGAAAAGGACAAATTACACTTGGAAGATCCCTACTGAAACTCCTTGGAGCAATAATAGATGTGGGAAAAGGCATCATGCATTTTGCTTCTCCACCAAACAGTCATACGTTCCCTAAAGATAAGAATAAAGGTAAGAAAAGTAGGGGCAAGAAATTTGATCTTAATGCTTCTTCATTCGAAAACACTTAAATCTTGCTCCTATGCCTAGCTAAAAGGCGTTAAAGAAAAGCACTATTGGGAGATAACCCAAATTATTTTTATTTTTAGTAAAATTTTGTTTTGTTGAGTCTTGGAAGTTATTGCCTCACTAATAATCTCTCCTTATCCTCTTTTTGTGTGGTTTTAATGCCAAGAATAACCTCTAATGAGAGAGAAGTAAGACTTGGGAAAGTTGTTGTCCTGAAACAGATTTTTGTACTTCACTATAAAAAATCGTGAAAAATCCCTGTACGTCGGCTTGACCTGCCATTTTCTGTTATTATTCCCCATGTTATTATCTAACTTTCGTTAGTTTAGGACTTTTAAATTTGAGTAACATAAGGTCTTCCAAAAAAATCGGTTTTTACCTGCTAGTCTGCTTTGACAGATTTCTGCCATTATTTGCATTTGCCTCTTAATCTCTTTCTCTTTGAGTTCTTTTTGATCACTTGAGATTTAGAAGGAATTGCTACAGTAGCTTGTGTTTTAATGGAAGTTTTAATTGTGTTGAAACTAAACCCAAAGACTTATTAGCTTGAATACACTAATGTTGCTAATGAAGATTGTGTGAAGTTTTGTATGAAGGAAATTTTCAAGTGTACGGAAGAATAATGTGATGAGATGAAGTATGGACAAAAGCTCAAGCTTGGGGATGCCACCCATGTCACCCCAAGAAATATTCAAGAAGTACAAGCGTCAAAGCTTGGGTATGCCCAAGGCATCCCCTTCTTCATTAATAAAAATCTCAGGTTTTCTTCCAAAACACTTCATTTTTATTGTTTCATACACAATTGTGTTGTTCTTGGAGCGTCTTTGTTTTTGCTTTTAGTTTTATTTTGTTTGTTGGACCCCCGCATTTATACGATAATTGAAATAAGTTGATTGGTGTTGGAAAAGAGTAGGAAGCTTCATGCTTATAAGTGGTACAAAAGGAGCTTGTTTTGACTGTGGCCTAGACTCAATCATGTCATGTTTGATGTTGCTTTGACCTTATGCTTAGTGATTATTTCCAAACAATTGAGATTGCTTAATGTGCCTTGAAAGAATCATGCGTTGTTTTAGCATACAAAAGCATAACATTGTGGTATTCTCCTTTGATGCTTTATTTGGGTTGACTTGGCACATGCTTACACCATGTTAAGACTATGAACCAGTCACCTTAGCCTCTATGATCATTTAGTTTTTGACTTGTAATTTCACTTTATGCTTTAATTGATAATGTTTTGTCGCTTTGCATGATTATGGCCATTATTACTCTCTTAGTTAGTCGCTCCCAGTCTTTTGCTAGCCTCCACCTGTACCAAGTATGAGTTCCACTCATGCATCCAACCTCCAAGAAAACTAAGTTATTCCAAAGAGTCCACTATAAATTCGTATGCATGGTGTGTTACACCATTCCAAGTATATTCATGCTTTTATCTACCTTCCAAATTAAACTTGTAATGTGAAAATTAGTGATTAAAGCTCTCACAAACTTGATGGCACACTTTATTTTCTTGCACTTAATAAACTTGAACCATTGTGTCCATCTATGTTTCTCATATGCTTGCGCTTTATAAGTTGTGAATTAGCAGAACCATGCTACCATGGTGAACGCTTTCAACATTGCACTTATTATTCAGTTCATATCATGTTCTTTTGTTTATGGATCCCGGCGGTGTGAAATAAAAGGGGAGCTTGTAAGCTCATGGAATTTGTATGTGTGTTAGAGAAATGCCTGGGCGGCTAGCCTAAGCCATTCCTAATCATGTTGGAAACTTGCAGCATAACCATAGTGAGCATTCTATGAAGCATACTCAATAAAAACCTATGCACATAGCAAATAAAAAGATCGCTGAGATGCTCATTGTCTGTTGCCTTGTCATTTTGATATGGGAAAGCTCCTGTGTCATGGGGTAAGGGGTACCCTATTGGCGGTTTTCTATGATACACATGTACTTACAATGACAAGAACTTACTTGTGACTAAAGTTGAGTAGCATGAGGTTCGGTACTCGTAAGCAAGGGGCATGAGATTTTCAACTTATAACTTGTCAAGCATATCCTCATATTTGTGTCATTTTAACCTTAATCATCTCAAGATGCTTATGATAGGGGCAATGAGATTTGAAAGCTCATAACTACCATAATTTTTGGAAGCTCTTTATGAAACTTAAATCCCTGCTTCCCTTTGTGAAGGGCCTTTCTTTTTGCTTTTATGTTGAGTCTCCATCTTCTATCTTTATGCACCAATTTAGAGAGCATAGTGGTCATTCTTAGTCTAATGTGCATTGTCCCAAAACTTGTTGATTGATTCATAACTTTGATATTGCTTGTTCTTAAGTTATTTGTATCTAGTCACCCTTATGAACTTTGAAGGTGTCCTATGCATTTATGTTTTGCTATACCATGAGGGACAAGCTTAATACCACTCTTATTATGTTTTCTATATGTGAAACAAACAAACCTCTTTCAATGCATTGTTATTCATGATCGTTTGTTTGTACCTTTTCATGTTACAACATAGTTGCTATGTCTTATTGTTAGAACTCTATCTTTCATGCTTATGTTTAGAGTATTTTGATCCCAGTTATCTATGCTTTACAAATACCTTGATCAAGATTGTGATGGCGCATGTCACCTCAAAAATTATTCTTTTTATCACTTACCTACTCGAGCACGAGCAGGAGTTAAGCTTGGGGATGCTTGATACGTCGTAAACGTATCTATAATTTTTGATGCTCCATGCTTATTTTATATCAACTTTCTTATGTTTTGTTTACACTCTGAGGTATTTTTATATATTTTTTGGAACTAACCTATTAGCAAGATGCCACAGTGCCAGTTGCCTGTTTTCTGCTGTTTTTGGTTTCACAAAAGCTAGTAAGGAAATATTCTCGGAATTGGATGGGACAAAAGCCAAAGTCAATATTTTACCAGAAGGAACACGGAGTCCGAAGGGAAGCTGAAGGGGGGCCACGAGGCGGCCACACCCTATGGTGGCACGCCCCCCCAGGAGCGCTACCAGTTGGTGTGGGCCCCTCGGGCCTCCACCGACCTTGCCCCTTCGCCTATATATTCACCCCGAGATGAAAACCCTAAGTACCCGATCAAAAATCCACGAAAGAGTCTATAGCCGCTGCCATCTCCATCCCTAGATCGGGGGATCCGAAGCTCTTCCCGGCACCCTGCCAGAGGGGAGAGATCATCCTAGAGGCCTTCTTCATCACCATGCTAGCCTCCAGAGTGATGCGTGAGTAGTTCACCCTTGGACTATGGGTCCATACAGTAGCTAGATGGTTGGTTCTCCTTTGTGCTATCATGTTTAGATCTTGTGAGCTCCGTTCATGATCAAGATCATCTATTTGTAATCCTATATGTTGTGTTTGCGGGGATCCGATGGATATTGAGATACTATGTCAGATTGATTATTGATTATATCATGTCTATGTTATTTTTGATCTTGCATGCTCTCCGTTGTTAGTAACTATCTTGGCCAAGTAGATGCTTGCAACTCCAAGAGGGAGTATTTGTACTCGATAGTGGGTTCATGCCTCTAGTAATCTAGGGAAGTGACAGAAATCTCTAAGGTTGTAGATGTGATGTTGCTACTAGGGAGAAAACATTAATCCTTTGTCCATGGGGCAATTGTATTGTTTACTTTACACATTTTGCTTAATGCAATTATCTATTGCTTGCAACTTAATACTGGAAGGGGTTCGGATGATAACCTGAAGGTGGATCATTAGTCATAGATGAAGTGGGATTATGGTCTATGTATTATGTTGTAATGCTCAATCAAATCTCGTAGGAGTCAAGATGTCTAGTATATGCATTGTTATGCTTTCTCAATCTGTCAATTGCCCCGCTGTAATTTGTTCACCCAACGTGCTATTTATCTTAAGGAGAAGCACCTCTAGTGAACTGTGGACCCCAGTCCATTCCTTTACCATTGATATACCATCTACTGTTTACCGTTTACTATTTACTTTCTGCAAGAAATTACTATCTTCCACACTATATATTTAATCTTTTGTTTTCAGCAAAACCAGTCAGATTGACAACCTCACTGTAAGTTGGGACAAAGTTATGTGGTTGTGTTGTGCAGGATTCCAAGTTGCTAGCAACACCTTAGAGTTGTTTCCTTACTCCTACTGGTTCAATAACCTTGGTTTCATAACTGAGGGAAAACTTGCTGTTGTGCTCATCATACCTTCCTCTTGGGGTTCCCAATGAGCTCTACATATTTTGAGCCATTAGTGTGCTTGTTGGAGAGAGGAGGTCGTGGCGGACCGACTAGAGGTGGCGTCGCCTCTTATTGGCCGCCGGAGCGGCACCCACGACGGCGGACGACGAACGGTGGCGGTCCCTGCAGTTGCTCGACGCGACGGTGACACGGGACAAGAGGAAGGGAGATGGAGGGTGCGTTAGAATTGAAGGCTCACCCTGATTCTATCGAGCGTGACTTTGAGGCCTGATGAGTACTGCAACGATGACATGGTCACGACGGAGCACGGTCGGAGGCGAGGAAGACGCGTTAGAGGTGGACGATTGCGAGCACCCAGGCTCGATTCCTTCGGCGAGGAGGTAGAGGGCGAAGCAGGGAAGCTCAACGAGAGGCCAGCAGAGATTGGGGCAGCCGGAGATGGCAGCGATTCGAGCCGGCGGTGGCTAGGGTTTTGGCCAGCTCGCAGAGAGGAAGGAGGAGGGAGCCAGGGGAGAGTGAGAAGGAGGCATGGAAGAGAAGCACGTCTCAGGCTGGTCTTATCCTCGTCCAGGACATCGGTGGCAGCGGTCATCTTGACGCCGGTGAGCACAGCGAACAGCGACACGTAGGAGCTTCGAGGGAAATGTGAGCTTGATGATGACGATAGGATGTATAAAAGGGGTATGTGGGCCGGGCTTTGCTGGACTACTATTAGGCCAAAGTCTGCTGGGCGCAAGAAACAGACAGGAGGGACGGGGAGATGGGTTGCGGCCTGGAGCTACTCTGTTGCTTATGTTTTTTATTACAAAACCTTTTTCTTTTTCTGAAAACTGTTTTATATTTGTGTTTCAAATTTCTTTTTTTTTGGATATTTCAAAAATACCAGAAGGTTACAAAGTATATAAAATACTCAGGGGCCCTTGTATTCAGTTTGGGCTCCAAACATTTCAGGTTTTCAAAATTCAAAACCATTTTGAATAGGTTTTAAAGAGAGAGGGGAAAATAGGGTTTAGGGTTTTACTTTATTTCTTTTGCATGCACTTTTAAAATATGATGCTCATGATAATGCACAATCAACCCTAAATTGAGGATTAGCTAAAGCTGGGGTGTTACATTATTGATTTGTAAAATCTCAATGCAAAATTGTGTATAAGATTTGTTTGACACTATTTTTTTAATTATTTGTGCTATGATACTGTATCTACCTATAATACTACTATCATCTCTCTTGTTATTAATTGAAGTGACACGTCAGTTTTGTGCATGCATGGAATGCATGATAATACCTATGATACCCCTCCACTGTGAGTAGTCTAACACTAGATATACGTTTGTTTTAGGAAAAGGTAGTCTGGCCTGGTTTTCATTTCATTAGAGGAGAAGTACAAAATGTACATAGCTTAAACGAAACAGAAACGATAGAAAGAAAACTCTAGGGCCCTAGAAACAGCAATCATCAATCCTTCACAAGTACGCAAATCTAGTTCTCCTGGTCTGCGTAGCAGGGCACTAGCCTTGGACCTGCCTGTACCTCTCCAAATCTTCGCTTCTTCCATTATACAAGCATGTATCCAACGTAGTGAGGCGGACAAGTTTTATAATATCCTAGCATTTTGTTCTTTCCAAATTGTCCACCAAGTTAGCTGGACAAGAGCAGTCCACTATTTGCGCTTGTCTGCTGGCTGTGTGCGCTGGGTGGAGCACATCCATGCTTCAAGCTCCGTCCTGTTCAGATTAGGAGCGAGATTGAGAGGAAGTTGGGTTGTGGCTAGCACCCACTTCCAGATTCTGATGGTAAATGGGCAAGTGGCGAGGAGATGGAGTGCAGTATCCTGTTTAGTGAGGCAGAGCACACAAGCTGCATTGTGGGGCCATTCTTTCTTCTCCAGGCAATACTACCCACTATGAGGTGATAATATAGGATAGTAATATATGCATGAGACTACTGTCGGGGATATAACCCCAGGTACCCAAGAGTTGACTGATTAGTTAATGAACAAAAGGAGAATCTCATTTGATATAGATAAAACTCAGCAAACGAATAAAGAGAAGGCAAAAGTGAATATTGGGCCGACATATATACAGAACCCGACCTAGTTTGAGCGATCCCAGGACGGGATAAGGCCAAAAGGCGGCAGAGCCTTGGCTGGTCCTATTTCTCCTAAGCCCGGCTATACCTTTTCCATTGCTACGCCAACCTCTTTAGTTCCTGGCTAGGCCGAGTTACCCTAGCCGGCCCACCTCGCCTCCTCGATCAAACCTGACGCCAACGCCACTCCAACCCACCTCTCTTACCCTGAGTAGGCTGACCCCAGTTACTTCGTCCCACTGCAGGCTGCCTCCATGATGCCACCTCGCCTCTCCACCGTGGGACAATACCACAACCTCGTCACCAAATGACTGCCACCACTGATTCCCTGGGTGGGCCGATATGGGTGACTCGGCTCACCCCAGGCTGATCTCGCCCAGCTCCCCTGCCGACTCACTTCCGCCTAGGCCAGACTGGAGTATCCCGGCTGGGCCTTCTCCATTGACCCGACTAGGTAGAGGATCGACCCGACTGGGCCATAGAGCTGCCCCTACACCTGGGTCGACGCAGGGAGGACCCAGCTGATCCCCTTGTTTTTGCCCCAGGCTGGGACGAGTCAGCTGCCCCCAGTTCGGGTTTCTCCTTTAATATTGCCCTCTTATTCTCCCCTAGGTGCTTCCTGAACCTTACCTCGACCACCACCAACTTCTGCACTTCAACAACTATGAAGCCAACCTCTACCTCGACATGCCACAAGCCCTTCTATCATATGCCAGTCTTGGGACGCCCCTGGCTCAGACTGGCACATGTCTCATCGTCAAGTACAAGATGCTCCCAGGTTGTCAGCAAGGGATAAGACCAGTGACTAGGAGATTCCATGGACAAGCACTAGAGGAGAAACCAAAGGACAGACAAGACCTGACAAGGCACATGCCTTGTCAGTTGATAAGACCCCAGTAGTCACATCGTGAACAGTGGACAAGAGGCCATTAGTAAACTCAGGAACAATATCTGTGGGGGCATAGCTTGTCCTCCGGGCTCCCCTTTATAAGGAGCACCAGGGGGTCGATTCAGAGAGACCCCTTGGGGGATCCTTTCTTCTCTACTCATGTACGAGCACTCATTTTTCCTCCTCTAGCTCTCTCATATACAGAGAAGACCATTAGAGGCATAGATGGAACAACTCATGGAGCACCAATGTAGCTACAGTAAATGGCTAGGTTATATGATCTAACATGCTAGAGTAGGGGTTTTATCTCACTAAGAGAGCCCTGAACCTGAGTATATCGTGTGTGTTTCTACAGTTCTTCCATGTGTGGTCTTCACTGCATCATCCCTCCTCGGATCCTCTAGTGTCCCTTTGCCCCAACTTAATCCTACCTCAGGCATCTGCTGTGACACCGCCACGACAGTTGGCACCCACCATGGGGCCATCAGAGGCACTGGCTGGGATTTCATCAGAACGGGACGATCTTCATCAACCTCTATTTCACCATCGTTGTAGCAGCCTCATCATCCTCTCCCCCAACATACAGAGGTCATGGGGGCTGGCATACATGCCTTTCTTATTGACATATCTCAACCTCAACATCATCACCAAGTATATTGTGAGTATCCACTGTCTCAACCATCAAAGCGCACATGATATAACCCCGAATGTAACTCGGGGGCTATCACCCTCAATAACTTAGTTCTTCACTCCAGAAAGAGATATCTCAACCTGGGACTAGCCAGTATATCAGGAGTAGAACCTCCCATAAATAAAAATTATCTCAGGGTCATTACTTACCCGTCATCCCCATGTATAGAACTATTGCTTAGAGCAGACATAGGATATGTCAGCTGCTCTATGTCATCTATTATGTCTTCACATATGTCGACTACTCTATGCCTTTGGCTATGTCTTCCTTTATGTCAACCACTAGGTTTTGAACATATGTTTTGAGTATATTTTGACTAACGCTTTCACTTTAAATGTTTATCACAGGAAAACTCACCCCAAGCATATCATAAATTCATATTATATCTCGAATTATATCTCAGATCACTATTCATGTCAGTTTTCCAACATATCATAAATTATCATATTATATCTCGGATTATATCTTGGATCATTGATCATGTTAGTTTGCCAGGTTATCTCATATTATATCTCGGATCACTATTTATGTCAGTTTGCCAGGATATGTCATATTATATCTCGGATCACTATTTATGCCAGTTTGCCAGATTATCTCATATTATATCTCGAATCACTATTTATGCCATTTTGCCAGGGTTATCTCATATTATATCTCGGATCACTGTTTATGTCAGTTTGCCAGCATATCATAAATTCATATTTTATCTCGGATTATATATCGGATCACTGTTCATGTCAGTTTGCCAGCATATCATAAATTATAATATTATATCTCACACCAACATATCATAAATTATCATATTATATCTCGGATTATATCTTGGATCATTGTTTATATGTCAGATTAGCTAGCATATACCAGATCATATCTCAAATCACCGGTTATGTCGGTTTGCCAGGATATCATGGAATCATATCATATCCCAAATCATGATCAATATCAGTTTGCCAATATATCATAGCATTAGACTATATCTCAAATCATTGTTTATATCGGTTTGCCAACATATCAAATGGCTATCATAAAACTGAAGGAAATATGCCCTAGAGGCAATCATAGAGATGATTGTATTTCATATGTATCCATGAGTTATTATAATGTTCCTTGAATATCCATATATCAGGTAACTTGTATTGATTGGAAATTATGTGAATTGTTTGTGAAACTGTTTACTTGTATGGTTATCTAATAGTTGTCCCTAGTTAGGGTTCATGGGACGACACACGTGAATATTAGACTAGCACATCGATTGGTTGATGACTATGTTTCACAAGTCATAGACATGGAGATGTTAAACCAATGATGTGGACACATGTTATGAACATGGCGTTGGACTGACCCAACTGGAGACTATAATAGTTGCAGCTCTCTCTACACATCGTGTACGTTTTGTCCTTAGACCTGAGATTGTCCATGTACTTGAGATGTGGATCGACCTACTTTGGGGCTATCAAATACTGCTCCGTAACTGGGTAGTTATAAAGGTAGCTTTCAGATTTGTCCTAATACATGCTACAAGGCATTGGTCAATCAAGATGGGATTTGCCCCTCTCTTCTTGAGAGAGATATCTCTGGGCCCCTCGAGTGATCGGATCTAGAAATGCATGGTCGTGCTACATATGGTTAATAGTTAACCTAGTAAAGGTATTCCGAATCACAGTATCGAGAAAGAGAGGTCAGCTTGGAGCTAGACCAAAAATCGTAGGGCAAAGGGAAAGACATCTACTCAACCTTGTGATGGTTCGTCTGAATGATCTGTATATGCGTTTAGGAGTTGGCACGTCTTGCTAGAGGCCGCTACCAACTATTGACGGAGTAAGTGTACCTGTGTAATGTCTATACGTATATGAACTTATAGGGTCACACACTTTAGGGGCTAGAAGCCTAATGAGGATTGGATCCGAATTAGACCAGGCTTAGGCTACTAATGGGATGCTAATGTAGAAGCCCACCAGGGATGCCTATATAAGAGAGAGTGAAGCGAGTTGAATAGGGTTGAGCATTCCACCCAACCGCCACTCGTCTCACGCCTGTGTTGCATGAGCAGACCTAGCAGTCTGCCATGTGACCTTCCACTCCGGACGTGTGGATACCTTGGAGGTGTTGCAGCTGTAGCACTTGGACTAGACGCACAAAGGGGAGCTGCTCGTGGGACGAGGACAAGGAGGATACATAGAACATCTACACTTCCCAAACGTGCTTCATCGAGTTCCGCAACTGCGCATCTAGTGGTAATCCCGTGATCTATGACAACAGTATTCTTGGTTGACGCGATATAAATTTTTGATTTATCGCTAGCGTAGCCTACCCTTAACCCTACAAAAACTATCTCAATTCATCACTTATCTCTACATGACCGAATATCATAAATATCTATATCAGATTCCCTATATCTCAATCACCAAATATCATGAGATTGACATATATGTCAGATGTGGACATATATGTCAGATTGTGGATATATATGTTGGATTGTGGACATATATGTCGGATTATGACAAGTAGCCTAAATTTTGGGTCATATAACTCGGATTTTGGAGTATATAACTCGGATCGGGGATATATGTCAGATTTTGGGTCATGCAACTCGGATTTTGGGTCATATAACTCGGATTTTGGGTTATATAACTCAGATTTGGGAGTTATATGTCGGATTTTGGACATATATGTTAGTATTATGATAGGTATGTCAAATTATGACAGGTATGCCAGATTTTGACACATATGTCAAATTTATATATGACAAAGTGCCCAAGATGGGTATATGTATATGACAATGTGCCTATGAAGGCCATATGTCAAATTTTCCCAAAGAGGTTATATGACTAAGTGCCCATGAAGGCCATATGTCAAATTTTCCCAAAGAGGTTATATGACGGTGCCCATGAAGGCCATATATCAAATTTTCCAAAGAGTTTATTTGACTAAGTGCCCATGAAGGCCATATGTGAAATTTGCCCAGAGAGGTTATATGACTACCCATGAAGGCCATATGTCAAATTTTCCCAAATAGGTTATATGGCTAAGTGCCCATGAAGGCCATATGTCAAATTTTCCTAAAGAGGTTATATGGCTAAGTGCCCATGAAGGCCATATGTCAAATTTGCCCAAAGAGATTATATGGCTAAGTGCCCATGAAGGCCATATGTCAAATTTGCCCAAAGAGGTTATATGACGGTGCCCATGTAGGCCATAAGTCAAATTTTCCCAAAGAGGTTATATGACTAAGTGCCCATGAAGGCCACATGTCAAATTTGCACAAAGAAGTTATATGACTAAGTGACCATGCATGCCATATGTCAAAATTTCTCATGAAGGTTATATGACAAAGTGCGCATGCATGCCATATGTCAATCAAAGCCTATTTAGGCAAAGTGTGATATTGGTACAACCCCAAATAATTTTTATGTCGGATCTAAGAATACAAATCATATTCCAACCAAGCCAACTTAGGAAGATGAATAATACCGGCACAACTCATGCCGATTGTATATTAAATAGAAGTAAAAGACTATATGTCAATAACAACTCTGGGGGCATTTTAATATAAAGCCTATGCGTGACTCTACGAGTCCCACATAGCCTCGGGGACTACTGTTAGGGATATAACCCCAGGTACCCTAGAGTTGACCGATTAGTCAATGAACAAAAGGAGAATATCATTTGATATAGTAAAACTCAACAAACGAATAAAGAGAAGGCAAAAATAAATATTGGGCTGACATATATGCAGAACCCTGCCTGGTTTGAGTGAGCCTCGGCCGGGATAAGGCCAAAAGGTAGCAGAGCCCCGGCTAGGCCGATTTCTCCTTAGCCCGGCTAAACCTTTTTCATCGCTAGGCCAACCTCTTCAGATCTCGGTTGGGCTAAGTTACCCCAGCCAACCCACCTTGCCTCCTCGCCAGGAGTCAGCTCGGTCAAACCCGACATCAACACCGTTCCAACCCACCTCGCTTTCCCCGGGTGGGCCGACCCCAGTTACTTTGGCCCACCGCAGACCGCCTCTGTGATGCCACCTCGCCTCTCCACCATGGGACAATGCCACAACCTTGTCACCCAGTGACAGCCACCACCGATTCCTCGAGTGGGACGACACGGGAGACTCGGCCCACCCCGGGATGATCTCACCTAGCTCTCCGTGCCAACTCACTCCCGCCTGGGCCGGGCTGGAGTATCCTTGTTGGGCCTTCTCCATTGACCCGATGGGCCATAGAGTTGCTCCCCCACCTGGGCCGATGCAGGGAGGACCCGGCTGGGCCCCTTGTCTCTGCCCCAGGCTGGGCCGAGTCAGCTGCCCCTAGGCTGGGTTTCCCCTTTAATATTGCCCTCTTATTCTCCCCCAGGTGCTTCCTCAACCTTACCTCAGCCACCACCAACTTCTGCATTGCAACAACTACGAAGCCAACCTCTACCTCAACATGCCACAAGCCCTTTTGTCATATGCTAGTCTTGGGACGTCTCTGGCTCAGACTAGTACATGCCTCATCATCAAGTACAAGATGTTCCCAGGTTCTCAGGAAGGGCTAAGACCAGTGACTAGGAGATGTCATGGACAAGCACTAGAAGACAACCCAAATGACATACAAGACCTGACAGGCCCATGCCTTGTCAGTTGACAAGACCCCAATAGTCACATTGTGAATAGTGGATAAGAGGCTATTAGTCAACTGAGAAACAATGCTTGTGGGGCATACCTTGTCCCCTGGTCTCCACTTTATAAGGAGCACCAAGGGATCGATCCAGAGAGACCCCTTGGGGGCTCCTTTCTTCTCTGCTCACGTACGAGCACTCCTTCTCCTCTAGCTCTCTCATATACAGAGAAGACCATTAGAGGCATAGAGGGAACAACTCATGAAGCACCAATGTAGCTACAGTAAATGGCCAGGTTATATAATCTAGCATGCATGAGTAGGGGTTTTATCTCTGTAGGAGAGCCCTGAACCTAAGTATATCGTATGTGTTGCCACTGTTCTTCCGTGTGTGGTTTTCACTGCATCATCCCTCCCCGGATCCTCTAGTGTCCATTCGGCCCTAACTTAAGGCTATCATAGACATCTGCCATGACACCATCACGACAACTACCTTAAGTTACTCTTCGCCATGAATAGCCTAAGAGACATGGAAGATATCTACCCATTTATTTTGGTAACCTGAGACCAAGATAATTAGCAACCACACATTCATAAAATAGATGCACACATGATTCAGAGCAAAACTGCAAATATGAGCAGAAACGATTATAACAATTTAGTAGTTGAACGGTGCAGAAATGAAGACAACTATATTGGAAATCCAGAAATTTAGGAACATTCATGATGATTTTAAAATTTACTCTCTCCGTCCATATTATTAAGTATCAATGATTTAGAATAAAGTCGTGTTAATCAGTGACACTTAGTAGGAACAGTGGGAATATCGTATTTCTTGAAACTTTCGATTTTATTATAGAGAATGTTATATCTATCATTTATATTGCTAACCTATCATGAATATCAATTTCATGGTTTCACATTTTTCTTATTTTGGGTTTTGAACTAGAATTACTAAGCTTTTAAGATAAAGGGATGGGTTTTACAAAACAAATTTTGTTTAACCATTTTTATGAGTTTAATAAAAGCCCCTTTTATCCGGGATTTTTTTTTGATTTTTTGTGTGGTAGGTTATCACATCAAGTCACTCTATCACAACACTTATCAAACCCGTAAAATGCAGTGAGGGATGAACTCCATTTGGTATTGCATGTTAATTGTAAGTCTTTCTATTTCAAGTTTGGACCAAGAACTAAATTCTGAAAACACATACTGCACCAACATATTCTTTTCTGAAAAATTGCAATAAAATAGATGGCAGCTGGATATGAAATACAACACGGAGGTGATGGAAACTTTCTTGTTCAACTTTAGGGCCAAGAAATAAACAGTTGGCAGTTGAAAACTGAATGTTACATAGAAGGGTGATGTAAACTTTCATGTTCGACTTAAGCGCTAGGGGCTAAAACTAAACATGGTAAAAATAGGGGACCAAATATAATTTCAAATATAGTTATTCTCATAACTGACATGTCATTGAAACTTTAATGATTACACCTCAGATGGCAGAATTTTACTTTGATTTGATGGCGAGAGATACCCGACTTTGAGCGGGGAAAGTCAGCAATAGAACTCACAAGCACATTCATCTAAATTATAATTTAATCATAACTGGGTGTATAACTTAGGTTCAAATGTGTAAATTTTTCATCGACCTCTAGCTTGTGAAGAAAAAATAAATTATTTGTGTTGTATCATGTTTCGAGGGTAGCAACTATAATATATATTTTTTGACACCCGGCTATAATATGCTTTTGTTTCATAGGGTATATACACCCCGAAATGCTAATCCGTCATCCGTGTACATTGTTAGCTCAATTTAGGGTTTCTACTGCTAGGTCGATAAAATTGATAGGTGAGCAAAAACCAGACGAGAAAACGGTGAACCTCACGCCTATCATCTTTGCAAGGGAATACTTACACAACGTAATGAGAATGAAATAGAGCATTTCTCTAGCTGAAGGAAGTAATAATACAAAATATTTTAATCTCATATGTAACTGTAAGCATAGGAAAATAAGATGTTCCAGATAAAATAGGAAAGACCGACGATTGTTGATGAGGCCAACTTGAAACTCTTCATTAGTGAATATTATAAGAAGTTTTGGGGGGATTCAGCCCAAAGTTTCTTGTCAATGGAGGAGACGGTAACTAATGGTATACCATATCTTTCTCATGAGTTGAATGCTATTGTTATGGCATTTTCACTTGGAAGGAGGTTTTTAATGCTATTTCTCACATGTAACTTAATAATGTTACGACCCTCCGGAGTTGGGGTTTTTCAAATAAAGCTTTATCAAAAGTTCGGGAGTTTTTAACACGTGACCTTGATGAGTTCAATTGCAAAGGTGGAAATTGTCCCTATTTAATTTAAACTATGGGTTAAGTTTAAGATTTTCATGAAAGTGGACACAAATCGCATTATGGGAATTCCACATAAAATTATTTGGCCCACTCAATCTAGGAAGACATATTGGGGAGTGTGTGGTTGTCCTCCACGAGACCATTGATGGACATCATCGGTCAAGATAGTTGATGTCTTGTTAAAAAATTATTTTAGAAAACATGTGATAAGGTAAAATGGCCTTCTTTGCAACAAGCATTACAGGTGAAAGGTTCCGCGGAAACATGGTGTTGATGGTTAGCCGATTTTATTTAGGGAGTTAGTGTTGGAATAAAGGTAAATGATGATATATACCATTACTCCAAACTAGGAAATGTTTGAGACAAGGAGATCGTTTGTCTATGGTGCTTTTCAATCTTCTCGCTGGCATGTTGGCCATTTTGATAGCTAGAGGTAGAGATTGGTCAGGTTGGCATATTAATTCCTATCAGATCGAAGGTAGAGTGTCCATCCTTTAATATGCAGATAATAGTATTTTGAACATGGTTTAGAATAAATGGGTGAACATGGAACTTATCCCTAAAGAGCACTAAGCTCCCTGATTTTGGAGCCCTGTCCTTGCTCCGGCCGCCACCGCCAGCACCGGCGAGAGAGATTGGGAGGCGAACTTCTAGGGTTTCTGGTGGAGGCTCTGTAGCCACCTCGCGCGAGCGCCCTGAGAGCAGTTCTATCTCCACATTGGAACGTTGGTTTCATATCTATTGAGAAACAAGATATCTGAATGACAACCACAATAAACCCCAAATCTCGTCATCTTTGCGGAGAGATACTGTGAACTTCCTCTAGCATTGCTCTGGCAGTGACCGCACAACATACTGAAAATTAAGCAAATCATTTCTTTGCTTAGGAGGCATCCGTGTGCAACTGCAAATGCCCGTCAAACCGCTCCATTGAAGGAAGAGAGCCTAGCTCAACTGGTTGGGCGAGTGGATGTACAAAAACCAACACATGGGTTTAAATCTTCACGAATGCGGATTTAGGTTCCTATTTATACTTAAGGACCAGGCTATCCTGGTACTCATGCAATTTATCCTGAGGACTAGGCTTGGTGCTTAACCAAGTTTAAAAATCCTGGTACTCATGCTTAATGGTTGTGTGCATCCCTAGTCGGTGCAGAGGTCGGGAAAGTGAAATCCTCCCTCCATTTTAAAGAGTAAACGATCGAGGTGGAGTAGGGGGCTTGAGGAGGTATGTGTGGGCAGCGATAGCTGGGGACTTCAGGAGGGATATGTGGTTAGCGATTGACCCTATTGCCTGGGGCGCTTGGGTCTCCATCTTCCTCCGCTCCAGCGGTGAACTCAGGGTCAAGATTCCAATGCATGGGTTTCGACTCGGGATCAGACAGCGAGGAGGCGTTGGCTGCGAGGGAGGCGCTTGACGTTCTAGAGGATGCCACCGGCAAGCTAGGGTGGACCACGGTTAGCCGCCGGTGAAGGAAATCTAACGACGAGCAGCGGGAAACATTTTGGGAAGACACCGGCTTTCCGACGTCGACATCCCGCTTCTGGGAAAAGGGATCGCTAGTGCCGGCGCCTCACGGCTCTGGATCGCTGCCGCGGCGATCTTCTTCTCCGCCTAAGGCTCGGCGTGGGCCTGCTACTTCGCCCCTGGGGCTCCTCCTCTGTCGTGGCCCTCGTGTCCGGCCCGAGAGGGGGCCTATCCCATCGCGGAGGGATTCTGCTCCGCCGGTGCTGGGGACTTTGGTGGCGGCCGTCGTCGACCACATGCAAGATAGGCGCCATGATCTGTTTTCTACACGAACTGCTAAGGTGGAGGCTAATGTGGTGGCAGATGTCGGGCCCGCTGCTGCGTTGGTGTCTGTGTCGGTTTTCACGTGGAGTGTGATCGCGCGGAGGTTGGGCCTGAGTTGTAATCGGGGGTGCCTGATTATTGGCTCAACACGTATCGAGCTTGTTGGGGAACCCCAAGAGGAAGGTATGATGAGAACAGCAGCAAGTTTTCCCTCAGTTATGAAACCAAGGTTATCGAACCAGTAGGAGCAAGGAAACACCTCCAAGGTGTTGTTTCCAACTTGGAATCCTGCACAACACAACCACAGAACTTTGCCCCTAACTTACAGTGAGGTTGTCAATCTCACCGGTTTTGCTGAAAACGAAGGATTAAACGTATTGTGTGGAAGATAGTAATTGCTTGCAGAAAGTAAACAGTAAACAGTAAATAGTAGATTGTAGATTGATGGTAAAAGAATGGACAGGGGTCCATAGTTCACTAGAGGTGATTTTCCTTAAGATAGATGACATGTTGGGTGAACAATTTACAGTGGGGCAATTGACAGACACCGAGAAAGCATACATGCATATACTAATCATCTTGACTCCTATGAAATTTGATTGGGCATTACAACATTATACATAGACCGTAATCCAACTGCATCTATGACTAATAATCCTCAGGCTATCGTCCGAACCCCCTCCAGTATTAAGTTGCAAGCAACAGATAATTGCATTAAGCAAAGTGTGTAAAGTAAACAATACGATTATTCTATGAACAAAGGATTGTTGTTTTCTCCCTAGTAGCAACATCACATCTAGTACCTTAGAGATTTCAATCACTTCCCCAGATTTCTAGAGGCATGAACCCACTATCGAGCATAAATACTCCCTCTTGGAGTTGCTAGCATCTACTCGACCAAGATAGCTACTAACAACGGAAAGCATGCAAGATCACAAATAACATAGACATGATAAAATCAATAATCAATCTGAAATAGCATCTCAATATCCATCGGATCCTCGCAAACACAACATGTAAGATTAAAAATAGATAATCTTGATCATGAACGGAGCTCACAAGATCTAAACATGGTAGCACAAAGGAGGAGAACCAACCATCTAGCTACTATATGGACCCGTAGTCTAGGGATGAACTACCCACGCATCACACCGGAGGCAGACATGGTGATAAAGAAGGCCTCTAGGGTGATATCTCCCCTCCGACAGGGTGCCAGGAAGAGCTTCAGATCCCTCCCGATCTAGGGATGGAGATGGTGACGGCTACAGACTCTTTCGTGGAGTTTTGATCAGGTACTCAGGATTTTCGTCCCGAGGGCAATATATAGGCGAATGGGCAAGGTCGGTGGAGCGCCGGGAGGGCCACACCCCTTGGTGGCGCGCCCCTCCAGGTCGCGCCGCCACCAGGTGTGGCCGCCCTGGTGTGCCACTTCGTCTCCCCTCCAGACTTCGTGTTTCTTCTGGTGAAATATTAACTTGGGCTTTTGTCCGGTCTAATTCTGAGAATATTTCCTTACTAGCTTTACTGAAACCAAAAACAACAGAAAACAGACAACTGACACTATAGCATCTTGTTAATAGGTTAGTTTTAAAAAATATATAAAAATACTCGAAAGTATGGAAAAACATAAGAAACCTATATCTACACCTAATAATAAAGAACGGAATGCTTCTGTCAACCAGCTTTTTTAGACCGTTCTACCTTTCCACAAAATCGCATATTACCCACCGATGCCACCCGTTAATTAAAACGCACGAAACGTTCCGGCCAAGTGACCCGTCCGTCTGGTGGTGAAAGAAAAAGAAATCCCAATGACAGCCAGTTTTCCCTGCACTTCTCTCCTCCCTGCCTCCCCGATGGTCAACTGATTACCTTCCCCTCGCCGCTTCCGCCGGAACCGATGGGATCCCCGTCTCCTCACCGCAGCGGCTTGGGCACGGCGAGTGGCGGTCGCGTGCAATCGATCTCGAGGGAAGCCGTGCTGGAGGTGGGCTGGAGAGCCTATCTTCTACCCCCGTCCCGATCCAAATCCCATGAGAGCACCACCTCACCTACCCCCGCCGTCTTCCTTGGTTCTCCCTTACCACGCGCCCCTTCCTGCAGCGGCGGCGCCTAGGTGCTCCTCAACGCGCCCCGCATCTTCTCTAGGGAGGCCCCTGTGTGGCCTAGCCAGGTAGAACAAATTGGCCGATTTGGCTCACTTTCCCAGCACAAAGCTGCTCGTGACGCTCGACCGGCCCCCACAGCTAGAATTCTGGCAACACCAAGCACGCGCCGACCAACGCCCAATGCAACGGGAGCCGAAATCGAGGGCCTCACATACCCGAACCTAGGAGGCGGTGGCGAATCAAACCAAGGCCGGACGTAGCGACGGTGGCAGAGGAAATTCACGGCCTCACAGGGCGCCTGCCTGGACCTGGGAGACTGCGGCAGCAGATCTCGAAGAGAACACAGATAAGGACCCGATGATTTCCTGTAAGGCCTGCGGCAGGCAAGTGCGCGGGAGCGAACGGCCCGAGGTGTGCATCCAGCTGCCGCCTAAAACTCTTGCTGGGAGAGGAGAAGACAAGCGTGGATAGGGGATTGGAATTCTTTTGTTCTTGTGTGAAGCAACCCGAAACCAGTTGGATAAAAAGAAAAGGGAATGTCTTCACATGGGCTCTAGCTTATGCCCTCAAAGACACTCTTAATCATCGTAGGTTCTTGGATTTGCTCAAGGTGTGGTGGTCCTACTCTTAATCATCGGGTCAAGAGAGCTCCAGGTGGTCTGAGCAGAGGGAGACAGTCGTAACTGTGGTGCTTAGTTGCTCGAGGGTGTGGAGAAGAGGGGGGTAGGCTGCTACGAAGGAGATTGATGCTCTTCTGTGTTAGTATCTCAGACCCAAGCTTGAACTGCATTACTTTGCTTTTAGGAAAAAGATCCGAGGCAACACAAATTGGGCCATCTTAACTTACACCAAAAATATAACTTGCGTTTAGCTTTCAGGAATATGTTGTTGGTGTATTGTTTATATCCGTTTCCTTTTTGAAACAACCATTATAGTGTAAACGGAGGAAGTACTGTGTTAATATGCAAGAAGCCTCGAGGCATGCAAGAATGGTTAGTTGTTCCATCCATTTCAGTCAAATATGTCCTTACAAGGATGCATGTCCAGCTTCAAAAGATTATGAGCCCTTGGAAGCGTTTTCCTTCATAGGAAGTACTACGTAGCTGGTAGCAACAACAGGCTCAGAGTTCTGATGAGCACAAACAAATGAAAATAGAATTTCACCCTTTATCTTGCACTATATTTCATAAACAGTAGGTATAGATGTATCACTCATCCTTGCTATAGATAGTAGGTTAAATAAAATAATAAGAACAATAAAGTATAAAAATAATTAAGGATTAAGATGGAAAGGGCAAACTTAGCCCAGAGGATCGATTTTAGGGCAAAATTTGGATCATATCGACATTTTTTAATCAAAAGGTTTTTTCATCCCGGTACAACGCACGGGCATTTTTGCTAGTAGATATAAAATAAGCATGAAACATCAAAATTATAGATACGTTTGCAACGTATAAGTGCCCTAGACGACATATCTAGAAATCACTCGCCGCGACGTTCGCTTACCCCGCCCACGACTCGATCTCCGCCTGGAACTCCTCGCCGCTCGTTCGCCAACGTCCTTTTCGGCTCTGCCTCGATGGTTGCTCCGAATCCTAGGGGGCGTCGGTCACCGCACTGCCTCGTGCCAATGCGCCTCCGACGGTCATCGCGCTTACTCGTCATCAGGGCCGACATTTGGGGCACAACCCCTGTCGTCGCGCCACCGCCTGCGAGCGCCCCAATGGGCCACGGGCCCCATCCTTACTTCGGGCCGCCGGGGGTGCCCCCGCCTGGGGCTTTTCACCATGGGTTGGAAGCAAGAGCCCCGTCTCAGCTCCCTCCAACCGCGTACTGCAATGCGCCGGATCCGTAGTTTGGTCAGCAACCTTTGCAGTCGCCATACCGTGGACCACCTTTGGGAGGTGCTGTTATTCCTCAACATGGGATGGGATCGCCTATGTCTGCCTTGGGAGGTCCGCCGCCGGGTCAGCAGATTGTTGTTGGTGTAGGTGTTGTGGCTGCACCTGTGCCGAAAAGGAAGAAGAAGAAGAAGAAGCAGCCCTAGATACAAGTGAGTGAGGGGATGGCAACGCAACAATTTCAGCCTGATCCGCAGCTTCAGCAGCAGTTGCCAGACAGTATGGGTATCCCCTGGGGCGGTTGGTGCTCCCTCCCAAACTCTTGGCTAGCAGGCGCAGTACCAGTACGGTACACAGGGAAACCCGGGCACTCCAATTTTGCCGCCTGTTGTCACTATGTCGGTTACAAATGTTGCAACACTCACTGCTGCTGTGGGTAAAAATAACCAAAAGTTTGTTCGATGTTGGAAGCATGCGGTCAATACACATGCGTCTAATGACTGATGCAGCCCGTCCTACGGACGCTCCTACATCTACACCATCGAGTCCCCCAAGTGGACCGATGACCCGTGCCCGAGCCAAGCTCCTTCAAGGTAAGATGAATTCGCTCCTCTCATCTTGTGACTTTGACATTCACTTGGATGGCTTGCTACTTCATACCACTACTCTGTGCATCATCAGGTATGAACCCCCGCCGCGTCGACCCATGAGCCCTGAAGCTGCACCTGTCCTAAAGCTGCCTGAGCCGGAGTGTCCGCTCAGATCCAGCCGGAGTGTCCGGTGCGACTCAGCCGGAGTGTCCGGCCTCCCCTAGCCCCAACCTGGCGTGAACATTCAGAAGGCCAGTTCGGACACTACACGGAGTGTCCGGCCACCCCGTACTGTCCGGTCAACTCGACCCAGACTATCCGGCCTGAAGATGGGCCTGCGAGCCTAGCTGGGCCCCGTGGCCCATGTACCCCTCTACTTTGCCCAAAACTCTACTTTAATGCCTGAATTACCCCTGAACTTATGGTTGGCCTATATATAGTCCCCCACCTCCATTGTAAACCCTAGGCATGATATTTGGAATTAGTGGAAACCCCTTGTGGATCTATCTAGTTCTTGCCTCATGCTCCTTTGACAAAGGAGCACCAAATATCACAAACCTCGTTGGAGTTTGCATCGTGCCTCCGTGTTGTACAAGGCCTTGGCATCGGTGTCCCTTTGCCAAGACGTCAATATCTCACCGAGTCTCCCATCTCGCCGTGCCGGTTCGAGAGAGAGTCCTCCGCCCGACGCCGATCCTAGGGATTGCGCCGGACCGGTCACCGCCGGCGTGAGCTATTGGTGTTTATTGTGGTTTTGTGTGTGTGTGTGTTCATCGCGTTCTTCATGCGTGCATTCATCGTGTTCATCCTCCCCTCCTCTCCCCGCACTCCATCCTCGATTTGAAAGGGATCCGTGAAAGATCGGGCCACCCTAGAGGTTTTCCCTCAACATATTGGTATCAAGAGCTTCGTTGCTCATGAATTCCCCCACAAATTTTTCTACAATCCACCAAAAATTCGAAAATCCCCAAAAAAGATCCCCATATTTGCCTTTGGATCGATCTCTTGATTTGGAGTGTTATTTGTGGTTTTGATCCAACCAAACCTTGTCTTAGGAGTTGGTCTAGCTTTATCCTGCGCTTTCCTAGCCCGATTTGGCCAGTTTTTCACGGATTTGCGGCCTTAAGGCAAGGATTTCCGCTAAAGAACACGAGCAGGAAACCCGCGCCGGAGTGTCCGGACTGATCCGACCAGAGTGTCCGGCCCGACCAGAGTGTCCGGCCGAACCAGACCGAAGTGTCCGGCCTGACCGGAGTGTCCGGCACAAACATACCGGAGTGTCCGGCTGTAACGCCAGTTTTGACAGTTTTGCCTCATTTTTCGCATTGGCTAATTTCCTTTGTTTGCTCGTGTCCCGTGTGCGTGTAAGCAACTAACAGCAAGCTTCTGCATCAACAATCCCCGCGCTCATTGACACCACGACCCACAAACATCATCCCGCAACACCGACGGCAAGTTCATCATCACCAACGAAGGTATAACTTGCGTCACCTTGTTAACCCCTATCTTCCTTTGTGTGTATCTATCCCATGAGAGTGGTTTATCTTGTGTTTGCTTGAGCATTGTGCATTTGTCCTTGGATAGTGAGAGTGCAAGAGCAATATCAAGTGTGACTAGGTAGCATCAAGGGAGAGCAAAAAAAAGATACAAAGCAAAAGAAAAATAGTCTCCCATAACAAAAGAGAGTCTCAAACCTTGTAAGCAAGAGAGAAAGAAGAGCTCCCAAGGCAAGTGCACAAATCCGTTGCTCATTTTTCTTCTTTGCAAACGAGCCATAGTCTCTCCTTGTATTGGCACGACACCGAGCATAGTCTTTATTAGGACATTTTGTTTGCTCATTTTCATAGTCGTGTCAATCCCAACAATCTCCATGTGTGTGTATATAGTCGTAGGTTCCCGTCCCCCCTTTGAGTTGTTGACCTCCGCCTTTGACTTGAGTTTTATTGGATTTTACCCACTTTTGACCATCCCTTTTCTTTTGGTTGGTTCTTTGGCATTCCACAATCCTAACCTACCACCAACAAGCTTTTGAGAGTTAGTTCTTTCTTTAGTGTGAGTTTTCTTTGCAATTCTACTTTGCACGCTTATAGCTCTCACTTGTGGTTTCTAGTTTGGTGCAATCCCCAAGGTGAGGTACAAGGCTAACACACCATATTCCACTTACATATACAGTACTTGTGTGTTTTGCATGATGGATAGGCACGGTGAGTCGAGCCAACCACCTCCCCAGGAAGAAGATCAAGGACTGTACATGACGCGTGCAAGTCACTTCATCGTTCGACAAGAGTTCCGTGAACCTTGCCAAGCCCTTGAGACGCGACCAGATGAACAATTTGGCGAGACACAAGCCGAGTTCAAGAGCATCGACAACCACTTCGACGGTCTCAAACGACAAATGCACGCAATGCATCACAACTTCATCCACCAAAATGAAGTGCTCCAACGCTCCGTCGCCGAAACAAATGACAATCTTCGACGCCTCATCGACGGAATGGCAAGACCGCGTTCACGTGCTTCAAGCTCTTCAAGTTCTTCGCGTCGTCGCACCTCTTCAACAAGATCTTCATCAAAGAGCTCCAAGACGCAATGATGCCCGCGTGGTTGAAGATGGAAGTTCTTCGAACTATGTACCTTCCCCATGGCATGCCGCAACGTCAAGCTATGATGGTGATTTCTCTTCAAGGCCAAGAGCAAGGCAAGAAGCACACCGTCATCACGCAAGGGCATTAGTGCTCCAACAAGAGCAACCACAAGAAGAACCACAAGTGCAACCGCAAGTCTACCACCATCGACTGCAACACATACTTGACACAACAAGTGATGACTCCAATTTGGAGAATCAAGCTCATCTTCGACGTGAAGCTCTCCAAGATCCTCCTCATCGTCATCAACGTCATGAACGTTCGCACCGACACCATGGTCATCACGAGGCGCCTCCTCCACCACACCGAAACATGGAGCGTCAAGTGGTACAAGTTGAGCGACGCCCACCACGTCAAGATGCTCAAGACCATGATCTTTGTCGTGAGGTCCATGTGCCTAACCTACATCACCAACCGAGGAACGAGCCTCCTCTTCGTCAGCAACCACGTCATGAGGCTCCACATCCTCAACACCCTCAAGAGGCCCAAGTGCCTCAACATCATCAACAACCGCATGAAGAGCAAGAGCAAGCTCCTCAACAACAATACCATGAGCAAGCTCCGGAACAAGGTCACGAGAACCAAGTTCCGCCTCCTCAACCACAAGATCGTCAACAAGCTCGTCACAACGATCGCATGGAAGATGAAGACCATCATCAACATGGCAACAATCACTACCGTGACTGCAATGAGGAAGAAACATTTGGCAAGCTCAAGTTTACAATGCCCAAGTTCACCGGATCCAATGACCCCGAAGAATACCTCTCGTGGGCACTCAAGGTCGACAAGATCTTCCGCATGCACAACTATAGCAACGAGAAGATGGTTGCCATGGCTTCGCTTGAGTTTGATGATTACGCCAACCTTTGGTGGGAACAAGTTCAAGTTACTCATGATGCAAGACAAGAGCCGCCAATCACAACTTGGCATGACATGAAGGCTCATATGAGATCACGCTTTGTCCCCGCGCACTACACGCGTGACCTCTTCAACAACCTTCAAGCGCTTTGTCAAGGGACAAAGACCGTGGAAGAGTACTTCAAAGAAATGGAACTCAACTTGATTCGCGCCAACATCGATGAGCGTATGGAGCAAACTATGGCACGCTTCCTTATTGGGCTGAATCACCCAATCAAGTGTATCGTCGAGTTCCAAACATACAACACCATGGTTGAGCTTGTGCACATCGCAACAAAGGCTGAACGTCAAGTGCAAGAGGATATCAAGTACAACAAGCCGAAGACGTACTTCACCTACAAGAAAGCTTCAACCGCTACACCAACAACTTTCAATGGAAGCTCCTCAAGTACCTCCAAGCCTTCCTTCAAGCCCACACATCCTCACGGAAAACTGGCCCCAAGTGGCAAACAAGCAAAGAGTGATACACCTTTCAATGGTGAATGCTACAAGTGTGGCGGTAAAGGACACAAGTCGGCCGAATGTGGAAACAAGAAAGTCTTGTTCATCCATGACAATGGTGATGAAGAGTACTTGAGTGAAGATGAATTTGATGCCTGAGTCAAGGAAGCAATGGCAAGACAACGAGTGGAAGATGATCAAGAACTCCTCATGTGTGAACATGACGCAAGTCCATCGCTTGTCGTCACAAGGATCTTGACCACTCAAGCTCAAGAGCATGAAGACCAACGCTCCAATATCTTCCAAACACGAGTCAGCATCAATGGAAAATCTATCAAGGTGATCATTGACGGAGGGAGTTGCCACAACCTTGCTAGCACCAAGTTGTGTGAGAAGCTCAACCTCACCCTCCATCCGCACAAGCACCCCTACCACGTGCAATGGCTAAGTGACCAAGGGTCCGTGAAGATCAAGCATACCATATCGGTCTCCTTTGCCATTTGTCCTTACAAAGATACGGTGGAGTGTGATGTGGTTCATATGACAGTTTGCCACATGCTTCTTGGTCGACCATGGCAATTTGACAAGGCTGCTCAACATGATGTGTGCACCAATGTATACACCTTCAAATGGCTCAACAAAACATGTGTTTTGCAACCAATGACTTCTAGCCAAATAATTGTAGACAATGCAAAGGCTTTAGCGAGGGCGCAAAGCACAACACCTACTTGTGAGAAGAGCGGTGAGAGAGAGAACCACCTCATAGTGAGTGAGAGCCACAAGCCAAACTCGAGTGGAAAAATAAGAGTGTTCTCCTTGCCACCAAAAGTGAGATGAGAGATGTTCGGAACAACCCATCCATCTTGCACTATGTCCTCCTTTGCAAGGGACTAGCACAAGGAACTAATGAATTAACCAATGTTCCTCCATCTTTGATGATTGTTTTGCAGGAATTCAAGGATGTGTTCCCCGAAGAGCTTCCTCATGGACTACCTCCTCTTCGCTGCATCGAACATCGCATTGACCTCATCCCCGGTGCACCACTTCCTAACCGCGCCGCTTACCCGCACGAACCCGAAGGAGACGAAGGAGATCGAACGTTAAATCAACCAGCTCATCTCCAAAGGTTTGATCCAAGTTAGCTCTAGTCCAAGTGTCGTACCCGTGATTCTTGTTCCAAAGACGGATGATACGTTACAGTTATGCATGGACTGTCGTCCAATCAATGCTATCACCGTGCGTTATCGACATCCCATACCATGTCTCGATGACATGCTTGATGAGTTGTGTGGAGCCACTATTTTTTCGAAAATTGATCTTCGTAGTGGTTACAATCAAATACGCATGGCTGAAGGTGATGAGTGGAAAACCGCCTTCAAGACCAAACTTGGTCTCTATGAATGGTTGGTTATGCCCTTTGGCTTATCTAATGCCCCATCTACCTTCATGCGCCTTATGAATCACATCTTGCGTTCTCTCATTGGAAAAAGTGTTGTTGTCTATTTCGATGATATTCTTGTTTATAGCAAATCACTTGAGGACCATATAACACATGTCAAGGAAGTTTTGCAAATCCTTCGACACAAAAAGCTTTATGCTAATCTTTCCAAGTGCACTTTTGCTAAAGACAAGTTGATTTTTCTTGGATTTGTCATTTCTCTGAAGGGAATTGAAGTTGTTGTTTCCAAGGTAAAGGACATACGAGATTGGCCCATCCCAACAAATGTGAGTGAACTCCGAAGTTTTCATGGGTTGGTCGGTTTCTATCGTTGCTTTGTGAAAGACTTTTCCACCATTGCTTGTCCTCTCAACGAGTTGACGAAAAAGAATGTCACCTTCGTGTGGGGAAAGCGCAACAAAAGGCTTTTGATGAACTTAAACAGAGGCTCACCGAAGCACCTCTCCTTGTGTTACCGGATTTCACAAAAACTTTTGAGATAGAGTGTGATGCTAGTGGTATTGGCATTGGAGGAGTCCTTATGCAAAATGGACGTCCCATAGCCTACCATAGCGAAAAACTTGATGGTGCTCGACTTAATTATCCGATTTATGACAAAGAGCTTTTTGCCTTAGTTCGTGTTCTTCAAGTTTGGCAACACTACCTATGGCCCAAGGCATTTATCATACATTCCGACCATGAGTCGTTGAAATATCTCAAAGGCCAAGCCAACTTGAGTAAGAGACACGCTAAGTGGGTTGAGTGCATGGAGTCTTTTCCGTACATTGTCAAGTATAAGAAGGGCAACGATAATGTTGTTGTAGACGCTTTGTCTCGCAAACACACCAGCCTTCTTACGCGACTTGAAATCAACGTGTTGGGTCTTGAGGAAATAAAATCTTTGTATGCTTCCGACCCATTCTTTGAACCAATTTTCGCAAAGCGCTCCATTGACAAAGGGTTTGATGATTTCTATTTGCATAAGGGCTTTCTCTTTAAACAAAACAAGCTTTGCATTCCGAAATTGTCGCTCCAACTTTTGCTTCTCCAAGAATCTCATGGTGGAGGCCTTATGGGTCACTTTCGCCGTGACAAGACATTGGACATGCTCTCCACTCACTACTTTTGGTCCAAGATGAAGCGCGACGTGGAGCGCTACGTTCAACGATGCACGACATGTGTTCAAGCTAAGTCGCAAGCTAACCCTTATGGTCTTTATATGCCATTGCCTATTCCTCATACACCTTGGTCCGACATTAGCATGGATTTTGTGTTAGGATTGCCTAGATCTAAGCATGGTCATGATTCTATCTTTGTTGTCGTGGATCACTTTTACAAAATGGCACACTTCATACCGTGCCATAAGACCGACGATGCTTCACATGTTGCCAATTTGTTTTTCGGGGAAATCGCCCGTCTTCACGGTGTGCCACGAACAATCGTCTCCGACCGCGACGTCAAATTCATGAGCCACTTATGGAAGACCCTCATTGCCAAGCTCGGCGTCAGCTCCTCTTTTCATCCGCGTCGCATCCTCAAACCTATGGCAAACCAAGGTTGTCAATCGAAGCCTCAGAACTCTCCTACGTGTGTTGATCAAGAAAAACTTGAAGGATTGGGAGGAATGCATTCCCCACGCCGAGTTTGCCTACAACCGAGCCAAGCACTCAACAACCAAGATGAGTCCTTTCATGATCGTCTATGGTTTCTAGCCCCTCATCGCGCTCGACATCCTACCACTACCTCTTTATGAGCGCACCAACATGGACGTCGAGAAGCGCGCACAAGCTATGAAGAAACTGCATGAAGAAACAAGCGCTACTATCGAGCAACAAGTCCTTCGCCAAGCTTCAAGGTTAAACAAGGACATGAAGGAGTTGATATTTGAAGAAGGTGATCTTGCGTGGATACACCTAAGCAAAGACCGCTTCCCCAAGGAACACGACTCCAAGCTCAAGCCAAGAGGAGATGGTCCCTTCAAGGTCCTCAAACGAATCAACAACAACGCCTACGTCATCGACATACCGACATCCAAGTACCTTGCAAGCAATACATTCAACGTCAAGGATCTCTCACCCAACCATGGAGATGTTCAAGATGACAACCATGAAGAGTCGATGATGACTCTTTCCCAAGGGGGGGAGCTGATGCAACCCGTCCTACGGACGCTCGTACATCTACACCATTGAGTCCCCAAGTGGACCAATGACCCGTGCCCGAGCCAAGCTCCTTCAAGCTAAGGTGAATTCGCTCCTCTCATCTTGTGACTTTGACATTCACTTAGATGGCTTGCTACTTCATACCACTACTCTGTGCATCATCAGGTACAAAGCGCCGTCGCGTCGACCCACGGGCCCTGAAGCTGCCTAAGTCGGAGTGTCCGGCCTCCCCCAGCCCCAACCTGGCGTGGACATTCAGAAGGCCAGTTCGGACACTACCCGAAGTGTCCGGCCACCCGGACTGTTCGGTCAACTCGACCCGGACTGTTCGGCCTGAAGATGGGCATGCGAGCCTAGTTGGGCCCTGTGGCCCATGTACCCCTCTACTTTACCCAAAACTCTACTTTAATGCCTGAATTACCCCTGAACTTGTGGTTGGCCTATATATAGTCCCCCACCTCCATTGTAAACCCTAGGCATGATATTTGGAATTAGTGGAAACCCCTTGTGGATCTATCTAGTTCTTGCCTCATGCTCCTTTGACAAAGGAGCACCAAATATCACAAACCTCGTTGGAGTTTGCATCGTGCCTCCGCATTGTACAAGGCCTTGGCATCGGTGTCCCTTTGCCAAGACTTCAAGTTCTCACCGAGTCTCCCATCTCGCCGTGCCGGTTCGAGAGAGAGTCCTCCGCCCGACGCCGATCCTAGGGTTTGCGCCGGACCGGTCACCGTCGACGTGAGCTATTCGTGTTTATCATGGTTTTGTGTGTGTGTGTTCATCATGTTCTTCGTGCATGCGTTCGTCATGTTCATCCTCCCCTCTTCTCCCCACACTCCATCCTCGATTTGAAAGGGATTCGTGAAAGATCGGGCCACCCTAGAGGTTTGCCCTCAACAAGGACTATAAGGCGGTACACTATTGTTACATCCGTGATTACTCTGCCTATCCCTCCTTGAGATGCCCTATGCTTAAGCAGCCGCGCCTTACTCCATATATGGTTGGCATTGGGAATGATGCTACTTTGTTCACTCAATTCCCTGATGGTGTGGTTCGTGATCATTTGGTGACTAATCAGACCCCTATTTCTTCGGTGCAAGTATCTAGATAGATGGTCTCCATGGATGTTGTTCAGTGGCAGATTGCCAGGAGGTGCAATGTTCGGGACCAGTGGAAGTGGGAGGTTATCCCTTATTGAGAGACTGCCTTTTTAGTGAGCTTCCCATATTTTGCGGACCTTGACAAAGTTGATGGGATTCAGATGTCGGTACCTCTCAGTACCTCTTAGCTTACTTTCTCTGTCTACACGACACAAGAAGTGCCACATAAATTTGAGCTCAAGCAGGTTTAGCTACATGTTGAAGGGGTTCCACATTCGTTGCGCTCTTTTCTGGGTTTGTGGGCTATTGGAGGTCTCATGGGGACTACTTTGGATGTTGATTTGTTTAGTTCACGGAAACGTGGGGTTGTCTGGATTCTTGTTGCTATGGTTGATACCAAGGTTTTCTTGAAGTTGCATGACGAGTTGGGCCATTATATCTTGCCTGATTCTATGGTTAAGCTTAAGGCGTTCGAGTTTCGCTTTCGGTTGGAACCTACGGGGTATATCCCGGAGCCTGAGATCGTTTCCTTCTTGTGGAGGAAAGGGGATGACGATGCAGATGATGATACCGGTGGGAAGCCCTCTGACAATGATGCTATGGATACTTCTGGTCCAGTCGGTGGTTCGCAAGATGCTGGGTCTAGATCTTCTTCTATGTTGCCTGGGCAAGGGGGTTTAGCGCCATCGTCATCTACGCAGGGGATGAAGGCGGTTTTTGCTATCACTCCGTTTAATGCTCACCCTACCACCCCTCGTGGAAGGGAACTATTGGCAGTGTTACCCTCGGATTCTCCCCTTCGTGGAAAGGGAACTTCGTCATCACCACACGTTTCCATGGCTCAGTTGTAGGAGGCTATCAAGGCTGCTTATGTGGTTGTTTAGAGGGATCGGTTTGCCACTCCAGCGTGGTCCAGGACACATGTTTTGGGTAGATCTATTCCTCGCGACCAGCCACAACCAGTGCTCGAGGAGGTTATCCTTGTGGAGTGCTCGCGGAAGCTGACCCAGGAGTGGTTGGCTGCCCACGACATTGGAGGTGGGCGTGTGGACTCTGACTTTGCGGGGCTATCCTAGGAGGGGTTAGCCGCCCATGACGTTGGAGTTGGGCGCGTAGACGCTGACTTTGCGGGGCTGGCCCAGGAGGCGCAACTGTCACCCGGGACCCTAGGTCTCGTTGTGCCCGTGAGTGGCCAGGTGGGACATGCGCCCTGGTGCCCGGGTGGGGATGCTAGCTGTGTTCAGGGAGGACCAGGACCTGCTTGCTGACGAGGGGTCTCCTTCGGGGGCTCACGTGGCCTAGGTGGGGTCGTTGGCGGACGGGGGTGGCTGGACCCAAGAGGGGTTGGAGCTGCCCTGGCCCCGACGCGCGCTTCTTATACGACTGCTGCTACACCGACGATTGTGCGGGAGGGTGGTACATCGTTTAGGCGGAGCACTCTCTACGAGATTGATGCCTCTGGTGCACCAGCGACGAATGAAGATTATTTGGTCAAGGCAATGCATTGTAAGGCTGAGAAGAATTTAGATTCACCTGGTATAATGTGTTCTTCTAAATCTTTTCTTTCTTGTACCACCCCTGTTATTACTTCTAAGTTGGCCAATGTTGGTGTTAGCTTGGGAAGTTCTATAGAAGAGGTTCTTGTTTCTTCTAATGTTTTGCGACATATGGAGGTTGACCATCTAACAGTTACTCCTAAGGCCGCGGTTGTTCCTGATTCTTCACCAATGGAGGAGTTGCATGCCACATTAGATGGTCAACTCCTTTCTCACTTGGTTGGTGAAGTGTCAAAGGTGGACTTTGACGAAACTGGGCTTGGCTATTTGTATGAGCTTAAAGCATCTGGTCGTAGATCAAAGAGCCAGAAATCTCGCAAGCGACCTCGTGTATCCAAAATTTATATAGTTTCTCAACGAATGGCATGTTCTCAAATAGCAGAGGTCTCTGGGACTTGACTAAACATTTTTTTGCAGATTGTGTGAGAGATTATAAATTGGATTTTTTGGGTATCACTGAGAGTGGTAGACGAGATTTTTCACAAGCTCTACTCAATTATCTTTCTAGTGGAGTAGACTTTACGTGGATATCATGTCTGCCGCGGGGTCGATCTGGGGGATCCTGCTAGGCGTTCGAGATGAGACTATGGAAGTCTTAGCTAGTTCGTTTGGAGATTTTTATAAAATTCCATATACGTAACAGGACTGATGATTTCACATGGTCTCTAATCGCTGTGTATGGAGCCGCCCAGGATGTTTATAAATCCAACTCTTTACGTGAGTTGGTAAATTTGGCAAAGTACAATTTGTATCCTATACTTATAGATGGAGATTTTAACTTGCTAAGATTTTCTCATGAGAAAAATCAGGGTTGTTTCACTGAGCATTGGCCTTTCCTGTTCAACGTTGTCATAGACAGCTTGGACTTAAGAGAGGTTACTATGCTAGGAAGACAGTTCACATGGGCGAATAGTATTCCGGATCCAACATACGAAAAATTAGATAGTGTGCTTATGGATACCGAGTGGGAAGAGAAATTCCCTATGGTAATTGTTCGCTCTCTAGAGCGTATCGAGGCTTTGTCGGATCATACTCCTTTACTTTTATCCGTTGGAACACCACCACGAAAATCCAAGCATAGTTTCAAATTTGAACTTGGATGGATGGATCATGATGGGATCCATGACTTGGTGAAGGATATTTGGGAGAAACCTGTTAGTGGTCTAATGCCTATTCAACGATGGAACAACAAAATGCGTGCCTTACGCAAATTCCTTCGTTGGGTCAGGCATACTGCTGGAATCCTGAAGAAAGAGAAAATACATCTTTCATCTATTATTAATGATTTAGAAGCTTTTGCGGAAATCAGGCCTTTAATTGCACAAGATATTGAGCTTAAAAGCCAATCGAATGAAGAAATACCTAGACTACTTCGTGAGTAGGAACCCAACACTCTAAAGCGAAATTCATTCTTGAAGTAGACGCGAATACAAGATACTTCCATGTTGTTGCCAATGGCAAGCATAAGAATAAAATTATTCACTCTCTTATTCAGGATGAAGGTATGATTGAGGTCAAGAGCAACTAAAATCTTATATTACAAGTTATTGCAAATCTTTGTTTGGGGCACTGCCAAAAAACCCTTTCTCATTGTATGAGTACCAAACAACGGATGTTCCTCAGGTTTGTGTTGAGGAAAATAACTTTCTAACCACTCCTTATACGGAGGAGGAGGTTAAGAAAGTTGTTTTTTAAATGGAACATAACAAAGTGCCGGTCTACTTTCTAACCACTCCAGCGGAATTTATCAAAAGTTCAGGGAAGTTATCAAACAGGATCTGATACATTTGTTTGAGTTTTTGCAAGTTGGTCAACTAGACCTTTTAGACTAAATTTTAGCAATATAATTTTACTTTTTAAGGTTAATAATGCAGAACGTAAACAACAGTATTGTCCAATCTGCCTTCTTAATGTTAATTTTAATTTTTTTATAAAAGTTGCCACGATTAGATTAAATTCAGTAGTTGATCATGTTGTACGCCCTTCCAAACTACTTTCATGCAAGAAAGAAACATTCTAGATGGTGTAGTAATCTTGCATGAAACAATCCATGAACTATAATCAAAAAAATTAAATGGCTACTATTCAAGATTGACTTTAAGAAGGCCTACGATAAAGTTAATTGGTCTTTTCTCCAGCAAACACTCCGTATAAAAGTTTTTCGGAGGAGTGGCATGCTCTGATATAGCCTTTTGTGTCTGGTGGTAGTTTTGTCATAAATATCAAGGATGATACTGGAAAGTACTTTTAGACCAAAAAAGGGCTGAAACAAAGGGATCCATTATCGTCTATACTATTTAACATAGTGGCTGATATGTCGGCTATCCTTATTGAGAGAGCCAAGACTGATGGCCAAATTTAAGAATTAATTCTCCATCTTGTTGATGGTGGTCTCTCCATTCTTCAACATGTTGACGATACAATCTTATTTATGTAACCCGATGTAGAGAAAACTAAGAATCTAAAATTAATATTATCAGCATTTGAGCAACTATCTGGATTAAAAATTAACTTCCATAAGAGTGATTTGTATTGTTTTGGTGAGGCTCAAAACGAGGTCCACCTGTGGCCAGGGACAATTTTCGATCAACTATCTGGGAATACCGATCCACTATCGGTGTCTCACGATTGCTGAATGGAAACTTGTTGAGGAAAGACTCTAAAAACGTCTTAATAGTTGGAAAGGTAAATTGCTAACTCTTGGCGGAAGACTTGTACTCATAAATTTAGTACTAACCAACATGGTACTGTATATGATCTCGTTTTTGTAGTTACCAGAAGGTGTCTTGAATAAAGTAGATTATTTCTGATCAAAATTCTTTTGGCAAGGGGATAGTAAAAAAAATATCGACTGGCCAGATGGAATATGATTTACCGACCAAAAGAATACGGTGGACCGGTTATACATGATTTACAAGTCAAAAACACCGCGCAAAATGGCTTTTTAAACTACTTACAGAAGATGGTGCCTGGCAAACCATTCTATGGAGGAAATATGTTGGCTCCAAAGTTGTGTCTCAAGTGGTTTGGAAATCCAATGATTCACACTTTTGGGCTAGACTCATGGCGTCCAGAAAGCATTTCTTTCGTTTTGGTTTTTCAATATTAGGGATGAATCGCAGATTAGGTTCTGGGAAAATAAGAGGCTTGGTCAAGCTTCTCTTCGTAAATAATATCAAGCTCTATATTCGACTGTTAGACACAAAGAGAACACATTTTCCATAGTAATGGTATCTAATCCTCCTAATATGGCTTTCAAAATTAGTCTCATAGGTCCACGACTCGTATCTTAGAATAATCTTTTATTAGATTATCCAGATACAATTGTCGGAGGGTGTGGACGGGTTCAAATGGAAATTATTAGAATGGTAAATTTTCAGTTGACTTAATGTATAGAGCTTTGATACAATCTGATATTTCAATCGATGATAATAGTAAAATTTGGAAGATGAAAATACCCCTTAAAACGAAGATATTCGCTTGGTATCTTCGTGAGAGAGTAATTCTTACAAAAGATAATCTTGTTAAGAGGAATTGACATCGAAGTACACAGTACGTTTTTTTGCATCATGGTGTGACAACCTAGCATTTATTCTTCCAGTGTAAATTTGCTCGTCCTATATGGTCAATTCTCCAAGTAGCCTCTGGTTTATCCCCACGTTCAGTGGTCATGTATTTAGTAACTGATCGAATGAGATAGAGGATAGATACAGGAATTTATTTAAGATGGAAGCGCTTACATTTAGTCGCTTTTGCTATATAGAAATGACGAGATTTTTAATAACATTGTGTCTTCTTCCCTGCAGGTTAGCTATCGTGCAACAGCTATTCTTGGATCATGGATTGTTCTCGTATGTATGGAGTTTCACGACTTGTTTCTGGAGGGATGTACGATTGATTGAAGTATACGGCGAGAGATATTTTCTCCTGACATGGATGGCAGCCTGATCTGCGGATAGATCTGCCATAGCTCGAGACCTTGATCGTCTTTGTGCATCCTATCTATGTAGAGATCGAGTGTAAATATTTCTGTTAAGTAATAAAGCCCCAATTTCCGAAAATAAAAAACCGCTCCATCGACGATGTTTACACGATAGAGTTAGACAACCCGTCCATTCTTTGTCCAATTAATATCACTTTCTACACATATATACAGAGGCCAATGAAGCTGCTTTGATGCAACTCCCCGGTGCCATTGCCCAGAGGCTAGAGGTCGCAGAGCAAACAAAAAAAAATATTCAGACGATCCATCAAGCGGCGTCACAGTTAACATCCTCGGGTTCGTCGACGTTGTAGTACAGGGTAGACGCCCTGCCGTCAAACTTGGAGACGAGGTTGTGCGCAGTCAGGCCGCAGTAGCACTTCCTGAGCCGCTGGATGCAGATATCCATGATCTTCTGGAACATGTGGTCCTCCTGGATGAACGGCTGCTTCACCAGCTCCTCCAGCGGCATCCACTGCAGCGAATACGAGACGCAGAGTAGATATATGCTTCAGTGAGCAAAGATTCTCTGAAAGTCTGAACACTGAACCGTGGAATTATCTTTTCAGGTGATGCTGTTACCTTTGCTGCCTGGATCTCCGTCTCGTCGACCTTGATCGCGCTCGACAGGGGTCTCAGCATGCACATGAAGAACAGGTCGGACTTCTGAAACGCCACGTTGTGCGCGTGCCTGTTGTCGTTCATGGTAAGAGTGGTCAGACAAAATTCAGACTAAGATTTTGCCGATGCACACTGAAAATGGAGAATTAATTGGTTACCTGAAAGCAACCACGTCCACAAATTCAGTGTCGACCTGCAGAGCATCACAGCAAGAACACATTCAGAATTAACCCTAGCAGAAAGTTGCACAGGATGGACGACATCCCGGTACACAAATTCTTACCCCAGTCTCCTCCTTGACCTCCCTGATGGCTCCAGTATACAGCTCTTCTGACTGCAAGGAAGAAACAGTTGCTTCAGTAACAGCGACACGCATCGTGTACAATTGTATCGTCGACGGTCTTCGGTTTGTATGTTCTTACCGCCTGAATGAACCCGGTGGGTATTTTCCAGACACCATCCAGAGCGAAACCGCGAAACTTCTCTTGCACCACTAGGACCTGGCATGTCCAATATGTTCAGGGAAATGCAATCAGACACACGAACTTCTTCAGAAATACTAGTATCTGTTTCTGTCAGAAGAGTTAGCAGGGTGTACGCGAGACAGACCTCCATTTGATCGTTGATGACGAAGCCCCCAACGCCGACCTGATGAGAAGCGTTCGCCGGGAGCAGAGATGGCCCGTCAGGGATCCAGTATGTGAGCATCAGGTACGCCTCCTCCGCGTGGTGGTACTTGAATCCTTCCTGCAGACAGATTGTAGAAGATGTCACCAGTGAAGTGAAGTTTCTGAATTTTCAGACTGGCTTCAGGAGAGTATAGTCAGACGATTGGTACCTTTACTGCTATGGGAACACATTCAGAACGATCCACCGGCAACTTGAGCCACACCCCTTTCTTCCCCTGCAGCAACAATCATAGGCAGCACATGTAAATAACTGAAACTTGTGACCTTGTGATTCATCCACTACTGCAGTGAACTCACTCTTTGTAGATTACTGAACTGAAATATCTCATCTCCTAGCTACTCGATCTCGATCAGACCCCCATATTTCTGGATCCATGTATTGTACACGTACCACGGACTTCCAGTAGGAGAGGGACGCGGCGAGCGAGCGGGCGAAGGCGGCCGCGTCGGAGGGCAGCCTGTCGGCGTCGACGAGGACCCCGCCGTAGCCGTCCTCGGAGGCCTCCAGCACGAAGTTGTTCTCCAGCGCGGTCCACCAATGCGCGTCGCCGCCGGTGAACTCGGACCAGTTCCCGCCCAGCCACTCGTGCTGCTCGTTCCTGAACAGCTTCCTCCGCGCCGCCGACCTCACCCCGCTCAGCATCCGGCCGATGGAGCAGGCCGCGCTGACTCCGTTCTCTGCGCACATCAACGGAACAGAGTAAGCTCACGAGTCAGGCTGGACTGTACGTCGGGTGGTTACTTACAGAGTAAGCTCACGAGTCCGAACCTTTGGAGGAGCTGGAGCAGCTCAAGAATCTTGTGGCGCTGCTTCCGGCGCTGCCGCGGCGGCGCCCGCCCGCCGTGGACGAGCAGAGAGTGGCGGCGGAGGTGTCGACCAGGCTGCAGCTCTCCATCGCTGTGATCTGAGACCGAGCGGAGTGGTATGTACCCAAGTTGCAGCGCGTGCCAAAGGAAGAACAGAAGACAGCAGTGGTGGTCTGACGAGGTATGGTACCGTTGCAGGAGTGCTCGAAACTGATACGGTGGTGGGCGCCTTGCGATGTCCGGGGAGCGAATGGTTGAGCTCCACACGGCCCCGGGGGAGCTTATAAAAATATCGGCCGAGGCAGAAGAGGGTCCACGTCACTGTCGCGGGGATAAGGGTCCACGCCGATCGCATGGGGATATTCGCGCGCCGGAGCGCACGAAGATCCCGGCCACCGGCTCGTGAAATACCGCCGCGGGTACGACAAACGCATATATGGACTAACCCGACGACGACGACGACGACTATCGTCCTTGGTCGCCTATGCGTGCCAATGCTGCGCGAGAAAACCCGTACGAAGTTACCCTAAACGCCATCCGCAATGTCCTGATGCCCATGTGGCTACTAAAAATGCTGTCTGAGGTGGTCGACTGGTGGGGTGTGACAAGGACCGGCGACAACATTTGCAGGACGCATCATCAACTAACATAAGCAAGGACGTGATTACCGATCTCACTCACTCGTCAGGCGGGCCACCACCGGGCTTTGTTGTGCCTGCATCTGCGTGTCATGTCAGCTTTATCGATTTGGTTTAGTGGTTGAAATTAGGTCGTCGTGTGGTGGTGGTACGCGCCCTCTCTGTTTCCTGTCAGTGTCTGCCCCGCGTGACTGTGATCCGCGTCGGAGCGCTATGCATAAATCATGGAAGATCCTAACATACATAGCTTCATTTATTTCAAGCCGTGCGAACTGATTAATTTCCTCATCCATGTCCATCGACACGATTAGTATGGTGATAATGGCCCTCCTTTGCCTCACGATGGGAACAATGTGCTTTCGCGTCAGCGACAGATACTTTTTTTCTTCTTCTTCTAATCCCCCTGGAAAAGTCACGGAAGATTTTTATTTTTTCTCCATCGAGCCACGCGAGCCCGATAGCGCCGTGTCGCGTCTCGCTCGCGCGTACGGCGGGGAACTCGTGTCGGAAAAGGTTTGTGGAGCGGAGAGAGCGAGCGGATTACGTGGAGACAGGTCGTGCCGCGCGGCCCGCGGGGCACACGAAAGGTACGGAGAACTGGACGGGTCTAGAAGCCGACGCTGACGGCATGGCATGAACTGCACACGGGCTTATATATCAACACGGCAACACGTGGGAACGGCACGACCTGCTCCGGGAACGGAGGAGAGCAGCCACCGCTGAACGCGTCGCCCGCAGGCGTCTCCGGCGGCCATGCGTGTGACGTGCCGGGCGCTGGGCGGCCGGCAGGGTGTTCGGTCTGAGTGC
Organism: Avena eriantha; assembly: GCA_910589775.1. Lineage (NCBI taxonomy): Eukaryota > Viridiplantae > Streptophyta > Magnoliopsida > Poales > Poaceae > Avena > Avena eriantha. Next base: position 503,329,156 of record OU342740.1, on the reverse strand, counting down.
TCTGAGTTTCCATTAGCCGAGGCGGCTGCGCTGCGAGCCACATACTGCCACCGTCTTCTTTCTCCACATGCGTCACGAGCATTCGCGTTCTCGCGGCAGTTTCTGTCGCTGAGCTCCTGGCACACATGATTCTGTTGAGTGTGGAGCGCGGAAACCGTAGGATGTAAAAATCCGAATCCTTCAGAAAATTATTCGGCTTAACTCGGGCTAGGCCGGGCCCAACAAAAGGCCCGTTGCAGGGCCGAGCCTAGCCTAGCCTGGCCTGGCCGCATGATGAAAAAACAAGCTCAACCCAGCCCAAATTAGAAAATAATCTACAAGCTGTCGGGCCGGGCCTCGTTATAATACGAGTCGTGAGTCGGATAGTTGGGTTAATAATATAGTAGGCCCGAGCCTGGACTGATTTATCGTTGGTTAAAAATATTAGGCCCGAACCTGACCAGGGATTTTTGGGACGCCACACAAGGTTGCGTCCCAAGATGCAAAGGCACCCCACTCACTGAACACCGCAACATCCTCAAATTGTTCTCCCAAATGCTCACCGCCAAGTTCGGCACACTATCCACCGTAGTAAACTTATGGGCGGCCACCAAACCTATACGAAATGGGGGCAATATCCACAACTTAAGTCGAGGCTACAAAGTAATCAACACCAAGGCAACAAAATCATCTGGAATTTCAAAAAACAAAAAGTAACACGCTCACTTTATTTCACCAACCAATTCGAGAACTCAAACCGATGCATCTAATGTAATGACAAGTCTCTCACTCGCAAAATCCTCCAAAGCTACAATGGGGAATAAGAGAGGAAGAACACACCTGAAAATCGACAAAGGACACCAAGATATAGAACCAATAGCTTCCCTTCACAAAGAAAATAAATTGATCGGTGAAAATATAGATCTAGACCTCCTATTTGTTTTCTCTCAAAATGATACAAGAATCATGGGAGGGAAAGGAAGTTTGCAATCTCAACACGATCAACAAAGAGGGCAAAAAGTATCTCAAGTTGTAGGGAGCCTTTGGGGAAGAATGCCCCTTAAATAAGGACTCCACGGATTTTAACATTTATGAACGCGAGCCTATAGTGCCGGACTGTCTTGCGTCGGCCAGGACACTCTAGCGAGGCAGGATCAAAACCGAAAACAATAACTTTTGCATACGGAATCTGAATTCGATGATCTTGGCATTATTTTGAAGAGGATAACAAGCTCTAAAAGATCATACAAAGTATCATCATAGCAACACGGGAAGATAAAAAATGGTAAAAGCGATGAAACGGCAAGACCTTCAATATCAATAGTGTAACAAGTTTTCCATACAAAATCCTTTTTTATAAACTTGAACTTGTCGTGCAAATGGAAACAAGATTCAAAACCTCGCATGGATAAAATCAAGATAACAACCAAGAAAGATGATGGAAATGATGCAAAGGTTTCGGCCCTCTATGAATTATATAATCAATTTAGTCACTTTAGAGCCCCTTTTGATAGTATGACTATCTCTTATAACCCGGTCTTTCAAGTAACAACATGAGACCGATAGAGATAAAACCAATCAATATTATATCTTAGCCTTGAGCATTCCGCTTGAGCTTGTTGATGTTGATCTTTTCCTTCACTAGTTTGAACAACTTTTCTTGATTGATTGAGTTCGTGCTTGCATTATGAAGACTTGTGAATTGCTTCCCCGTGATCCTACTAGAGAGACTCTCTTTAGGAATATCTTCACATATACATGATCACCATATGGAAGTCAAGTAATGCAGCCCGTTCTACGGACGTCCCTACAGCTACACCATCAAGTACCCCAAGTACCAATGACTCGTGCCCGAGCCAAGATCCTTCATGCTAAGGTTAATTCGCTCCTCTTCTCGTGTGATTTTGATATATCTTTGGATGGCTTGCTACTTCATGCCAATACTTTATGCATCCTCAGCTATGAATCCCATGAAAAAATGCCAAGAGAAGGAACCAAGCGCATATAAGAAGAAGAACCAGACCAAACCGGCGACAGGCCCAGCGAACCGGTTTCCCCGCTGGAATTCTCGATGACAGATCCGGCGGACCGGACCCATGATCGGAAATCCCGGTGAGCATCGGAAGCAACCGGTGCTGACCGAAACGATATTATGTATGCCATTACGACACGCGCCGAAAGAACTGGCGGTGATCGGAAATTCCGGTGCTGATTGTGGCGCCGCCAGACTTATCGCTGGAATCACCAGGACTCAAGTCAACTATGGGTTTGATGCACGAGAATATTCCCTATTTCATCCAGACTTTATATTTTGCACCCAAACTACCCCTGTTTTAGTGGGTCGCCTAAATATCCCCCACCCTCCATTATAATACTTAGACTTGGATAATTGAATTAGAAGAAACCCTTGTGGACCTCCCTAATTCTAGTCTCATGCTCCTTTCCTAAAGGAGCACCAATTATCCACCACCTCGTTGGAGTTTGCATCGTGCCTCCCTCGTTGTACAAGGCCTTGGCATTAGAGCCCTTTTCCAAGACGTCAAGATCTCACCAAGCCTCCCAGTCGCCGTGCCGGTTAGAGAGAGATCCTTGCCTGGCGCTGATCCTAGGGATTGCACCGGACCGGTGGCCGCCGACGTGAGCTATTTGTATCATGTTTTTGTGTGTGTGTGTGTTCATCGAGTTCTTCGCATGTGAGTTCGTGGATTTCATCCCCTTCCTCTTCTCCCACTCTCCTCCCTCTCGATTTCCATGGGATTCGTGAAATATCAGGCCACCATCAAGGTTAACCCTTAATACATCTGTAGCAATAGCTTCGTCGCTCACGAATTCCCCCCACAAATTTTTTTCTATCCACAAAAAATTCAAAATCCCCAAAAAAGAGCCCCAAATTGCCTTCGGATCAATGTCTGGATTTGGTGAGTTTTTCGTGGTTTTGGTCCATAGATCTGTTCCTTTGGGTGTCGATCTACCTTCCTTGAACCTTCCCCCAGCCCAATTTCGATAGATTTTCGAAGAATTTCTCGATTTGACTTTTTGGAGTTCATCACGAACTGATTTTGGTGAAATTTCCGGTGAACCGGTTCTACCACCAGAATTTCCGACATGACTTTCGGCAACACCTCGCCATCGGAAATTTTGGCGCCAGAACCGGCGCTGCCTGCTGCTTTGCCGAAAATTTTCCGCGGCCCCAATTTTGACCATTTTTCCTCTTTTGTTGTTCGTGTTTCACGTGTGTGTTGCCCAAACTAACATCAAGCTTCCGCAAATCATCACATCCCACGCTCCTTGACACCGCGACACCTGAACATCATCCCCAACACCGGTAGCAAGTCGTCATCAATACCGAAGGTATAACTTGCTCCACCTTATTAACCCTTCTTCCTTTGTGTGTATCTATCCTACGAGAGCAACTCATTTTGTGTTTTCCTAAGAATTGTGCACTTGTCCTTGAAAAGTGAGAATGTGTAAGCAAATACAAAAGTTGACATAGTAGTATAGAAAGGGAGAAAAAGAATTAAAAAAAGAGAAAAAGCAAAAGCAAAAGAAAATAGAAAGATACATAATATCCCAATACAAAGAGAGTATCAAACCTGTAAGAAAATTATGAGAGAGAAAGAGCGTGACCAAGGCAAGTGCACAAATCCGTTGCTTATTCTCTTTTGGCGAACGAGTTGTGGTCTCTCCTTGAGTTGGCACGACAACCGATCTTAGTCTTCGTTAGGAAATTTTGTGCTCATTTTCATAGTCGTGCTAACCACATCTATCTCCACGTGTGCATATCTTTGTGTTTTTGTAGATCGTATCCTTTTTGCTTTTGATCTTTAGTTCTCTACCACCTTTAACAATAACCTTTTCTTTGGATCATTTCGTTTGGTTTTCCACAACACTAACCTTCCACCAAATTCTTTTGAGAGTTTTAGTTCTTTCTTTAGTGTGAATTTTCTTTGTGATTTCACTTTGCAAGCTAATAGTTCTCACTTGTGGCTACTAGTTCATTGCAATCCCCAAGGTAAGGTAAAAGGCTAAGCCCCATCACATATTACCTTCCATATACAATCCATTGTTGTCTTGCATGATGGATAAACACGGTGAGTCGAGCCAACCACCTCCCCAAGGTGAAGACGAAGGCTCGTACATGACACGTGCAAGCCACTACATCATTCGCCATGAGTTACATGAACGTTGCAATGATCTCGAGTCACGACAAGATGAACAATTCGGTGAAACTCAAGCCGAATTCAAGAGCATTGAAAGCCGCTTCGATGGCCTACAACAACAAATGCATGATTTGTGGCAAGGCCTCTCCAACCTTTCTCAAGAGACGAGGGCCATGCACATCAACTTCGCCAATCAAAATGAAGCCTTGCAAAGGACGATGGCCGAGTTCGCGTGAAACACAAGACTATGTTCACGCACATCAAGCTCTTCATGGCACCATTCGAGTGCGTCAAGCTCTTTATGCCATCACCCTCTTCCTCAAGAAGACCTTCATGAAAGCGCTCCAAGATGCAATGAAGCACCTATGGTGGAAGAGGGAAGTTCTTCACACTATGTACCTTCCCCACGGCACGCTGCAACGTCAAGCTATGATGGTGATTTCTCCTCAAGGCCCCAAGCAAGGCGAGAAGAGCACCGTCATCACGCAAGGCCCTAGTGATCCAACAAGTGCAACCACAAGTGCAACCTCGAGTACAACCTCAAGTACACCACCCTCATCCGCGCGACATTCTTGCAACAACAAGTATTGACTCCAACTTTGGAGGAACAAGATCGTCGTCAACATGAAGCTCTTCAAGATCCTCCTCTTCATCATCGTCGTCATGAACGTCCATGCCGCCACCATGACGAGACTCCTCCACCACATCAAGACATGGAGCGTCAAATTGTACATGTTGAGCGATGCCCACCATGTCATGAGGCTCAAGACCATGATCTTCGTCGGAGGCCCATGTGCCTAACCCGCGTCACAAACCGAGGAACGAGCCTCCTCCTCACCAACAACCGCGTGAAGAGGCTCCACATACTCACCACCCTCGTGAGGCCCAAGCGCCTCAACCTCGTTAACAACTACGCCAAGAGCAAGAACAAGCTCCCCAACAACGTCGCGTGAACCAAGTTCCACCACCTCCAAATGCGGCTCCTCAACCGCAAGTGCATCAACAAGGTCACCAAGCTCCTCGCAATGATTGTATGGAAGATGAAGACCATCAACTTCATGGCAACCACCTCTACTGTGACCACAATGAGGAAGAAACTTTTGGTAAACTCAAGTTCACCATTTCAAATGATCCCAAAGAATACCTGTCATGTGCACTCAAAGTCGACAAGATCTTTCTTATGCATAGCTATAGTGATGAGAAGATGGTCGCCATGGCTTCGCTTGAGTTTGATGATTATGCTAACCTTTGGTGGGAACAAGTCCAAGTCACTCGTGACGCAAAAGAAGAGCCTCCAGTCACCAATTGGCACGACATGAAAGCCCATATGAGATCCCACTTTGTCCCTACACACTACGCGCGTGACCTCTTCAACAAGCTACAATCGCTTGATCAAGGAACAAAGACCGTGGATGAGAACTTCAAGCAAATGAAGCTCAACATGATCTGCGCCAACATTGAAGAGCGTGATGAGCAAACAATGGCATGTTTCCTTATTGGCTTGAACCACCCAATCAAGCGCATCATCGAGTTCCAAAAGTACAATGACATGGTTGAGCTTATGCACATTGCAACAAAAGCCGAGCATCAAGTACAAGAGGACATCAAATACAACAAGCCCAAGACGTACTTCACCTACAAGCAAGCTTCAACCGCTACACCAATAACCTTCAATGGAAGCCCCTCAAGTACCTCTAAGACTTCCTTCAAGCCCACACTTCCCCAAGGAAAACCTCCCCCCAGTGGCAAGCATACAAAGGATGACTCGCCATTCAACGGCGAATGCTACAAGTGTGGAGTAAAAGTGAAGGAGTTATGCCCTAGAGGCAAATAATAAAGTGTATTATTTGGTATATCTCCTGTATGTTCATAATACGTTTTATACTGTGCTATAACTGTGTTAATACGAAACGTTAATACACGTGTGGTATGTAAACAAACCATGTCTCTAGTTACCTCTAGTGAACTAGTTCATTGGTCATGAGGATGGTCTGTGTTTCAAGATCATGGGCATTTATACCAACTGACAATGAGATCATGTTATTAGTTGAATAACATGATAGAAAAACATCCGACCGTTATATCTTAATGAGATCTAGTTACAATGTTCACTATTTATGATAAAACACAGAGAACCTCGCAACCTGATCCTTTGACTGTGAGGTAATGCAAATCACCATTCTGGAAGAAGCTTAGATGGTTATCAAGAATCATCTCGTAACAGGGTGATCAAAAAGGTGCCACTCGGGTTTTCCGAAGGAATGCGTAGAGGAGTACGTATCAAGACCAGGATTTGTCTAGTCCATGTAACGGACAGATACATGTGGCCATCTCGGTGACATTGCATTAATGAAGCTTGCAAGCATGTGACTAGGTCACGGAATGCAATGACATGAGAACGAGAAAACAAGTTCATCAGTAACGAGATCGAACTAAGGTATGCAGATACCAAAGATCAAGTCTCCGATGAATTAGGTATCGAGCGTTAAAGGGAATGGGGAACGACTATCTCACGGTTCGAGCGATTGTATTCATGAAACGCACAGGGGTCACATGGCCATCCAGGTCCCTCTGTTGATCATTGATATGAGAGTGTTCTCTATCATGTCCGCAGTGTTTCCGAACTGAAGGATGTCACACTTAAGGGTAGGGACGCTTAGGGTAGATGAGGCATCGTATGAGAAATAGAGAGAGAGAGAGAACGGAATAGTTTCGGTAACATCCGATGGAGATCGGAAAGGGGTCCGGAAGTTGTTCCGGAGTGAAGAGATAATATAATATGTATACTTGAATGTTAATTGGAGAATTAATATTAAATATATATTTTATTTTATTTTTGAAGGCACTATATTGCTAATGGGCCTCACCCGAAGGGAGGCCCAAGTGGGCAAGGCGCCTAGGGAGTGGGGGCCAGCCGGCCTAGGGCTGGTGGGCCGCCCCAGTGGGGCCCACCTAGGGCCGACGGCTGCCCCAAGGATGCCGGCGGGTGTGGGGATTAGTCCCACCCCGCCTGGCCCCTGGGTGGTGCGCCCCCTCCTACTATATAAAGGGGTCCCCCTCCCCCTTGGAACACACCCATTCCTCTCATTCTCTCTCTCATCTGCTGAGGGCTTCCCCGTAATATTGGGGAGGACCTCGTAGTTGAGTTCTGCACCTTCACACTACCGTCGGGTGATCGGCGATCCGGCATCTACTTCTTCCGCTGCTCGGCTGGATCGGAGACCGGTTGGTGTCTCCTACACAGGGCGTGTGACGAACTTCGGAGGCACCACACTTGGGGTGCTGCTCGTCTTCATCAATATACGCCTTCATGCGTAAGGCGTGCCTCTTTCTGCAAAGGTATGAATATTGCATTCCTTCTCCGTTACTTATGTCTACATAGTATAGATCCTGGTATTAGTGTTCGAGTAGATAGAATTTTTTTGTTTTCTGCTACGGAACCCATCAGTGGTATCAGAGCGGGTCTATGGGTAGACATGTTGTACAAATAGAACACATAGCAATATGTGGGCATTGATTCTCTAGTTGCTACCCTCTTTTAGTGTTATTGTTCATATCGCGGCACTATTTGATGAAGCAACCCCCAACCGACCTCACGTGGTGATTCACGAGACTGGTCCACAAATCAAAGTGGCTTAGGGGGTGTCTGTCTCTCTACAGTAGTTGATATGGTGTTAATACTAGAGGGCCCTGAAAAGGGAAGAAGAACGGCAATCATTGAATCCATGTTGTGGCTCAATGTTCGTAGGTGGGAAAGGGTTCTACTGCGAAAGCCCTAAAGCCGCGTAAAACATGCAATAGTTAATATAGAAGCGTCTATCTTTATTATTGCATAGGGGCGAGTATTATAACATGGAAATGACAAGTTTGTGAAACTCTCATTAAAGCTGTTGATGATAATCATAGAGCTATAACCATGTCATAGCACTTCACTTTAGAAGTATTTCTTATTGTGCTAGTATACTTACTAGACGGTAGCATAATAAGATAATCCCTCATAGTATTCCAGTTATCGTATTCCCCTTGTGTGTGCACCACCAAGAAAGTTCTTCGGTATGAGGCGATCCAGGGTTATAGGCTCGGGTGTCAAACATATCTACGTTCGCATATAGTGGGTGTAAGCCATGTTGCACTCGAATACACATGAGTTAGGACTAACGAGCCTAGCACGCTAGAGAAGCGTGGCCTCGGAATACAAGAGACCGAAAGGTCGAGCATGAATCACATGGCTGATGTGATCAACATTTGGGAATGTCCACCTTTGACAGTGCACTGATGGTCATGACGATCGGGGGAGGTGCAGAGGATACGGATCATGTGATCACTGAACGAGTAGAGGGATGTTCGTTTAAGTGGGAGTTCTTTTAGTTAAAACTTGAACTCAATATTATGAACATAGTCTAAACACTTTGCAAATCCTTTGTAGATGTCTCGCCCACCCACCTTCAACCTTAGCACTTTTCTCGAGAAGGACAAGCTGAAAACTGATGGAACCAACTTCACCGCATGGTTCCACAATCTTAGGATCCTCCTAGTCCCCTACAAGTTGACTTATGTCATCGAGCCCGAGCTTCCGGCTAAGCCTGCAGATTCCGCCTCTGAGGACGAAAAGAATGTCTGGCAGTCCAAGGCGGATGATTTCTCCCTCATCCAGAGTGGAATGCTCTATGCCATGGAGCCAGAGCTTCAAAAGCGTTTTGAGAAGATGAATGCATTTGAGATCATTGAGGATCTCAAGGCTGTCTTTGCTCCACAGGCTCGTGCAAAGAGGTATGATGCTTCCGAGCTCTTCTTCTCTGCTAAAATGAAGAGCACATCAGTATTAGTGAGCACGTGGTCAAAATGTCTGGCTATGTTAAACGCTTAAACGCCTTGGATTGCAAAATCCCGGAGGAACTCGCTATAGATAGGGTGCTGCATTCGCTGCCCCTAGCTATAAGGGTTTTGTGATGAACTACAACATGCAAGGGATGACTACGACCCTTGCTGAGGTGTTCGCCATGCTCAAAACTGTTGAGGTTGAAATCAAGAAGGAACACACGGTGCTAATGGTCAACAAGACCACCAACTTTAAGAAACCGGGGCAAAATGGAAAAGGTAAGGGTAAGAAGCCTAAGAAGGATGGCAAGTTTGTTCCCAGCACCTCAAAGGCTACCAAGCCTGGCCCTAAGCCCGACACTTCGTGCTTCTACTGCGAAGGGGATGGGCACTGGAAACGCAACTGCCCCAAGTACCTTGAAGACAAGCGAGCTGGCAAGATAGCCATCCCGGACAAAGGTATATATGATATACATGTTATTGATGTATTCCTTACAAGCGCTAGGAGTTACACCTAGGTATTTGATATCGGATCTGTTGCTCACATTTGTAACTCTCAGCAGGATCTGCAGAGTAGGAGGCGCCTGAGGAAGGACGAGGTGACGATGCGCGTCAGCAATGGTTCAAAAGTCGAAGTGATGGCCGTTGGCACCCTGCATCTACGTCTACCGTCAGGATTATTGTTGGTTTTGAATAAATGCTATTATGTACCCACACTGAGTATGAATATTGTGAGTGGGTCTTGCTTGTTGCAAGACCGTTATTCGTTTAAATCAGGAACAAATGGTTGTTCAATTTACATGAATGATGTTTTCTATGTTCATGCACCTGTATGTGATGGTTTATTCTTACTTGATCTTGATTGTGATACACACATCCATAGTGTTGATGCTAAACATTGTAAGCACAGTAACGATAATTCCATGTACATATGGCATTGTCGTCTTGGTCATATTGGCATAAAGCGCATGAAGAAGCTTCATTCAGAAGGGCTTCTTGGATCATTGAATTTCTAATCCCTTGATACATGTGAGCCATGCCTAATGGGCAAGATGACCAGGACACCATTCTCCGGTATAGTGGAGAGAGTTGTAGACCTACTTGGGATCATACATACAGATGTATGTGGACCAATGAGCGTCTCAACACGCAATGGTTATCGTTACTTTGTTACCTTTACTAACGACTTGAGCAGATATGGATATATCTACTTGATGAAACACAAGTCTGAAACCTTTGAAAAGTTCAAGGAATTTCAGAAAGAGGTAGAGAATCAACTTAACAAGAAAATCAAGCACCTTCGATCAGATCGAGGAGGCGAGTATTTGAGTTATGAGTTTAACATGCACTTGAAGGACTGTGGACTATCCCACAGCTTATGCCAGCCGGAACACCACAACGTAATGGTGTGTCGGAACGCCGTAACCGGGCCCTATTGGATAGTGTACGGTCCATGATGTCTTTAACTGATTTGTCTGTGTCTTTTTGGGGATACGCGTTAGAAATCGCCTCTTTTATTTTAAGCCGAGCACCATCCAAATCCGTGGAGACAACCCCATATGAGATATGGTATGGGCAGAAGCCAAAGTTGTCTTTTCTGAAAGTTTGGGGATGTGAGGCGTATGTTAAGAAACTGCAGCCTGACAAACTCGAACCCAAATTGGAAAAATGTATATTTGAAGGATATCCAAGGGAAACTAATTGATATACCTTCTACAATCAAGCCGAAGGCAAAACGCTTGTCGCAAAAACCGGCACCTTTCTCGAGAAAGAGTTTCTTGCAAAAGGGGTGAGTGGAAGGAAAATTGAGTTAGATGAAATTGTTGACCCTTCTCTCCGTATTCCGAGTAGCGCAACGGAAGCTGTTCCAAAACTGATCTCCAACATGGAGGAAGAGCCCATTGATGCTTATCAAAATAATGACATCGAGACTCCTGAGGTTCGTAGGTCTACAAGGGTTCGTGCCACTCCAGATTGGTACAGTAGCCTTGTTATGTCTGTCATCTTAGATGATCAGGAAGAACCTGCAAACTACAAAGAAGCTATGGATAGTGCTGACTCCGAGAAATGGCTAGAAGCCATGAAATCCGAAATAGGATCCATGCATGAAAACCAAGTTTGGACCTTGGTGGATCTTCCAGAGGGTCGCAAGGCCATGGAAAATAAATGGATCTTTAAGAAAAAGACAGATGCGAATGGTAATGTGACCATTCACAAAGCTCGACTTGTCGCAAAGGGTTTTCGACAAATCCAAGGAGTTGACTACGACGAGACTTACTCTCCCGTAGTGATGCTTAAGGCTGTCAGGATTTTAATAGCAATTGCTGCACATTTCGACTATGAAATTTGGCAGATGGATGTCAAGACCGCATTCCTCAATGGTCACATTGATGAAGAGTTGTATATGATGGAACCGGAAGGTTTTGTTGATCCTAAGGATGCGGGAAAGGTATGCAAGCTCCAACGGTCCATTTATGGGTTGAAGCAAGCATCTCGGCGCTGGAACCAACATTTTGATCAAGTGATCAAGAGTTTTGGATTTGTCCAAAACCAACAAGAGTTCTGTGTTTACAAGAAAGTGAGTGGGAGCTCGGTAGTTTTCTTAGTAGTATATGTGGATGACATATTACTCATGGGAAACGATGTGGATCTTATGAATAGCGTGAAAGCGTATTTGAGCAACCAATTTTCCATGAAGGATCTAGGTGAAGCTGCATACATATTAGGAATCAAGATCTATAGAGATAGATCAAGGCACCTAATAGCATTGAGTCAGAGTACTTACATAGATAAGATTTTGAAGAGGTTCAAAATGGAAAACACCAAGAGGGGTTTTACGCCTATGATGAAGAATTGCAACTTGAGTATGACGCAATGTCCTGTAACGGACGATGATAGAGAAAAGATGTCTTACGTCCCCTATGCTTATGCAATAGGATCTATCATGTATGCAATGCTTAGTACCCGACCTAATGTGGCATTGGCTCTTAGTTTGACGAGCCGATATCAGAGTAATCTAGGACCGGATCACTGGACAACCGTGAAAAATATCCTAAAGTATCTGAGAAGAACAAAGGATATGTTCCTCATCTATGGAGGAAATGATGAAGCTCTAAACGTAACATGTTACGTAGATGCGAGCTGGAATTCAGATCATGATGACTCGAAGTCTCAAACATGATTTGTTTTCTTGGTGAATGGTGGGGCAGTAAGCTGGAAAAGCAAGAAGCAGCCGGTGGTGGCACAATCTTCAATGGAGTCTGAAATCATTGCTGCAGCTGATGCAACAAATGAAGCTGTCTGGCTAAGGAACTTTGTCATTGAACTAGGAGTTTTTCCCAATGCACAAGACCCCGTGACAATCTATTGTGATAACACGGGAGCTATTGCAAATGCAAGGGAACCAAGAACTCATTCCACGGCCAAACACATCAAGCTTAGATTTCACGTCATCCTGCAGAACGTTGACGAAGGTGAAGTCAAGATTTGCAAAATAGATACAGAACTGAATGTAGCAGATCCTTTGACTAAAGCTCTCCAACATGACAAGCACGAACAACACCGAGATTCCATTGGTGTTAGGTTCCCGCCTATTGTAAACTAGTTTTATATACTCTAGTGCAAGTGGGAGACTGAAGGAGTTATGCCCTAGAGGCAAATAATAAAGTGTATTATTTGATATATCTCATGTATGTTCATAATACGTTTCATACTGTGCTATAACTGTGTTAATACGAAACGTTAATACACGTGTGGTATGTAAACAAACCGTGTCTCTAGTTACCTCTAGTGAACTAGTTCATGATGGTCTGTGTTTCAAGATCATGGGCATTTATGCCAACTGACAATGAGATCATGTTATTAGTTGAATAACATGATAGACAAACATCCGACCGTTATATCTTAATGAGATCTAGTTAAAATGTTCACCATTGATGATAAAACACAGAGAACCTCGCAACCTGATCCTTTGACTGTGAGGTAATGCAAATCACCATTCTAGAAGAAGCTTAGATGGTTATCAAGAATCATCTCGTAACAGGGTGATCAAAAAGGTGCCACTCAGATTTTCCGAAGGAATGCGTAGAGGAGTACATATCAAGACCAGGATTTGTCTAGTCCATGTAACGGATAGATACATGTGGCCATCTCGGTGACATTGCATTAATGAAGCTTGCAAGCATGTGACTAGGTCACAGAATGCAATGACATGAGAACGAGAAAACAAGTTCATCAGTAACGAGATCGAACTAAGGTATGCATATACCGAAGATCAAGTCTCGGATGAATTAGGTATCGAGTGACAAAGGGAATGCGGAACGACTATCTCACGGTTCGAGACGTGAAACGCACGGGGGTCACATGGCCATTCATGTCCCTCTATTGATCATTGATATGAGAGTGGTCTCTATCATGTCCCGAGTGTTTCTGAACCGAAGGATGTCACGCTTAAGGGTAGGGACGCTTAGGGTAGATGAGGCACCGTATGAGAAATAGAGAGAGAGAGAGAGAGAGAGAGAGAGAGAGAGAGAGAGAGACTAGAATAGTTTCGGTAACATCCGATGGAGATCGGAAAGGGGTCCAGAAGTTGTTCTGGAGTGAAGAGATAATATAATATGTATATTTGAATGTTAATTAGAGAATTAATATTAAATATATATTTTATTTTATTTCTGAAGGCACTATATTGCTAATGGGCCTCACCCGAAGGGAGGCCCAAGTGGGAAAGGCGCCTAGGGAGTGGGGGCCAGCTGGCCTAGGGCTGGTGGGCCGCCCCAGTGGGGCCCACCTAGGGCCGGCGGCTGCCCCAAGGTGGTCGGCGGGTGTGGGGATTAGTCCCACCCCGCCTGGCCCCTGATTGGTGCGCCCCCCTCCTACACCATTCCTCTCATTCTCTCTCTCATCTGCCGAGGGCTTCCCCGTAATATTGGGGAGGACCTCGTAGTTGAGTTCTCCACCTTCACACTACCGTCGTGTGATCGGCGATCCGGCATCTACTTCTTCCGCTGCTCGGCTGGATCGGAGACCGGTTGACGTCCCCTACACCGGACGTGTGACGAACTTCGGAGGCACCACACTTGGGGTGCTGCTCGTCTTCATCAATATACGCCTTCCTGTGTAAGGCATGCCTCTTTCTGCAAAGGTATGAATATTGTATTCCTTCTCCGTTACTTATGTCTACATAGTATAGATCCTGGTATTAGTGTTCGAGTAGATAGAATTTTTTTGTTTTCTGCTATGGAACCCATCAAAAAGGGCACAAGTCGGCCGCATGTGGAAACAAGAAAGTTTTGTTTGTTCATGATAATGGCGACGAGGAATACTTGAGTGAGGATGAATTTGATGCTAGAGTCAAAGAAGCAACGACAGAGCAACATGTGGAAGATTACCGAGAAGTCCTCATGTGTGAACATGACGCAAGTACATCGCTTGTTGTCACAAGGATCTTGACTACTCAAGCACAAGATCATGAAGATCAAAGATCCAACATATTCCAAACATGTGCCAGCATTAATGGGAAATCTATCAAAGTGATCATCGATGGAGAGAGTTGCCACAACCTTGCTAGCACCGAGTTGTGTGAGAAGCTCAACCTCACCCTCCATCCACACAAGCACCCCTACCATGTACAATGGCTAAGTGACCAAGGGTCCGTGAAGACCAAGCATACCATCTCGGTAATATTCTCAATTAGCCCTTACAAAGACATAGTCGAGTGTGATGTAGTTCTCATGACAGTTTTCCATATGTTACTTGGTTGACCGTGGCAATTCGACAAAGGTGCTCTACATGATGGTCGCACAAATGTGCATACCTTCAAATGGCTTAAGAAGACATGTGGTTTGCAACCGATGACTCCTAGACAAATAATTGCGGATAATGCAAAGGCTTTAGCAAGGGCGCAAACCACAACACCAACTTGTGAGAAGAGTGGTGAGCGAGAGAACCACCATATAGCTAGTGAGCACCACAAGCCTAACTCTTGTGGAAAAACTAAGAGTGTTCTTCTTTCTACCAAAAGTGAGATGCGAGAAGTGAGGAATAACCCATCTATCTTGCACTATGTCCTCATTTTCAAGGGACTAGCGCAAGGAACTAATGACTTGAAAAATATTCCTCCCTCTTTGATGGCTATTTTGTAGGAATTCAAGGACATGTTTCCCGAAGAGCTCCCTCATGGACTACCTCCTCTTCACAGAATCGAGCACCGCATTGACCTCATACCCGGCGCACCTCTTCCAAACCGTGCCGCCTACCGCACGAATCCGGAGGAGACGAAGGATATCAAACGACAAATCAACCAACTCGTCTCTAAAGGTTTAATCCAAGTAATCACTAGCCCAAGTGTGGTGCCTATGATTATCGTTCCAAAAATGGATGATACGTTACGGTTATGCATGGACTGTCGTCCAATTAATGTTATCACCATACGTTATAGACATACTCTACCACGTCTTGATGACATGCTTGATGAGTTATGTGAAGCCACTATTTTCTCGAAAATTGATCTTCGTAGTGGTTACCATCAAATACACATGGCGAAGGTAATGAGTGGAAAACTGCTTTTAAGGCCAAACATGGTCTCTATGAATGGTTGGTCATGCCTTTTGGCTTATCTAATGCCCCATCCACCTTCATGCGCCTTATGAACCATATTTTGAGATCTCTCATTGGAAAGAGTATTGTTGTCTATTTTGATGATATTCTTATTTATAGAAAGTCGCTTGTGGAACATGTTACACATGTCAAGGAGGTCTTACAAATCCTTTGACATGAAAAGCTATATGCTAATCTCCTCAAGTGCACTTTTTCTAAAGACAAGTTGATTTTTCTTGGTGTTGTTGTTTCTTCGAATGGCATTGAAGTCGATGTTTCTAAAGTCAAAGACATAAGACATTTTGGCCCATTCCCACAAATGTGAGTGAACTTCGAAGTTTTCATGGATTGGCCGGTTTCTATTGTCGTTTTATGAAAGAATTTTCTGCCATTGCTTGCCCTCTCAACGAGTTGACCAAAAAGAATGTCACCTTCGTGTGGGGCAAATCACAACAAAAATCCTTTGATGAGATTAAAAAGAGGCTCACCGCAGCACCTCTTCTCGCGTTACTATATTTCACAAAAACTTTTGAGATAGAGTGTGACGCTAGTGGTATTGACATCAGGGGAGTCCTTATGCAAAACGGACGTCCTATTGCCTACCATAGCGAGAAACTTGATGGCGCACACCTTAACTATCCGATTTATGACAAAGAGCTTTTTTCCTTAGTTTGTGTTCTTTAAGTTTGGCAACATTACCTTTGTCCTGAAGAATTTATCATACATTCCGACCATGAGTCGTTGAAATATCTCAAAGGCCAAGCCAACTTGAGTAAAAGGCACGCTAATTGGGTCGAGTTCATGGAATCTTTTCCTTACATCATCAAGTATAAGAAGGGCAAAGATAATGTAGTTGCGGACGCTTTGTCTCGCAAGAACACAAGCCTTCTAATTTACTCGAAGTAAACGTGTTGGGTTTTGATGAAATCAAAATTGTATACTTCTGAACCGTTATTTGGACCAATATTTGCCAAGTGTTCAAGTGTCAAAGGATTTGATGGTTTCTTTTTGCATAAGGGCTTTATCTTTAAACAAAACAAGCTTTGCATTCCAAAGTCATCTCACCAAAACTTGCTTCTCCAAGATTCTCAGGGTGGAGGACTTATGGGTCACTTTGGTCGTGACAAGACACTGGACATGCTCTCCACTCATTACTATTGGCCCAAGATGAAGCATGATGTGGAGCGCCACGTCCAACGATTCACTACATGTATTCAAGCTAAGTCTAAGTCTAACCCATTTGGTCTTTATATGCCATTGCCTATTCCTCATGCACCTTGGTCGGACATTAGCATGGACTTTGTATTAAGATTTCCTAGGTCTAAGCATGGTCATGATTCCATATTTGTCGTAGTGGATCGCTTTTCCAAAATGGTATACTTCATTCCGTGCCATAAGACAAATGATGCTTCACATGTTGCAAATTTGTTTTTTAGGTAAATTGTCCGTCTTCACAGTGTGCCAAGAATAATGTCTCTGACCGTGATGTCAAATTCACGAGCTACTTATGAAAGACACTCACGACCAAGCTCAGCGTCAAGCTCCTCTTCTCATCTACCTCGCACTCTCAAACTGATGGCCAAAACGAGGTTGTCAATCGAAGCCTCAAAACTCTCCTTTGTGTGTTGATCAAGAAAACCTGAAGGATTGGCAGGAATGCATTCCCCACGCCGAGTTTGCCTACAATCAATCCAAGCACTCTACCACAAAGATGCGCCCCTTCATGATCATCTACGGTTTCAATCCCCTCACCCTGCTTGACATACTACCACTCCCTATCCATGAGGGCACCAACATGGACTTTGACAAGTGTGTTGATGGCCTGCAAGTGCATAGGTTTGTCAGAGAATGTTTTCGTGAAAGTATCAATTCCATGATAAGGACCCTAGGTAAGTGTTTTTATGCGGCATTTCTGTCGCACTCAAGGTTTCACTGGTCTTGAGTTAATTGACTACAAAAGCTGAAGGTGGAAAGTGGTGAGTAAAAGATAGAGGAAACTTGCTTAAGAAATAAATAAGGATTAAATTGCATAAAAGTAAAGATGTGAAAGGTGTTTAAAAGTCCTGTAGATGAGAAGTTTGGCGTGAAGAGAAACAGTTCATGGTGATAGTGAAAGTGCCAAATGGATAAAGTGAAATAAGTGATAGTGATATTTATCATTTGTGAGTGAGTAGGCAAGCAACCCGTATACCGACTAGGAGTCCTCATGGCCAATTCTTCCCAGCCCCAATGATCCATCTACCCGTTACCACGGCAATGGTCAGCACATTAATTAAGGTCTTGCGACCGAATCAAGGATTTAATCTTGATGGTTCCTTGTTGTCCTCGAGTAGTGCTAGCTCCTCATTGATATCAGCCGTGTCACTCGGGGGGTCGCCGATTCGCTAGCATACAAGCTCATATCTATGAGATCTTTAGATCATGTTACTTGGACCCTTAAATTAGATAACAAGCATTAGGCGAACATAGATAATCATTCTCACTATTTAATAAACACTACAATAATCACAAATGGATGGATTTAAAGGAGACACGACACATCTTACCAATCCCCTACATCTCCCACACCTATGGGGATTTACTCAGACATGAGAGGAAGATAAATCAAAAGCACAATTGTATTGCAAATAGGAATCATCTCAAAGTTATTATAGCAAACCACAATAGCGATTGAGAATCAAATCAAGTACAAACTAAAGGTATATCAAAGTATCAAACCCTAATCTTACAATTG
This sequence comes from Avena eriantha, assembly GCA_910589775.1. NCBI lineage: Eukaryota > Viridiplantae > Streptophyta > Magnoliopsida > Poales > Poaceae > Avena > Avena eriantha. Next base: position 503,310,868 of record OU342740.1, on the reverse strand, counting down.
TCAATCTCTCTCTCTCAGTAACGATTGGGATGATGGTGGAGTGTGTGGTTGAGGAGTTGAAAATCATCGAGGAACAAGGGGAAGTTCTTCTCTTCTTCTAGATCTGATATAACCCTCTCTAGATGAGTTTGCGGTGGCTATGTTCTCTTTTCCGTCATCCTTCTTGTCGCCTCTCCTTCATGAAAGTTACTTGTATTGATATAACGGAGCTGGCGGCGTGTAGTACGGGCGCATCCTGACCGTACCGCTGGTTGTTATGCATTCTGGACGCCTCCAATGGAAGGGGCTCCAATTGGGGATTTGCTTCTTTAGGTGTAATTATCCCATAAATACTACTAGATCTTCCGTAAATGTTCATTGCCTGAAAAACATCACAAGAAACCAAGGATTCCCTAATTGTGATGTTAACGTTAGTAGAAAGGATAATTTTCAGTGAAATCCGGCAATAACCAAGAGGTAAATCAATGATAAAAAAGTGATGAAATTTGGAGCCATCAACTTCTCCAAGCTTAGCGGTTACTCTCTCTCGAGTGACAAAGCTATATGAGTAATAGCGAGGAATTAAATCAAGACAAAAAACTTACAAGTTCTAGGTTGTATCATATTCTATTGTCTCAAATCCTGCAACCTTGAACATGAGCATAATATATCTGAACAATTGCACTTAAGTTCAATTCCTAAATGCCAGTCACTTGCTAGCTAATAGTTCTTATAATTCAAATGAGATTGTTAAAAATTTGGCTAGGCTTGTATATCAATTTCTTTCAGCGCCTCTCTTATTATGAGAGTGAAAATGTTTTAAGCAAGGTCACTTGAGTCAAAATTAAGGGCACACAAGTAGATGTCAAAAGAAGGATACACTTAGAGCTTTTTCATTAACACCCACTTTGATAACCGTCGCTATCAAATACCTCTTCTTTTCCTTGTCTTTCAAGAACTCTAATTATTCAATTTAGGTGGTGAGATGATACCAAAGGTCTCAAAAGTATTGAATATTTTCAGCTCATATCTCGACGTTAATAATTTTTTCTTTTTCTCTTCCTATTTCAAGGATAATCAAATGTTTCTTTTGTGAAAGCTTACACAACCTTTGAGAATACCAATAATTTTTCGCAAATAGTGACACATATGCCACTCATGCCATCAACTCATAGCCGAAATCCAGGATTATACCATAGATCGTTCAAAATCTAGCGGAGTTGTTGGCATCCCAAAGGTGTGTATAAGAAACATAAACCTTTTATCTCTCTCTTCTATTTTTTTACACCTAGGCAAAACAAGTTTTGGCATATCCCTCTCCCACCATAAAAAGTTTGTTCTATCAAACAATTCTTTTTCAGAAGGTATCATCAAGTCAATTATCAGTATGTGGGATTGAGTACTACTAAGATTAAGACCTTAAGACAAAAATATGGCACCAAAGTTGTCGAGAGACACCTTCTCTTATTCTTAAAACTTTGGAATTTAATCCAAGGAGTTGTTTTTCAAACTGATATTAATTGTCTAATTGTCGTAAGTCTTAACCAAAGTAGTGACAAAAACCTTTGAGCCCAAGTCCTAAAAGATAACGAGTTAAGCGCGGAGTCGAACTCAAGTGCAATCGAATGGACATAAAATGTTCATGAATAATCTTACAGGAAGAAGGAAAATAGGAATGTGGTACCTCATCTTGCTTGATAATCTCCTATTTGAGCCAACTCTTTGCGTTCATCTCCGTAGCTCAATCACTAGAAGTGAATAACCTATAGAAAAATCAACAAGAGCGAGAGAAAATTGCACAAATTAAGATAAAAGCTAGTCTAATATTTTTGGGTTTTATTTTTATCAATGCAAAACTGAAAGTAAACATGCACTGAAATGAAAACAAAATAAGTCAAAAGAAGAACGAAAATATGAATGCAAAAAGGTGGGAGGAGTTTAACCTCCCCAAGCTTAGGTACCTATCCTATCTAGAATCAAAAGTTGCCACCATCAGGTGGCGGCTGCTGGTATGGGAAGTTCGGGTAGCGGTTTGGAAAGTCGGTCATGAAATATGTGAAGTCTTGGGTAAGGTTTACCATGTTGCCACTCACATCATGCAACGTGTTATCTATGTTGTCAATGCGATGCACCACCTGGTCAAATTCACCTCTCGGGACATAGTTGAATCCTGGATGTGGTGGAGGCATACCTTGCTATTGGTGTTGAGCTAAAGGTTGTTGGTGATGGTGTCGTTGACCGTAGTCATCCCAGCCTGCCGTGTTCCAATCTTCTCCACCTTGTTCCTGCTGATGTTGGCCAGCTGGTGCGTTTTCCTAGTTGGGGTGACCTTGCGGTGTAATCCTCCCTGAGAGGATCAACGCTTACTGGAACTCCTCCTCAGAAAGGACCCAACACTGTTTACTTGGCAAACCAAAAGCTTGGAAAAAAGGAAGCAAAACTTGGTAGAGATCACCGTTAGGCTCAAAATAAAGTTGATAAGCACGAAGGGAGCGTTTGGGTCTATAGAACCCCATAAATTTGGTGCTAGCCATATGGATATCATCCAGAATCATACTGTCGGCCATAGCCCTTTCCTGTGGCAGGACAAATTCGCTTGCGTAGGCGATCTGTGTGATCAAGCTACCACAATGAATGTCCCCAGCAGAAGCCGACCTTTAGCGATGAAAGTGCTGGATGAGTAAAGCACCTAAGTTTTGTTGGAGATATGCCCAAGAGGCAATAATAAAGTGGTTATTATTATATCTTTATGTTTATGATAAATGTTTACATCCCATGCTATAATTGTATTATTAGGAAACACTAATACATGTGTGTTTTGTAAACATAAAAGAGTCCCTAGTAAGCCTCTTGTTGAACTAGCTTGTTGATTAATTGATGATCATGGTTTCCTAATCATGGACATTGGATGTGATTAATAACAAGGTTATATCATTAGGAGAATGATGTAATGGACACACACCCATAGTAAGCGTAGCATAAGATCAAGTCATTTAAGTTCGTATTGCTGTAAGCTTTTAAATGCATAGTAACCTAATCCTTCGACCATGAGGTTGTGTTAATCACCATCACCGGATGGGTACTTTGATGACATCAAACACCGCTTCGTAACTGGGTGGTCATAAAGGTGTCATTGGGTATTCTGAAAGTATGTGTTCAAGCGCATGAACCAAGATTGGGATTTGTCCATCCATATGATGGATAGATATGCTCTGGGCCCTCTCGGTGGAATGTCATCTAGTTAGCTTGCAAGCATGTGACTAGGTCACAAGGGATGACATATCACGGAACGAGTAAAGAGTACTTATCAGTAACGAGGTAGAACTAGGTATGGAGATACCGACGATCAAACCTCGGATAAGTATAGTATCGCATGACAAAGGGAATTGGTTTCGTATGTAAATGGTTCAATCGATCACGAAGTCATCGTTGAGTATGTGGGAGCCATTATGGATCTCTAGGTCCCGCTGATGGTTATTGATAGGAGATGTGTCTCTATCATGTCTACATATTCACGAACCGTAGGGTGACACACTTAAGGTTCGAAGTTATTTTAAGTAGATATGGAATGTGCGTTGGAGACCGAATGTTGTTCGGAGTCTCGAAATGGATCCGGGACATCACGAGGAGATCCGAAATTGTCCGAAGAATTAGATTCATATATTGGGGATCATTTTCCGAGTTAGGAAATGTTCCAGAGTGTTTGTATGAGGGTTCTAGAAGGTTTCGGAATGTTCTGGAAGATTTCTTGGAGTTTGCTTGAAAACCAAGAAAGGATCAAGGAGTCCTTGTGGGGTAAGACAAGGATTCGTGGGGGGGGGGGGGGAGGACTCCTCCCCCCACCTCCCAATCCGCCGGCCATTGGAGGGAAGGGGAATCCTACAAGGACTCCCCCTCCCATGGCGCCTCACCCCCTTTAAATAGAGGGGCAGGGGCGCCCCCTCCAAGCCCTGATCTCATAACTCCCAATCTTTGCCGCCTCTCTCCTCCTCCTTTCTTCTGCACAGGCATAGGCGAAGCCCTGCAGAATTCTCTACTCCACCACCACCACCACGCCGTCGTGCTGCTGTGATTCCGTGGAGAAGATCTACTACCTCCGCTGTTCGCTGGAACGAGGAGAGGAAGGTCTGCTTCGACTCCGCACGTGTGACCGACTGCGGAAGCGCTGCCGAATCGCGGCGCCGGAAGGATCGTCCACTTGACCGACTGCGGAAGCGCTGCCGGAACGCGACGCCGGAAGGATCGTCCACATGATCTTGAGATCGGCAAGTGAGCGACTACATCAACCACGAGATCTAATCTCGTTAACGCTTTCGGATCTACGAGGGTTAGTTCCTATCTATCTCGTTGCACATGTCTAATAGATTAGATCTTGGCTTTTATCTAGATTAGATCTGGGTTTTGTTCGTTCTTGCGGTAGAATTTTTTTGTTTTCCATGCTACGAACCCATCAAGTTTACCTTGTGCTCCATCTCTATATGCAAGGCCATATGAATTACGCTCAACTCGGGGCCTGTCATTGCCCCAACATCTCCTTTCCCAAAAATAGAATTCACTAGGAAGGTGTGAAAATAACGGATAGTGGGGTTTTGGATGGTGGTGCTCTTCTTGCGAAAATAATCAGTGTTCCTGTGGACAGAAATCTTCTCCCAAGAATGCATTGCCTCCATGTGCACATTTTCATTAATATTGATCTCCCCCATGGGAGAATCCGAAACAGTTATAAAATTCATAAAAGGAAAGGTTGCTGAGATGCCCATTGAGTACAAAACTTATAGTGCAATTACGCTCTTGAGTTTCGAGATCATCATGGAATGATGATAGGAACTCGAACGTGGCAAGCTTGTAGGTGTCGGCGGAGAGGTAGGAGAAGGGGACCATGCCATCTTGCGCAGTCATCTACTCAAAGTCCTCCAAAAGACCTTGGTGGGAGAGGAACTCACGGTCTACCCACTTGGTGGGTAAAACCTTGCGGTTGCTCACCCTATCATAGTCTCGGCTCATAGTAGCCCTCAAGTTATCCGCCTCCGAACGCCTCTTCTTTGAACCCGGTGGCTTGGTGGAACCCGAGGCTCCTGTCGTACTCGAGCCCTTGCCCGAGCGAAAAATCCTTCCAATGTTATGCACTGTGCTACAAAATTTTCAAAGAAAAATATAGGCATCAAGTTTCTATCACATGAACAAACGATTACAGGTAGAACAAATCCTAACGTGAGGAATCAACAATAATCTCAAAATATGATGAACTCGTCTAAATAGCAAATGTGATGAATTTAACCATGGATTTCAGAAAATAGAGCATGGGTCAGATAGAAAACTTACCGATGTGAAGATCCCCCCACTCAAAAACACGAAATCAATGCAGAATCAAAGGTTCTAGGAGGCTAGGGTTTGAGGTGGAGAGAGAAAGAGCAAGAAAGAAAGAGGAGGAGGAAGAATAAGGGTGGCTAGGAGCTAGTCGCCATCGGCCTTTACCTGGCAATGAAGTTAGTACGGGCGCATCCCGCCCGTACCCATGATCATCACCATTGGATCAAGGTTAGGGTTCGAGATCAAACCTAGGTGGTCTAGTACAGGCGCGTGGTACATGCGCGTTCTGGTCGTACCGATGCTCGTTACCGATACTGTGAACTCTAGTCATCTTCATCAAAGTTTCATACGGGCACGCGGTACGGGTGTGTCCGGTCGTACCATAGGTCATTATTGGTACGATGACCTTGGTGAAGTTGTCTAAGTTCAGTACGGGTGTGCGGTACGGGCGCATCTGAACGTATCGGCGCTCGTTATGCTATTTGAACCCATATCTTATTTCTTCCCTTTATTTTTCTCTTGCTTTTTAACTTCTCAAAGGTAAATTATCTGAATAACTGAGGACTTGAAATAAATTTATTAGTACACACAAATAAATAAAATAAAAAATAAAAAAACTTAAACTTAATTTATTGAGAATGGGTTAACTCCCATCAAATATCTTGTTCTAGAATTTAGGTTCTAACCAAACTCCATACCATTGGCGTTTACCTCAAACTACTCTTCATATTTGGCTCTTGCTGCTTGAATACGCTTAGGCGGTGGAACATATTTTCCATTATATTATGGTTTTTTTGGAAAGTATCGAACAATCTGACTATCATATATATTGAAGACAATTTTACCGCTAGAGCAGTATACATTAGCTCTAACTATGCTAATAAAAGGTCTTCCAAGGATGATAGAGAGTTTGTCATCCTTAGGAAGGTCAAGAATAATAAAATCAGTGGGTATAACATGTTGATCTATTCTAAGTAGAACATATTTGATCATACCGATAGGTTGTTTAGTTGTTTTACCGTCATTTGTAAGGTGATTGAAGTAGGAGAGTACTCTCCAAGGTTCAATTTCTAAATAGGGAATAAGGCATAACACTAACACATGCTCCTAAATCACAAAGAGCGTTCAATATATTAGTTTTCCCAATTGCGCAGGAGATGGTTGGTATACCTGAGTCCCCAAGCTTAGCAGGCAGCTTATCACCAAAGCTTGTTATTACTGCTACATTCTTAGTTATCTTATTTTTTTATTAAGAATATCTTGCAAAAACTTTTTATAAGTAGGAACTTGAATAGCGTCAATTAAAAGAAGTTCTAAGCGTAAGATTCCCAATGCATCAACAAAATAATCATAAATAGCTTTATCTGGTTCATATTGAACTCGATTAGGATAAGGAATTTTCGTTTTGGTGGGTATTACCTTCTCCTTTACCTTTGTTACTGGTTCAACATTCTTTTTGGTTTTCCTTGTGGCTGATTTTTGCTTATCTGTGTGTTCTTCACGCAGGATGATAACTTGCTCTTATTGTTCCTTTCTAAGATCAGCTTCTCCCCCTGAATCGATTGTCTCAGATTCTGAATCATATAGTTTATGTTTATCTCCTGCTTCCTCTTCTTCTCAAGCTTTGGAAGCCTCATGCTCCCTTTTTTGGGCCTCATAATCAACGTCATCTTAAGGATCCACTAAGTCCTCTTCTTCTTGACTCATCTCTTGGTCTCTCTCGCCTTGTGGGCTTGTTCTTGTTGATACCAAGGTGGTCCTTGTGGTTCCTGTGTTTCTGTACCACGTCTAGTGACAATGTTAGTAGAAATAATATTGAAATTTTCTTGGTTCAAAATCAAAGTTTGGGTTTCAATTATTTGCTCACATTGAGTTTTAACAATACTTAGATATCTATCTAAATTTTTTGTAGCATGACCCAATTAAGTCATCAAAGACTTCTATTAGGTCCCTTATATTATTTTCTTGTGCCATAAGACGTTTATAGTTTTTCTCACATAACTAATTTTGTTGATATCTAAATTTTTGCATTACAACATTTATATAATCCTCCATTACATAAGCATGAAGAATGTCAACTTTATTTTCTTTAACAAGTTCCGAGGCTATACCTTTTTCTTCCATGGACTTTTTTGACTTATGATATAAGATTTGGTGATATGTGAATCATAACTTTTCGTGGTTCAACATCCTCAATTGGATTGTATTGTTCATCATTAAAGGATCTTACCTCGAAAAGCTTTACACATTCTGGTAGCGTTAAATTGTATATAGCTCCTCCGGCAGATAGATCAATCATTTCATTTGTTTCGTCATTAAGACCATTGTAAAAATATTAAATAATTAAATGCTCGTGGAAACCATGATATGGGACTTTCATAATCATTGCATAAAATCTATTCCATGCTTGATAAAAGTTTTCTCCAACTGTTTGAAGAAAGTTTGTTATACTACGTTTAATTTGCATGATTTTAATGGATGAACAATATTTATGCATGAATTCTCGGATGCAATCTTCCCAGCTTTTTATAGTGTGATTAGGTAATGATTGTAACCAATCAAAAGCATTATCTTTCAGGGACCAGCAAAAAAGTTTAAGGAGTACAAACTCTATTGGTAAACTTACTAGTTTAATAGTAGCACAAAGGTCATGGGCCCTTGTCAAGTGGTCACTAGGATCTTCCTCTTCTTTTCCAGCGAACGCAATTTCTTTCATCATATAAATTAGCTCAGGATATATTTCGAATTCCTGGCCTTCAAGTTCAGGACAAAGGTTACTTAAGTGCCTAGATGGATTCCCATATTCTCTCAATGGTAGCTCAGGTTCAACCCCTTGGGTGATGGTCAAATCTGCCATCAGTGAAATCAAACTGTTCACGTCTACAGTACATGAGTTAGAAAATCTTTCAATAAATTCTAGGCGTCTCTCGATCGAAACACGATCAATATACAGAGGTAGATAAGTTTTTCCTAATTGAGTGGTACCTCTATCTTCAACGGAGATCATGAATGGTGTCAACAACTGATTTTGTCAAGAAACAACACTTAGCGCTTAGCTCCCGGCAATGGCGCTAGAAAATATCTTGATGGCCTACAAGTGCACAGGTTCATCAGAGAATGTTTTTGTGGAAGTATCAATTCCATTTTTTATATCGATCCTGATAAGGAGCCTAGGTAAGTGTTTTTATGCGGCATTTCTGTCACACTCAAGGTGTCACTGGTCTTGAGTTAATTGACTGCAAAAGCTAACAGGTGGAAAGTGGTGAGTAAAATATAGAGGAAACTTGCTTAAAAAATAAATAAGGATTAAATTGCATAAAAGTAAAGATGCGAAAGGTGTTTAAAAGTCCTGCAGATGAAAAGTTAGGCGCGAAGAGAAATAGTTTATGGTGATAGTGAAAGTGCCAAATGGATAAAGTGGAATAAGTGATAGTAATATTTCTTATTTGTAAGTGAGTAGGCAAGCAACCCGTATACCGACTAGGAGTTCTCATGGCCAATTCTTCCCAACCCCAATGATCCATCTGCCTATTACCACGACAATGATCAACACATTAATTAAGGTCTTGCAACTGGATCAGGGCTTTAATCTTGATGGTTCCTTGTTGTCCTCGAGTAGAGCTGGCGGCGTGTAGTACGGGCAGATGGTACGGGCGCATCCTGACCGTACTGCTGGTCGTTATGCATTCTGGATGCCTCCAATGGATGGGGATCCGATTGGGGATTTGCTTCATTAGGTGTAATTATCCCATAAATGTTATTCAATCTTCCATAAATGTTCATTGCCTAAAAACTATCACAATAAACCAATGATTCACTAATTGCAATGTTAACGTTAGTAGAAAGGATAATCTTTAGTGAAATTTGGCAATAAACAAGAGGAAAATCAATGATAAAAAGTGATGAAATTTGGAGCTATGAAACAAGAGCTACTATCGAGCAACAAGTTCTTCGCCAAGCATCAAGGCTAAACAAGGACAAGAAGGAGATGATATTTGAGGAAGGCGACCTTGTATGGATACACTTTAGCAAGGACCGTTTCCCCAAGGAACATGACTCCAAACTCAAACCAAGAGGCGATGGTCCTTTCAAGGTTTTTAAGAGAATCAACAACAACGCCTACATCATCAACATCCCGACCTCCAAGTACCTTGTGAGCAATACGTTCAACGTCAAGGACCTTTCACCTTTCCATGGAGATGTTCAATATGATAAGCATGAAGAGTCGAGGATGACTCTTTCCCAAGGGGGGAGCTGATGCAGCCCGTCCTACGGACGTCCCTACATCTACACCATCAACTCCCCCAAGTGGACCAATGATTCGTGCCCGAGCTAAGCTCCTTCAAGCTAAGGTTAATTCATTCCTCTTCTCGTCTGATTTCGATACATCCTTGGATGGTTTGCTACTTCATGCCAATACTTTATGCATCCTCAGCTATGAACCCCATGAAGAAACGCCAAGAGAAGGAACCAAGCGCCCACAAGAAGAAGAACCAAACCAAATCGGCGATAGGCCCGGCAAACCGGTTTCTGTTGGAGATATGCCCAAGAGGCAATAATAAAGTGGTTATTATTATATCTTTATGTTTATGATGAATGTTTGCATCCCATGCTATAATTGTATTATTAGGAAACACTAATACATGTGTGTTTTGTAAACATAAAAGAGTCCCTAGTAAGCCTCTTGTTGGACTAGCTTGTTGATTAGTTGATGATCATGGTTTCCTGATCATGGACATTGGATGTGATTAATAACAAGGTTATATCATTAGGAGAATGATGTGATGGACACACACCCATAGTAAGCGTAGCATAAGATCAAGTCATTAAGTTCGTATTGCTATAAGCTTTCAAATACATACTAACCTAATCCTTTGACCATGAGGTTATGTTAATCACCATCACCGGATGGATACTTTGATGACATCAAACACCGCTTCATAACTGGGTGGTTATAAAGGTGTCATTGTGTATTCTGAAAGTATGTGTTGAAGCGCATGAATCAAGATTGGGATTTGTCCATCCATATGACGGATAGATATGCTCTGGGCCCTCTCGGTGGGATGTCATCTAGTTAGCTTGCAAGCATGTGACTAGGTCACAAGGGATGACATATCATGGAACGAGTAAAGAGTACTTATCAATAACGAGGTAGAACTAGGTATAGAGATACCGACGATCAAACCTCGAATAAGTAGAGTATCGCGTGACAAAGGGAATTGGTTTCGTATGTAAATGGTTCAATCGATCACGAAGTCATCGTTGAGTATGTGGGAGCCATTATGGATCTCCAGGTCCCGCTGATGGTTATTGATAGGAGATGTGTCTCTGTCATGTCTGCATATTCACGAACCGTAGGGTGACACACTTAAGGTTCGAAGTTGTTTTAAAGTAGATATGGAATGTGCGTTGGAGACCGAATGTTGTTCGGAGTCTCGGAATGGATCCGGGACATCACGAGGAGATCCGGAATTGTCCGGAGAATAAGATTCATATATAGGGGATCATTTTCTGAGTTAGGAAATGTTCCGGAGTATTTGTATGAGGGTTCTAGAAGGTTTTGGAATGTTCTGGAAGGTTCTAGAGGATTTCTTGGAGTTTGCTTGAAAACCAAGAAAGGATCAAAGGAAACCTAGTGGGGCAAGACACGGATTCGTGGGGGAGGAGGACTCCTCCCCCCTTCCCACCGCCGGCCATAGGAGGGGAGTCCTAATAGGACTCCCCCTCCCCAGGCGCGCCTCCCCCCTTAAATAGAAGGGCAGGGGCGCCCCCTCCAAGCTCTTCCCCACAACTCCAATCTCTGCCGCCTCTCTCCTCCTCCTTTCTTCTGCACAGGCATAGGCGAAGCCCTGCAGAATTCTCTACTCCACCACCAACACCACGCTGTCGTGCTGCTGGGATCCCGTGGAGAAGATCTACTACCTCCGCTGCTCGCTGGAACAAGGAGAGGAAGGTCTGCTTCGACTCCGCACGTGTGACCGACTGCGGAAGCACTGCCGAAACACGGCGCCGGAAGGATCGTCCACTTGACCGACTGCAGAAGCGCTGCTGGAACGCGACGCCGGAAGGATCGTCCACACGATCTTGAGATCGGCAAGTGATCGACTACATCAACCACGAGATCTAATCTCATTAACGCTTTCGGATCTACAAGGGTTAGTTCCTATCTATCTCGTTGCACATGTCTAATAGATTAGATCTTGGCTTTTATCTAGATTAGATCTGGGTTTTGTTCGTTCTTGCGGTAGAATTTGTTTTCCATGCTACGAACCCATTAGTGGTATCAGAGCCGTATCTATGCGTAGATCTGTTGCACGAGTAGAACACAGTGTTTTTGTGGGCGTTGATGCTTTTGTTGTCGGTGTCTTAGCGTGTACTTTGCATCTTGCGGCATGGTGGGATGAAGCGGCTCGGGCTAACATTACATGTCATCGCACATGAGACTTGCTCCACGCTTGACGTGCAACTTGCTTTGCACAAGTGGCTTTGCGGGTGTCTGTCTCTCCCACCATAGTTAAGATTCAATTTACAATGAGCATCTTGACAACACTTGTATCAACGTTGTGGTTCTTGTTCGTAGGTAAGATCGGTCTTATGCGAAAGCCCCAAACCACGTAAAACTTGCAAAGAAAATTAGAGGCGTCTAACTTGTTTTTGTAGGGGTTTTGTGATGTGATATGGCTATCATGTGATTATGATTGTATTTGATGTATGCAATGATCCTTGTTGTAATATGGCAACCGGCAGGAGCCTAATGGTTGTCTTTAATTCTGTTAAGACCTGCGTGTCTATTCATCTTGTAATAGCTTTATTCTAAGTAGTTGTAATAGTTGCTAGTGATGATGGACAACCATGAAGCGGCGCCACGGACCTTGACGCAATGCTGGTGATGATGGAGATCATGTTCGTGCTTTGGAGATGGAGATCAAAGGCACAAGAAGAAAGGCCATATCATATCACATATTATGAATTGCCTGTGATGTTAATCCTTTATGCATCTTGTATTGCTTAGATCGCGACGGTAGCATTATAAGATGATCCCTCTCACTAAATATCAAGTAATAAAGTGTTCGTCCTTAGTTGGCACCGTTGCTAAGACTCGTCGTTCCGAAGCATCTCGTGATGATCGGGTGTGATAGACTCTACGTGTGCATACAACGGGTGCAAGCCAGATTTGCACATGCGGAAACTAAGGTTAACCTTGAGGAGCCTAGCATGTACATACATGGTCTCGGAACATGGAATACCGAAAGGTAAAGCATGAGTCATATGGATGATATGATGAACATGTTGATTGTTTGCCTTTAAAGCAACATCATCTCACGTGATGATTGGCCTTGGTGTAGTGGATTTGGTTCATGTAATCACTAAAACAACTCGAGGGATGTTGTTTTGAGTGGGAGTTCATTTGTAATTTGGATTAGTCGAACTCAGTTTATCATAAACACAATCAAAGTGAATTTGCATAGTTTGTTGTAGTCATTGGCATCCGTTCACCACCTTACGCTTAGTTATAGTTGAGATAGTGGAACTATAAAAATTCTGGATATTTACTTTACGAACTGGTATCGTATTGTTTTGAATGTCAATTTAAAGTTTATAAGTCCTATTGCAAACTTTCAGCAAACTCTATTTACTCCATGAAGTTTAATAAATATTATTAAATCAAGAGTAACAATTCCAGTGTTAGTATCTAATGTATCATGTTTGACTCCATGATTCTTGATACTCAAAAGATTGTTTTTAATATCAAGTTTATCTAAGAGCTGAAAGCAATGTTTCAGAAACCATCATATGTGAAAGGTATTGCGATAGCTAAAACAATGTGTTGGTTACAACATGATAGAGTATACGTCCTCATATTTGATGAGAATTTGTGAAGGTTGGAGACGCTAGTCGTCCTAATCCTCCAAAAGGTTTTGAAAAATAAACATTATACTCGCAATTCACCTTTATAAGCTATGGCAGCATGATCATGAAAGTTGTCATGATAAGGATGAATAGAAGATGTAAGTAAAATGTTTACTACACTAAAAGATTACTAAAGAATGGATTTTTGAAAAAACACCAAACATTTGATGATGGTGATCCACCTCAAAGTGCAAGTCCAAAGGTATTGGTATTTGACTATATACGCTTTGTACCATGTGTCATGTTGATGACACCACTATTGATGTTGATAGATTCTTTTAAAAAGAAAAGGAATTGCTGAAAGAGAATCTATAAAATATTTGGCAGAAAATAAAAGGTTGGAGATGTCCAACTTAGGCATATAGAAGATATACATGTTATGGTTGTATTCCTTGCTTGTTAAACAATGTGGTTCTCCGGTATTGGATACCGAATTGGTTGGTATGAAGTGTCATACAGGACAACACAATTCATGAACTGCAATGGCCTAAGTAACTAGCAAGATAATATGTGATGATGTTCATCGAAAACAAACAAAGGGTTGTTGTATTGCTTGTTAACATCAAAGCTTGCCTTCAAGATTTGTTTCAATAATTGTTATTTTGATCAGGTATTATGACGACAAAAGGTTGTTTAAATAATTGCTGTATTCCATAAAGGATGGATGAACTTTTACAAGTCTTGTGGGAGAAATCACATCCATAAACACTATTGCTAAAATGTCACAAGACAAATGATTAAAAGATCACTTATGAAGTGACATCGCTTTTTAAATTATATTTGAAAGAAAACATGAAGAAACTCCATGTTGATGGAATTTTGGAGTCTTTGATTTTGATCAATTGACGCATGTGAGACTTTCATCGAGATAATTGAAACTCCGTCCATACGCCAGAGAGGAACGGATGACTAGCTTATTGGAAATTGTGCATGCTGATGTGCATAGTCCATTATGCGTAGCCATATGCGATGGATCTTTTTTGCTTCATATGCTTTCTCCGAAAATTTGAGTGAATATATCTGTATATTTACTTAATAAGGAGGAAGTATGAAAACATTTGAAAGTTGTTCAAAGACTTTCAACATGAAGTTGAAAATCATTGTAACAAGAAAATAAAGAGTTTATGATTCGATCATAAAGAAAGATGTTTGAGTTACAAGTTTAGCAAAACACCTAAGATTTGAGGAATCGTTCCATGGATTTGCATTTCCCAAAACACCATAGGAGTATGGAGTGTTCAAGATATGTAATGAAACCTTGTTTGACATGGTAAGATCAAAGGTGTCATTTATAAAACTGCCATTATATATTAAAGATTAAAGCTTTAGTGACTACCGCTTTTACACTGAAAAGAGCTCCATCGTGATCCGTTGAAATGACACCATATAAGTCATGGTTTGGGATAAAACCCGAATTGTCTTTTCTTAAATTTTGGTATGTTATGCATAAGTAAAATGTTTACAACCAAAGTCGGATAAGTACGTCTTTGTAGGTTATCCCAAAGAATTTGTTGGGAATTTCTCCATAACACTGAGGACAAAAGAGTTTGTTACTTGAAACGTCAAGTTTCTTGAGAAGGAATTTTTCGTGAAAAGTTAAGTGGGAGCATAATAGAACTTTAATAAGGTTGTTGAACCTTAGCTATATGTGCTAAGTAGCGCAACGCCGGAAAGTGTCCCGGTGACGGCCACAATGCTCATGGCTCTCGTGATTACAAAAGGTGTGATCTCAGAGATTAGAGTTCCTATAGAACCGTGTGGGTCGGTAAGAATCAAATAGTAAGATTTGATAAGCAAGTCGTTATTGTTTTGACAATGATGAACTGACTACATGCAAAGAAGCGATGGTGGGCCCTGACTCCATAAAATGACTAGAAGTCATGGAATCCGTGATAGTATCCATACACGAGAAATCAAGTTACTGAACTTAGAAGACCCTCCGGAAAGGCGTGAAGCCTATCGGTCGTGTTTGGATCTATAAAGAAATAGACATGGATGTTTCAAATCTATGAAATAGTCGGCATGTCGGAAAGAGTTTACGACAATGTTCAAGGAATTGACTATGATAAGATTTGATCTTTCATAGCGATATTTAGTCTGGACGGATTAATGTAGAAACCACTACATATATTTTGGTATATGGTAGTTGAACAAACAAAACAAGTTCTTCTAATAGAATGGTTACCTAGGACGTGTACATGACACGATCCAAAGGGTTTTGTTAATTCAAAGGATGCTAAAAGAGTATGCTAAACTTCAATAGTTGAAGTAAGCATAGCGGAGCTGGAATCTTCACCATGATGAAACTGTTAAAAGAGTTTAAATTCATCGGAGATGATAAAGATGCTTGCATTTGCAAGAAATTAAGTGGGAGCACTGAGACATATTTCTAATACATTATGTAGAGGACATATTATTGATTGGAAAAGATGTATCTTGTATTGACACAGGTTAAGAATTTCATTTCGATGAAAGACTTAGGCATAACCCAAGAATTAGGCATCAATGTCTATATGAATAGATTGAGGCGCTAATATGGTTTTGCCAAATGTACATAGATAAGATGTTGAATGAGTTCAATATGGAAACAACAAGAAAGGTTCTTGACGCACGGAAAGGACTGAATCAAGATTCGAGTGTGTTGACACGAGATTCAAGTGTTTTGACACTTGGTGAAATCACAAGAATATTTTGATCAATCATTCTTTGAGATGTACACATCCAATATGTCCTATGCTCTAAATGTTATGAGCATATACCAGAATGATTCATAAGATGATTATTGGACAATAGTAAAGATATTCTTATGAGCTTTGGAAGAACTAAGAATATATCATGTATAAGTGTCAAATCGTTATAAGTAGTTCATTGTAAAGTGTTACATTGATACTAGTTTTGTCAGAAGATGCAAATTAAGTTTATCTCAATTTAAACTATGGGTGGCACAATGTAATGGAAAGGAAGTTCCATAACGGATTTGGTTGAAATACCAAAGTTAAAACATTGTGACAGATACTACAACAAAAGGGCTAAGTATATAACTGCTATAGTAGTAGCAAAGGAGGGCATTTGTGTTAAGTAGTTTGTTATCAAACTAGGTGTGGTTCAAAGTGGGCTAATACTATGAAGATATATTGTGTGACAATAATATCAACATATTTTGAGCCGAAGGAACTAAAGGTCTCACCAAAGGACCAAATTTATACAATGCCATATCATTGGAGAAATGAGTAAAGCGTAGAGATGCAAGGACATGCAAATACACACGGACCTGAAAGTATTAGATCCGAAGATTATTTTTACCACTAGCAGTTGTGTCTATACAACACCAGAAAGCCATAGGTGTTGAATGCACAAGTTTTTGACTAGATTATTGACTCTAGTGCAAGTGGGAGACTGTTGGAGATATGCCCAAGAGGCAATAATAAAGTGGTTATTATTATATCTTTATGTTTATGATGAATGTTTGCATCCCATGCTATAATTGTATTATTAGGAAACACTAATACATGTGTGTTTTGTAAACATAAAAGAGTCCCTAGTAAGCCTCTTGTTGGACTAGCTTGTTGATTAGTTGATGATCATGGTTTCCTGATCATGGACATTGGATGTGATTAATAACAAGGTTATATCATTAGGAGAATGATGTGATGGACACACACCCATAGTAAGCGTAGCATAAGATCAAGTCATTAAGTTCGTATTGCTATAAGCTTTCAAATACATACTAACCTAATCCTTCGACCATGAGGTTATGTTAATCACCATCACCGGATGGATACTTTGATGACATCAAACACCGCTTCGTAACTGGGTGGTTATAAAGGTGCCATTGGGTATTCTGAAAGTATGTGTTGAAGCGCATGAATCAAGATTGGGATTTGTCCATCCATATGACGGATAGATATGCTCTGGGCCCTCTCGGTGGGATGTCATCTAGTTAGCTTGCAAGCATGTGACTAGGTCACAAGGGATGACATATCATGGAACGAGTAAAGAGTACTTATCAATAACGAGGTAGAACTAGGTATAGAGATACCGACGATCAAACCTCGAATAAGTAGAGTATCGCGTGACAAAGGGAATTGGTTTCGTATGTAAATGGTTCAATCGATCACGAAGTCATCGTTGAGTATGTGGGAGCCATTATGGATCTCCAGGTCCCGCTGATGGTTATTGATAGGAGATGTGTCTCTGTCATGTCTGCATATTCACGAACCGTAGGGTGACACACTTAAGGTTCGAAGTTGTTTTAAAGTAGATATGGAATGTGCGTTGGAGACCGAATGTTGTTCGGAGTCTCGGAATGGATCCGGGACATCACGAGGAGATCCGGAATTGTCCGGAGAATAAGATTCATATATAGGGGATCATTTTCTGAGTTAGGAAATGTTCCGGAGTATTTGTATGAGGGTTCTAGAAGGTTTCGGAATGTTCTGGAAGGTTCTAGAGGATTTCTTGGAGTTTGCTTGAAAACCAAGAAAGGGTCAAAGGAAACCTAGTGGGGCAAGACACGGATTCGTGGGGGAGGAGGACTCCTCCCCCTTCCCACCGCCGGCCATAGGAGGGGAGTCCTACTAGGACTCCCCCTCCCCAGGCGCGCCTCCCCCCTTAAATAAAAGGGCAGGGGCGCCCCCTCCAAGCTCTTCCCCACAACTCCAATCTCTGTCGCCTCTCTCCTCCTCCTTTCTTCTGCACAGGCATAGGCGAAGCCCTGCAGAATTCTCTACTCCACCACCAACACCACGCCGTCGTGCTGCTGGGATCCCGTGGAGAAGATCTACTACCTCCGCTGCTCGCTGGAACGAGGAGAGGAAGTTCTGCTTCGACTCCGCACGTGTGACCGACTGCGGAAGCGCTGCCGAAACGCGGCGCCGAAAGGATCGTCCACTTGACCGACTGCGGAAGCGCTGCCGGAAGGATCGTCCACACAATCTTGAGATCGGCAAGTGATCGACTACATCAACCACGAGATCTAATCTCGTTAACGCTTTCGGATCTACAAGGGTTAGTTCCTATCTATCTCGTTGCACATGTCTAATAGATTAGATCTTGGCTTTTATCTAGATTAGATCTGGGTTTTGTTCGTTCTTGCGGTAGAAATTTTTTGTTTTCCATGCTACGAACCCATCAGTTTCCCCGTTAGAATTCTTGGCGACAGATCCGACGGACTGGACCCAGGACCAGAAATCCCGGTGAGCACCGGAAGCAACAGGCGCTGACCGAAACGATATTCTGTATGCCATTCCGGCACACGCCGAAAGAACCGGCAGGGACCAGAAATTCTAGCGCTGATTCCGGTGTCGTCGAACTTATCGCCTGAATCGCCAGTACTCAAGTCAACTATGGGTTTGATGCCCGAGAATATTCCCTATTTCGTCCAGACTTTACATTTTGTACCCAAACTACCCCTGTTTTAGTGGCTGGACTATAAATATCCCCACCCTCCATTGCAATACTCAGACTTGGATAACTGAATTAGAAGAAACTCTTGTGGATCTCCCTAATTCTAGTCTCATGCTCCTTTGCTAAAGGAGCACCAATTATCCCCCACCTCTTTGGACTTTGCATCATGCCTCCCTCATTGTACAAGGCCTTGGCATCGGAGCCCTTTGCCAAGACATCAAGATCTCACCAAGCCTCCCGCTCGCCGTGCCGGTTAGAGAGAGAGAGAGAGATCCTTGCCCGACACCGATCATAGGGATTGCGCCGGACCGATGGTCACCAGCATGAGCTATTGGTTTGTATCTTGTTTTTGTGTGTGTGTGTTCATCGAATTCTTCGCGTGTGAGTTCGTGGATTTCATCCCCTGCCTCTTCCCCCTACTCGCCTTCCTCTCGATTTCCACGGGATTCGTGAAAGATCAGGCCACCCTCGAGGTTATCCCTCAACAACAAGTTTCAAGGATTTGATCTCTATGAAATCCTATTTCGATGAACTTGGACTTGTCATGAAGATGGACACAAGATTTAAAACCTTGCGTGGATAAAATGAAGATAACAACAAAGAAATATGATGGCAAGGATGCAAAGGTTTGAGCTCTCTATGAATTATATAATCAATTTAGTCACTTCAGAGCCTCTTTTGATAATATGACTATCTCTTATAACCCAGTCTTTCAAGTAAAAACATGAGACCGATAGAGATAAAACCTATCAAGATTATATCTTAGCCTTGAGCATTCCACTTGAGCTTATTGATGACGATCTTTTCCTTCTCTAGTTAGAACAAATTTTCTTCATTGATTGAGTCCGCGCTTGCATGATGAAGACTTGTGAATTGCTTCCCCGTACTCCTACCGGAGAGACGCTCTTTGGGAATATCTTCACATATACATGATCACCACATGGACAGGAAGTTTCAAGAATTTGATCTCTACGAGATTGCTCAACTTGAATTTTGACTTCTCAATCTTGTATCAAATATTATTTCTTCAATATGATAATGTTTTGAAGATAATCGTGATTACACATTCAATATATTATCTTCTTCAGGACATGTTTACCGTAGGCTCAACTATCACATGGCAATACATTGGATCTTATCCTCAATATCACTTTGGTCATCACTTGATCTTATTTGTTTTTTCTTCTCTTTACCTTGAAACCAACAGATGGTCTATAAGACATGCCCATGAACAATCCCTACAAGTATAACTCGATGCAGACATTTTTCTATAGAAATTTGTAAATAATTACCAAAACCACATATGAGGATACACATGCTCCTTAAATGCCCCCACGAGCATTGTGATAGCAAGAATGGTGGATTTAACCCAAACACTATGTTATCCCTGATCATCTCCAACCACCACCAAGTGACAGATGTCGACCCCAACTGTTACTACAAAGGCTCGTGCCTGTTGTCACTTCAGAAGGTCTCCACTCAAGTTTGGCATTCTAGGAGGTGAGTTTAGTGCTCTAAAAAATCCAGCGCTCCCTACAGGGCACCAACAATCTCTTTAATGAAATATGGTCGGGTGGCTTCGGCGCCTACAAGGTAACAGAACGCCTGCATTGAGTTTAGATTTGCACAACATGATCATAGGCTTACGATGGCCTTGGGTTTCTGCATCGATGGATCATCGGAGTGCCGCCATGAATAAAATGATCAATAATGGTACCGAGGCAGGTGCCCCCACATAAAATGAAGATGAGGAGGAGGATGAAGTGTATGAAGAGGATCCCATTGCAACCAGTTGCGCCTAGCAGGTCGACCCAGGTTAGCTTCTTCCTTTTTTTGTTCTTTTCTTTTTTCTCTTTGTCTTTCTATTTTATTTTCCTTTTTTGTTTCTTTTTTTCTAAAATTTAAAAAATTTGAATTTAGGATTTTTAACATCTAACAATTTTTTATTTTGTTTTTTCAAATCCAATTTTTTTAATTCGAACATTTTTAAGAAGCTGAATATTTTTCAACTTTGAACATTTTCAAATCTGAATAGTTTTCAAATTTGAACAATTTTAAAATTCAAACATTTTTAAATTTAAACATTTTTTAGTTTGAACAATTTTCAAATTTGAACAATTTCCAAATCAGAACTGTTTGTTGGGATAGGTATATTTTTCAATATATGTACACTTTTCGAAATCTGAACAAATGTGTGAACATTTTCAAATTAAAGAAATAGGAAAAATTACAAAAGAAAAACAAAAAATGTACCTGTTACTGGGCCATGACCTATACAACCCATTTAGGAAACTACTACGGACAGAACCTAATGGGTGCCCCTATCGACTGTTTCTAGCGAAACGTATCTGGGACGCTGCCACAAGCAACCTCTTCATGGGCCACCCAACGCAGCCCAACAGAAGGTATATTAGCTGTTTTTTTGTTTAAATTTATATTTTTTTCTTTTTAAATATTTCTAAAATCAAACATGTTACAGAAGTAAACTTTTTTATTTTTTAAATTGAACATTTTCAAAATAAATTTTTTCCGAAAATGATCATTTCTTCAAAAATTTAAAATAATAAAAGTAAAAGTAAAAAAAGAAAATAAAAAATCGAAAAAATAACGTGTACCTGTAAATGGGCCAGCCCGTGATGGAATTTTTTCAGGCGCCTCCCAGATAGAACCCGCATAGAGCGGAGAATATGATTCGCTGAATGTAATCCGTCCCGCATTAAGTGGGATGTAGCCACTCGTAGGCGCTCCCAAAACATTAGGGCCGAATATCAAAAAGCCCAGTTCAGGTCCATTTTTCTCTTTCTCGCGGCTGTTGCCTTTTTCCAACAAGCAAGCCGCTCCTTAAAAATTACGCAAGTAGTACCTGCTTCTGAAACGTTTTTTCGATCGGAGTCCAAACTCCTTAATTACATCTCTGGTTCTGCAAAACTCTGAACCGTGCAACGGCTGAATGGACTCTACGGGCACTGTTCCTCTTCTGCGGTTACATCAGCTCATTGATCTGCTTGCACACTCGCATGCTTCTAGAGCCAGCTGACTATCTTTACCGCGAGGACTTACGATCGAGCTGCATGCATGTCAAGTGTCAACCAAATTACCACTGCTCCGTCCGTTTTTTCAGGGGCAGAGACAATCTGATGTCGCCGTTTTCTATTCAAAGCCTCAATCCTCAGTCAGTCAGGAGGCGGAATTTACCGGCCGGTCGCCGTGCCAATGAACGGCTGGAGTGGACGCCGTGATGTGCCGGCCGCGTACCGCTACAGAAGTACAGTAACGTACCAGGTTTGCTCCTCGCGGCGGCGTCGCTGTTCGTGACAGTAAGCCACTCAATCATGTCGCGGAGCACAATGCACGGATCGTTTTCTTCGGATTTTATATTTTTATTGCTAGGTCGTACTTTGCGGGAGCCGCAGCGCTCGTCCCGGCGTTCCTAGCTCGGCCCGACAACGTCGCCGGCTGCTTTCAAGAACCTTTGAGTTGAAGGCGTCCGAGTCCGACCCGGAGAAACGATCCGGGATGATCAGCTGCCTACTTACTTGTAGAAGGAAAAATGTCAACCGTTGGACTGCTCCTGATGTCGCCGCTGACTCGGGCGTCACAAGGCCGCCTTTCATTGGCTGTTCAACTATCTTCTTCTTTTTTTGGCTCGTGTCAATTGTGCTCAGATTCTACAACAGTAGCTTCCGAAGCAACACAGCTTGACTTTGGAAGTACCATCACCCCTTCTGACTTGGGTGTTGGGATGGCGAATAGGCAATGCGCATACCAATGTTAACATATATAGGCGGCTAGGCGTAACTAGCATACACGGTGAAGCGAAGATAAAAAGCAAAGGCAACGAATTTTACGTGGAATTTTGCGTGGCACAGTATTGTGAACGTCACTATGTTAGGAATTTCTCGCAAATAGAAAAATTTACAATGAGCTAATGTCACGGGGTTTACAAGCCGTATTTACACCATGTCTGATGTGGTAAAATAATTTGAAAGGTAGAAGAACCCACAGCTCAGAGAGCCTCCTCTGCCACCCCTACCACCGTTGATGGTTCAGTTTGAAACCTAGAACCCTGCCTCTTCTATGAAAAAAACTGGTACTCCCTCCGACCCATATTAGTTGACTTGGATTTATCTAGATTCGGATATATCTAGAAGTGCTAGATATATCCGAATCTAGATAAATCCAAGTCAACTAATATGGGTCGGAGGGACTACTTTATTATAGAGTGAATTCTAATTTTTTATCCTGCAGTTGTGCATTTGTAAATGTAGCAGCATTTTTTTTAAGAATTTGTCAAAAGAATGGAAGATAGAAGGTGATCAGAATTTATTAGATTTTGCTACCTCCTTTTATAAAAAAAATGTTTGGTCCTCTTGACTTGATGCATGTTTCCTGTTCACTCCTCTAACTCCTGATTTAGATGAAGTAGATAAGAACTTGTTGATTAAACCTTTATCTTTATAAGAAATTAATGAGGCGGTTTTCTCAATTGGGCACAATAGGGTGCCAGATCCTGATGGATTCCCCGATGAGTTTTTTTACAAATTTTGGGATTTGATTAGTGATGATAGGTTTGCTTATTTTAATGACTTTTATAATGGTACTTTGCATATGCAATGCTTTCGTTATGGTATTATTATGTTGATAGCTAAAGGACAATGGGCCGATAAATTGCAAATGTATCGACTCATTTGTTTGCTCAATGTAATTTTCAAAATATTTACCAAAGTTTTAACTGAAAGAGCCATATGTATGGCCGGCAAAGTTATTTCCAGGACCCAGTCTGCTTTTATCAAATGCGGGTTTAGTTTAGATGCCATAGCTCTTTTGCATGAAACTTTGCCTTACATACATAGAAAAAAGAAACCATGGGTGTGTTTGTACAGTTGATTTTGAAAATACGTATGATAAAATCAATAGAGAATTCATGTTTTCTGTGCTACATATGAAAGGGTCCCCAAGCAACTTATTCAGTGGACTAAGGCAACTTATTCAGTGGACTAAGGCAGTAGGTAATAATGGCAAAATTTGCATTCTGGTAAATGATAGTTTAGAACCTTATTTTCTAACAAGAAAGGGTCCTAGGCAAAGAACCATTTTCCCCCTTCATTATTTAATATTGCAGTCAAGGTTTTGGCTGTATTAACCAAAAGAGCACATGAAACTAGCTTAATGAAAGGGTTAGCATCTCACCTGCTGGATGAAGGAATAAACATCATTCAATATGGCAATGACACTATTTTGTGTTTGAAGATAGTTTATAAAGTGCTAGGAACTTAAAATTTCTTCTAAGCTTTTTTGAGCTGCTAAGTGGTTTATAGATAATTTTTCATAAAAGCGAGGTATTTCTTTTTTGTGCTACCCTAGATTTTTTTGCAACTCTAGAAAAGCAGGACATGTACAATCATATTTTTACTTGTAGAAAAGGAACTTCTCATTCAAGTACTTGGAGGTTCCTATGCATTTTAAGCGCCTATCTAACGATTACTAGAAATACATTGAGGACAAGAAAGAAAAGAAAAACTCTAGTTGGAAAGGCAATATTACTTCGATAGGATCTATTGTCATTTTGATTGAAGCATCTCTAAGTCACGTGGCTAGTCATATGATTTCCCTTTTTATTATGCCAAAAGGGATCTGGAAAGATGCAATTTATTTCGGGCTTGAATGCTTGCAAAAAAGTTAAGAAATATAATCTAGTTAAATGGTTATATATTTGCCAAGCCAAATACCAAGGGGCTTTGGGTGACAGATTGGAACCTTAAGAATGTTAGCCTTCTACGCAAACGGATTTGCAGGTTGGATAAGAAAAGGGATTGTGGCAAAACTTGTTAGAGCACCCTAGCTGAAGAAAGGTATGTTTACTCAAAGTAAGCCAAATCCTACACACTCCCACTTATGGTCATGTTTAATATTGATCAAGGATTCCTATTATAGATGTTGCAAACGAATTATTGGTGATGGTAGGAAAACAAGGTTTTGGGAAGACAACTAGATTGGTAAAAATTCTCTTTATCAAAGTTTCCCTCGTTTATAGAATCTATGTTACAATCACAATGCCATTGTTAATATAGTTTTTACTCATGTTTTTGATTTCTTGAAACTCGGAAAATTTCCGTGAGATGAAACCAAGGAGTTGCGAGAAATATGCAGCCAAGTCCAGCTATCTGATGAACGAGATAGAATGACCTAGCTTTTAACTAAATATGGATTTTTTTTGGTTTAAGTCGATGCATCCCTTATTAATTACTTGAAAATTAAATTTTCCTTATAAAATAATGCAGGCCCTCAAATTACTTTCGAGGATCACTTCTCGTTTCTTAGTGATAAAAAGGAGAATTATGACCAAGGAGAACCTAAAGAAAAAAGGATGGACCAAAATAAGAATTTTGTGAGTTTTGTGATGATAGCGAGACCCTTGAACAATTTTTATTTTTGTGTCCTCTAGAACAGTATATTCGAGGTGTTTTAAGTGTATCATTAGGAGTTAACTCTATACCTTTATGATTTTGTGATTTATATAGTGAATGGTTCAATGTTTTCCTAGTAGAGATATGGAAGCAATCATGTTAGGATATGTTGTTGTTATCTCCACCATATGGAAGACAAGAAATTATTCTTGCTTTCAAAGAATTTAACCCGAGGATCCTACTAATGTTATCCTTTTCACGTATCATTTCATAAACTTGTGGGAGAAACTTTAGAAAGACAGACTTCGAAGGCTTCTACTATAGGGGGCTATAAGAATTCACAAGTGGCCCAAGAGATCTCTAGACAAGAACATGCATGAAATTCCATGAGAAGGAGGATAGATGCGTAGTTTTCCACGTACTCTTTTGCTAATACTATTCGGATTTACAAGTTTTATGTACCGTGGATCATGGTCTGAATGTCTTTGTCATACTAAAGATGTCTCGGTGCTGTCGAGAACCATCTCTACAGTTTTTATATTTGGTGCCATTCTGGTTTTAGTTCGTAGTCCTGGTTCTTCCGTTTTTGTTGGCAGGAGTAGAGCTTTTTCATGTGGTTTATCTAGCCTTGGTTCTATATCTTGTAACTCAAAACTACTCCAATTTCTTAGTTGAAATTAGGGGACCATGGGGATCCTTTCCTAAATAATTTTTTATCACATTTAGTGGATTTTCTACCAAAATATCCCCTAGAGGAGATTTTGATCATGACTTTACCACATTTGGCATTTTGCTTGTTTTGTTTCCCATGGGATCCTTTCCTAAATGAGAAAAAAGATTACCCATTTAGTGGAACTTCTACCAAAATATCCCCTAGAGTAGATTTTGAACACTGATACATTGCAAATGTATCTATAATTTTTGATGTTCCATACTTGGTTTTATCCACTTTCTTGTGTTTTATCCACACTTTGAAGTACTTTTCATATGATTTCTTGGACTAACCTATTAACAAGAGCCACAGTGCCAGCTGCCTGTTTTCTGCTGTTTTTGGTTCCAGGAAAGTCAGAAAATGAATATTCTCGGAATTGGACGGGACAAAAGCCAAAGTGCCTATTTTCTGAAGTTATCAGACGCCAGAATACGAGACGGAGAAGGGCTGGGGGACGGCCACACCACCTGGGCGCGCGGACAGGCCTGACCCGCGCCAGGGGGTGGTCTGGCCGACCCCAGCACCCCCTCGGCCTCTCCTTCCGCCTATAAGATGCCCTCGAGACGAAAACCCTAAGTACCCGATCAAAAATCCACGAAAGAGTCTATAGACACCGTCATCTCCATCCCTAGATCGGGAGGGATCTGAGCTCTTCCCGGCACCCTGCCGGAGAGGGAAATTCACCCTGGAGGCCTTCTACATCACCATGCAAGCCTCCGGTGTGATGCGTGAGTAGTTCATCCTTGGACTACGGATCCATATAGTAGCTAGATGGTTGGTTCTCCTTCTTTGTGATTTCATGTCTAGATCTTGCGAGCTCCGTTCATGATCAAGATCATCTATTTGTAATTCTGCATGTTGTGTTTGCGGGGATCCGATGGATATTGAGATGCTATTTCAGATTGATTATTGAATGCTATCATGTCTTTGTTATTTGAGATCTTGCATGCTTTCCGTTGTTAGTAGCTCTCTTAGCCAAGTAGATGCTAGCACCTCCAAGAGTTAGTATTTATGCTCGATAGTGGGTTCACGCCTCTGGTAATCTAGGGAAGTGACAGAAATCTCTAAGGTACTAGATCTGTTGTTGCTGGGAGAAAACAACAATCCTTTGTTCATAGAACAATCGTATTGTTTACATTACACGCAATTCGTAAAGCAATAATGTGTTGCTTGCAACTTAATACTAGAGGGGGTTCGGATGATAACCTGAAGGTGGATTATTAGTCATAGATGCAGTTGGATGGCGGTCTATGTATAATGTTGTAATGCCCAATCGAATCTCAAAGGAGTCAAGATGATTAGTATATGCATTTATTGCTTTCTCGATGTTTGTCAATTGTCCCGCTGTAATTTGTTCACCCAACATGTTATCTATCTTAAGGAGAGCCACCTCTAGTGAACTATGGATCCCGGTCCTTTCTTTTACATATAATCTATAAAATGTTTATGGCTTTGTGTTTACTTTCTGCAAACTATTACTTCATTCCATTTGATACGTTTAATCCTTTGTTTTTAGCAAAACCGGTGAGATTGACAACCTCATCGCAAGTTGGGGACAAAGTTCTGTGGTTGTGTTGTGCAGGTCTCCACGTTGCTGCTGGCACCGGTAGTGCGTCCTGCCATCATTTAGCTAGCTACACCTTTGGGGTGTTTCCTTGCTCCTACTGGATTGATAACCTTGGTTTCGTACTGAGGAAAAACTTGCTGTTGTGCTCATCATAACTTCCTCTTGGGGTTCCCCAACGAGCTCGATATAATTTGGGCCATCAAGCACGACTTTACCCCATTTGGCATTTTGTTTGTTTTGTTTAGATATGACTGGTTGTTATGTCGATCTTGCGGGGCATATTATGTAAAGATTGGAGGGTGTCATTGACGATCATGTCGAGACTTCCCTTATCCATATGTTCCATTCTTCGTTGTCGTTGTGATATTTTTGAATCTGAATCATCAGAAAATGAGGGACAAATTCTTCTAAAGGGGTAACCAAGACGATTTTTACTCGGCGAGGTAATTAGTGTCACAAATACATATCCAAGTGGTAAAAAGTGGAAGTCACTCTTTATGATAGGAGTTCAGACCATAGCTTAACATCACATACCTCCTAGCTAGAAGTTTGTAGATGAGTAAATTTGTTAAATTATGTATAGATTGATAACGGTAGTCTTCACTATGACCTAGCTAGATAGATGATTGTTGGAAAAATGAAGCTTAATTTTAGAGGGCATTGCGATCCTGCTTATCCTCATCACACCATTTGGTATGCCTATTCTTGATGTTTTCGAGAACTATCCTAATCATCTCGCGGTGCCAATAATGTTTGCATCTTGACTTGTCACTATGAAGGACACATGTTACCGCACGTTTCATTTTATTTATTGACTTGCCACTATGAAGCGATGGTGAATCTAGAAGAAATTTGGAGGGTGGCTTCAATGAACTATTCGCTAAGTCATATCCTAGAGAAAAACTCGTAATAATCATACTAGTGACAATTAGTGTGGATAAGATCAGTAAACCACTTTATGTTTTTCTTACGTAAAATACAAAAATATGTTATTTTAAGCTTTACTATTATCTATTAGCGGTTTTCAAGTTGGTTAAAATTACATGTTGACCTATCAATTAGTGCTATAGAATACAAAGTGCTTAGTTGGATTAGATTTTTCTGAGAATTTGGAATTAGTTGGATTAGCTCTACTTCTATGTTTTATCCTATGGTGTGGATTAGTGCTCTACTTAGATTTTTCTGTCAAGGGACATTTATCTAAAGTGGCAGAGCTTTTCTAGGGTTGGGGTTGGGTGTGTGTGTGGGGGGGGGGGGGGGGCAAAGGCCCCTACTCTACAAAACATCTTAAAGCTATATATATACTACTACCTTCGTCCCAAGGCTTAAGACATATAACTTTTTCAAAAGTCAAACTATTTAAAGTTTGACCAAATTTTTAGAGAAAAATATTAATATTTATAATACGTAACCCATACCCTTTTATACATCATGAAACACATGGTATCTATATAATATAATAGTTCTTGATAGTTTTTTCTAAAAGTTTGGTCAAACTTTACATGACTTGACTTTTCAAAAAAGTTATATGCCTTAAGCCTTGGGATGGAGGGAGTAATATTTATGCTAAAACAATATCCATACTCTAAAAAACATATATATCTTTAATATTTGTGCTAAAAATTCACCTGCTCTAGAAAACACCTTATAGACATATATCTATAATATTTCTACCAATCGCTCTTTATGTACATATGACTATGTAAAAAAATAAGTAGAAAGGTAGATATATTAGACACTGAATTAATAAGAGAATAAATAGTCTTCAAACATATTGACGAGAAGAAGTAAAACAATTGGGAATAAGAAGAAAGATGTTTGTGGAATGGTACAATTATGTGATTGTGTTGTTAGTCTCTAGTGATGAATATATTCACAACCCTATAAAGGCATGTGATGCGGTTTTGTCCTACACACTTCGAGCGGTCAGATTTCGTGTCATCAAGAAAATATAAAAAAATGTTTAAATATTTTTTCGGGAAATATGAGTCAAAGTAGAGCCATGGTAGACTACAACTTAGATTATCTATATTTTTTAAAATAATTTTACAAAACACAAAAAAGTCTTGGATCAGGGCCCTACATCATGGGGGCCCTGGGCGAGTGCCCCTCTGCCCCGTCCTATGGGCCAGCCCTGCCCTTTGAGCTATATCCATGGCTACCATGATATCTTGTTTTCATATTTCAGCAAAAATGGAGGGCATGCTTGAGCCTAACGAAGCCTATCTGATAAATTTGCCCCTGCTATGAGGGACACATTTGTTTGCTTTTTATGTTGTATGTACATTGTTTCTTGTTTTTACCGTGCGGTAGAGATCCAGCGTCTTGTCTCGTCCATGAACCGAAAGTTCATAAAATCTTGCCCAAATTAGCCCGTATTACTTTTTATGAATAGGCATAGTTCACTCGAGTTAGAAATATAGTTATTTATCAGTTGACACTAATTACCGTCCGATCAGGACCTCACACTGCGCGCAATGCAACGTCACCTCATCCTAGATG
Source organism: Avena eriantha (assembly GCA_910589775.1). NCBI lineage: Eukaryota > Viridiplantae > Streptophyta > Magnoliopsida > Poales > Poaceae > Avena > Avena eriantha. The sequence continues at coordinate 503,281,074 of OU342740.1, read as the reverse complement.
CTAGGCAGGCGGATTTTTTTTGTTGAACGCATGGTATCGAACAGAACAGGGATGTCAGAGCTTGAGGCCATTCAAACATTGCGGTTATTTTGCCAGAACAGGCGGTCTTCCCCCTCTCATCTGCAAGTCCTGCTCTAGAGTACTACATGTGAAAACCAATATACCTGCGTACTATTCCACGGGTCTACTTTCTGTGTTTTACTTTTCGTCCTTGCCTTGAAAAGAGCCCTAGCTAGACAATTCATAATTCAACATGCCAAAGATGGAAGTAAACTGTGAAAGTCGGTTGTACTACAACACAGCCACTAGACCCACACGCCGTTTGGCAGAAACCGGCCGTGCGGTTCTGACTCGTTAACCAGCTGCAGCCTGCAGGTGACTGATGATCTAACACCGCACGGGCAAATTCTACATGGAACCTGTCCGATGACCTCGCGTAATTAAAAGTTAGCTGTTGACACGCAGACGACGCCGAATTTATTCCTTATCTTCTTGGACGATGATGGTTCATAATACTCCTTCTGTTTCAAAATATAAGATGTTTTAGCTTTATAAAATATATCTAGACTTCTTTTAGTATTTAGGTTCACTGAGGTTTGGTGTGAATCTACACAGTAAAAAAGTCTAGATATATTTTCTTCACAAAGCTAAAACATCTTATATTTTAAAACGGAGGGAGTAGTACATAGCATGGGCGATCTTAGTAAGAGGTGGAATTTACTCTGAAGAAATTTAGCGACCTTACGTCGGTATATATCAGCTCAGCAACGCTAGTGTACAGCTGGGCATTCACTAAGTATTTATTCTGTAAGGAGTCCGTACGTTTAGCATTTTCGATATCAGCTCGCTCTGTCGGTGGGCAGCCTGGAACTGCTGTTCTCTTACGTTTTGATCCCACGGAAGAAAGGTAACACGTGGTCCAACACAAGGAAACATAAAGGAAGGGACAAGCTTGGAACATATCGGTGTCTAGCTGTAGATTTCCATGAGCGCATCAGGGACATAGCCTGATGGCGTAGTAAGCAGTCCAGCGTCGTTTGTTGACCTGGAGTCTGTTGAGTAGTGCTGACACCTGATATGGACGACTGTTCGTAGGTGCACAATGACGCTTCACGCTAACGTTCTGCTACATTCTTCCTTGCAGCTTTAGAGAGAGAACAAGATTCAGGAAGCTGCAAGGCGGTTGCTCATCAAGTCGGAGAACGCTGTAAAAGGCTGACGGAAGCAAAATTTATTTTATTGTATGGTGCGGTCGGACAAACTTGGGCATGGGCAGCCCGGCCTGGCCCGAAAAAGCCCAACGAACCGGGCTTTTCAGGCCTGGGCTGCAGATCCGAGGCCCGACATCCTCACGGGCCGGGCTCAGAGGAAACGGCAAAATAGGGAAGGGCCCGGCCCGAGGCCCGACAGTCCAAAGGATTTCGCGCATGGCGAGCCGGGCTCGGGTTTAGATTTCAGGCCCGATAGCCGGGCCGGGCAATGCTTGGGCCTGGGATTTGCACATGTGGGCATTGTTAGGCCCGACCCGAAAAATGCCCAGATATAACAGTGCCACGTCAAAGATTGAGTGTATGCTACTACTATCATCTCTCGACATTTATTGTAGTGATACAAGTCTGTTTTTTGCATGCATGGCCATGCCACCACCTAGTATGATACTTCCATTAAAGCTTGGTCATCTAAAAATACATATCTAATGAGAGAGCAACACATGTACACATTATTAATTGTATATATAGACACCGAAGGCGAGGAGGTGTCTTTCATCCCGGAAAGCAAATTAGTGTCCCTTCTAAAAAAAGGAAACAAAAATACTATCGTAAATTTTCTATTTTCTACAAGAGTGTCACAATCTATAATTTGGCCGACCGAAATAAGACATGCATAAGTGTATATATTTCAGTGAAAATCTTAGGTCTCGTTTGATTTAAATAAATCGCATAGGAATTTTGGAGGATTTTACTCCTTAGGAATTTATCCTATGGGATTTGTTTGATTCGTAGGATTAGATCCTTAGGAAATTTTGCCATAGGATTGCATTGTACTATGGTTTAGAGGAAAATTTTCATCCGTTTGTTTTTCTGTGATTCAAACACCATACGAGAAAAAGTCTTGTTGCTTCCAAATACTATTTTTATCATTCCCACATTTTTCTTATCCTATGAATTAAACGTGCCTGTAAAGGTTTGACCACTAATAAATGCGAAAGAATATTGATTTGACCCGTATATATATATATATATAATATTTTGGATTTTTCTTGCAAAATATCTTTGTGTCATACTTTTTTCTTACTAATTGCGTAGGCATATTGTAAGTGAAAACATATTCAAATGCATAGCTCGTGTAACGTCGAACGTGCCTCATATTTTGGGATGACACACCGTACAATTGAATTTTTACATGGTATATAAGTACACGAAATTTCAAAATGAGAATTCAGATGGCTCACATGGAACGAAATACAAGATATTTAGACGAATGATCAGAGAGAATAAATTAAGGGAGATATACAGAGTGTGCATTGGGGCCTTCCTATGAAACGATAAGCATATGAAAACGTTTTACAGAGAATTTCCAACCTCCCAATTATATGATCCAGAGAGCTCTCGTATCATACTTATGAAACTTCTCCAATAACTAGAGTTCTACTCCCTCCGTTCCAAAAAAAATGTCTCAAGTTTGTCTAAACTTGGATGTATCTAGACACTATTTTAGAACGGAGAGAGTACAAAGATTCCTATGTATGGAAAATTCTAGGATTGATAAGGAGTAGAGTGCCCAAGGGCCGGTGTTGTCTTCTCAGCGTATGTTTCACGTCTCAGGTCCTAATTAACTGATGATGATGATTGATGAAGCTCAAATTCATATCTACTCCCTCTATTTTAAAATATAAGATATTTTAGCTTAAAAGTGTGTATCTAGACTTTTTTAGTAAGTATGTTCACTTTAAACCTAGATGAACCTACGCACTAAAAACGGTCTAGATACATTCTATTAAAAAAGTAAAACATCTTTTAAAACGAAGGGAGTATATATCTTCCAATGATCGGTTAGATTCCGGCCGGCACCAGCTAAAAGCTGAGGAAATCAACAATATCGGTCTGTGATGGACTTCTTCGTCCACGTGCGACGTGCAAGCTGACAAATTTCACGTCTCCCCGCACAAAACGGTTATTGACTCGTGACGTTATCTGTTCCGTGCTTGACATGTCCGGCCGGCCGGCTACCTTTAACCAGTCCACAGTCATCAACTCGATCCAGCTTATAGTTTAATCACTTCCGAATCAGATCTTGGTAATCACCCGAGCTCATTATTTTAGCTACACACAGTCTCTGGGGAGCCGCCACGTGTACACGTTGACCGTTGATTATCATGTGAATTAGCATGTTCTCGTAGTTGAGTACCAGTAGATACTAGACTATCTGCAGATCTGCAACGTGGCGCAGAAGTGCCATGTACGTAAAATGGGGAGATCGACAAAACCCTAATGTTCAAAAGGGTAAGTGCACTGTTGAAATTTTCTACAGCGCAAATGTGCACATGTGCCCGCGTGATGTGATAGCAGAATCGGTACCAAGTACTGTTCGCTGCGATCAATTCTACTTTTGACTTGGAAATGGATAAGATGGAACGCACCACAAGTCCATGGAGGGGCCTGGGGTCAATGCTCAAGCAATCTAGAAACGCACATTGAGTGTAATATACGAGAGCTCAGTTTCTGTGTCTATACAAGCTGTCCCCTCTTTTAAATTCACGAAACTGAAAACACAGAACGGTCAGGATTGACCGATACATCTCTCTTTTATTACGGATAGCTAAAGAGCGCCAATATTCACATTCAGGTAATCGTCTTAAAATAGAAGTACAGAAGTGTAAAAAGTAGCTATGCTGATTTGTAGCGAAAACAACCCGGGTGTCTAGCATAAGAATAACAACTTGATCGATTATTTCTTTCAAATTAATTAAGGGGCTTAGGAAGTAGGGTAAGAGCTTGTGTACACATCATTCCCAGAGGGCCCCCGCGTCGCTCTGCTCTCAGACGACACGAGCGGCGATGAAACCCTAGCCTTCGAGTGACTCCCCACCCTCCTTCCCTCCATTGCCACCGCTAGAGGCACCCATTGGGAAGCTGTCGCATGGCTGACAAGGACAGTGGTGGTAAGGATCTTGCTGCTCTGTTTTCTGTTAGAGAGCTTTGGCCCCTCGGGCGACGACCTTGTGGGGTGAGTGGCGTCGGTCCTGCCAGCGGGAGACGCTCACCGGCGTTGTAGGACGTCCTCCTCGGTCGCATGGGCGGCGAGAGACGGTGGGCGGGGGTCGCACGGTGGAGGTTGCCCTGTTGATATCATGTCCAGAACTGAAGATGGCGACCTATGCGCAGTTCTCATCCCTTAAGCTCTGACTCTTGCGGATCTAGAGCCTACGAGGTGGTGGGGTTAGGGCTCTGTCTAGGATAGTTCTTTGGTCAACGGTGGAAGCCATGATGTCGACGACGTCATAGATGACGTCTTCCTCCTTGGGGGTGACGTCGAGGTACATCCCCTTCCCCTCCTTCCTATGCCCGGGTGAAAACCCCAAATCCTTGGATTGGGCAGCGATGGCATTCTAGCATTATTCCCTTCTTGAAGGCGTCATCTTGGGTCTACCAGAAGGTGTTCGTGCTACGTGTGTTTTGTGGCATGCCTGCAGATGTGTGCTCTCAAGGCGATGTAGTGTGGTGGTCGGTCAAATCCCTGTGGTCTGTCCTTTCATGGCGACAATTGCCATCTCCTTGTCGTATCTTCTCTAGAGTTCTTGTCCTAAAGCTTGCGTCTCGTTCGGTTGATTGGTAATGTGGCCGACGACCCTGTTCGTGTGTAGCTCGTGTGCAGAGGTGTTCGTGCTCAGTGCTCTCTTGATTGGCAACTCGTCCTCTGTTCCTCATCCGTGCTCTAGGGTGAGCTGTTGTTGCTCATATGTGCTCTAGGGTGAGCTGCTCTTCCTCTCAATGGTGCGAGGCCCTTTGAACTAGGGAGAGAAGATAGGGGCCTTCTTCGGAGGTAGAGATGGATGGGACATCGTCGATAACGAGCTAGGAGTTAACGAAGGCTGGATCTTTTTCTGGTGACGGGTTTATCTTTTCGGCAGCCTCTCCTATCTTCTCAGCATGCCGATGGTTGAAGTCCTCGAAGACCAAGCTGTATTTTCCATTTATCCTTTACTTGCTTGTTGTTTGATGCATGTAAGTTGTTCAACACCATGTACCTTAGGCTACGGTCTCCAGTTAAGCGGCTTAAGATAAGATGAGATGTCTACAAAAAATGGATCACACTAAGAACAAAAACAATGGGTTATAACCGTATAACCTCACCCGTCGATAGCGAGGCGTCCGTGGTGATTTCGTCAATCTCAAGACCCGCTCCGCCGACTCAGTTTTTCAGAGATGCTCATAGAGATAGGGTGTGCGTGTGTCCGTTCATATGGGTGGTATTATGTACGATTGTAAGCATACCGTGTTTCTAAAAAGAAAAGGTTATAACCCGTATAACCTCACATCATTCAATATACACCAACGTATATCACATCATTTTTTATTCTTTATTGGATTTTTTTTTGCGAAACTATTCTTTACGAGATCGAACTCCATGATTCTGTGTATAACACAGATCACATCATCACCTGAAGGTGTTTCAGCCGAATCATGCGGTTGTCTAACTAAAACCGGCTTATTGGCTAACTACCCCACCTCAATGAATCACAGTAATTATCCGTCTCTTAACTAACCGTCAGCTGTGGGAACCCCAACGTCGGGTGCGGCGACATGCCATCGAGCAAGGCATCCCAGTCCTGCTCCCAGCCGGAGCTCGACGGCGTCGGAGGGAGCCCTCCCTCCGGCATCGTGGCCGACGACGTCATCGTCGTCGAAGACGCTGTCCCCGTCGACATGGACGAGGTCGTGCCCCATGACACCTGGGCGGACGACGGCGACGGAGCTTCGGTCTTCACGGCCTTGTTTATCACCACCCCGACCACCTCGACGTCCGGGTCCTCCTCCTGTGATCTCTTCCGTTTGTTCGTCGCGCCGGCGGCGGCCTCCTGCGACGCGGGAGAGGGTGGCGCCCACAGCTCGGCGCCGCGGGTGCCGACCTCGTTGGGGAAGTTGAGAATGGCTTTGGCGCCGCGCATCCGGAAGGCGGCACGGTCGTAGGCGCGCGCGGCCTCCCTGGAGGTGTCGTAGGTGCCGAGCCACACGCGGGAGCCCCGCCGCTTCGGGTCGCGGATCTCCGCCGCGTACTTGCCCCACGGACGCTGCCGCACGCCGCGGTACTTGCGGAAGTCATCCTCTGCCGCCGCTGGCGCGGCAGCAGCACCAGCCCACCCGAACGCGCCCGGTCCGGCCGGCATGGAGATGGGCAGCGCCGATGGCGGCGCCCTCCTTACAGTAGACGGTTCTCCCCCGAACTGTATCAGCACCGGCTCCGGCGCACGGGACGCCACCTCGACGACGTCCGCGGCTGGAACACAGCTCACGTACTCGTTCGCTAGGTCGATGCAACCTTGCATCATCAGCTGCTGCGGGAAGAACGACATGGGCTGGTACCGTGCCGGTTCGGATGTGGAAGGTGGCAGCACGGGGTTGGTGACGTCATCGTAGAAAGGACCCTGACTAGATGCCGTCACCGGGACACCACCGTCGCCGCCGAGGAGGTGCTCGCGGATGAGGTCGAGGGCGAAGTCGTCGACTTCGCCGGCGAACTCCATGCTGCTTAATTGGCAGCCTTTCGTGGTGGCCGTCGAACAAAGGAGAGGAGGATGGTACACGATAAAGAACTCGATGCCAGTGCCAGAGATTTGCGTGTTTCGTTTCCCTGAGTTGTACTAGCCTTGTTGGAGTTTGTTGAGGACAAAGCAATGGTGGTGGCGCACGTACTTGTAGGCGGCAGCTAGCCACGAAAATCTAACGAGATGGGAAGAAGGCCTGTGATTCCAGGCTCGACCGCTCGGTCATCTGATTTGACCAGCACAACTTTATGCGGTTTTTTGCGGGTCCCACTTTGGGGCTTCAAGGTCGTTGTCGATCTCGTCACTTGCTGTGGAATGGATTCAAGAAGCTGTGCTGTAAAGCAGTAGTGGATTGTGCACCGCCGACCGCTTCCAGTTCAATTTTGCTGCGTTGAGATGTTTTCGGTTTGTTACAAATTTACGTGCTAGATGGTCACCACGTTCTATGAATTTTGTGGTTATTTTCCCTTTTCAAACGTATAGTTATATATAGTTGATAAAATACAAATCTGAAAGTCCCCACCCCCGGTATCGTCCTGCTCGTGGTGACCCAGGACAACCCTAGCCCTGCCGCCGTTCCTCCCCACATGCCATCCTTGTTGTTGTTGAAGTCGGTTTTGTCTCCAATGGCGTTGTTCCCGCTCCAAAGGGTTGGGTGTCCACTGGCCGATGCTCGAATGCACGGTGGAGATTGGGAACCAATGGTGCCAACCCTGATCTCGAGGCTGCAGAGAGCTACGGTTGTGTGGACGATGCAACAGATGGATCTGGAGATGGCAATGGTCTGTTGATCTGAGCGCACTGACCACATAGCTTTGTCTTTCTAGCATCGCAACGAAATGTGTCATCAATTGCGTAGCGGTAGGCTTCCTAGTCCGAAAGCAATGCGGTTCCGGCGAGTTTGTGAGGTGAGCCCCGTGTCTCAAGACCTAGTTTGATGATCCCACTCCCGAGGTGTCCCATGAGGTGGTCTGTGACATCCCGCCTAACCAGTTGTTTGTATTGATGAGAGATGTCCCTTTGTCGGCAATTCAACATTGGAGTGGATCGAAGGTGGTGTGACTATTTCCATGAGCAAGAATGCATAATGGTGAGGCCCTCAACCTGCTTCTGACGTCTTCTCCAGCGTAGTGTGAGGATCGCGAGTTCTCTTAGTGTCGGGATCCGGCTTACGAGAAATCATCGGCTGGTAAAGGAGTTGCTAGATATCGTCCTCCTCGAAAATTTCATGATTTAGGAAAGGGTTCATTTTTTCAATATGTTGTTTAAATGTTTAGTGCAGGTCCCAGTTTGGGGTCGTTGTCGATCCCGTCACTCACCGTCCAATGGTTAATTTCAAGATGCTGCACTTTCGAGCAGTAGTGGGATTCTTCCCTCGATCGGAATTTTTCTTTTTGCTGCAGGGATGTTCGGTTAGTTTTTCTTTTGAGTAGGAGATGTTGAGTTAGTTAATTAACCTCCTAGTTAATTAGCTGGTCACCGGGTAGTGAGAATTTAGTGGGAATTTTCCTTGCCAAACATATATTATATACAGGCAAGTAGTTGATATTTGGACTTACGACAAATATTTTTGCGGGCGGACTTGCGACATTTGATGAGTTATGAAACGGATCAAATTTCCAGAGTCGTGTCAAGGAAGAGCATACACATCCATGCTAAAAAAAATTAAACAATACATTTTTTTAATGAATTTCACGAATATTACGCAAAAAAGAATTTACATATGTAGCACACCGTCATATTTTGAACAAACGACCCGCGTCAGGTCGTTTTTTGAAAAAACGACAGCCCATGTCGTTTGTTGAAAAAACGACCAGCGGCTGACATGATCGGCTGGCAGCTGGTCCTTTTTGAAAAAACGACAATCCCAAATCGTTTTTTAAAAAGACGACGCAGCGTGTCAGTTATTGAAAAGCAGACGGTTGCATGGATCATACACACTACGTTAGGCTAATCCAGTCGTTTAAAGTTTATCGCCCGCCGGTAGAATCCCGCCACTTTTTTGCGCCGTTCTTTTCCCCGCCAGTATTTCTCCTGCCATCCTTTTGCGTCGTTTATCTCCCGCCATCTCTTCCCGCCAGTATTTGTCCCTTCACTTTTTTCGCGTCGTTTCTCTCCCGCCACTTCTTCCCGCTGTTTTCTCCTGCCAATTCTTCTCGCCGTTTCTCTCCCGCCACTTGTTCCCGCTGTTTTCTCCCGCTAATTTCTACTAGTTGCCTCTATAAATACTGGCACCGAGATGGTATCTCTCCATCCCGTTATTCCTCTATTTCTCCCATTTCCTTCCCCTCTCCATCATGAGTGTGCCATGTTCGGACCCCGAGTATAGGCCTACGAAGACGAAAGATGCCAGGTTGCCGCAAGGGGTGACACACGAGCGTTGTTGGTGCGGCCATCTCGCAAAGGTCAAGGAGTTGATCGATTTCTCCACCTGCATGGGCATGAAGTTTTTCATGTGTCCCAACTACGACGTAAGCCTGCCCCGGCAAGCAAGTTCGTCGTACGAGAGGCCTCCGGTATGTTCCCAGAGCATGGTTAATATGAACCATTCATGTTATTATGAGTTCTTTTATTCATTCCATTGATTTGCTTGCAGTCTCCTCCTCCACTTTGCAAGTGGTACCATTGGAATGACACCGAGCAGCCAGCCTGGGCGAAGAAAGAATGTCATGACAGGAACCGAGCTGCGTGGGCTGCCTTTCATGAAGAGGAACGCGCTGAAAGGATGGCCGAAGAGGCGAAGAAGGAACGGGAGAGAGAAATGAAAGAATTCCGAGCAGAGAAAGCTCAAAACCGCGAGCTGAACAGGAAGAGAAGGGAGGAAGAGAAGGCAATCCGCGAGCGCCAGGAAGAGGTGCGCAAGGAGGCCCGTGAGGCGGAAAGGAAGAGATTAAGAGAAAGAGCTACCGAGGCGCGGGCGGCAGGAGAACGTGGGGACAAGACCGGGAAGTACCCGCGCTGGATTCAGGGAAGGTAGACGTATGTCTCAGTACCGATGTATCTTAATTCATGTTGTAGTGTCCTGATGTAACTTCATTTCAGTTGTAGTGTCCCGATGTATCTTAATTTCAGTTGCAGTGTCTTGATGTAACTTCCTTTCAGTTATAGTGTCTTGATGTATCTTCATTTTAGTTATAGTGTTGTGATGTATCCTTAATTCAACATGCCAGACCAATGTTGCTTTCCATCAAAAAACATTCCCGCCAAAATGCTTCCCGCCTGAATGTTTCCTGCCATAATGCTTTCCGCCAAAATATCTCCCGCCAAAATCTTTCCCGCCAAAATGCTTCCCGCCATAATATTACCCTATAAAAACCCCTCCTCACGCAGTTGTTTAAGCAGCAGCCACCCCGTTTTAGCCAGTATGTTTCCCTATGATCGCAGTTTCGTGCCAGACATGTCCGTCGACCTTTTTCATTTGGCTAGGAACTTTACGATAGACAACAATCCAACCCCATTGGAGAAACTAATTGGTAGTGATTGTCTCCTCACTGAGCTACGTGAGGGATTGCGTAGGAAAGGGTGGCCGAAGAGGACTCCAGAGGAGATACGGCAAGAGCTACTTCGGATGAATGCTAGGTGGAGCAAGCAAAGAATGAAGGGGCAAGGCAGCAGAACATCACGCTCCCTTGGATTTGGATAGAAGAGAGTGAAGATGAAGATGATATATTCATGACGCCTGCCGTTGGGACTAAGTGGAGAGCTGAGTGGGACGAAAGGCAGGCCAAGAAGAGGGGTAAAGACGAGGCATCGTCAAAGGGTAAGGGCAAGCCATCATCGGTCGAGGCATCGTCGAAGGGTAAGGGCAAGAGGAACAATGACAAGCTAGAAGAGAGTGAAGATGAAGATGATATATTCATGACGCCTGCCGTTGGGACTAAGTGGAGAGCTGAGTGGGACGAAAGGCAGGCCAAGAAGAAGGGTAAAGACGAGGCATCGTCAAAGGATAAGGGCAAGAAGAGCAGGCCATGAAGAAGGCATCGTGGAAGTGTAAGGGCATAGTCGTAGGGATAGAGAGCGCTCTTATTTATTTACCGCAAGTTATGTTGAACTGTGTTGCAAGCTATGCTATAGTGTTTGTCGAATAAAAAATGTGTCTCATACATAGACAGATAACTAGACCGATACAAGATACAAGTCTCATACATAGATAGATAACTAGACCGATACAAGATACAAGTCTCATACATAGACAGATAACTAGACTGATACAAGATACAAGTCCCATACATAGACAGATAACTAGACCGATACAAGATACATAGATAGATACGCAGACAGATACATAGATAGATATCACTGCCACCGGTCACGAGGTTGCCCTGGCGTCGGTGTACCCCATCCGCACCTTCTAGGAGGCACCACATTGTGGGGAGGTAGAGTTGACCCGTCACCCTGCGTCTGTGTATCCTGTGTGGGGATAGGTGGTGGAGTCCTGAGTCTGCTGCATCTCCTGAGTCTGCTGCGTCCGATACAGTCCAAACCAGTCAACCTGATCCTGATGAGTCTGCTGATCCTCCTCATTAGTCGCCCACGAACCCATTGAGGACATGCTTGGGTCTCCATATCCTCCTGCCATGTAAAAATATTAAGTACTCAACGATTATACACTACATGTAACCAAAATAGATAGGAAAATGCGTACCCTCAGGACGATAGCCCATGAATGGGACTTGCGGCTGCTGCTGGTGCCACTGGTCGAAAGTAAGCTGCGGCTGCTGCTGCCACTGGTCGAAAGTAAACTGCGGCTTCTGCTGCCACGCCGATCCTCCAGCCTGGTCTGGGGGTGGTGCTCTCGGTGTCTCCTGCTACTGCTGCCACGCTTAGCCTCCAGCCTGGTCTGGGGGTGGTGCTCTCGGTGTCTCCTGCTGTGAGATCCGTGGACGAGGCCCGTGGCGGATAGGTGAAGTGGGTGTCTCCTGATGTGAGCCTCGGAGTAGTGTCTGGTCTGCACGTGGGGTGCGCTCCTGCGTGGAGTGACGTGGTGGGCGAGCCTGCATGGAGCGACGCGGCGGGCCCTCCCCCATGGAGTGACGAGGTGGACGTTGTGCTGCTCGGTGCTGAATGACGTCTGAAACGTTCGTGCACGTGATGATCGCATAGATACTCTGTAGTCTTTCCTGTACACGCCTTACGAAGGACTGAACTCCTTGACGTGGTAGTAGAAGAGGAGCGGACGAGAGAGAACGTCCCCACTGATTCACTTTATTCTGTAGCTCCCATGTCATATCGGCCTGCATTTGTATAGTGGATAAGTATACATTATATAGGCTACCAGGTGCAATGACGAAGAAAAGTGTATTTACCGCTGATTGTCTGGGCTCCATAGTCGACTGGCTAGGGTATCTTTCATCATCATGTGCGTGGTGGATGGGACGCAATCGTGTCATGCTCATGTACCTCTGTAAGTATGCACGGAATAGCTCCATATCACACGCAGGAGCGGTCCACACGTCAGTTGTTGCATTCTGCCAACCATTGATATAAGTATTAACCCATTGAAGCCACTAATTTGCACTTCTTTTAGTACCCTTCCGAGAGTACCTGCAGTTAGATTTTGTAAGTACACAATCGGTGTAAAATTATAGATACATAATATATTAACTTACATATGCACGTCCGATGAAAGGGGTGCCTTCGGACATGGAGGATCTACCATCTGGCGAAGACCGAATTGCCTCATGACCCTCTGTTGAGACATCTCCTCCACCTGACAATCGAAGATGATCTTCGATTTAGTGAGCCAGTAGTCTCATCTCTACGACATATAATAGATAACCCGCCGGGATATCTTGCGGCTGCCTCAGCTGTGGTGTACGGCTCCCAAATCACTGATTCCTCCTTCAACGTGTCGAACTGCTCGCTGAACGCCGGGTAGCAGCGGATTACTTGTTCTCCCGCGAAACGACACTATTGGATTAAATAGTTGTTAGTTTCCTTCGTAGTGCAATATGGACCATGCAATTAACAGAACCTTTTAACTTACCTTGCGTCGTGTTCAATGTGTACCGAATGTAGGCATGTCAATTCTCTCGTGGTCAAACAGCATATCAGACTCATAGACAACGGGTTGCTCTCCTTGGACGATTACCGCTTGATTTTTTGCTACATCCGGGCGGCCAATATGGAACCTCTCCCATGACCACAGCTGCAGCAACAATGGGCATCCTAGCAAGGTAGATTTTTCCTTGGTTAGCGTATAGCCCGTGCACATACCTCGGTATGTTGCTGCTAAGACAGCAGACCCCTAACTCCATTGGGTGATGTCGTTCTGGCATATCGCCTCCGCGATCTCTCTAGCATAGCGGATGTAGTGTGCACTGATGGTTGAGACGTGGTTCTCGGCGAACATCACCTTCCCAAGTAGCCACAATAAGTACGCCTCAAGGCTGCGCGTAATTTGTGGCTCAGTCATCAGAACACCTGGGTACCCGAACCTCTGTATCTGCATTGGTTAATAGAACAAGTTTTAGCATCGTGTGATATGAAAATAGGTGTGTCAAATACGAAGATATTTAGTAGCAAACGAACCTGATAGTTCTGCAACCAATCAAATTTGGGCCCATGATTTTCATACGTGAACTCTGGAACTCCTTCACGAATGGTTCCATACGAATTACAAATTTAAAACATGGTTCCATACGAATTACAAATTTAAAATATGGTTCCATACGAATTACAAATTTAAAACATGGTTCTATACGAATTACAAATTTAAAACATGGTTCCATACGAATTACAAAATTTAAAACATGGTTCCATACAAATTACAAATTTAAAACTAGTTTCTTCCTCTGCCTCTTGTTCCTCGCCTGCCACGTCTGCCACGTCCACGAGGAGCCACTCCTCTAGTCCCGAAGATATGGCAATTGGTGTCTCTATGACCAAAATGATTACATATAAAACATTGTCTAGTAGGGCATCCGGCTTCAGATTCATCCATATCATTACGGATCCGAACACATTGTCGCCTTCCTCTGCCTGTCAGCATTAGTTCAGGATCTGGGATGTAAATCCTTTCACCGGGGTTTACTTTTTTTAAATTGCCTCATGCTCTATATCCCATCATCTCGCCAGTCCATGTATTGATCACCGACTCCTTAAGAAAATAAGGAGACACAAACGATCTCGCATCCATTCCTAACCGTCCGCACGCAGCAAGTACATGAGAGCAAGGCAGATGCAGCAGCTTGGGTTTGTTGCAGGTACACTCACACGTCGGCCAAGCCTTATTGCCTATCCTCACCTCTTGTGTCTTTACCTCTTCTCCAGATCCGATCTTGTTGAAAGGGAGGCGAACCTGAAATCTTTGTTCTTGATTACCGATGGCGACGACGTGCATAGACCGAGCCTTTTCCATTTTGGCATTCATGTAATCCATTATCTTTGAACAGTACCTCGTGTTTGGGTTGTTGATGATATGCATCTGAGCAAGCTGAAGTCTGTCTCTGAAGTACTTCAACGTTCCGGTGAAAATACACTCCACAATAGCTGTTAATGGCAGAGCCATGCTTCCTCTCAAGACGAAGTTGTAAATTTCGGCAAGATTTGTAGTCATGACGCCAAACCTAGCACCATGAGTGTCGTGCAATAGAGACCACCTCTCCACATGCTCGTGCTCTATCCATTCCTGAAAATTCTTAATCCGTCTGCCAGGCCTCCTCCTAGTACCGGGTTGGTCAAATCCCGGCAAATCGCAAAGAGCAATTGGTTCTTCCTCGGGTGGTGCTGCTCCAGCTACTGTCTGTGTAGCTACCGCGGCTGCATGAGCCGCCACAGCTGCTGCTCTAGCTGCTCTCCTCTGCCTAACATGTTTTTTTGTGAATTCATCCAGATAGGCCCGACACTTGATATACTTCCACTCCTGGTTCTGCTTGCAAAGCTTCTTGAATAGGTTCATCAGGGCCTTGTTCCTGAACTGTAAGAAAAAGTTAGCCCCTAGATGCCACATGCACCAACGACTCTGCATGTCTAGCCATGGAGTTGGTTCATCTGGAGCAGGCTGAGTCAGCTTCCTTATCACGCTGAGTATACCCGGATGCCTATCATGTAGGACGCATACATTCGGTACATCCCTCACAACTGATATCTTCAGCTGCCTAAAAAACCATATCTAACTCTCAGTGTTCTCGCTCTCCACGAAAGCAAATGCAAGTGGAACAACTTGATTGTTCCCGTCTTGACCTATGGCAGTCAAGATCTGGCCCCTGTACTTGCCAGTGAGAAATGTTCCATCTACACAAATGACTGGTCGACAGTGAGTGAAAGCTTCTATGCAAATAGCAAATGAGAAGAACACTTGATGAAGCACCCTCAAATTGGGTTCTTGAGGCAATGTTAAGTGTTGGATGTCGAGGTATGTGCCTGGATTCCTAGCCTGCAGTGTCTGGAGCATCCGAACAACACAGTCGTATCCATCTCGAAACGAACCAAATCTTGTCTCCAGTGCCCTCTGCTTAGTCCTCCAAGCCTTTCCGTAAGATATATTGTAGCGAAATCTGATGGCAACTTTGTTGATGATAGCTTTCACCACCATGGCTTTGGTCTCCACTATCTCAGTGTATAACAGTCTAGCCAGGAGGGTTGACGTGAGATTTACGATGGTCTTGCAGGACATTGTCAAGTTGACATGTGTGCTGCACAACATCGCTAACCTTCCAGTTGGTGCCATATCGAGGAACATGGGCATGAACCCTGGCAGGACACCCAGCTACCTCGCAAACCAAAGTCAAATATTGTTGGGATGATACCTTTGTTTTGAAAACCCGCTGCGTGGACAATATCCACTCAACGATTGCTTCCTGTAGATGCCTCTTGCTAGGATATAATGAACCAATGGAGATGTTGTTGGCGTGATAGTGCCACGAGGAATCATGCCCATCGTTCACATTCATTGCTGCTGTGTGGTCTTGATTCCATGATGCCGGAATAGGTTGGTCCTCTTGATCAGACTCAGCGGAATCATAAGAGCTATCACTGTACCCTTCTGAATCTTCGGCTTCCATCTGATCCTGCAACCAACCGTCGTGTATCTCGTCCTCATCGACCTCACCACTGAAAATATATTCTCATGTCCCTTGACTACCTTCAGCTGATTCATGTCCAGTGTGTGCAAAACTACTCTGACCAGGTTCATAACTACCTCCATCGGTGTGTGCATAACTACTCTGACCAGGTTCATAATCACCACCGCCATCTTGGCCTTGACTGCTCTGGTCATCATAGTAGCCACCGCCACCTCCGTCTTTGGCTTGACTGCTTTGCTCATGATCATAACCACCACCAGCATGGTGTGTCTGACTACTCTGGCCCTGATCATAAACAGGCTCTTTCGCCACAGGAAGCACTAAGACACTGGGGTTAACTATCCTATGTAGACAGGCTTTCACCCATTTGACCCATTTAGCTTGCTCTTCTATCGGTCTAAAAAAATCAGGTTTAATCCTTGACTTTGTCCATAATACATGCACACCGACAGTATGGGTGGGAGGGAGCCCTAAATGAGCACATAACCAATCTTTCAACTCAATAATGGGGATGGTTTTAGGATCCTGGAGCACTTCATCAATACAATAAAAATCGCTCAAATCAACTCCATTCTGGTTTGTTTTGACGACACCGTCACCATAGTAGAACCTAAACACTACATTATTTGACATAACTTCTGGCCTAAAAAAATACTACAATTTGTCAAATGCCCATACAGTGGCAGATTTTAGCAAAAAAATATACTAATATTCCTATAGCCGAATAATCTTGCATAGCCCGCAAATATAATTATAATCCTATAGCCGAATAATCTAGCAGCTAACCAACCGCATCCAACACTACAGATGAAATAAAACTACACATATGACTACAGTTAGCAAGAAATTAGGGTTTACCCTTGAAGCGTGAGAAATCCTGCCGTGCAGCTGCCTCCACTCAACGGATCAACAACCTCCACTCAAGAACATGCCTCCACTCAAGCTGCACCACCAACCTCCACCATAGCCATTGCCCCTCAAGAACACCACGAAATCCCCTCAAAAAAGCCTCAAATCACCTCACCAGATTATCCCATTAGTAGATCGGGACTATACTAACTGTCTAATGTGTTTCAGCAGCAGATATTGGTGGAAAACAGGGCAAAAGATTGCTCCAAATTGGTGCTCTTCGCGTGGGCAGAAGACCGGATGAACACGAGAGAGAAGGAGGAAGAAGAATGCGCCGGCACGGGGCTGGCTGGGCGCGGTGCGGGGATAAGTAGGGAGCCGGTCGTTGCATCGAAAAACGACACCGTCTCGTCGTTGTCTCGAAGGACGACACACCGGTCGGCCGTTGCACGAAAAGACGAGCCTGTCTCGTCGTCTTACCGTCCGATGCGCGCGCTGTCCGCCTGCAGCCCGGCAAGGTGGGGTCCGCCGCGGCCCTTTCGGCGCCTCAAAAGACGGCCCGCGCAGGCCGTCTCGTCAAACAACGACTCGAGCACGTCGTTTGTTCAAAAAATGACAGTGCATTAGATCCGAAAATTCCTTTTTTGCGTAATATTCGTGAATTTATTAAAAAAAATATTATTTAAAAAAATAGCCACATCCATGACAAGAGCTTGGACCATTCCGCTCATACTTTACCAGAAATTCAATAGGACGGACGGAAAAGCAATTGCCTACATACCAGCTTGGCATGAACCATTGCGTCATTCATTTTCGCTCTTTCTCCTTTCTTGCCGTAGTGTCAGTCTTATATTTCAGCTTGGTTAGCCTACCCTAACTACGTACTAAGACTCCAAGAGATTTCGAGGAAGATGCTCACGCCCGATCACCATTGGTGTGGATCGATAGCCCCTAGAGTGGCAACACAGGTGCACGTGCAGAAGCAATTAATAGAATTTGGGACAGACGAGTTACTAGCACGCCACGCCTAGCGCTCCTAAATCGACACGTACGCGTGTGGGCGCGATGGTACGCAGCGCATGTACACTTGAATAGCGCATGGCGCGATAGAACCATATGCCAGCTCGCTGCGCCATGGAGATCAATGCACGTGGACGCGGCCTAGCATCACTGCCTCGTCCGTAGACCGCAGCATCTTTACTATTAAAGGAGGAGACGACATGATCGTTGGTATACGTACGTCGTCCTTCTGCCTCCTGTTCTAAAAAACCAGAGAAACCATCTCTCTCATGTGAAAAAACCCGAAAAAACCGTGTAAACCTCCCAGCCGAGTAACCCCACGCTAGCACGTTCTTCTCTCCTCTCGCACAGGAAAAAACTTCCCCATCCATCCATGATTCCATGCCGCGTCGTCGATGCGCCACCCAGCTCCCGTCCCTATCTCGCCACACCTCCACTGTACCGTGCGCTGCACCGCCAATTCCGACCTTCACCGCCGTTCCCCGTGTCTCCTGGCTCATTCCTAGCCACGTTGCCTTCCCATCTGGCACGATCAGCTCGATCCATGACAACTGCTGATGCAGATCGTGGAGCTAGCAGATTGTGGAGGTCGTGCTGGTTACCTCCTCTCCCAATAAGAAAAGGTCCGAACCCTCATATTCTCATCCCTCCAGTCTGGCAACAGTCGCCCGCCGATGCTCCATGCCGTGCCTCCGACGCTCCGTCCCGCTCCCTTCCCCCGCCTTGCTATATCTGTAGTCCAGCGTGCCGCGCCCTTGGACTGGACCATCATGTACTATGTCCTCGCCATGCCCGTGCTCCACGACGGCAGCAACTTGTGGACATAAGAGGGTTCTGGCCAGAGCCGCTGGAGGAGACGACCAAGGGCGCGCACCTCCTCCCCGCTGCCAACTCCCTCAACGGTATCTAGGTGGTCCAAGTTAGCATGTTGCTCAAATCTAAATAGTGCTCCTGTCATAGTGCTGCTGAACTTCAGAAATCATTTCAAGATGTTGCTAAAATCTCGATTCAAAGATGTTGAAATGAGAGAAAATTCGTGAGTTGTGATGTTTAAATGCTGCAAGCTGCTCGAGGGTAATGTAGTACAACGATTCCTGCTGTAGCTTATGCTAGATTTAGTTAGGATATATATCCTTCTCTTCCTGACAATTAATTGGCTCTCTGATAATGTACAACGGATGGTAGCATAGGACTTTAATCTTGGATTCTGTAGACACCAAATAGTGTTTACCATTAGCAATGTACCTACAATAAAATGACTAAATGAGCTTTTGCTGGATGAATAGAGAGTGAATTTGTGAACAAGATGAGAGAGTGTATTAGCTCGTTACTATCTATGGTGGCATTTTGGTACTGCTAAAAGATGTCTTTGAGGATAGATCAGATATTGTCACAAGGGTGTTAACTAATAATTAATATACAAATCATTTGATTGTCATATGAGTTTTCACTTGTGATCTTTTTTACCTGCTCGAGGGTCCTACAACATTATTAGCAATTTTAAAATCATGCGCCCCACTGATTGTAATAGCAATTCTTTTCATTTGTGATATTTATATGTTTTCTGCAGAGACTAGGCTCAAGGGACTTGGGAAGCTCAAATGAAGAAATCTGTTATTTACATAAGTGGGTTTACTATTGATTGGTTCCCGAGGAAAAAGGCTGAAAAATATTTGAACATAAAGATAGAGCGTTTTCAGGTACTTAATTGATAGTGCAAAATGTTTCACTATGCTTGGGTGATATGTAGTGTTTTCCTTGTACTAACTTATAGCTGTCATGACCTTATTTTATCCTTCATCTCCTAGAGTAGTTTTTTAATTGTAGACAAACTTGTCTAATAGAGAAGGCTACATACTCAATAGGAGCTACAAGATCAATTAGAACTTTACAAGTAGAGCTCCGCATCAACTATGTGCTTGATCGTGTGAGGATACACTAAGAAAACAAATGTGTGTTTGGGAAGCTCAGTTTCAAACTGTGATTAAGTCGACACGTCCCAGTTCAAGAAATCTATGATTCACATAATTGGTTAATCTATTGATTAGTTCCCTCATAGAAAGACCGAATCATACTTAAAGAGACAAAACGTTCACTATTCTTTGGTGATATTTCTCTAGAGTATGCTACTTTTGAGACATCCATTGGTTACAAATCTTGATTACCCAAAACTGGGTTTTATTTGTTACTTCTGGTTATGCCATTAACTTAGACACCTTCTTATGTGCAATTAATTGGGATATGAGATTTAAGTCTGATAAGATTTTAGCCCTTTTGATCTATGTATTTAGTTATTCTCGCCCTCGGACCAAGTAAAATGAATTTAATCAGCACATGAGAATAAATTTCGTATTTGGATGTGGGCATGAGGCAATGAGGAAATTAGCACGAGAATGGAACTGTTTTCTTTTGGGTGTTGTCTGCTGATCCTTTGTTCCGGTGTTATGCAGAGTCAGGGACTCAAGGTCCGCTTCTGATTTTCTGAATATGCAAGGGGGGAAGAAGGTAGACGACTGTTATGCCGGACCGGAGTTCTGAAGATTAATAGATAAACCGCTGTCAGTTATTTTCTGGGTGTGAGTCGGGGAGTCAAAGGCTTCTACAACAACTATAGCGACTGCCTTCTAATCCTCCAGCGGCGGTGATATAAAGAAGCAATATGTGAGATTATTGTTAATTAATGATTCCATCCAACTTATAGGGAGAATTGCACCAAGTTTGTACGTCTTCACAATGTGCAGGTTCTTGCCGGTGATTGTTGGAGCCAAAAAATGCATCGATCTCTTGTAGTATTTCAATATTACCATATTCTGTTGCATCGATAGTATATTTGCTTTCTTCCGATGTAAGCCCATAATGCCTAATGCTCTCTATTATCCCTATATTTTCCAGTTACATATCCTAATTCAGAAAACTGACATGGATTATTGGTCTCACACGCTCTCCTTGTCTGTGCAGCCGAGGCTGAAGAACGGGCCAAGCTTGATACATGAAATTCATCATGGGAAGAGAAAATTCGAGCATGTCGTTGAACAACAGGTTTGATGCACATTTAAGATGCTAAACACGGTGTATATATATGAAACTTTTCTTTGCTTTCCCTGCATATATATTGAACTTAACACTCACCCATACTACTACAGTTTGTGCATTTTCAGTATAAAAACCTAACTTATCATCATACATGGAGATCAAGTGAATCGATGACATCTTCAATGATATTGTTACTGACGGACCATAGTACGAGGCTGCATCAAGATTCACTCATCTTATCCAGATGGTAATCCTTCCCTCTTCTACTACAGTTCTTCTACCAGTTCAATGTAAATTTCTGAGCTTCATTATTTGACGTGAACGACAACAAAACTATTGTCATGTTAGTTGAGAAAATATTGAAGGTAAAGGTAAATGAAGGCTATCTGGATTCTAGCCGATGCCGCAAATGAATGGAAGACTGACTCTTGGGACTAATGATGTTTTTGTTTTGATTTCCTGAGTGCTAGCTAAGTTGCAGCAGCCTGATAGCCAGAGTGAACTATTTTGATGTTATGAATACGTTTAACTTTCGCCAATCTAGAATGCTACATGTTATACATAGACAACAAACAGAGTTATGTTATGTAGAAAATTTCTCTCAACAAGTACATACAACTAGAGTAAGAAATTTAAATACCATGAGGTCCTAGGGTCAACACTCCAATGCTTTACATTGACATGTAATTCAGTTGGTTCTTCTGGCACATGGAGGCCTAGGCCGTCCACAGACTTGGTACGGGGCGCCACCCGATGCCACACTCGCATTTGAGGATGTAGTGCACATGCACTGGTATGGTGGGAGGTGAACCCCTTAGGTGAGGCGACATTTGTTTTTATGTTCAAGTTTTATGTCCTCAGGGAGGTGAAGCCCTTATGTGACCAGTGTTGGAAATATTTGATGTTCCACTTACATGTTATTTGACCAAAGGCAAGTAAATTGTATAATTTTCGTTTTTATGTCATACACTAGCCATGGCTTAATGATAACCATGTTTATGTATAAATTATTGGAGCTGTTTTCTAACATAACCTTTATGTATTTGATTTGGCACCCATCGTAGTATTTGTTTTTTGAACCCTTTACTTTTTTCTCAACTATTATATTTCTTGGAATACGTCTGTTGGGTTATTATAACCAAAGACTACATTAAAGCAGAATGAGGGAGTATGTTTTCTAACATAACCTTTTATGTATTTGATTTGGCACCCATCGTAGTATTTGTTTTTTGAACCCTTTACTTTTTTCTCAACTATTATATTTCTTGGAATACGTCCGTTGGGTTATTATAACCAAAGACTACATTAAAGCAGAAGGAGGGAGAGATAAGACAATTGGTCAAGAAGGTATGCAGACATGATAATTGATGTTTTACAGGGCACGAAGACGGTTCCAATTGCATGCATCTCTGTGGTGAGAAATCCTCAATTTCTAAATTTGCTTTTCTCCTCCAAGACAGAAAACAAGAAATCTTAGGAAGCCTTTAGCCATCATAACTTTTAGTGTTAACAGTCTCTTAACTTCGTCTCTTATTTGTAGTTTGACTGGATTCCATGCAGGTAGTAAGTGCCTCAGGTGTTGTGGAGGTGTCAGGAAATACAATATTTGGTAGGGTTGAATTAAATAATTTCTCTATGTCCTTGAAGTTGAGTAAAATCGGAAACTTCCATATATCTAATTCGCATTTAATCTATCATCATCATTCATTTTATTTCGTATATCGCAGCTTGGCATCCTAGGAGATGCGACCTCACAATCGTTTTGTCGCCGATATCTCTCTCTCCATGGCTTCTTCTTAACTCAAGTTTATTACCTAGCACTATCTTTTTTAGTCAAGTAGCTCAGAAGCAAGTCCATTGTGCTGTAGATCGACAGTAAGTTGCAGCTGGTGTGGTCAAGACAATAGGTTTTAGTAATTTTAGTGGACCAATACCTTCATATCCTTCCATTAGCAATGTAAACATTAAACAACACTAGAGTATTATGCACTGATATAAATCGTGTTTAATATATGATGAAGCTTAAGTAACAACTTATGATGAGGTGATTATGTTTTTTCTTGTACCTGTCTCTTAAGATGATCGATGCCATCCTTTTTAACTTTTAGTTGCAGTTTGGTAATGCAATACAGTGTTTAAGTGAAAACATTAAGCTATTTGTTATTGATCAATATATTCCTAGCAAAATAAAAGTGAAACGTGGGAGAAGTTTAATGAAAGGAGACATTTTTATTAATTAAGTATTTATTTTAAATTTTATTTTCTCATCTGTACATGGTATTTGTTCTTCTTTATGATTCTTAAAGTCACAAAGCATTATCTTTCTTTCCGTCGAAGAAACATAGTGCCAAGGAGAAAAGAAGAGGGAGATAGAATTGGTATTTTCCACGTGTCATCATATTTGCAAGTTTTGACTAAACTACAACATATTATTATTATCTTGGTGTAATTCTGGTTAACCGTGGCAACACACGGGCATTCAACTAGTTAGACGAAACGGCTGGCCGGTCCTCCATGCATGCATGCCGTTGAAGGAAAGAAAAAACATGCGTGAATGGACTCGTTCTACTTACGTACTAACTCGGCTTCGACCGATCTGGTTGATGAACGGCCGCGGATGCGCGTCGGCTTGGCACATAAATAGACGTACACAGTAGTATTACCTCCCGTTTCGAAATGTAAGACTTTTTAGAAAACTAAATAGTTACTTTAAAAAGCTTATATTTTGAAACGGATGTAGGGTAGTAGGTGTGTATACTCCGGCGCGATAAGGTTGATTCTACGTCTACCTCAAGGTTTGACAGTAATAATCCGTGCATAAAGGGCCGGATCCCCCGCGCGCGCGCGATAAGTAAACGGGGCGTAATAATAACCTGTGCACCGTGCTATGAGCCAGATTTGACCTTGTGCAGTTGTGCAAGCCGGCGTACGCCGTAGCTAGCTGCATGTGCACTCAACAGTGGAATAGTATCTGTATCTCTCTCAAAACAAAACAAAAAGTGGAATAGTACTGGTCGTCGTATGGTAGACGTCCTATCCTAATTACACACCCACGTGTACCCCCAGACTATTCTCGCGTGTTTTCGTAGTATATCTTCATATGTATCCTATCCAGATCATCATTTCAGCGATGGTTGACGATCTAGAGATCGGAAATTACTATGCGTATGCGCCAAACCTGATTGTCCACGTACATCATCGGGGCAAGCAAATTAAACCAAGCACGCGCGCGCATGCAGGTGCAGGTCGCACGAAGCAACCGCTCCATAACAGGGTTCACGTACGTCTCTCCTCGCGCAAGATTCCATGGCCAAGTCTCTATCCATCTCAGTGATAGGATCGCTGAAAACCTAGTAGCTAGCTAGGTCGACTACTCGACTGTGCAAGTAGTACCACCCCCGTCTAGAAAAGAATGTCGTAATTGTATCCATTAAAACACCTTTAGATAAATACGAATTTAGATAAATTTGTGATATATTTTATGGAACGAAGCATTATTCAGAAATCAGAATCTAACGGCGTACTCTTCGACTCTATCCGTGCGTACGTACACGCCCGCCCATAAATCCGTGACCGCACTACTTCGCTTTTCTGAAACATCGCTTTTTCACAAGGTGTCCTGATTCCAGAAAAAAGAGATATCTGGAGGAAAAAGATGGGAGAATGCAACTCTTTTGCGCACACAATCTTTAGTGTCCATTAAAAAAAAATACTTGGCGTCAAATGATTGCACGAAGAAGACATTGTCTCTTATTAACAACCGAACCGGTACGGGGGAGAATAGAGAGAAGATCCAAGAGGCGGCGGCCAAAACCCATCTAGGGTTTCTTCCCTCCGCCGACGACGCCACCGGTCCGTTTCGTCTCCGGCGGCCTTAGGGCCTTGGAGGTGTGGCGGACTACAGCCCCTCATCGGCGGAAGGTCTTAGTGTTTTATTTAGACTGTTTTTCAGTGTCTTCTTCAGGATGTTGAGACGGTGGCTACGTCCTGAAGTCAGAATAAGGTATTCCTCGTCATATCCTCCCTCTGGCGGTGCATCTAGCATCGGCGGAGGGCGCGTGGAGTCGTGTGTCCGATGGATCCCTTGGAATCTAGTCGTTTTTTATATTCGTTGGTGTGGTTTGATGTTAGTCTCTTTCGATCTACGGTTGTCATCTTCGGTGATGGTTGCTGCTCTGGTGCGCTGGTCCCTTGGGGCCTTAGCACGACGACTTCCCGTCCGTCTACTACAACAAGCTCTACTACGACAAGGTTTGCCCGGCTCCGGTGATGGAGGGGCGAGGACGGCGGCGCGCCTTCGGCTCATGCCAGTGTTTGTAGTCGTCGCTAGGTGGTCCAATGAACTATTTGTAATTTTTATTACTTTTAGGTTTCTTTGTACTGCTGTTGATGATTATTAATAGATCGGTGGAATTTCGTAAAAAAAATGATTGCACGAAAACATTATAATAGGATATAAAATTTCTCGGCAACCCAAATATGGGTTCTACTCTAATAACAGCTCGTTTGTTTTAAAGTTGCATTGCATCTCATTTGCATGTTTTGACACATGTAATCATAAAATACGTGCATTTTTATTTGCTTGACGTCTAAATGAATCTTTTTATAAATCTTATGTTTTTGTTTCATGTAAAATTCAACACACAATTTCATTTAAATCATATGGTGTTTACATTATATGGTTTCATGATCATACCAACTATGAATATGCATATGCAGGGCCACCATCGCACTGAGAGGGTAAATTTAATGTACTACATACAATGGTTGTGTATTTGACCAACTAAAGGTTATCAAGGTATAGGAATACACCTCATTTGATTGATGTAACATACTCTCTCCATCCCAAAGTATAATGCGCCCTTGATTTTCGCTGGTCATGACTTACAACTTTAACTATAATTTATACTTATAATATTTCAACAAAATTAGTATTCAAATATATGAAATAAAAGAATTTCAAATCCATATAATTTAGTATATAGTAGTGGTCAAAGTCATGTATCAACGATCAACAATAAAAAGAGGCGCCTTATATTTTGAGACCGGGGGAGTACAAATTATTAGATACTAGTAGAAGGCACGTGCTTTGCACGTGTGCATTACTATACAATTGTACTCATGTATACCTTTGCACGGAAATACATCATATTTGCACCGAAATATATCAGATTTGGGATGGAAGGCAACATACATGCCTTGTTAATATCGTGTAATTTGTACCTATTTTCTCATATATTTATCTTCTCAACCTATCTATTGTTGTATCTTCTGTAAAATATACTCATTGGATTTAGTTATCAGCACCAATGAAGAAATACCAGAGTTCAAAGCAAAATGATCGGATATAAATACACGTGTGAAGCCCAATGGCTCACTGTATCAGGAAAATGATATGTACAGTCATCGCTCCAGAGATGTCCAGTTTTCTTTGTTCCTTTTTTTAGGGAGACAAGCACTTCAATTATTATCATAAGAGTTAGCCATGTCATGTACAATCAGCTCATTCAGAATTACAAGGACATGAACTCATCAAGGTTTCATTAATCCCTAAAATCTCTCCAAAGAACATTAGCTCATGAGCAACTCTATTATAATATCGTCATATCTTCCTGACTTCAAAACAATTTAGTCAATTCATCAGGTAGTCGATATGTTTGTATAAGCTCCAAAGCTTGCCCAATTACACACTGAACTTCTACAACAGGTGCACTATGGTTGCCACATTCCAGAACAGAGGGGCATGACAGAAGATACTGACAAGCTTTAGGCCCATTCCGCAGCATCTCCTGTTGCTAGGATGCTTCGATTCTTTTGTTGTATGCTAAAAACTGAAATATGATGAATATAAGTTTGAACCCCAATGGCCCCGCATTAGGAAAAAATAAGGATATTGTTAATTCTATAGTAAAAAATAAGTGCTAATGTTAATTCTATAGAGCTAGTACTGTATGCTAGAACAGTACCAAATCAAACATTTCTTTTGGTCCATGTCTTTCACAAGGACCAAATCCAATTTGTTTTGGGTATAAAAGAAACATAATATTGCTAAAAGAGCTTTAAGAAATCTACCGGTGAGTCCTGCCATAAGAGCTTTAACCTACACAGAAACTTCTTAATTAATATCCTTATCCAAGTGAATCAGACATGTAGACAATGTGACAGTTCTTTGTTTAGAAATAAGGCTCGATGGCCCAACCTTTTTTACAGAAACCTTAAACAGGAACATCATCATCTGCTAGGAAACCAGCCACAATAAAAGTAAAAATAAAATAAAACATCCACCATAAGCAAAATATTAAAAGGTCTGCATCTAGAAACGCCATGCACATGCATAGGCAGACCCACATTAAGACAAAAAAACCAGGTTAAACAGCTCGCTGCTTGATCTAGTTAGTCATGGAAATCATAATGCAGTACCACCGTGTCTACATGGATTACACCAAAGCATCCCTGTAGACAATATTTTTTGTGCTTTTTCCTGATGGGTCAATATCCTTATTTGTCTTTGCAAGTGTTCTAGTTGTGTGTGTTGATATCCCTTTAGACAAAGAAACATAGAGCTGACCGTGCGAGAACACTAGCTCACGAAGATATACGACAACATTTGGGATTGTTTGACCTTGAGCTTTATTGATTGTCATGGCAAAACTGAGCCAAATAAGAAATTGTTTTCTTTTAAACCTGAAGGGAAGCACATGATCCTCCGAGGGATAGAGAGGAATCCGTGGAAGGAACACTCGCTTCCCATTATTTTGACCACCAATAATTTCTGCATCAATGCAACTATCATAAAATGCCTTGATAATAAGCCTTGTACCATTGCACAAACCATTAGAAGGATCAAGATTGCAAAGCAAAATAACATGACGGTTTATCTTTATTTGAGAATATGTGGAGGTAGGCCATTAGGTGTGAGTGAATTTAGGAACTCTAATGGGTAGTGATTATGTGGATCATCGACCGCTGAGTCAAAACTATAGTAGATCTTTTCTTCTCTAGGAAATTGATCAATAAGCATTGAATTTAACTCATCCACATATTCATTCTTATTTGAAAGAATGGCACGCGCACTAATATAAGATGGCGAGTTTCCATGCTTGTCCAGTAAAGGAAAGATATCATCAATTAACTTACTAACCGAAGCTTTTAATTGTGTGTAACCCATAACGATTTCTTTAGGTAGGCACACATATTCTTGACCTATTGATTCCTCTGTGCCATCACTAATTCTAAGGAGAAAATATGAAAACCATGGATCAGACGGTGCCCTCATATTGCGCCAAAGCTTGATATATTTTATCCCTTGCCAAAGATAAGATTTTTTTAGTGTAGCATCTATTATTTGTGCTCTCGTGCCATGCCTCACCACCGGAAGAACCTGTCTAAAATCACCTCCAAATACTACTACTTTTTCTCCAAAGGGTGATCCACGACCAGTGATGTCTTGCATGGATCTATCAAGTGCCTCCACCACTTGACACTTAGTCATTGCAACTTTGTCCCAAATTATCAAAGATTCCCTCCGAAGTAGTTCTACAGTTCCACTCCGTTTACTGAAGCTGCACATAGTATCATCATGAATATTAATGAATTTTGAACCGAGAATGTGCTGTCCTACCAACAAGCATGATAGATGCAGCAATACCCGAGGTTGCTGTCGCGATGGCTATTAGTCCTATTGATCGCACCTTTGCAAGTAAAGCCTTATAAAGATATGTTTTTCCTATACCACCGGTACCATCTATGAAAAAAACCATACTCTTCTGGTGCAAGACACATGCCATTATCTCCTCAAAAGCGAGTCTCTGATCATTGTTTAGTGTATTATACAAATCCAAATGCTCCTGCTCAACACCAATGGATATCTCCTCAGATATTTCTCTCGAGCATAAAATCTCCAAATCATCACAATCCAATAAGCATGGAAGGTCAAGGCTCTTTATGTCCTTTCCCATTGAATATAACAGACTTCTAAGATCTTCTAGAACAATCTGCTCAATTACTTTAGCATTTACATTTTCCATTCTAAAATCCTCACCCATGGCATCAAAGTGCTTGCCCCACAGTTCACGGGCATTAGTTACCTCGTAGAAAACTAAAATTGTTGCAAAAAGCCTTCGAAGTGCAGATGGCATTTGAAATGTAGAAGCCTCGCTAAGACAGTCAAAAATACTACCATCGGCTTCGATGAGTCCCCTTTTCTCTGCGGCCTCTCTAAAGGTAGAGAAAATAACACTTCAATAGTTCATAGATCCTCAAAGGATGTAGCACCCCTCACATGGTTTGGTAGTGTCCTTAAGTAAAATCGCTCTCCTTCGGCAGGGTGCGCAGACATAAGTCTCCCAATTTGAATTCTTTTCTACTTACGACGCCTCCAACTCTTGCAACTGCTATCCCACACAAAATATTCTGGAAACTATGTATACAAGAAATTTCTTGCATAAATATCACAAGAATTAATTCTAAAATACTCACTAAGCATTGTTCTTGAAGATGATTCTCTAGGTATCACGTTATCTAGATTATCAGAATCTTCATAATGCACAAGATGCATATTGGGCAAATGGACATGTAGCTGCAAAACCGGAGGAGACATCTCACTTAGATTGAAAGAATAAATCCTGTCACTTAGATTGAAAGAAAAAACCTCCATACTACTTCCGGGAGGTGATATAAATCTTGCATCTCTATATTCACGAATCTCATCAATGACAACATTGTCTTCCACGGCTCAATGACAAAGGAGGCACGGTCATGACCTTTATAGATATATTTAAATAAATATTTAACAGCCTTAATGCTAGAGCAAACTTCTATAATGATATGGCAATTGTAGCGCATAAGTAGATACGGGTTGTAAGGAACAACCCATTTATTGTCCAAAATTGCACCCCTAATGTGCACTCGATGGCCATCATCTCTCCGTCTATAAATTGGATATGAGTCCTCTCCTTGGAGCGTAGTATCTAAAAATTTCCTGTGGATAATGGTATCTACAACCTCCATTATCCATGCATACACTCTTGCTATTGAGAACTCCACATGGTCCATGCATCATGTGCTTAATAACTAAAGCACACAATACAGGATTTCAGCTGATATTATCTCGTCATATTGATCTAGATTAGTTATCTTGCAATTTGACTTGAGAATAATCAAGAAATGTGCATGCAGTAGGCCTCTCTTTTGAAATTCTATTACATGAACATCTGCAGCAACTTCACCAAATAATTTCCTCTTGAATAAAAGATCTTTAAGATCCTCTAACTTTGCATTGAAGACACGTGCTACCTAATCTAGACGATCTTGTGGTGACTGATCTGGTGCCAACTCTCTAATTATCTCTCCCCAATGTGGGTTGCAAGTCATTGTGATAAATAAATCTAGCTTCCCAAACCGTTGGACCAGCGCCATTGCATCTAGGTATCTTCGACGCATGTCTCTCGGTCCTCCAATAGATTTTGGGGGAGCACAATGCGTTTTCATATCATGCATGCACGTGTCTCGCTGGCTACAACACTATCAACCAAACCTTGATATAAATCTGCACGTATGAGAACCTGAGTTGAGGGTCGGAGATAGAAAGCTAACCTTATTGATTCAATCTTGATGTACATCTCGACGACATATTGTTGGGTCAATCGTTTTCCATATAATAAGATGTTAAACTCGCCATCTTGGACTTGTAACTTATAAAAATAATATTCTCTTGGTGAAACACAAGAACTGGAGCTACTTCCCACCCCTGCATTCAACGTAATTTCTGGTTAAATAAATAAGTCCGCAATTAAATTCCCAAAAAAATTAATAAAAATCAGTGACATAAAACCTTCCTTCTTCATTGAGACCATTTGCTTTATCATTTCTACTCTTCCTTGCTTGGGGGCCAACTTTTGGTAAATTCAAGTTCCATCCAACTTCCCCGTTCGGGAAAAAAGTGGATATGACAATGGATCATAGCAGCCATGGTACGCTTTTATGTACTGTGGTTTGTCCAATTTACCATACACCATGATACTCGTGTCAAAATGGCTTTGGGGATTATTTCCCTCAACCCAAATTGCTGCTGCTTGTGATGTCGTTGGATCATTATATACTCTTTGGTCTAAGGCTATATCTGTGTTGAGCTCAATCCTATACTCATCAAGGTTTGGAATAGAACCAAGGTTTCTAAATACTTGGACATAAGGATTTCTTGAAAGTATATTCAACAATTTTTGGATGATATTTTGGTCAAGGTTGGGCGAGTGACAAAATCTTTGCTACAAATGTGCATCCGTGCCGTAGAAGTATAATTGTAAATGCTTGGGTCCATCTTCTCTTGGGACCAACTGGTCAATGCCGTGATAAATTTGACCTTGTGCACGAAAGGTGTAAACTTCAGACCTTCCATTGCAAAATCTCTGGTCCAAGACCACACCAAGAGAGGTAAAAGAGAAATGAGAATTGAAGTACTGTATGTGATCCTGAAAGTATTTTGCATCTAGTTCTTGACTCGTGTACAAGTAACGTAATTCATCAGGAACCAATGAGGGTACTACCTTTATTTTTCCATTCATGCAACAAAATGTAGGTGTCTCATATTGGAACCGTTTGGCATTGCAATGTTTGTAGTTAGGCACTTGGTCTGACAAATGAAAACTATAGGGCAAATTATGGTAAATATGATCATATGGGTCCAGTTGTATATTGTTCATAATAGGTTTCGGTTTCTGAAATGATTCACAATCAAGACCTTTATTTTTTTTAATACATTAACAAAGCAATAAAAACCATTGAGGGGGATCATTGAACATAATTTCATTCAATACTTACTTGGTCCAATATACATAAGACATCATCCACATCCTCATACTCAATTTTGTCATCCGTTTGCGCCACATAATCTGTTGACAATTTCATTTTAGTCATAATTGTTATAGCCACATATAACTAAATCTTTACTGTTTATGGCTAAAATTACCTTGAATGGAAGGGATAAAATCTTCTAGCACATAAATGGTGTCTTCATGCAAGTCGTTGTCATCTCTCCTAGAATATTGTGTATTACTACACCTCGCCTTTTCTAACCTCTTTCCCTTATTATGGCCACAACTTTCTTCTACGCATGTTACTTTTTGCCCATGTGAAAGTTTTGAGTACACATTGCCATTACGATGTCGCTTACACCGCGCCACAGTTTTCAGTTCATAATCTGTAGCTCGATCTTCTGATGAAATTGATGATATATGTATGCCAAATAAATTGATGGTGAACCGAGTTCCAGCTATTGGACGACATGTTTCATAACCACCATTACCTGCCATTACTAAGTGTAAAAAACAAAACAATAAGCCTCATATTATATTTTTAATGACAATGTTTCACAACCTAGTTTGCCTTCTGATGACGAACATTCTTCAGTAATCGCTGAATTGTGCTTCTCATGATTTGAGAACTGGACATTTTCTTGTAACCAAGCAGATGGTAAAGAGTGAAAACTTGAATTGTCTGCATCTTCTTTTCCTGGAACATAGGTTCATGTTCTTCTATCACAAAATTATTCAATATTCCTAAGAAGATAAATGAACATCCTACCGCCATAGTAAATTTAGAACTGTACCTTTTATTGATTTAGCGAAGTCTCCTGTCATATATATAGTTTTGTTAGTTCTCGAATCTCTCTGCCGTGGTGTTGGTTTCACATTGCTACAACCTGCACCATAATCACGCATCATTCTTTTATACTTACGATTCCTTTGAAGATAGGCTTCCCTTTGATCCAGAGTCATTCACAAATATCTATCTTGATCCCGATAACGCTTACGCTAAGAAGAACCCATTTGTGAAACACCTTTGGTTTCAGTAAAAGGATTATTCTGCTCTCTAGGGATAGCTGTTTATTACACAAAACAAACCAATCAAAAACATTGGTTATGCATAGCAGGGCAAGACAAGAAGAATAATCAGAGAATGTAATAGTTGTAATCCCTCCATCTCAAAATAGATGTTGAAAATTTGCCTAAATTTGGATGTATCTACTACTAAATAGTGTCTAGATACATTTAAATTTAGACAAATCTGTGACTTCTATTTTGAGATGGAGGGAGTACATTGGTTCCATTTTGGTGAAACTTCCGAGTAGACATTTGTAACCTCTGAAAGGATTGTTGCCTTCCATCTTGCCGGATGGCTTCCGGTGTATTCTAAACAGTCTACAGTTTAAGCATTAAATTAATTTTATGTTGCACTAATAGAGAAATTCTCACGAGAAAAGAAATGACATGGAGTATTATTGCGTTCAGGTAGCATTGCTTTTTATGATCTACCAACAGATAGCAGGGACAAAAACGCAAACACCTTGCATGCAAGAAAAAAGAGAGTAATCCAAAAATGTAGAACCAGTACGATCTCCAATTTTTGTGTGCTAATATAGCCACACGAGATCACCATTAACAAGAAGAATCAATCATGCAGGAGTCTCATATAAAAGAACTGTCACCAATTTTAGAAGAATTAGAAAAACATAGGCAACCAAGGAAGGAGCAACTTATCGTATGGCCTATTGCACAATGGTCAGCTGGTCATTGAAGCCTCCCGGTCAGACTGAATCTAGCAGGAGCCAAGAAACTTCCAATCTAATGCCAGCCTGCAAAGAGATAGCGGTGGATCCGCAACATGGACGTGAGAGATCTGAAGGTGGTGGTGGTGTGAAGGGGAGGTCGGGAGAGGATGGACCGATGAGGGTGGTGATGTGTGACGCGCGAGTTAGAAAGATTAGCTGCCAGGTGATGCTTCATTGTGAGGTGAATTTGGATTGAATGGGATCGACGACTGTTAACAAATTTACTCTGCTAGTGGCGCGTAGACCAGAGGAGAGGCTGATGGATTTAATGTACAAAATTCTTGTACTGTAGTACTCCCTCCGTTTGGAAATATAAGATGTTTTAGGTTTGTGAAGCTAATGTATCTAGACGCGTTTTAGTATCTACACACTAAAGTGTGTCTAGATACATTTGCTTCACAAATCTAAAACATCTTATATTCTAAACGGAGGGAGTAGTAGATAAGATGGGATTACATCAGAAGAAACAGACGATGTGAGTGGTTTGTATAAAGGAATGTTCCACAATTCGCATAGCTTTTTGGAAATGTCTCGAGCCTTTACATGTAGACAAACATGTAATCTTGATTAGCAAGCGCTCATCATTGAGAAAATCAGTAGAAAATCCGATAGTTAAAAGGATTAAGGGAAAAACTAAATAATGATGCTTCACTTCGGGAGAAATTCTTGTCGGCTTGTTCGACACCGCCGCGGTGCCGCCTTCGTGTGGTAACATTCCTTCCTAGAAGGATTAGTTTATGTATAATAAATGGGTTCACTCGATGCGATCTTCACGTAGTGAAGTGGGAACCATCATGTGCGGTGAGGCTCCATTGTTGGTTATTGATCCAAAGGTGTTCACTATCATCCCAACTTACTACCGAATCCGAACGGATCACATGCTTAAATTTAAACGTTCTAGTTGTCCTAGTCACCTACATGGTAGGTAGTTGAGAGAGTCGTTTGGAATGGTATCCGGACATACCGAAAAGTTTCAGGATTCGCTAGGTTCACTTCGGAGAGGAATCAGAATAGTTTCGGTGACACAACTTAAAGTTATTCTGAAGTCGTCGACGCTGATTCAGAGGTTTGACTTTAAATATGTCGAAGAGCTTTCAGAAAGATGCCTAATATATAGGTTCGAGGTACCAGATTCGTCACTGAGAAACTGGAGGAGAAATAGAGCATCGAAAGGGGTTCTGGTGAAGGATTAGACGACAGGGGACATGCCCACCCAAGGGGTGGCGCCTGCACCACATGGGCCCACCCATGGCCGGCGCCCAGCCCTCCGAGGGCTGGCCCATGGAGCCAGGGGCTGGCACCTAGACTTTCCATATTGGTGCACTGGCAAAATATGGAAAGGATCCAATCATATCTCTATTTATGGAAAGTTCCAATCACATCTTTTATAAGAAGAATGTTTTGATCTTAATTGATTGTCAAGTTGAGGAATCCTCTATAATAGGAAGGGGATGATCTCCTTTTTATGGGAGATCGGAACTTACCAAAAGGAGGGAAGGCGCCACCTTTGTCCCACCTTGGCTGCCGCGTAGGGGAGGATCCCTAAGCGCAGCACTCCTCCCCGTCCCTCACCCCCTACGGGGGCTATTCTTCACACCACCAATCGCCTACATGTGTCGTCTCTCTCTCTCTTTCTCTCTCTCTCTACACCCTAGTAGAAGTTGTTGGGTTCCGCAGCAGAAAACAACACGAACACAATAACCAAGATCTATACTATGTAGACATAAGTAACGGAGAAGGAAACAGTATTCATACCCTTGAAGTCCAAGGTACGCCTTACGTATGCAGGCATATGTTGATGAAGACGAGCAACTCCAAGCACCCCAAGTGTGGCGTCTCCAAAGTTCTACACACGTCCGGTGTAGGCGACGTCTCCCAGGCTCCGGTCCAGCCAAGCAGCGAAAGAAGAAAGATGGATAGTGTGAAGGTGGATAACTCAAGACCCTAAAAGTTATCTCCAATATTACGGAGAAATCATCAAGGAAAATGAGAGAGAGAAGAGAGAATGGGATGCCTTCCAAGGGAAAGGGTGCCCCTTTATTTATATGAGGAGGGGAGGGCTAACCCCATGGGGAGCCCACACCCGCGGGCCACCAAGGGGAGCCACCAGCCCCAGGTGGGCCCCATGCGGGAAGCCCACTAGGGAAGCCCACTAGGGCTTGGCTGGCTGGCTCCTCTCCCCCATGTGCCTTGCCCTATTGGGCCTCCCCTCCGGGTGAGGCCCATTAGGCATGGGGTGCCTTTAAAAATAAAATAAAAATATACATTTTATTATTAATTCAACTAATTAATATAAAACACATATATTAATATATCTTACACTCCCAAATTCCATGCGAACCCCTCCGATCAACATCGGGTGCTACACGGAACATTTCCGGTTTCTCTCTCTCATTTCTCCTGTGGTGCTGAATCAATCCCTATGCATCTCCCGTATAAATGATCATCAGCGGGACCTGGATGCCCATAATGACCCCATGCGTTTCACAAATCTCATAGCTTGAAGCTTCAACGTCGCGTCCTACTCCCTTTGCCACTCGATACCTAGTTCATACAAGATTTTATCTTCGGTATCTCCATACCTAGTTCGATCTCGTTATCGATGAACTCGTT
Source organism: Avena eriantha (assembly GCA_910589775.1). Lineage (NCBI taxonomy): Eukaryota > Viridiplantae > Streptophyta > Magnoliopsida > Poales > Poaceae > Avena > Avena eriantha. The sequence continues at coordinate 503,245,160 of OU342740.1, read as the reverse complement.
TACTCGTTCCCGTGCCTTTGCATTTCATGACCTAGTCATGCGCTTGAAGCTTCGTTAATGCAACGTCACCGAGTTGGCCACGTGTATCTATCCGTTACTTGGATTGGAAAATCCTGGTCTTGATACATACTCCTCTACACGTCCCTTCGAGAAACCTGAGTGGTACCTTTTTGATCACCTTTTCACAGCTTGATACTTAATACCATCAAATCTCCCTCCAATAACGGTGATTATGTATTATCTCACAGTCAAAGGATTAGGTTGAGAGGTTTCTTTGTTAGCATCGATGATGAACGTATGTAACTAGATCTCATTATGATATAACTTTGGATGTTTGACTAGACATCATTCAACCAATGATATGACCTCATTGTCAATTGGCATAAATTCCCATGATCTCAAAACCCTAGATCATCTGTTTGACCAATGAGCTAGTTCACTAGAGGTAACTAGAGACATGGTTTGTTTTCATACCACACGTGTATTAACGTTTCGTATTACACAGTTATAGCATGACATGAAATGTACTATGAACATACAAGAGATATATCAAACTAAACACTTTATTATTTGCCTCTAGGGCATATCTCCTTCAGTCTCCCACTTGCACTAGAGTACAAATTAATCTAGTTTACATTAGGCAATGATCTGACACCAATAGAAGTCTGGTGCTATTCGTGTTTGGCTTGTAGAAGACCTTTAGTCAATGGATCTACAACATACAGATCTATGTGTATTTTGCAATCTTGATTTCACCCTTGTCAACATTTTCTCTGATGGCGTGAAATCGTATCTTGATGTGTTTGGTTGTGGAATGAGTTCTTGGTTCCTTGGCATTTGCAATGGAACCCGTGTTGTCACAATAGATCGTTATGGGGTCATGCACACTTAGAACAACTCCAAGTTCGATGGAGAGATTCCTTAGCCAAACAGCTTCATTCGCCGCTTCACTAGAAGTAATGTATTCCGACTCCATTGTAGACTGCGCCACCATAGGCTGCTTCCTGCTTCTCCAACTTACCGCACCACCAACACCAAAAGCACATATCCTGTTTGAGACTTGGAGTCATCAGGATCCGTGGATAAGCTAGCATCCACGTAACCAATTACGTTTAGAGCTTCGTTACTACCTCCATAGACTAGGAACATATCCTTAGTTCTCTTGAGATACTTTAGGATACATTTCATAGCTATCCAATGATCCATTCCTGGATTAATTTGGAACCGGCTCGTCAAACTAAGATCCAAGGCCATCAGGTCGAGTGCTTAGCATATCATACATGATAGATCCTATGGCTGAGGCATAAGGGATTTTAGACATCCTCGTTCCTTCATCATCTGTTGCTGGACATTGAGTCAAACTCAGTGTTCTACCTTTCATTATAGGCACACAACCTCTTTTGGCCTCTTCCATTTTGAACCTCTTCAAAATGTTTTCAAGGTAAGTACTTTTACTTAATGCAATCAGCCGTCCTGATCGATATCTATAGATCGTGATACCCAATATATACGCCGCTTCTCCTAAGTCCTTCATGGAAAACTGACTATCCATATATTCCTTTACACTCTCTAGAAGTTCCATCTCATTCTCAGTCAGTAATATGTCGTCTAAATATACTAATAGGAATGCCACTGAGCTCCCACTCACTTTCTTGCAAACATAGAACTCGTGTTTATTTTGGACAAATCCAAAACTCTTGATCATTTAATTAAACGTCGGTTCTAGCTCCGAGATGCTTGCTTCAGTCCATAAATGGAGCGCTAAAGTTTGCATACTTTTCTAGCATCCTTAGGATCAACAAAACCTTCTGGTTGCATCATATACAACTTTTCATCAATGTATCCATTGAGGAACATGGTCTTGACATCCATCTGACATATCTCATAATAGAAATATGCATCAATTACCAGTAAAATCCGGACAGATTCAGCATCGCTACGAGTGAGAAGGTCTCATCATAGTCAACTCCTTGAATTTGTCGGAAACCCTTTGCGACAAGTTGAGCCTCGTGGATGGTCACATTACCATCAGCATATGTCTTTCTCTTAAAGATTCATTTATTTTCCACGGCCTTGCGGCCTTCTGGAAGATCCACCAAGGTCCAAACTTGGTTTTCATGCATGGATCATATTTCGGATATCATGGAATCTTGCCATTTCTCAGAGTCAGCACTTGATACATTGCAAATGTATCTATAATTTTTGGTGTTCCATGCTTGGTTTTATCTACTTTCTTATGTTTTGTCCACACTTTGGAGTACTTTTCATAAGATTTCTTGGACTAACCTATTCACAAGAGCCACAGTGCCAGCTGTCTGTTTTCTGCTGTTTTTGGTTCCAAGAAAGTCAGAAAATGAATATTATCGGAATTGGATGGGACAAAAGCCAAAAATCCTATTTCACCAGAAGACTCCCGGGGCCAGAATATGAGACGGAGTGGGGCTGGGGCCCAGCCACACCAACTGGCCGTGCGGGCTAGGCCTGGCCGCGCCAGGGGGTGGTCTGGCCGCCCCAGGCACCCCCACGGTCTCCCTCTTTGCCTATAAGTTGCCTTCTAACCTAAAAACCTAGGGGGGGTTCGGCGTTTTTCTAGAAGGAGTTCCGCTTCGCCGCAACCGCCAGATTCCACGAAACAGTACCAGAAACTCCGTTCTGGCACCCTGTCGGGACAGGGAATTGGAGGAGATCATCGCCATCATCATCACCATCGCTTCTCCATCGACCATCCATGTTTCCCCATCTATGAGTGAGTAATCCCCCGCTGTAGGCTATGGGGATGGTAGGGATTGGATGAGATCGTTCATGTAATGGCATCAGATTGTTAGGGCATGGTGCCTAGTATCTTTTATTAGTGCTTTGTGACTTTGTTGCGACTTGTTGTGCTTAATGCTTGTCACTAGGGCCCGAGTGCCATGATTTCAGATCTGAACATGTTATTGATTCATTATGATAGTATTGTTTATGGTCTTATCTACAAGTTGTATACACACGTTGTTGTCCGGAACCAATGGCTCCGAAGTGACAGAAATTGGGATAACCAGAGGGAATGGCTTTGATGTGAGGATCACATGTGTTCACAGAGTGTTAATGCTTTGCTCTGGTGCTCTATTAAAAGGAGCACCTTAATTTCCAGTAGTTCCCTTGAGGCCCTGCTGCAAACGGGCTGGCAGGACAAAAGATGTTGTGCAAGTTCTCATTGCGAGCACGTATGACTATATATGGAACACATGCCTAGGATTATCTAGTACTTGGATGCTTTATCTTATTTATCTGCAATTGCCCTATGTTCTGATTGCTATGGGAATTGTCTTGTCCATGCAACGCCCGTCCATCCATCCATATGCCTACCGCACTCGAATCCTACTGTTACTGCTATTGTTACTGCTATCTTTACTTTACTGCTGCTGCTACTTTGCTATTCCTACTATAAAACTATTGCTACTGATAAATTGCTATGAGCAAGATTGTTTCCATGTGCAGCTGAATTGACAACTCAGTTGTTAAGGCTTATAAATATTCTTTGGCTCGCCTTGTGTCGAATCAATAAATTGGTTTCACTTCCCTCGAAAATACTGCGATACACCCCCTATACTTGTGGGTCATCAAGACTATTTTCTGGCGCCGTTGCCGGGGAGCATAGCTTTATTTATTAAGTTCACATGGATTCTCTATTGTTCGCTGCTATCCATCCATCATGGGTAAGTCTCGTGATGGTAAGGTTCCTATTTTACCATCCACTACAAGAAGAGGTACGGTTCTGAGCACCACTGCTGCTCTTGATTCACCATCTGTTATAAGTAAGCTCGTTACACCACCACATACACATGCTACACACACTGCTACTACTGCTGAATCTGAAACTTCTGATGCTTATGATGCTGCTTCTACTGTGCTTGATAAGAATGGTTCATTAGGTCCTTTCGTAGATGCTACGATTGCTAGAACTATAGCTAGAAATACTGAAACTCCTAATGAAGACACTACCACACCTGTTAGTTCACCTGAGTCTAGTGAAAGTTATGATATTGAAGATGGTTATGTTGAGATGACCGATGAATTTATTAAAGAATGTAAAAACACCCATGATAGGAGCGCCGCTAAGAGTCTCCTTGAGAGGCGTACTATTAGACCCAAATCATCTCCTATTGCTAAGTTTGCTGCCTCCCCCATAAACATTATAGATAAAGATTATAATTTCTTTCTCGATCTATCTTACATAGCTATTGTTGAGAAAGAACCTTTTTGTGGGACTAAGAATGAAAGTGCGGTAGCACATATGAATGAACTTTCTACCATGAGTGGCTTGTTTTCTGATGATATTAAGATGCATACTTACTTTGTTGCTAAGATTTTCCCCTTTTCATTGAAAAGAGAAGCTAAAACTTGGTTTAGTAATTTACCTCCTAGATCTATTGATAGCCATGATTGCTTGATTAGTACTTTCCTGCAGAAATATTTTCCTCCTAGTGCTAGACATGATATTTTGCAGGAACTTTTTGATTTTAAACAGGGAGAAAAAGAGGTATTGCCCGAATCTTGGGCAAGGTTTTGTGCTTTGATTCATGCACAGGCTGGAAGTCCATTACCTAAGAATGAGCTTCTTGATATATTTTATAATGGACTAACCGAAGAATCTAGGACATACCTAGATAGTTGTGCTGATTGTCTTTTCAGGAATAGGACTCCTAAGGAAGCTAAGGAATTAATGGCTAAAATAAGTAAGAACTATGAAGATTGGACTCCTATTGAACAAGCTATACCTGAAGTAATTGTACCTGAACCTACTATACCAGTGCCTATTCCAACATCAAAGAAGAGGGGAGTTATTGAATTAAATGATGAAGTGATGAAGGAAGCTAAGAAATGTCTTAAGGAGAAGGGAATTAAAGCTGCAGATGTCAAGAATTTACCTCCTATAGAAGAATTATGTAAGCATATCCCCTGCTCATCCACTATTGAGGTACACTCTCTCCAACACTTTGATGAAGGTGATATCCCTTACTCTAAACCTCCTGATCAATGCTTAGAAGAATTCGATATCTTTATTGTTAAGCAAGATAATTTTAATAAAAGGGTGCAAAATCATCTAATGGAAAACACTAGATCTATTGTTGAGTTGAAAGATATTGTGGAAAGAACCTCTAATGATGTTAAAATGATTGTTAAACACTTTCAAATGGTTCAAACTCAAATATATCAACTTGTTAAAGTGCAAAAAGACTTGCTAGTTAATGCTGCGAAAGAAAAACATGCTTATGAAATTAGAACTAGAAGTGGTGCTGCTACCTAGGATCCTCTATATCCTGAGGGGCATCCCAAAAGAATTGAGCAAGATTCTCAACAAGCTTAAAATAGTGGCTCTACTAGTAACAAAAAGGAAAAAGAAACATAAAACTATTGTAGAACCCTCTGAACCTGCTATAGATCCAATAGTATATCTATTTCTAATGCTGAAACTGAAAGTGGTAATGAAGAAAATGATGTTCCTAAAGTTGAAGAAGAACCTGCGAAGCACACTAAGAATACTAAATACACTAAAGAAGATTTTGTTGCTAAGAAACATGGTAGTGAAAGAGAGCCTTGGGTCCAAAACCTATGCCTTTCCCTGATAAGAAACACAAGTCAAAGGAAGATGAACACTATAATAAGTTTTGTGAGTGGATGAAACCTTTATTCTTGCAAATTCCTTTGACTGATGCTATTAAATTGCCTCCTTACTCAAAGTATATGAAGGATATTGTCTCGAATAAAAGGAAGATCCCTAATGAAGAAATTTCCCACTTTGCTTGCTAATTATTCCTTTAATAGTAAGGTTTCTAAGAAACTTGGAGACCCAGGGATTCCAACTATCCCTTGCTCTATTAAAAATAGTTATGTTAGAACTTCTTTGTGTGATTTGGGAGATGGAGTTAGTGTTATGCCTTTCTCTCTCTATAAGAGACTTCAACTTGAAAAACTGATACCAACTGATATATCTTTGCAAATGGCTGATAAATCTACCACTATTCATGTTGGTATATGTGAGGATGTACCTGTTCAAGTGGCTCATAATTACTTGATACTAACTGATTTTGTTGTGCTTGAAATGCCTGAAGATGATAATATGTCTATTTTTCTTGGGAGACCTTTTCTTAATACTGCAGGAGCTGTTATTAATTGTAATCAAGGAAAGGTGACCTTTAATGTTAATGACAAGGAACATACTGTCTATTTCCCAAAGAAGATTGAAAGTACTTATGGTTTGAATTCAATTGAACATGTTGAGGGCATTCAAGTTGGAGAAATATATTGTCCCATACCAAGAGAAAAATTTGAAACTATTATGATTGGGACCATTTCTATCAAGGTTGAGGTAACATAATCATTAGTGAAATACAAAGTTTTTTCCCATATGAAATTGTTTTGGTAACAAGACCTGATCAACCTTGTTAACAAAAGGATTTCATTGAACAAAACAATGTTTTCATCATGATCATCTCCGCTTACTTCTATTCTATCCATTTTAGTTTTTGCTTATGCCTAACTTAAAGGCGTTAAAGAAAAGTACTTATTGGGAGATAACCTAAAAGTGTTAGATGAGTCTTGGAAGTTATTACTTCAGTAATAACCACTCCTTATCCTTTTTATTTGCTTTTTGTGCCAAGAGTAACCTCTAATGAGAGAGAAGTAATGATTGGGAAAGTTGCTGTCCAGAAACAGATTTCTGTGCTTCACCGTAAAAATTCATGTAAAATCTCTGAACGTGTTTTTTAGGCGTGAATTTTTGTGCTTCTGCCCCAGGTTGTTATATAACTTTCGTTAGTTCAGCAGTTTTTGATTTGAGCAACAGAAGGTCTTCTAAAAAAATCGTCTTTACCTGCTGGTCTGTTTTGACAGATTTCTGCCATTTTCTGCATTTGCTTCTTGTTGGTTCCTTTTTGAGTTCTTTTAGGGAATTGAGCTTTTTGAGGGAAGTGATACAGTAGCTTGTGTTTTAATGGAAGTTTTATTAGTGTTGGAACTGAACCTAAAGACTTATTATCTTGAGTGCACTAATGTTGCTAATAAAGATTGTGTGAAGTTTTGTATGAAGGAAAAATTTCAGGTGTATGGAAGAAATAAGTAATGAGATGAAGGATGGACTAAAGCTCAAGCTTGGGGATGCCACGCGTGTCACCCCAAGAAATATCCAAAAAGTACAAGCGTCAAAGCTTGGGGATGCCCAAGGCATCCCCTTGTTCATCAATAAAAATCCTAGGTTTCTTCCAAACGCTTCATTTTTATTGCTTTATGCACGGTTGTGTTGTTCTTGGAGCGTCTTATTTTTTGTTTTCATTTTGGTTTTTCGTTTGCTTAGTTTGCTGAATAAATTGGTTGGACCTCCTCTTTCATGCGCTGGTTTTCAAATAGTTTGGTTTGGTTTGGAAAAGAGTAGGAAAGCTCATGCTAAGTGGTAAAGGGAGCTTGTTTTTGACTGTGGCCTATGCTTTGTCATGCTATGCTTGATATTTTTTTTGCTTTATGCTTAGTATTATTTGCTGTAGCATGACTTGTTATAAACAATTGAGATTTCTTAATGTGCCTTGGATGAATCATGCGTTGTTTTAGCATATTAAAGCATAGTATAGAGGTATTCTCCTTTGATGCTTTATTTGGGTTGACTTGGCACATGCTCACACCATGTTATGAATATCCCAAGTCACCATGGCCTTTATGATCCTTTAGTTTTCAACTTTAATATCACTTTATGCTTTTATTAATGATGTTTTGTCCCTCTGCATGATTATGGCCATTATTGCTCTCTTAGTTGGTCGCTCCTAGTCTTTTGCTAGCCTCCGTAACCAAGTATGAGTTGCACTCATGCATCCAACTCCCTAAACCAAGTTATTCCAAAGAGTCCACCATACATACCTACTAGCATATGCTATTCCAAGTATATTCATGCTTTTGTTTACCTTCCAAATTAAACTTGTTATGAGAAAACTAGTGATTAAAGCTCTCACGAACTTGATGGCACACTTTACTTTTTTGCATTTAATAAACTTGAACCATTGGGTCCTTCTTTGTTGCGTATATGCTTGTGCTTTATAAGTTGAAATTAGCAGAACCATGTATCACGGGGAACGCTTTCTACATTGCACCTGTACTTTGTACCCCGTTGATATCATGTTTTTTTGCCTATGGATCCCGGCGGTGTGAAATAAAAGTGGAACTTGTAAGATCATGGAGTTTGTATGTGTGTTAGAGAAACGCCTCGGCCGCTAGCCTAAGCCATGCCTAATCATGGTGGAAACTTGCAGCATCACCATAATGAGCACTCTATGAAGGATCCTCAATAAAAACCTATGCAAATAGCAAATAAAAGATCGCTGAGATGCTCATTGTCTGCTTGCCTTGTCATTTTGATTGTGGGATAGCTCCTGTATCATGTGCAAGGGTACCCCATTGGCTGTTCTTTATGATACACATGTACTTACAATGACAAGAGCTTACTCGTGACTAAAGTTGAGTAGCATGAGGTTCAGTCTTCGTAAGTAAGGGGCATGAGATTTCGGTTTATAACTTGTCAAGCATATCCTCTTAGTTGTGTCACTTTAACCTTAACCATTTAAAGATGCTTATGATAGGGGCAATGAGAGCTAAAAGCTATAAGTACCATCATTTTTGGAAGCTCTTTATGAGACTTGAATCCCTACTTCCTTCTATGAAGGCCTTTCTTCCACTTTTATATTGAGTCTCCACCTTCTATCTTTATGCACTTACTTTGAGAGCATAGTGGTCATTCTTAGTTCTATGTGCATTGTCCCAAGACTAGTTGATTGATGCATACCTTGATATTGCTTGTTTTAAACTATTTGTATCTAGTCACTTTTATGAACTTTGAAGGTGTCCTATGCATTTATATTTGCTATTCTATGAGGGACAAGCTGAATCCCACTATGAAACAAACAAACTTCTTGCAAAGCATTGTTATTCATGATTTTTTTTTTGCCTTTTCATGTTGCATCATAGTTTCTTTGTCTTGTTTCTAGAACTCTTTCCTTCATGTTATGATTGAAGTACTATGATCCCAGCTTTGAATGTTTTACAAATACTTTGATCAAGTTTATGATGGTGCATGTCACCTAAAAAATTATTCTTTCTTTTTATCACTTACCTACTCAAGGACGAGCAGGAGTTAAGCTTTGGGATGTTGATACATTGCAAATGTGCCTATAATTTTTGGTGTTCCATGCTTAGTTTTATCTACTTTCTTATGTTTTGTCCACACTTTGGAGTACTTTTCATAAGCTTTATTGGACTAACCTATTAACAAGAGCCATAGTGCCAGTTGTCTGTTTTCTGCTGTTTTTGGTTCCAGGAAAGATAGAAAATGAATATTATCGGAATTGGACGGGACAAAAGCCAAAAATCCTATTTCACCAGAAGACTCCTGGAGCCAGAATATGAGACGGAGTGGGGCTGGGGCCCAGCCACACCACCTGGCCGCGCGGGCTTGGCCTGGCCGCGCCAGCGGTGGTCTGGCCGCCCTAGGCACCCCCTCGGTCTCCCTCTTCGCCTATAAGTTGCCTTCTGACCTAAAAACCTAGGGGGGGTCGATGTTTTTCCAGAAGGAGTTCCGCTCCACCGCCACCACCAAATTCCATGAAACAGTACCAGAAACTCCGTTCTGGCACCCTGCCGGGACGGGGAGTTGGAGGAGATCATCGCCATCATCATCACCATCGCTTCTCCATCGACCATCCATGTTTCCCCCATCTATGAGTGAGTAATCCCCCGCTGTAGGCTATGGGGATGGTAGGGATTGGATGAGATCGTTCATGTAATGGCATCAGATTGTTAGGGCATGGTGCCTAGTATCTTTTATTAGTGCTTTGTGACTTTGTTGCGACTTGTTGTGCTTAATGCTTGTCACTAGGGCCCGAGTGCCATGATTTTAGATCTGAACACGTTATTGATTCATTATGATAGTATTGTTTATGGTCTTATCTGCAAGTTGTATACACACGTTGTTTTCTGGAACCCAATGGCCCCGAAGTGATAGAAATTGGGATAACCGGAGGGAATGGATTTGATGTGAGGATCACATGTGTTCACGGAGTGTTAATGCTTTGCTCTAGTGCTCTATTTAAGGGAGCACCTTAATTGCCAATAGTTCCCTTGAGGCCCCGCTGCAAACGGGCTGGCAGGACAAAAGATGTTGGGCAAGTTCTCATTGCGAGCACGTATGACTATGTATGGAACACATGCCTAGGATTATCTAGTACTTGGATGCTTTATCTTATTTATCTGCAATTGCCCTATGTTCTGATTGCTATGTGAATTGTCTTGTCCATGCAATGCCCGTCCATCCATCCCTATGCCTACCGCACTCGAATCCTACTATTACTACTATTGTTACAGCTGTCTTTACTTTACTGCTATTGCTACTTTGCTATTCCTACTATAAAACTGTTGCTACTGATAAACTGCTGTGAGCAAGATTGTTTCCAGGTGTAGCTGAATTGACAACTCAGTTGTTAAGGCTTATAAATATTCTTTGGCTCCCCTTGTGTCGAATCAATAAATTGGGTTTCACTTCCCTCGAAAATGCTGCGATACACCCCCTATACTTGTGGGTCATGAGCACTTTCCATAGCCTCTTTGTAGTTTGCAGGTTCTTCTTGTTCAACCAACAAGATAGTCATCACAAGACTACTATACCAATGAGGAGAGGTACGTATTCTTGTAGACTTATGAACTACAAGAGCTTCGATGTGATTACTATGATCATTATCATTTGTTCTTCCCCCACTGTGGAGGCCGGTTCTAGAACAACTTCCGTTGAGCGACTCGGTATTTGGAGAGAAGGATCAATAACCTCATCAAGATCAATCTTCTTTCCACTAACTCCTCTAGCGATAAACTCTTTCTCAAGAAAGGTGCAGTTTTTCGCGACAAAAATTTTGCCCCCTAGGCCTTGTTGTAGAAGGTATACCCAATAGTCTCCTTTGGGTATCCCACAAAGATGCACTTTTCCGCTTTGGGTTTGAGTTTGTCAGGCTGTAGTTTCTTAACGTAAGCCTCACATCCCCAAACTTTAAAGAATGAAAACTATGGATTCTTGCCATACCACATCTTATATGGTGTTTTCTCCATGGATTTGGACTGTGCTCTATTTAAAATAAAAGCGGCGGTTTCAAACGCATATCTCCAAAATGATACGGACAAATCGGTCAAAGACATCATGGACCGCACACTATCTAATAGAGTATGATTACACCATTTTGACACACCATTTCACTGAGGTATTCCGGCTGGTGTAAGCTGTGGTATGATACCATAGTACTTCAAGTGCATGTCAAACTCATAGCTGAAATACTCGCCTCCCCGATCGGATCGAAGATGGTTGATTTTCTTGTTAAGTTGATTCTCTACTTCCTTCTGAAATTCCTTGAACTTTTCAAAGGTTTCATACTTGTGCTTCATTAAGTAGATATACCCATATCTACTCAAATCGTCAATAAAGGTAACAAAATAACGACAACCATTGCGTGTTGAGATGCTCATTGGACCACATACATCTGTATGTATGATTCCCAATAGGTCTACAGCCCGCTCCATCATGCTGGAGTAGGCTGTCCTAGTCATCTTACCAATGAGGCGGGGCTCGCATGTGTCAAGGGATTCAAAATCTAATGATTCCAAGAGTCCATCAGAATGGAGCTTCTTCATGCACTTTACGCCAATGTGACCAAGATGACAATGCCACTAATACATGGTATTATCATCATTGTGTTTACAACACTTAGCATGAACATTATGGATGTGAGTACCGTTCTCAAGATCTAGCAAGAATAAAGCATTACACACAGGCGCATGAACATAGAAAACATCATTCATTGAAATAGAATAACCACTTGTTCTAGATTTAAACGAATAACAATCTTGCAACAAGCAAGATCCACTCACAATATTCATACTCAATGCGGGTACATAATATAATTTATTCAAGACTAAAATTAATCATGGCGGCAAGCATAGAGGTAGAGCACCGACAGCCACCACATTGATCTTCGAGCTGTTGCCGATGCACATCGTCACCTCGTCCTTCCCTAGGTGCCTCTTACTCTGTAGATCCTGTTGAGAGTTACAAATATGAGCAACAGAACCGGTATCAAATACCCAGGTGTTTATCCTAGCGCTAGTAAGGAATACATCTATAACTTGTATATTGAATATACCTTTGTCTTTGGCGGCGAACTTGCCGGCTTTCTTGTCCTCAAGGTACTTGGGACAGTTGCGCTTCCAGTGCCCGCCCCCCTTGCAGTAGAAGCACGTGACACCGGGCTTAGGACCAGGCTTGGCAGCCTTAGTGGTGTTGGCAACATATTTTCCATCCTTCTTAGACTTCTTGCCCTTGCCCTTATGCCCTGGGTTCTAAAAGTTGGTGCTCCTTCTTGATATCAACCTCAACAGTTTTGAGCATGGTGAACAGTTCTGCTAGGGACTTATTCATCCCCTGCATATTATAGTTCATCACAAAGCTCTTATAGCTAGGGGAAATGAGTGCAACATCCTATCAATCATGATCTTGTCTAGGATCTTGCAATCTAGGGCATTCAAGCGTTGAACATAGCCAGACATCTTGACTACGTACTGGCTCACACTGTTGTGCTCTTCCACCTTGGCGGAGAAGAAGAGCTCGGAAGCATCATACCTCTCCACCCGAGCCTGTGGAGCAAAGAAATCCTTGAGATCTTCAATGATCTCGAAAGCATTCATCTTCTCAAAATTCTTTTGGAGCTCCGGCAGTCTGGCTCCATGGCATAGAGCATTCCACTCTAGATGAGGGAGAAATCGTCTACCTTGAATAGCTAGACATTCTTGTTTTCCTCAGAGAGGGTATCTGCAGGCTTAGCAGGGAGCGTATCCTTGATGACATAAGTCAACTTGTAGGGAACTAGGAGGATCCTTAGGTTGCTGTACCAGGCAGTGAAGTTGGTCCCATCGGTTTTTAGCTTGTCCTTCTCTAGGAATGAACTAAGGTTGAAAGTGGGTGGGCGAGACATCTACAATAGACTTGCAAAGTATTTAGATCATGTTCATAATATGAGTTCAAGTTTTAATTTACACTAAACTAAAAAATAAAGAACTCCCATTCAAACGAACATCCCTCAATTTGTTCGGTGATCACACGATCCTAATTCGCTGCACCACCCCCGATCGTCACGGCCGGTGATACAGTTTCAAAGGTAGATATTCCCAATGTCAATCACATCATATGTGACTCATGTTCGACCATTCGGTCTCTTGTGTTCCGTGGCCATGTCTGTACATTCTAGGCTCGCCAATTCTAACCCATATGTTTAGTAGTGTAACATGGCTTACACCCACCATATGCAAACGCAGATATTTCTGACACCCAATCATCATGGCGTGCCTGATAAAGAAGAAATTTCTTGGTGGTGCACACACGAGGGGAACACTATAATTGGAATTATGTGAGAGATCATCCTATTATTCTACCATCACATATCCTAATACATAAGCAAAATAAGTGATGGGTTCGTAGCATGGAAAACAAAAAATTTCTACCGCAGGAACGAACAAAACCCAGATCTAATCTAGATAAAAGCCAAGATCTAATCTATTAGACATGAGCAACGAGATAGATAGGAACTAACCCTCGTAGATCCGAAAGCGTTAACGAGATTAGATCTCGTGGTTGATGTAGTCGATCACTTGCCGATCTCAAGATCGTGTGGACGATCCTTCTAGCATCGCGTTCCAGCAGCGCTTCCGCGGTCGGTCAAGTGGACGATCCTTCCGGCGCCGCGTTTCGGCAGCTCTTCCGCAGTCGGTCACACGTGCGGAGTCGAAGCAGACCTTCCTCTCCCTGTTCCAGCGAGCAGCGGAGGTAGTAGATCTTCTCCACGGAATCCCAGCAGCACGACGGCGTGGTGGTGGTGGTGGAGTAGAGAATTCTGCAGGGCTTCGCCTATGCCTGTGCAGAAGAAAGGTGGAGGAGAGAGGTGGAAGAGATTGGAGTTATGGAGCAGGGGTGGAGGGGGCGCCCCTGCCCCTCTATTTAAAGGGGGTGAGGCGCCATGGGAGGGGGAGTCCTTGTAGGACTCCCCTCCCTCTAGGGCCGGCGGATTGGGGAGAGGGGGAGGAGTCCTCCTCCCCCACGACTCCTAGTCTTGACCCACCAGGACTCCTTGATCCCTTCCTTGGTTTTCAAGCAAACTCCAAGAAACCTTCCAGAACCTTCCGGAACATTCCGAAACCTTCTAGAACCCTCATACAAATACTCCGGAACATTTCCTAACTCAGAAAATGATCCCGAATATATGAATCTTATTCTCCGGACCATTCAGGATCTCCTCGTGATGTCCCGAATCCAATCCGAGACTCCGAACAACATTCGGTCTCCAACACACATTCCATATCTACTTAAAACAACTTCGAACCTTAAGTGTGTCACCCTACGGTTCGTGAATATGCAGACATGATAAAGACACATCTCCTATCAATAACCATCAGCGGGATCTTGAGATCCATAATGGCTCCCACATACTCAACGATGACTTCGTGATTGATTGAACCATTTTACATACGAAACCAATTCCCTTTGTCAGGCGATACTATACTTATCCGAGGTTTAATCGTCGGCATCTCCATACCTAGTTCTACCTTGTTACTGATAAGTACTCTTTACTCGTTCCGTGATATGTCATCCCTTGTGACCCAGTCACATGCTTGCAAGCTAACTAGATGACATTCCACCGAGAGGGCCCAGAGCATATCTATCCATCATATGGATGGACAAATCCCAATCTTGGTCCATGCGCTTCAACACATACTTTCAGAATACCCAATGACACCTTTATAACCACCCAGTTACGAAGCGGCGTTTGATGTCATCAAAGTACCCATCCGGTGATGGTGATTAACACAACCTCATGGTCGAAGGATTAGGTTACTATGCATTTAAAATCTTACAGCAATACGAACTTAATGACTTGATCTTATGCTACGCTTACTATGGGTGTGTGTCCATCACATCATTCTCCTAATGATATAACCTTGTTATTAATCACATCCTTATGTCCATGATCAGGAAACCATGATCATCAATTAATCAACAAGCTAGTTCAACAAGAGGCTTACTAGGGACTCCTATATGTTTACAAAACACACATGTATTAGTGTTTCCTAATAATACAATTATAGCATGGGATGTAAACATTCATCATAAACACAAAGATATAATAATAATCACTTTTATTATTGCCTCTTGGGCATATCTCCAACAGTCTCCCACTTGCACTAGAGTCAATAATCTAGATTACATGGTAATATACCGAACACCCATGGCGTTCTGGTGTTGGTCATGCTTTGCCGTAGGGAGAGGTTTAGTCAACGGATCTGCCACATTCAGATCAGTGTGTACTTTGCAAATCTTTATGTCACCATCTCGGACATACTCGCGAATAGCGTGGAAACGTAGCTTGATGTGCTTCAGCTTGCTATGTGACCTTGGCTCCTGTGCATTAGCTATGGCACCTGTGTTGTCACAGTAGATGGCCATCGGGTCCAACACACTAGGAACCATGCCAAGTTCAGTAATGAATTCCTTCATCCATACAGCTTCTTGTGCAGCCTCCGAAGCAGCTATGTATTCCGATTCAGTTGAAGATTTTGCCACAACGCTTTGCTTTGCACTCCTCCAGCTCACTGCAGCACCATTCAAAATAAATACGTATCCCGACTGTGACCTCGAGTCATCCGGATCAGTGTTCCAACTAGCATCGGTGTAACCGTTTACAACAAGCTGTTCATCACCTCCATAAGAAAGAACCATATCCTTAGTCCTATTCAGGTACTTTAGGATATTCTTGACCGCTGTCCAGTGTTCCATTCCAGGATCACTTTGATATCTGCTAGTCAAACTAACAGCATGTGCTATATCCGGTCTTGTACACAGCATGGCATACATGATAGAACCTATGGCCGAGGCATAGGGAATATTATTAATTTTCTCTCTATCTTCTGCCGTAGCTGGACTTTGAGTTTTACTCAAGGTCTTACCTGACAACATGGGAACGAACCCTTTCTTGCTATCTTCCATTCTAAACTTCTTTAGAACTTTGTCTAAGTATGTACTTTGTGAAAGCGCTATTAGGCGTCTTGATCTATCTCTATAAATCTTGATGCCTAGAATATATGCCGCTTCGCCAAGATCCTTTATTGAAAAACTATTATTCAAATAGGTTTTGATGCTATTAAGAAGTTCTATATCATTCCCAATCAATAATATGTCATCTACATATAGTACTAGGAATGCTACAGAGCTCCCACTCACTTTCTTGTAAATACAAGCTTCTCCATAAGTTTGTATAAATCCAAAGTTTTTGATTACTTTATCAAAGCGTTGATTCCAACTCCGGGATGCTTGCTTCAGTCCATAAATGGAGCGCTGAAGTTTGCATACCTTGTTAGCATCTTTAGGATCGAAAAAACCCTTGGGTTGTACCATATACAACTCTTCCTCAATGTCACCATTAAGGAACGCCGTTTTGACATCCATCTGCCAAATCTCATAATCGAAATGTGCAGCAATTGCTAACAAAATCCTCACAGACTTTAGCTTCGCTAGTGGTGAGAAAGTCTCATCATAGTCAACTCCTTGAATTTGTCGAAACCCTTTCGCGACAAGTCGAGCTTTATAGACGGTAACATTACCATCAACATCTGTTTTTCTCTTGAAAATCCATTTGTTCTCGACAGCCTTACGGCCATCCGGTAAGTCCACCAAAGTCCACACTTGGTTTTCGTACATGGATCCCATTTCGGATTTCATGGCTTCTAGCCATTTGTCAGAATCTGGGCTCACCATAGCTTCTTCATACGTCGCAGGGTCATCAGCGTTGTCCACCAACATGACGTTCAAGGTAGAGTCATACCAATCAGGAGTGGTACGAACCCTCGTTGACCTGCGAGGTTCAGCAGTAACTTCATTTGAAGTTTCATGATCATTATCATTAGCTTCCTCTCCAATTGGTGCAGGCGGCACAAAGACATCTTCCGGTGCTGCGCTACTCTCAAATCCGAGAGAAGGTTCAATAACCTCATCGAGTTCTACTTTCCTTCCAGTCACCTCTTTCGAGAGAAACTCCTTCTCAAGAAAGGATCCATTCTTTGCAACGAAAACTTTGCCTACGGATCTATGATAGAAGGTATACCCAATTGTTTCTTTAGGGTATCCTATGAAGACGCATTTCTCCGCTTTGGGTTCTAGCTTATCAGGTTGTAACTTCTTTACATATGCTTCGCAACCCCAAACTTTAAGGAACGACAACTTAGGTTTCTTACCAAACCACAATTTGTACGGTGTCGTTTCAACGGATTTAGATGGTGCCCTATTTAAAGTGAATGCGTCTGTCTCTAATGCATAGCCCCAAAACGATAGCGGTAAATCTATAAGAGACATCATAGACCGAACCATATCTAAGAGAGTTTGATTACGATGTTCGGACACACCATTACGCTGTGGTGTTCCCGGCGGTGTCAACTGTGAAAGTATTCCACATTTCTTTAAATGCATGCTAAACTCATAACTTAGATATTCACCTCCCCGGTCAGAACGCAGAAATTTAATCTTGTTACGATGATTTTCCACTTCACTTTGAAATTCCTTAAACTTCTCGAAAGTTTCGGACTTATGTTTCATAATGTAGACATACCCATATCTACTTAAGTCATCCGTGAAAGTGAGAACATAACGATATCCACTACGCGATGCTACACTCATTGGACCGCACACATCGGTATGTATTATTTCCAATAAGTCTGTAGCTCGCTCCATTGTACCAGAGAATGGAGTCTTATCATTTTTCCCATTAGACATGCTTCGCATCTTTCAAGTGATTCAAAATCAAGTGATTCAAGAAGTCCATCAGAATGGAGTTTCTTCATACGCTTCACTCCAATGTGACCAAGACGACAGTGCCACATGTATGTAGAATTATCATTCAATTTTATTCGTTTAGCATCTATGTTGTGAACATGTGTATCACTACTATCGAGATTCGGTAAGAATAAACCATTCATCTCAGGTGCATTACCATAAAAGATATTACTCATATAAATCGAACAACCTTTATTCTCGGACTTAAAAGAGTAACCGTCTCGCAATAAACAGGATCTAGATATAATGTTCATGCTTAACGCAGGCACCAAATAACAATTATTCAAATTTAAAACTAATCCCGAAGGTAGATGTAGAGGGAGCGTGCCGACGGCGATCACATCAACCTTGGAGCCATTTCCAACGCGCATCGTCACCTCGTCTCTTGTCAGTCTTCGTTTATTCCGCAGCTCCTGTTTCGAGTTACAAATATGAGCAACCGAACCAGTATCAAATACCCAGGCACTACTACGATTACTAGTAAGATACACATCTATAACACATATATCAAATATACCTTTCTTCTTGATGTTGCCGTTCTTCAGATCTGCCAGGTACTTGGGGCAGTTACGCTTCCAGTGACCAGCACCCTTGCAGTAGAAGCACTCAGTTTCAGGCTTAGGACCAGCCTTGGGCTTCTTAGCAGGTGCGACAGCTTTCTTGCCGTCCTTCTTGAAGTTGCCCTTGTTCCTAGGCTTGCCCTGTCTCTTGAAATTGGTGGTCTTATTGACCATCAACACTTGGTGCTCCTTCTTGATCTCCACTTCAGCAGTTTTCAGCATGGACGATAGTTCAGGCAACGTCTTGTTCATGCAGTGCATGTTGTAGTTCATCACAAAGTTCTTGTAACTTGGTGGCAGTGATTGAAGGAGACGGTGAATCCCCAATTCATTAGGAATCGATATTCCCAACTCTTGGAGCTTGTTTGCGTACCCAGACATGATGAGCACGTGCTCGCTAACAGAGCTTCCCTCTTCCATCTTAAAGTTAAAGAACTTTTCGGAGGCCTCATAGCTCTCCATGGCCGCGCGAGTCTCAAAAATTAGCCTGAGCTCCTTAATGATCTCGAACGGGTCGTGGTGCTCAAAACGCTTTTGGAGCTCCGCTTCTAAACCGTACAGGATGGCACACTGAACTGTGGAGTAATGATTTTTCCGAGTGGCGAAAACATTCGTTTCGTCATCGGTGGCATTATCTGCAGGTGGGTCACCTAGCGGTGCTTCGAGCACATAGGTCAACTGACCAGCCCTGAGGACGATCTTCAGTCCATGGAACCAGTCCGTGAAATTGCTTCCATTGTTCTTAAGCTTTTCTTTCTCTAGGAACGCATTGAAATTGATGGAGGGGGTCGCCATAATCTACAACAATTTGCAAGTAGTTTAGACTAAGTTTATGACAAATTGAGTTCAAATTTAATTCTTAAACTAACTAGGTGAACTCCCACTCAAGACAACATCCCTCACATTGTCTTAGTGATTACACGAACCAAGTCCACTACACCAAGTCCGATATTCACGAGAGAAGATGTAGTTTCATCGGCGAACAATCTTCATGTTCATCATATCATTTATATGACTCATGCTCTACCTTTCGGTATTCCGTGTTCCGAGACCATGTCTGTACATGCTAGGCTCGTCAAGATAACCTTAGTTTCCGCATGTGCAAATCTGGCTTGCACCCGTTGTATGCACACGTAGAATCTATCACATCCGATCATCACGAGATGCTTCGAAACGACGAGTCTTAGCAACGGTGCCAACTAAGGGTGAACACTTTATTACTTGATATTTAGTGAGAGGGATCATCTTATAATGCTACCGTCACGATCTAAGCAATACAAGATGCATAAAGGATTAACATCACAGGCAATTCATAATTAGTGTGATATGATATGGCCTTTTCTTCTTGCGCCTTTGATCTCCATCTCCAAAGCACGAACATGATCTCCATCATCACCAGCATTGCGTCAAGGTCAGTGGCGCTGCTTCATGGTTGTCCATCATCACCAGCAACTATTACAACTACTTGGAATAAAGCTATTACAAGATGAATAGACACGCAGGTCTTAACAGAATTAAAGACAACCATTAGGCTCCTGCCGGTTGCCATATTACAACAAGGATCATTGCATACATTAAATACAATCACAATCACATGATGGCCATATCACATCACAAAACCCCTGCAAAAACAAGTTAGACGCCTCTAATTTTCTTTGCATGTTTTACGTGGTTTGGGATGACATGTAATGTTAGCCCGAGCCGCTTCATCCCACCATGCCGCAAGATGCAAAGTACATGCTAAGAAACCGACAACAAAAGCATCAACGCCCACAAAAACATTGTGTTCTACTCGTGCAACAGATCTACGCATAGATACGGCTCTGATACCACTGATGGGTTCGTAGCATGGAAAACAAAAAATTTCTACCGCAGGAACGAACAAAACCCAGATCTAATCTAGATAAAAGCCAAGATCTAATCTATTAGACATGAGCAACGAGATAGATAGGAACTAACCCTCGTAGATCCGAAAGCGTTAATGAGATTAGATCTCGTGGTTGATGTAGTCGATCACTTGCCGATCTCAAGATCGTGTGGACGATCCTTCCAGCGTCGCGTTCCAGCAGCGCTTCCACGGTCGGTCAAGTGGACGATCCTTCCGGCGCCGCGTTTCGGCAGCGCTTCCGCAGTCGGTCACACGTGCGGAGTCGAAGCAGACCTTCCTCTCCCCGTTCCAGCGAGCAGCGGAGGTAGTAGATCTTCTCCACGGAATCCCAGCAGCACGACGGCGTGGTGGTGGTGGTGGAGTAGAGAATTCTGCAGGGCTTCGCCTATGCCTGTGCAGAAGAAAGGTGGAGGAGAGAGGTGGCAAAGATTGGAGTTATGGAGCAGGGGTGGAGCGGGCGCCCCTGCCCCTCTATTTAAAGGGGGTGAGGCGCCATGGGAGGGGGGGTCCTTGTAGGACTCCCCTCCCTCTAGGGCTGGCGGATTGGGGAGGGGGGAGGAGTCCTCCTCCCCCACGACTCCTAGTCTTGACCCACCAGGACTCATTGATCCCTTCCTTGGTTTTCAAGCAAACTCCAAGAAACCTTCCAGAACCTTCCGGAACATTCCGAAACCTTCTAGAACCCTCATACAAATACTCCGGAACATTTCCTAACTCAGAAAATGATCCCCAATATATGAATCTTATTCTCCGGACCATTCCGGATCTCCTCATGATGTCCTGAATCCAATCCGAGACTCCGAACAACATTCGGTCTCCAACGCACATTCCATATCTACTTAAAACAACTTCGAACCTTAAGTGTGTCACCCTACGGTTCGTGAATATGCAGACATGATAGAGACACATCTCCTATCAATAACCATCAGCGAGATCTGGAGATCCATAATGGCTCCCACATACTCAACGATGACTTCGTGATCGATTGAACCATTTACATACGAAACCAATTCCCTTTGTCACGCGATACTATACTTATCTGAGGTTTGATCGTCGGCATCTCCATACCTAGTTCTACCTCGTTACTGATAAGTACTCTTTACTCGTTCCGTGATATGTCATCCCTTGTGACCCAGTCACATGCTTGCAAGCTAGCTAGATGACATTCCACCAAGAGGGCCCAGAGCATATCTATTCGTCATATGGATGGACAAATCCCAATCTTGGTCCATGCGCTTCAACACATACTTTCAGAATACCCAATGACACCTTTATAACCACCCAGTTACGAAGCGGCGTTTGATGTCATCAAAGTACCCATCCGGTGATGGTGATTAACACAACCTCATGGTCGAAGGATTAGGTTACTATGCATTTAAAAGCTTACAGCAATACGAACTTAATGACTTGATCTTATGCTACGCTTACTATGGGTGTGTGTCCATCACATCATTCTCCTAATGATATAACCTTGTTATTAATCACATCCTTATGTCCATGATCAGGAAACCATGATCATCAATTAATCAACAAGCTAGTTCAACAGGAGGCTTACTAGGGACTCCTATATGTTTACAAAACACACATGTATTAGTGTTTCCTAATAATACAATTATAGCATGGGATGTAAAAATTCATCATAAACACAAAGATATAATAATAATCACTTTTATTATTGCCTCTTGGGCATATCTCCAACAATAAGATGCATAAAGGAATACTTCAAAAGTATGGTGTCATGACATGGTTGCAGCGCCTTGATCACCATCAAGAGATCCAATGGAAAACGTTTAATAAACTTACCATTACCATGTCATGACACATGCCCCTGCAAAATAAACTTAGAGGCCTCTACTTTATCTTTTGCATGTTTTACGCGGCTTTAGGGATTTCGTAGTAGAACCCCCTTCCCACCTATGAACGTAGAGCCACTGTAGGGGTTTCGCGTATGAAAACAATAAAATTTTACCCTACGCCCCTGAAACCCTGATGCTGCCAGGACTTATCTATTAGTAATACAATAACGGGAGGGGCTTTTCACGAACTTATCCTTGAAGACCAAAAAGCATTGTCAACGCTTAGGAGAGCGTGGTTGATGTAGACGAGCCGAAGCCGACCTCAAGGTCGTGATGAAGTCCTTGCGCTCCTGTGGCTCAACGACTTGAGTGCCTCAAGTGTGACGCCTCACGGGGAGTTACACACGTCCGGTGCCTGACGATGACTCCCGCTTCCCTGATCCAGCAATAGTTGCGGAAGTAGAGCTCGTGGATCCGAATCCCGCAACGCGACGGTGCTCCGCGGTGAAGATGTCTCTTGTTCCCGCAGTCCGAACTTGGGACCACGGTCATGAGAGAGAGAAAATATCAATTGGAAGTCTTCCCAAAAGTGAGAAGACCTTTATTGAATATTGTGTGTATTTATCTGGCCAAATACCCCACTATATATAGGGGGAGGGGAGGTACTACCTCCCTCAAAGTCCCGAGGTGGGACTAAAGGAGAGGAGGGGGAGGGGCAGCCGCCGGCCGGCCCTAGTGGGCCCCGCACAGGGGAGCTTGGCCTAGTCGGCCACCCCCTTGCCCCTTCTCCCTCTCTCCTTTCCCTAATGGGCCCTCTCCCCTCCGGGAATTGGCCCATTAAGCCTTTTGACCTTTTTAATTGATTTTCTCTTTATTAAATAATTATGAATAAATGATTAAATCAATATTTAACATTCATTCACATATTATTCAACCTTCGTGGCTATGGAACACCTTCCACCTCCACTCCGGACATTCTCCGGACTTACCGAAACCCTTCTGGTTTTCTCTCTAATATTCTTTGGCGATTCTTTCGATCCTATAAACACTCTCTAAGCATCATCAAACACTTAAGCGTGATACCCTACAGTTCGGGAACACTCCAGACATGGTCGGGACACTCCCGGACCAGTGATCGACAGAGGGAACTGGATGGCCATGTGACCGCTGTGCGTTCCACGAAGATCTTTCGTCGTTTGAATCGGGACAGTCATGTCTTATTCCCTTTGTATCTCGATACTTGCATTGCCCGAGATCTCATCAATGACATCACCATGTCGTGTTCAATCTTGTTACCAAACAATGTTACTTGACTCGTTCTGACAAGTGATATCCCTGTGATCAAATCACATGTTGTGCAGCTATTGGATATAACCTCTCCGAGTGGGCCCTTGAGTATCTTTCTGTCACGTGGACGGACAAATCCCGCTCTTGACATATATTGCCTCTACGGTTTCCTCCGAGTACCTGAACACACCTTTATAACCACCGTATTACCAGATGGAACCCGGGGACTGTCTCGGCAAACCCGGGGACTGTCTCGGCAAACCCGGGGACTGCTTCGCAAGACCCGGGGACTGTGCAGCGTGATCCGGTGGAAGTTATGCCGGTGGATCAGATGGAAATTGACGAGGATCTGTTCCTTGTGCAAACTGTACCAGCTTGGGGACTACCCATATTTCAATTCCTGAAAAATGGAACCTTACCCACTGAGGAGGTGCTTTCCAGGCAAACTCAGAGGAGAGCAAAAGCATACACGATCATCAATTTCGAGCTATACAAAAGGAGTGTGACAAACATTCTCCAGCGATGTGTTGACCCGGAAGAAGGACTTGACATCCTCCGAGATATACATCAAGGGGAATGTGGGCATCATGCCTCGTCCAGAGCCTTGGTAGCAAAAGCTTTCCGCCATGGGTTTTACTGGCCAAGTGCCTTGGAACAAGCAGAGGATCTGGTAAGAAAGTGCAATGGTTGTCAAAGATATGCTACCAAAATGCATATGCCAATGTCGGAGCTCAAGACCATACCAATTACTTGGCCTTTTGCCGTATGGTGCTTGGATATGGCTGGCCCCTTCAAACCAGCAAGAGGGAACATGACCCACATCTTGGTCATGGTTGACAAATTTACGAAATGGATTGAGGTGAAGCCAATAAGAAAATGTGATGGAGCTACTGCCGTAACATTCCTCAAAGATATCATCTTGAGATATTATCCTCACAGTATCATAACAGATAATGGCATGAATTTTGCAGAAGGAGCGTTTGCATGTTTCTGCCGAGATAAGAAGATCCGGCTGGACATTGCCTCGATAGCCCACCCCGCATCGAACGGGCAAGTGGAGAGATCCAACGGATTGGTCTTATCCTGGATAAAACCCCGGCTCATTGAGCCGCTGCAAAGATCAGCGGGGTGCTGGATAGAAGAACTACCAGCGGTACTGTGGAGTTTAAGAACAACTCCAAATCGATCCACAGGCTATACGCCATTCTTTCTGGTATATGGGGCAGAAGCTGTATTACCAGCCGACATAGAGCATGACTCGCCTAGGGTCACCTAATACACAGAAGCCAAAGTGCAAGAAGCCCGGTAAAATGATGTTGATCTACTGGAAGAAGCGAGAGAATTGGCATTGTCCAGATCCGCCATATATCAGATCTGACGCTATCATAGCTGGAAACTAAACCCCCGAGTTTTCCGGGAAGGTGATCTGGTACTCCAGTTGGTACAACATACTGCTGGCATGCATAAGTTATCCCCCCATGGGAAGGGCCATTCATTGTGAGCAAAGCATTGCACAATGACTCATACTATCTCACAGATGCAAAACCGCAGGAGAAGAACAAGGCGGACAGGTCCGGTGAGGAATCTAAGCGTCCATGGAATGTAGCTCTACTTCGTCCTTTCTACACTTAGCAAAGAAGTGTATGTATCCGAGTCTCTCATATGTCGGTATGTATGCCGGCAATGAGCTTATCAATGAAATGTTGGTACCTCGAGCAGTAACTCGGGGACTGCCTTAATAATATTTGTTGTCTTCTGTATTTATTATTTATATGTTGGCTGGCGCAAGTTGCTTCTACCTAAGCCGGATTAGTAGTGTGTGAGCACCAAAAACCCAACTCTTCGACTTGCTGCTGTCCAACAAGATTTGGCTTCATGGCAAGCAAGAGAACAAGTTTGTAATTGCGTAGCACACGAAAATCCTCTAAGGAAAGGAACTTAATCGAGCCGACGTTTATTTTTCGGACTAACCTTAGGCTTATTTTATGTTTACTACGCAGAATTATTTTGAGCTAATCCTAAAGTTTCCAAGTATTGTTAAGTCAATTTTTGAAACTCAGACTCGTAAGTCATAAAACCGAACCAAGGTGGACACGAGCCGAGCCAAGAAATTGAAGTAACAAGAAAATGAAACTCGGGGACTATGCCCAAGTTAATCCGGCATAAAAACTTAGTAGCAAAATATCACTTAAGTGCTTAATACAATTGCACCCGGCATACCGGGGATCTGATAAACTTTAAAGTGTTTTCGCTCAAGGAGCAGCGGGAGGAGGTAATTCGGCGCCAGCGGGTGCAGCTCCAGCTTCGGCTTCAGCGTCATCTTCATCTTCCTCGACGTTCAAAGCTTCGTCCCCTTCGTCCTCACCCGAATCATCTTCGGCATTTTCATCGTCGGCAGCGCCAAGGAAGCTTGGTCCCTCGTGCCATTGATGAATGGGGGCTTATTGGATGAGGCTATGGGCGCAAGCCTTGTGCCGAGCTATCCAATCCGGGTCAGTGGACCACCTTGATCCGGTGCGCATGCGCTTAAGAAGATTGAGGTTGATCTTCTCATACCACGTAAGCACGTAGTGGAGAACGGTTTCAGCTCCGACGCGACCAGCAGATTCCCTCCAAAGATCAAGTTGGGTTTCACACTCCATTAACTTGGCAGCGAGAGCTGTGGCCCCTTCCGGAGTATCTTCATTAGGCCAAAAGGCATTGAAGATTCGGATTGCCACATCAAGAATGTCCTTGCCATAGTTCTTCACAATTTCGATGCGAGAGGACAAGCTGACCAGCAGGTCCTCCATGTCATAAGGAATTTCTCCAGCGCCAGGAGCAATTGGAGTACCCCTCTGCTGGCGGAACTTGGTAACAACAGTGGTTGCAATGGTATTGCCCTACAGAAATTTGTCTAAAAACAAGACAAGTGAAATAAGTAAAAGAGGTTGACCCAGAGAAATTCATGCCGGCTTAAGGAAAAGAACTTATGAGAAATGTGGCTGTGGATCCGGGTCAGCTCCTTGGTACATTCATCACGCCTTTTCCGGAGTTGCGCAAGTTCGGTGTTCGCCGACTCAAGATTAACGTTGGCCTCCTTAAGCAATTCTTGGTCCTTGGCGATCTGGAGATTGAGGCGCTCTCGTTCTTTAGTAAAGTCTTGGCCTGCTTTCTCCAGTTCAGACTTGTGCTGCGCCTTGAGTTTCTTCATATCTGCCTTAAGCTTGGCAATTTCTTCGTCTTTGGTCCGAAGGAGGGCAAGTTCGTCGTCCTTCTTCTTGAGTTCGGCTTGGTGCTGCCCTGCTTGTTCGAGAAAATGCAGCATCATATCAGGCACGGGCACACTATCTTCAAGAGAGGCTGAAATAGTTTGTTGACCCGGCAAAGCCGGGGTATGAATATTTGCCGAGCCAAGGAGAAAAGGAGATAGAGAGCATAGCAAGATTGAGCAAGAATAACTTACCCTTTATCTGGTCCAAGTTCTTCCTCATAAGGATATTCTCAGCCTCCACTCCAGCTGCGAAATCCGAGCGACGGATTAGCTCGGCGGGAAAATGCGAAGGGAAATGGAAAAATGCGAAGGAAAAAACTTACCCCTTTTATCGTATTCGGCGAGAAGCACACTATGTTTCACGCGCAACATCTTGTGAGTATCCAAGAGACGCTGAAACTCAGCGCTTCGACGATTGGTGGTCACCTGAAAAGAGTAAAAAAGGACATCTTAGTCTTGTGCATATTCGAAGTGTACAAAATCCGGGCCAAGTGGAACTTAACCCGGCTCTAGGTGTGTGCATATTCGAAGTGTACAAAATCTAGGCCAGGTGGAACTTAACCCGACTCTAGGTATATGCATATTCGAAGTGTACAAAATCCGGGCCACGTGGAAGTTAACCCGGCTCTAGGTGTGTGCATATTCGAAGTGTACAAAATCCGGGCCAGGTGGAACTTAACCCGGCTCTAGGTGTATGCATATTCGAAGTGTACAAAATCCGTGCCAAGTGGAACTTAACCCGGCTCTAGGTATGTGCATATTCGAAGTGTACAAAATCCGGGCCAAGTGGAACTTAACCCGGCTCTAGGTGTGTGCATATTCGAAGTGTACAAAATCCGGGTCAAGTGGAACTTAACCCGGCTCTAGGTGTGTGCATATTCGAAATGTGCAAGATCCGGGCCAAGTGGAACTTAACCCGGCTCTAGGTGTGTGCATATTCGAAGTTATTAAGGAGCTACGTTAGTTCTCTAAGGAGCATCCGGCCGAGTAACAAGTTACTCCCCCGGAGGCTCGGGGACTAATGGCTATATCTAATATCTACTAAATGCTAAGGAAAGGGCGAAGTAACGTATCTCCATCATCCGAACTGCAAGGTTAATTTCCTTAGCAGCGGTATTCATTTGGGCAGCAAACTCAGCGGGCCTGAACTTCTCCGGGAGATCTTCATTGTGGACGAACTCCGCCTTGTTCTAGTTGTTTACAAACTCGATCAAGGTCGGAGGATAGCGTTCGCTGCTGAGCATGTGGGGCGCAACTAGACCCTTAGCATGAGCTTCCCTCCTCTCAACCTAGGCAATGGCAGGGCTCATGTGCAAAACGAGTTGCGCATCAGCTGGCTCGGCAGGGGCGTCCTTCGGTGGTGGAGTCTTTTTCGGGAGCATGGATGCAAGGGTACGCTGTCCAGCCTCGATTGACGCTGCCCTGGTGGCGTCAGGAGCCTTTTTTCCCTTGGGTTGCTTCTATGAGGTGGAAGTTGCTGCGATGGATTTGCCTTTGGGAGCTGCCTTAGTGCTAGCTTTGGTGCTGCTGGGGCCTTCTCGCCGAGGTTTGGAAGACTCGGACGAGGCGGAGGGGCTTGGTGCTGCTGCTGGTGCTTGTGTTGTTGTTGCTGGTGCTGGAGCCGAGGTTGGTGCTGGTGTTGGTTTTGGCGGAGGCACGGTAGATACCTCGGCGGTGGCTAGGGCAACCACTGCCTCGGCAGAGCTGCTTCCCCCTATTCCGAGTTTACCCTCCTCTTGACGAGGTGGGCTAGAACCCGGAGCAGCCGCTGAGCCCTCCTGAATGGGGCTCAACAGGCGTGAATCGTCGCCACGAGGGGGAGAAGGGCTATGTCGGAGCGGGGAGGCAATGCCGGATCCACTCTGAGGGACCTCCACCGCGGCCCTGTTGAATCAAATCATGAATGATGAGAAACTATAACAAAGGAAGAACAAGTGAATAGCAAAGGGAGAAGTGGCTTACTCATCCGAGGTCAAAGGCTCCTTGGGCTTCCGAGCCCTCCGGGTTATGGCCTTGGTCGTAGGCTTGGTGGCAGCTTTGTCTGCGGACTTCTTTTGCCTTTTGGCGGGCGGAGAAGGTCCGGAGGAAGAAGCAGATGTGGCCCCCCTCTTCTTCGGTGTGACCGGGACATGCTCACCCGTGGCAAGGGGAGGATCTTCATGGATCTGCCCACCGGGGTTAGATGATGCCAGAAAATCATAAGAAAGGGGGAAAGTGTCAAATGCCTCCATCACCTCAACGTCCGAATCATCTTCATCATTGGGCCAATCTCTAATGGAAGAGAGTTTACCGGTATGTCGCTTGGTTGCATTAGCCATCGGCAGGAACATCTCCTGATCCGGTTCCTCCTCGTCCGAGGCATCCCGATCAGGCGCCCATTTGAGAGAAGGCTCGGTGCCATTTTCAATGGTTTGCTGAAGAAACATTTAAGGGAAAGAAAAGGCAACAGGATTAAACCTACGACAAAAATCGACGCATGATTTAATTCGGAAAAGGTTTGGGGCACGAGACTTACCGCAGGGGGAAGCCTATCTCGGCAGAAGTGTTCGATCCCCCGCGTCCACTCAACAGAGAAGTCCTTGTGGGTGGTGAAGAGGGCCTTGACCCAGTGGAAGATCTCGGTGTTGCTAACTCAAATGAGGAGGTCCGATTGGGGTCATGGCCCCAGCTCATGTGACAGAGTTTATGCGTGCGTTTCTAAAGGGGGAGATCCTGTTGCGGACAAATGTGATCATTGCGTCCTCATTGCGCAATCTTTGATCCTTCAGCTCCTGGAACCTTTTGTTGACTTGGTTCGCCAGGACAGTGGGCTTCTTGGGAACCTTGTACCACAGATCTGGGTTAGGAGGACCCGGAGCGTAGGGACGCAGCCGGATCAGATCTTCAGATGTGCTATTCCGGACATAAAAGAAAGTTCAGGCCTAGCCCTTGCAAGAGTCAAGACCCGTGAATCGGGGGAAAATGGATTGTTTCTGGGGAGAGATGGAAGCTGCACCGAACTGTGTGAGCTGCTTGTCCTCTGGATTAAGGTCAATGTTCGGAATCACGTTCCGGCGGAGGCTAAAGAAATGGATCCAGAGCTCCTTCGTGGGCCATAGTCCGGTGTAGCCCTCAATGGTGGAAGCGAAAGCGGAGAGAGAGGTGATGGCGTTAGCCGGAAGATGGTGTGGCTGAAGCTCATACGTTTGAGCCAGTCGTGGAAAAAGTCGCTAACAGGGAGACCGAACCCACGTTGGAAGTGGGAGAGGAATACCACATACTCACCCGGATTGGGTGAGGGGGCAAGCTCTGTAGGAGCGAGGCGTGCGGTGACGCCCTCCGGGATGTGCCTGGTGCGATACAGCCAATCCAGATCGTCCTGGCAGACCCAGGACCCAGCCCAAGCGCCGCGGTCGGCGTTCCCCGCGTCCTCGTCCATTTCCTGCTCCGCAATAGTGAGCTCCTCTTCTGTCATCTCAAGGTCACTAACCTCACTGGCGCTAGCGGCGGTGGGGGCAGTGGCCTGGACTGGCGAGGATCCGTGGCGGAGGAGATACGCGGAGGTGGCGGCGACGTAAGTGCGCGAGGAAACGGTGCGGCAGCGGCGCAGCTACGCAAGTGCGGTGGCGGCGGTGCTGTCGTAGGGAAGAAGATGGAGAAGAAGAGGCAGAGGGGCGCAAGAGTGGGGAAAAGACTCAAGGGGCGCGTCCCTCCCCTATTTAACCGCGCCCTAGATAGGTAGTGGGATTGCGCTGTGCGGATGGGCCACACGGTGTGGCCGTGTATGACCCGGATCGACCAATCAGCGATGAGCCACAGGAAGGGCCACAGGGCACAGTGGATCCCACGACGCGACGTTATGATACATTTAACGAGGAGGCAGGCACGATGTGACGTGTGCTATAGTAAATTCTGACAATAACTGCGGCGGTTACTGTCGCAGGCCCTTAAAATGAGGCAAAATAATGATTAGTCTCCACGTGGGGAAATGTACAAGAGAAGGAAGAGTGACCCCGATGGGTATGAGGTGACCCGGCCAGCGAGTGAAAACTCGAAATGTGCCAAGGGAAAGTAAACCTATCTAATTCGGACTATGAAGTAACTCGGAAAAGAAACGAAAGGCTCGGTAAAATTGAACCTGCTGTGTCCTTAGCGGTTAAGGCTGCTAAGGCCGCACCAGCTTCAGGGACTAATGTTGGGGGGATACCCCCGGGTAGGGTCACGCCGGGGTATAGAGGCCGAGTTAGTCGAGGTACGGCAAGGTCAAAGCAAGTGCTGGCCGAATCACCTCAAGGCAGGCCGAATCACGCAGTAACCTAGACCAGGGGATGTCCACCTAACTAGGTCTCAACCGATTTATGTCATATGTCGATAAGATGTATCTAATTAATATGCAAGTACAGGTGTGGCTGGATCAACTAGGTACGATCCGGGTTATATCAAGCTTGCAAGAGAAGGAAGTTATCTCGCTGGTCAAAGGGTGACCACTGTATGCAGAGCGTGAGCGAAGCGGACAGAGGCCAGGACCACCGAGGCGTGCCCGACAAAGGTGACGATGCCTATGTCGGATGACGTAGACGCCGCAGAGGCTCACGTAGCCTCTGCATGGATGACGCTAGGCAAAAGTGACCCGGTCGGCTTACTATTTTGGGAGGAGGCATATTCCACGGAATATGCCTCCACGTATGCCCTAATTGGAGACCTAGCCACCCCTATATAAGGAGGGCTAGGGCCTCTGTAGAAGGGGTTGGTCTTTACTTGGTTGATCTCAAGTGTGTTGTGATTTACTAGTGTGTTCCTGAGGGCTAGCTAGTGTGGAGAGTAAGAGAGTTCTTCTTCCTCCTCTCCACAATACAGCTCAAGGAGCACTTGTACACTGTGGAAGTGAATCGAATACAAAGTAACCGTGTGTGGAATCACCACACTATCCCTCCCTGGATTCCCCTAGTGCATTTAGTCCCCACCTTTAGCCTATCCATGGCATCTGCCGTGACACCACCACGACATGCTTGATGCTATCTAAGCACTCTCGGGAGACAGTGATTGATATAGCCTCACGGTCTAAGGAATAGTCTACGAGGATCCATTTCTAATCATCGTAACTTGAACTTCGTGACATGATCGGGTCACGATGTTTAGGTTGGGTATTGGTTCATCATCTCATTCTTAGAATGAGATGACTACATTTCCAACTGGCATAAATGCCACATGATCAGGAAACTTGATCATATGTTAACCAATGAACCAGTGACTAGAGTTTCACTGGGAACCCCTGGTTATTTATATATCACACGTGTATTGATGTTTCCAATCAATACAGTTATAGCATGATATAAAACTTAATCATAAACAATATCAAATATGATAATAGTCCTCATTACTATTTGTCTCTAGGGCATATTTCCAACAGTCTCCCACTTGCACTAGAGTACAAATACACTAGCTGCATTTGTTCTTAACCATTGGCACCATATCCGGTACCCTGAACATGCTTGCTCATGGAAGAGGTTGAGTCCTAGGCCTGTACTTTACAGTTCCAAATCCTTTGCAACTTAGTAATGTCACCTTACTTGACATTAATACTTTATCATCACATGATAACATCTGTGTGTATGCATCGTCGCTATGGCAGCAGAACGAGGCCCGATTCTAGGAGCCTACAGTGACTTTAGATCAACCTCGAGGGCTTTCTCATGGGCACTGTGCCCTAGGACACATCATTCTACGTTAAAAGTGAACTAGCCCTGCCATAACATTATACAACACTTTAGATGGTACCCTTATCTATTATTATAAATGTAATTATCGAAACACGAGTGCACTCTGTGCAACTTTCGATGTTTTTGTTCACCTCGCTTCCTACTTGAGTTTAATCGGTATTTATAGGAGTTTCCAACATATTCCCTTATAACATAACTCTTTATGCTTTAAGATATGTCATCCTTTATGGATTTGGAAAATATGTCTGCAGTTCTCTATTAAACACTACGGACGAACTTAGCTCAATGTTCCGTGATTCAAACTTAATCACTTTTCAAATGTTCCTTATTAGATCATATATTATGTTAAGTTATCATCATGGTTTTCTAAGATAGAACCTATGTCTTAACATAGTGGATGATGATCATCCTTTTGTTTCTTTCAACCATTGATGTTAAACTTAATACTATTCCTAGTTTGAGTTATTAAGGACCAATTCCTTAATTAACTCCTATTCTGAAACCCTTTTCAGAATCCCTTAAGGAATACTACATAATATCATAATACACTTATTATCAACTTCTACCCCTATAAATCATTATTTATTGGTACTTGCGCTTTTATTCTTAACACACTTAAGAATCACTTTATAAGCTCCCACTCAAAATATGTTCCTAACATATTTGGGTATGAGTCTCTACTCTAACTCAAACTATGTCCCTACATATTTGAATTTGAGACTTATATTGCTCCCACTCAAAAATATGTCATTCACATATTGTTTTAGGAAGACTTTCATAGCTCCCACTCAATTTTATGCAAATTACATATTTACTCACTATTTTGAACAACTTCAAATCCTTTGATCAAATATCAAAGTGAGAGAATTACTATGAGACACCAATACTTTTACTAGTTTTAAATCCACTAGACATTTAGCACACTCGAATCAAATTCATTTGAATTCATCCAATACTTGACAAATTGTGTTTTTGTCATTCACCCCCTTTTCCACTATGGCTTTGCAGTCATTTGGGAAAATTCCAAGTAACCCCTTTTACTTGTGAGATTTAGCAACGAATTGCTTTCTAATCTCAAGTGAATTTTACTATGGGATTTCTCATAATTCTAGTTTACCATTATTTCCTTAGTGGTTCGTAGCTATGTCATATTCCAAGTATCATGACAACTGATTCACAAATGTCTCCATACAAGTTATGGGATACATTTAGAATCCTACTTTATGTAGTGAAAACACCAGTGGGGAAAACACAATGATCATTATCATTGATTCTTTCCTTCTGTGAAGAGAATCATTCAGGAATATTTTCCGCTGCACTTCTCAACACTCTGATGCAAGGATTTGAATCCTCATCATGGTTTTCACTATCTTCCATTTGCTCCATAATCGAGAAATATCACTAATAGTGAACTTTCTCAAGAATGTACCAAAATCCAAGCAATACTAGTTTTGCTTCTCTTTTGGTTTTAGCTATGGATTTCGTATTGAAAGTTTCTAATGAATACTATACAAGGACTTATTCAATATTGTTTTGGTTATATCGAATAACCCCAAAACTTTGATGACTATCCATACAAGATATGGAGCCGCTTTCACGAATTCAAATGGTTCACTATATGTTCTAATTGAGTGCTAACTATTTGTAAACTAATGGTCTCTACATCTACACTACAACGATTTATTTGGCGCCATCTATTCACCCATTTTGATATCTAATATCACATTGTGATGCTTTGCATTTTGACGTTTCAAAACGCTTTGCATCCCACAATTTCTTTATGCCATTCTTATAAAGTCGAATTTCATTACTATTGATCAAATCATAGTAATTAGGTTTTCTTTTATACTTATACCCTTTGTTGATGAAATACTTTGATCATATCAAATGGTTTCATACTCATGTTTCCTTTGGTAAACTTCTTTACACTTATAAACAATCATATAATGATAATTACCATTTGACAAAACACAATGCATCGAATATGTATATACTTTTAACATTTCATTAAACACTTTGTATTCAAGTAATACATAGTGGTCAAGTTATTTTGCCGAACTTAGGCACGATTTGTATTTGATAAGAAATCGATTATCTTTCACATATTATCAACATAATTTTTGAATTTAAACAATGGTTTCATTCATTAATGAACTTATCATTAAGTTGTGTATTTTTCAAGGCATTTCAATATTTTACAAATGTTCATGTATTATCAATTAGTATCAAACAATAAGGATAATTCACATATAATCAAACAAGATATGAATACAAATAGAAATCATTCATAAAAGTAGAACAACTGTTTGTTACAAACTGATATGAATAACCGTCTCACAAAATGTGAGACACACTAAAGAAGTTCACAATCTTTTGATTACAATAACCATCCTAAACATAAACTAAATGATAAATGTTGAGGGAGAGTGTCGTTGGCCATCATCATCATGCTCGCCATCAACACGTAACGTCACCTCTCCAGCAAGCACCTCTCATGCAGAAGGACCTGTTTTCAGCAAAACAGAAGAAGTATCAAATACACTTAACACTACAAATGTGTTTGCAAGATTATAACATTTATAAAATTGTATATCAAATATATACCTTTGTCATCGATGACCTCACCGGTGATTGGTTCAACCTTTACGTTCCTGAAACGTAATATGAACTCTTGGAAATCCAATGTTTCCGTATCACCATTCATGATGCTACTCCGGACATGTCCTTCATAGCTGGGAGGCAACGATCGAAGCAGCACGCTTATCGCAAACGGATCATCCATCCAGTAATCCATGAAGTGAACCAGTCTCATGTGTGAATCAAGCATGCGCTTGATGACCCACACGTATAGGGGGTGTATCGCAGTATTTTCGATAAGTAAGAGTGTCGAACCCAAAGAGGAGCAGAAGGTGTTGATGAGTGGTATGGATCAGCAATTCTCTACAAATACTTAGCAAACGGATTTTAAGGGGTTTTTTGATATTGCAAGTAAATAAGGTACAAGTAAATAAAAGACAATAGGAATAAATGCAGCAAGTGGCCCAATCCTTTCTTTAGCAAAGGACAAACCGGTTGTATTACTTAAGATGACCAAACGTTCTCGAGGACACATGGGAATATCGTGAAGTGCTTTTGCTTCATATACCTGATTAATCTTCTTTAGCTTGCTAAGTGTTGTGTGGGTGAACCTGTGCTAATGTACCGACCTTCCTACGACTAATACATACTTGTGATTATAACCCTTGCAAGCATCCGCAAGTACAAGAAAGTAATTAAGATAGAAATCTAACCACAGCTTTAAACTCTAAGACCCTGACATCCCTTGTGCAAAGGTTTCCTAACGGGGGTTCATGTTTCTGTCACTCCGGCAACCCCTACGATTAGTAGCCAAATACGCACTGCATTCCCCTAGGCCCATATAGGTTAAGTGCCATGTAGTCAATGTTCACATGACACCACTAGAAGAAGTAGACCACAACTTAATTAACAAACCATTGAATCTTTCTCAACACAATTCCAGTACTAACAACATGACCTCTCCCATGTCCTCAAGAACTAAACAAACTACTCACAAGACATCATATGGATCAAGATTAGAGATGATATAATGATATGTAACAATCTGAACATAAACGATAATTCAATGGTTCACTCAATAGCATCAACTACAAGGAGTAATCAACACCAGGAAAGTTTCCCCTAAGAACTATGGAAGATTCAACCCAATTGTTAAAGCGGTATGATGGTGGTTATGATGGTGCTGGTGAAGATGATGATGGTGATGATCATGATGATGACCCCGATGAAGTCTAGCTTGATGGTGATGTTGATGGCGATGATCTCCCCTCTCTGGGAATGAATTCCCCCGGGAGAATTATGTGGTTGCTCTCCGAGTCTTAGGGTTTCGGGAGGATAATTTATGCCAAAGGGGAGAGCCTAGAGTGGGCCAGGGCGGCCACACCACCTTGTGGCGCGGCCTGGGGTGGTGTGGCCCCCTTGTGGCCCATATCCACTTCCCCTTTTGGCAATCTTCGTCTTCTGGAAAAATAGGATTTTCCATATATTTTCCCGGATTTTCTGATCTTCGCGAATTTCGCCTCCAAACAGCCCCTTTTCCATATGAATCCTGACTGCAGTGGTCCATGCTCCAAAAGTCATCAACCATGCAAAAACAGATGAAATAACATAAGTATCATCTCTTAATATGAAATATATCAATGAATAACAGTAAATTATGATGTAGAATAGTGATGCAAAATTGACGTATCAACTCCCCCAAGCTTAGACTTTGCTTGTCCCCAAGCAAAAATTGAGCTCAATAAACATGACCTCAGGTTTATGGAGCGAAGAGTCGATAAAATAATACGGACAAGAAGCATCACATTCATCAATACATAAATCATAATAGAAGACAACTCACTATTATATAACTTAACTTGCAATAAGTAAAGGAAACACAATAAAGATGCATAAAGTAAATCGTAATTGGTAATGGCAAAGTTAGCTCTTGGTCGAAGAATAGTTGACAATTTGCAGGAGTTCACAAATATCTGGTTTTCAATGATAGCTTTCATAGTAGTAGACACTAAGATAAGAGCAAATGTGCAAAACAAGGAACATAAGAAACATGATTGAATAAATCATCATATGAATGAATGAATGAAACACAACAACTCAAAATACTTGTTGAGATAGAAGGGAATAGGTTTACTGACTCAACTAAAAAGTAAAATATAGGCCCTTCGCAGAGGGAAGCAGGGATTTCAAGTTTCATAAAGAGCTTCCAAAAATTATGATACTTATTAGCTTTCAGCTCTCATTGCCCCTATCATAGGCATCTTTAGGTGATTAAGGTTAAAGTGACACAACTAAGAGGATATGCTTGACAAGTTATAAGTTGAAATCTCATGCTACTCAACTTCAGTCACAAGTAAGCTCTTGTCATTGTAAGTACATATGTATCATAGAGAATCGCCAACGGGTTACCCCTTGTACATGATACAGGAGCTATCCCATAATCAAAATGACAAGGCAAGCAGACAATGAGCATCTCAGCGATCTTTTTATTTGCTATTTGCATAGGTTTTTATTGAGGATGCTTCATAGAGTGCTCATTATGGTTATGCTGCAAGCTTCCACCATGATTAGGCATGGATTAGGCTAGCGACCCAGGCGTTTCTCTAACATACATACAAACTCCATGATCTTACAAGTTCCCCTTTTATTTCACACCACTGGGATCCATAAGAAAAAGAACATGATATCAACTTGGTACAAAGTACCAATGCAATGTTGAAAGCGTTCCCCATGACAACATGGTTCTTCTAACTTCAACTTATAAAGTGCAAGCATATACACAACAAAGATGGACACAATGGTTCAAAATTATTAAATGCAAGAAAGTAAGGTGTGCCATCAAGTTTGTGAGAGCTTTAATCACTAATTTTCACATAACAAGTTTAATTTGGAAGGTAGATAAAAACATGAATTTACTTGGAATAGCAAAAGTGCTAATAGGTAGGTATGGTGGACACAAATGGCATATGTTTCGTTTAAGGATTGGATGCACGAGAAGCATTCCCTCTCAGCACAGGTTTTTGGCTAGCAAGGTTGGCTAGCAAGTATAAGAGTTGAAGGAAACAAACAAATATACAGGTGATAAAAACAAACATGCAATCTTCCTTGGAAGCACAAAAGATCTTAACTGGAGAATACTAAGCTTATGAGCAAATCAAGAAAGAAAGATGATGGAATTATATTTCTTTAGAGTACTTTTTATCTTTTTCATTCAACTCTCAAAATAGTGCTACTACTTACCAAGCCAGGTTTGACAAAACCAACTAAATTAACTCAATGATCCCAAAGTGATACCAATACTAATGACAAGATAAATCACCTAACCATGAATTGAAAACTAATATAAGATATGCAAAAGAGTAAATGATAGAACTTCTCATTAATATTCCATAACGGCAAATCACACGAAGGGATCCATATCTAACGAGAGAGGGGACACTTCCATAATGCAAACCATCCTACATAATAACTTCTCTATTCATGATAGAATTCTACTAAAAAGGTAAAAAGATAGAAGATAGTGATGTGATACCGCGACACTCCCCCAAGCTTGGAACAAACCAAGGGGATGCCAAAACCTAATGACGAATTACTCCTTCGGTGGTGGTATTATCTCGATGAGATTTTTGACTAATTTCCCCAAGTCCTCAATCTCGAAGGTGAGAGTACGAATCATGTCGGGTCATGAATTCCAGCTCTTGCGGTTCTTTCCCCACTCTTCCTCCTTGAAGTCTTCTTTTCCTGCATGGTTAGAGCGAGGCATATCCCAATTAGAGGGTAGTTCCTCCATGGGCATTCTGGAATTGATGCTCATGGATAAGGGTATGGAAGGGATTCTTGGTGCGTGGAGAAGGTGACTATGGAGCCAAACAGTGACACGGAGGCTTCCCTCCAGTTGACATCCATGCAGTCCTTTTGATCCTAGCAGGGTTTGCCACCACTCCAATGCTTGCAATGGTAGTGCCGGTGTGTGGATGCTGGCTTTGCTTTGCCTCCTCTTCATCTTTACTCTCGATCTCCTTCTCCTTCCCAAGGTCTTGGGGATCCTCCTCTATAGGCTTCTTTCCCTTATCCTTGGAAGAGACCATTATGCTTCTAAACTTTGAGAATAGTTCCTGGTAGAAACAGATCGAAACGAAAACATGACGAGAACACAATATACGAACCTCGAAGGATCTGGGGGATTATATATTACGAATTTTTACAACAAAAGGAAGGTACTGGGAGAAAACGGGCCAGAGACGGAGTCCGAGGTGGCCACACCACCTGCTGGCGCGGCCTGGGGGGCCATGCCAGGGGGTGGTGTGAGCAACTCTGGCTCCGCTTCCGTCCCTCTTTCGCTTTGTAGCTTTCCTTGTTGGATAAAAACTGCAAAAATATAACTGGACAGAATCTTCGTGGAACTTTTCTTACCAGAACTGTTACCTATTCAAAAACAGACTCTATAGGTCTCTGGTAAATTTTTCTGGAGTTACTACTTGAATAGCATCAATATCTTCATTCTAAGAATCTCTAGCAATATAGTGTTTGAGTCGCTGACCATTCACCACTTGTGTAGTGTTATCTTTTAAAGAAGAAATTTTGATTTCTCCTGAACGATATACTTCTTCGATAACAAAAGGTCCTTCCCATTTTTAAAGTAGTTTCCCTGCAAAAAATCTAAGATGAGACCTATACAATAAAACTTTCTCACCAACGTGGAATTCTTTCTTAAGAATTCGCCTGTCATGCCATCTTTTAACTTTTTCCTTAAAGAGTCTAGCATTCTCATATGCTTCGCTCCTCCATTCATCCAACGAACTTAAGTCAAATAATCTTTTTTCACCAGCAAGCTTACAGTCTCTATTAAGTTCTTTAACTGCCCAGTAAGCTTTGTGTTCTAATTCTAAAGGCGGGTGACAAGCTTTCCCATAAACCATTTTGTAAGGAGACATCCCCATAGGATTTTTATAGGCAGTCCTATAAGCCCATAAAGCATCATTCAACTTTTTAGCCCAATTTTTTCTAGATCTATTAACAATCTTTTGCAAGATGGATTTAATTTCTCTATTTGATAACTCTACTTGTCCACTAGTTTGGGGATGATCAGCTAAAGCGATTCTATGATTAACATCATATTTAGCAAGGGTCTTTCTAAAACCACCATGAATAAAGTGAGAACCTCCATCAGTCATAAGATACCTAGGCACTCCAAACCTAGGAAATATAATATCCTTAAGCATTTTTAAGGAGGTCTCCCCATCAGCACTTTTTGTAGGTATGGCTTCTACCCACTTAGTAACATAGTCAACATCAACAAGAATATGGGTATAACCTTTTGAAGGGGGAAAAGGACCCATAAAGTCGAATCCCCAACAATCAAATGGTTCAATAACTAGAGAGTAATTCATAGGCATCTCATTGCGTCTAGAAATGTTACCTACTCGTTGGCACTCATCAC
Organism: Avena eriantha; assembly: GCA_910589775.1. Classification (NCBI taxonomy): domain Eukaryota; kingdom Viridiplantae; phylum Streptophyta; class Magnoliopsida; order Poales; family Poaceae; genus Avena; species Avena eriantha. Next base: position 503,204,728 of record OU342740.1, on the reverse strand, counting down.
ATGATAAGAGAAATTTTCTTGCATCTTTAAAAAGGGTAGGCCAGTAAAAACCTGATTGTAGTACCTTCTGTGCAGTTCTATCTCTCGCGTGATGTCCTCCCTAGGCACTACCATGACATTTCTGCAATATCTCCTTTTGTTCATATTCTGGAACACATCTTCGCATAATACCATCTACTCCTTCTTTATATAAATGTGGGTTATCCAAAAATAATGCCTCAAATCATAAAAGAACTTCCTTCTTTGCTGAGCTGTAAAAGTTGGAGGCAAATACTCGGAGACAATAAAGTTAGCATAATCAGCATACCAAGGGCTCCCTCGCGAGCTTATCCCTACCGCAACCAACTGTTCATTTGGGAAACTATCATTAACAGGCATAGGATCAAAAGAGATGTTTTCCAATCGAGATAAATTATCAGCTACAGGATTTTCAGCACCTTTCCTATCTACAATATGTAGGTCAAACTCTTGTAAGAGCAGCACCCATCTAATAAGCCCAGGCTTAGCATCTTTCTACGTCATAAGGTACTTAATAGCAGCATGATCAGAATGAATGGTAACTTTTGATTAAACAATATAAGGTCTAAACTTATCATAAGCAAAGACAACAGCTAAGAATTCTTTTTCAGGAGTAGCATAATTATTTTGAGCAGCGTCAAGAGTCTTACTAGCATAATGGATACCATTTAACTTTTTATCTATTTGTTGCCCAAGTACAGCACCTACAGCAAAATCACTAGCGTCACACATGATTTCAAAGGGTAAGCTCCAATCGGGTGGTTGAACAATAGGAGCAGTAGTTAAAGCCTTCTTTAGAGTTTCAAAATCTGCCTTACAATCAACATAAAAAACAAAGGGTACATCCTTTTGAAGAAGATTAGTGAGGGGTTTTGATATCTTAGAGAAATCTTTAATAAACCTTCTATAGAAACCAGCATGACCAAGGATACTACGAATACCTTTGACGTCTCTTGGACAGGGCATTTTCCCAATTGCCTCAACTTTAGCTCTATCAACTTCTATGCCTCTTTCAGAAATCTTATGTCCAAGGACAATCCCTTCATTCACCATGAAGTGGCATTTCTCCCAATTAAGAACAAGATTAGTTTCTTCACATCTCTGCAAACTTTATCAAGGTTGTGTAGACAATTATCAAAAGAAGTTCCATAGACAAAAAAGTCATCCATGAACACTTCCACAATTTCCTCACAAAAACCATGAAAGATAGCATACATGCATCTTTGAAAAGTGGCAGGAGCATTACACAAACCAAAAGGCATACGCCTATAAGCATAGGTTCCATAAGGGCATGTAAAAGTAGTTTTTTTCTTGATCCTATTGTTTAACAGCAATTTGAGGGAAACCAGAGTATCCATCAAGGAAACAAAAATGGGTCTTTTTAGACAACATTTCTAACATTTGATTAATAAAAGGTAATGGGCAATGATCTTTTTTAGTAACTTTGTTAACTTTCTTGAAATCAATGCACATCTTATAACCTACTAATATTCTTTGGGGAATAAGCTCATCATTATCATTAGGCACAATTGTAATTCCCCCTTTTTTATGGACACAATGAACATGACTAACCCATTCACTATCAGCAATAGGGTAAATAATACCAGCATCAAGGAGTTTTAATACCTCGTTTCTTACCACCTCCTTCATCTTAGGATTCAAACGACGTTGGTGTTCTACCACTGGCTTTGCATCTGGTTCTATATTGATAGCATGCTGACATATAGTTGGAGAATCCTCTTTAAATCATCCAGAGTATAGCCTATGGCCCCTCGGTGTTTCTTCAATACCTCCAATAATATTTCCTCTTCCTTCCCTGAAAGTTTAGAACTAATAATAACAGGATATATTTTATTATCATCAATGTAAGCATACTTAAGATCTTTAGGTAAAGGTTTTAGATCGAAGACCGGATCCTTTTTAGGTGGCAACGTGGTGCCCAAATCTTCCACATGCAAGTTATGCTTAAGCATCTTAGGTTGACGACGGAGAACCTCGTCAATCTCATTTCTTTCTTCAATGAAGATTTCACTTTCGTGGTCTTCCATAAATTGTTGCAAAGCATTGTTAGGAGCAAGAGAAATAGAAGCAAGTTGTTCAACTCTAAAATCCTCATTATAGGTTTCATTTTCACAAGGTTCGTTAGAAAATTTCGAAAAATTAAACTCATAAGGTTCCCCATCAAATTTAGTTAAAATTTTCTCCCTTTTGCAGTCAATAATGGCTCCGCAAGTGCTCAAGAAAGGTCTACCAAAAATGATAGGATAGGTTTTACTAGCAGCCGAACCAAGTACTAGAAAATCAGCAGGATATTTAATCTTACCACAAAGAACTTCTACATCCCGCACAATACCAATTGGATAGATGGTCTCTCTATTAGCAAGGTGAATAACCACATCAATTTCTTCTAGTTCGCAGGGACTGATTTCATGCATAATTTCTTTGTAAAGCTCATAAGGAATAGGACTTGAACTTGCACCAATATCACGTTAACCATAATAGCAATGATCACCAATTCTAACAGAAAGCACAGGGACAATAGCCTTTTTAGTTCTATTAGGATGTGAAACAGTATGAGATGCATCCTCACAGAAGACTATGTGTCCATCTTCCACACTTTTAGTAACAAGGTCTTTCACAATTGCTACATTAGGTTCAATGTTTATTTGTTCATCGGGTTTTACAATTCTCTTTGCACTTTTATTGATTACACTAGTTATCATAGGATGCTCCTTTACCTTATTCGGGAAGGGTATTTTCTCGATATAACATTCAGGTAGGATATGATCCATAGTGCAAAATTCAGTACTCCTAATAGGAACAGAATCAACGATATCTTTATATGGTGCATGATACTTGTTCCATCCCTTTTTCAGAATTTTAATATAGGAAGCAAAAGCCTTAAAACAATTTGTAATAACTTGAGGATCAAGACCATAAGCATTACTAATATTTTGAAAGTCATAAATTCCCATAAAAGATTCAATGCATTCAAAATCATAATTAATACCTGACTTTCTTCCTTTGTCATTCTCCCATGCTTCAGCATTGTCTTGAATACGGTCTAGAAGATCCCATTTAGCTTCTTCTTCCATGCGAGTGAATGATCCGGCACAAGAAGCATCCAATAAATCCTTATCTTGAAGAGAAAGCCTTGCATAAAAGTTATTGATAATAATATTGTTGGGGAGCTCATGAATGGGACATTTGAGCATTAGTAACTTCAATCTCCCCCAAGCTTGAGCTACACTCTCTCCATCGAGAGGCCAAAAGTTGTATATTTGATTCCGATCTTTATGAATCTCACTAGGAGGATAAAACTTTGTATAAAAGAGAGGTACTACTTCCTCCCATTCAAGAGATTGGCCATTCTTCAGCAATTTATACCATTCCTCAACTCTACCTTTCAGTGATAATGAGAATAACTTCTTCTTGACTTGATCTGTTGTAATACCTGCACACTTGAACAACCCGCATAATTCGTATATAAAGAGCAAATGATCACCAGGATGGACAGTTCCATCTCCAAAATAGTAGTTATCCATAACACGATCAATAATTCTAGTAGGTATCTTAAAAGTATCATTCTCAGTAGGTGGTGGTTCATCTACTACCTTAGCAGTGGTAGTAGCATTACAAAATAAGAAACTCAACGAATTTTCCATATTGAAAGTAAAGCAACTAACACAAATAAACAATACTCACAGTAGAAGTTTCCTTTACCAGTTCCACTCTCCAATAGCGCTTCACTCCCCGGCAACGGCGCCAGAAAATAGTCTTGATGACCCACAAGTATAGGGGGTGTATCGCAGTATTTTTGATAAATAAGAGTGTCGAACCCAACGAGGAGCACAAGGTGTTGACGAGTGGTATGGATCAAGAATTCTCTGCAATACTTAGCAAATGGATTTTTAGGGGTTTTTGATATTGCAAGTAAATAAAGTACGAGTAAATAGAAGACAATAAGAATAAATGCCGCAAGTGGCCCAATCCTTTCTTTAGCAAAGGACAAGCCGGTTGTATTACTTAAGATGACCAAATGTTCTCGAGGACACATGGTAATATCATCAAGTGCTTTCGCTTCATGTAGTTGATTAATCTTCTTTAGCTTGCTAAGTGTTGTGTGGGTGAACCTGTGCTAATGTACCGTCCTTCCTAGGACTAATACATACTTGTGATTATACCCCTTGCAAGCATCCGCAAGTACAAGAAAGTAATTAAGATAGAATCTAACCACACCTTTAAACTCTAAGATCCTGACATCCCTTGTGCAAAGGTTTCCTAATGGGAGTTCAGGTTTCTGTCACTCCGGTAACCCCTATGATTAATAGCCAAATACACAATGCATTGCCCTAGGCCCATATAGGTGAAGTGTCATGTAGTCAATGTTCACATGACACCACTAGAAGAAGTACACCACAACTTAATTAACAAACCATTGAATCTTTCTCAACACAATTCCACTACTAACAACATGACCTCTCCCATGTCCTCAAGAACTAAACGAACTACTCACAAGACATCATATGGATCAAGATCAGAGATGATATAATGATATGTAACAATCTGAACATAAACGATAATTCAATGGTTCACTCAATAGCATCAACTACAAGGAGTAATCAACACCGGGAAAGTTTCCCCTATGACCTATGCAAGATTCAACCCAATTGTTACAATGGTATGATGGTGGTCGTGATGGTGGTGGTTGATACATTGCAAATGTATCTATAATTTTTGATGTTCCATGCTTGGTTTTATCCACTTTCTTGTGTTTGTTCCACACTTTGGAGTACTTTTCATATGATTTCTTGGACTAACCTATTAACAAGAGCCACAGTGTCTGCTGCCTGTTTTCTGCTATTTTTGGTTCCAGGAAAGTCAGAAAATGAATACTCTCGGAATTGGACGGGACAAAAGCCAAAGTGCCTATTTTTTCCGGAAGTCATCAGATGCCAGAATACGAGACGGAAAAGGGCCGGGGGCCAGCCACACCACCTGGCCACGCGGCCAGGCCTGGCCCACGCCAGGGGGTGGTCTGGCCGACCCCAGCACCCCCTCGGCCTCTCCTTCCGCCTATAAGATGCCCTCGGGACAAAAACCCTAAGTACCCGATCAAAAATCCATGAAAGAGTTTGTAGCCGCCGTCATCTCCATCCCTAGATCGGGAGGGATCTGAAGCTCTTCCCGGCACCCTGCCGGAGAGGGAAATTCACCCTGGAGGCCTTCTTCATCACCATGCAAGCCTCCGGTGTGATGCGTGAGTAGTTCATCCTTGGACTATGGATCCATGTAGTAGCTAGATGTCTCGTTCTCCTCCTTTGTGCTTTCATGTTTAGATCTTGTGAGCTCCGTTCATGATCAAGATCATCTATTTGTAATTCTGCATGTTGTGTTTGCGGGGATCCGATGGATATTGAGATGCTATTTCAGATTGATTATTAATTCTATCATGTCTTTGTTATTTGTGATCTTGCATGCTTTTCATTGTTAGTACCTATCTTGGCCAAGTAGATGCTAGCAACTCCAAGAGTTAGTATTTATGCTCGATAGTGGGTTCATGCCTCTGGTAATCTGGGGAAGTGACAGAAATCTCTAAGGTACTAGATGTGATGTTGCCACTAGGGAGAAAACAACAATCCTTTGTTCATAGAACAATCGTATTGTTTACATTACACGCAATTTGTAAAGCAATAATTTGTTGCTTGCAACTTAATATTGGAGGGGTTTTGGATGATAACCTGAAGGTGGATTATTAGTCATAGATGCAGTTGGATGGCAGTCTATGTATAATGTTGTAATGCCCAATCAAGTATCAAAGGAGTCAAGATGATTAGTATATCCATGTATTGCTTTCTCGATGTTTGTCAATTGCCCCGCTGTAATTTGTTCACCGAGCATGTTATCTATCTATGGAGAGCCACCTCTAGTGAACTATGGATCTCGGTCCTTTCTTTTGCATACAATCTATAAACTTTTTATGCAGGATTAAACTATTCTTCTAGGAACCTATTGGATTCTGCTGTTGGAGGTACCTTTAGGACCATTACTTTGGGTGCTGTAACGAAACTTCTGGACAATATGATGGTTAATTATTCTTAATGGCATACTGAGAGAGCTCCACAAGGCAGGAAGGTAAATTCCGATGAGGAAACCTCCTCCTTGAGTGATAAGATTGATATTATTATGTCTATGCTTGTGAATGGGAAAGCCCATATTGATCCAAATAATGTTCCTTTAGCCTCTTTGGTTGCTCAAGAAGAGCAAGTTGATGTTAACTTCATAAGAAATAATAAATTTGGCAACAATGCTTATGGTAATAACAATTATAGGTCTTACCCTCCTAGTAATACTTATGGTTATAATGGTAAACCTGGATTACCTAGTGAAGGAAGAATTTTAGAAGTTGAAAGAGCCACTAAAAGCTTCATGCAAATGCAATATGAGCAAAATAAAATATTCACTAAAACTATCGAGGAACAATCTACCATATTAAAGAACATTAGCCATCAACTTGAAAGTCTAAATAGGGAAATTCCTAGTTTATAATTGAAACTCTCTAATGCTGAAAGGAATATATCATCTTTGTCTGAAGCTCAATCTTCATTGATTAATAAAATGGCTGCTAAACCTGAAACTAATGATAATCCCTTTGCAGCTACTAATGTCATACAAGTAAGAATTGATGAAAATGTTAGACTATTAGCTGAATTACATGCTAAGTGGGAAAGAGAAGATGAAATTGCTAGAAACATTAGTGTTTCTACTATTACCACCACTAGTGTTGAGTCTAGTAATAGTTCTACTACTTTAGATGATAAATTTGATTTTGATCTTGATGGTTGCAATATCTATGAAGTTATTAAGTTCCTACAAAAGCTTGCTAAAAGTCCTAATGCTAGTGCTATGAACATGGCCTTTACAAGACACATTACTAATGCTCTCATAAAGATTAAAGAAGAAAAGATGAAACATAAAGCTTCTATTCCTATGAAACAAGAAGATGGTTGGGAACCCATCATTAATGTGAAAGTGAATGACTTTGATTTCAAAGCTTTATGTGATCTTGATAGTAGTGTTTCTATTATGCCTAGAAGGATATATGATATGCTTGATTTGCCTCCACTTGAAGATTGTTATTTGAATGTCCCACTTGATGATAATGCTAAAAAGAAACTCATGGGGAGTCTTAATGATGTTCTTATTATGGTTAACAATGCCTATGTCCCCGTTGATTTCTATGTTTTGGATGTTGAATGCAATGCTTCTTGTCCTATTACTTTGGGAAGATCTTTTCTTAGAACTGTTGGTGCCATTATTGACATGAAAGAAGGCACCATTAAATATCAACTCCCACTCAAGAAAGGTATAGAACACTTCCCTAAGAAGAGAGAGAAGATTTCTTTTGTTCCTCCTATGAAAAAATTTGGTCTAAATGCTTCTTCATTTGAGAAGACTTGATTCTTTTTCTTGCTTCTTATGCCTAACTTAAAGGCGTTAAAGAAAAGTACTTATTGGGAGATAACCCAACAGTTTTAGATGAGTTTTGGAAGTTATTACCTCTGTAATAACCGCTCCTTATCCTTTTTATTTGCTTTTTGTGCCAAGAGTAACCTCTAATGAGAGAGAAGTAATGATTGGGAAAGTTGATGTCCCGAAACAGATTTATGCGCTTCACCGTACGAGTAAAATCTCTGATCATATTTTTGAGGCATGAATTTTTGTGCTTCTGCCCCAGGTTGTTATCTAACTTTCTTTAGTTCAAAACTTTTTGATTTGAGCAACAGAAGGGCTTAGAAAAATTCGTATTTACCTGCTGGTCTGTTTTGATAGATTTCTGCCATTTTTTGCATTTGCTTCTTGTTGGTTCCTTTTTGAGTTCTTTTGGGGAATTGAGCTTTTTGAGGGAAGTGCTACAGTATCTAGTGTTCTAATGGAAGTTTATTTGGTGTTGGAACTGAACCTTAAGACTTATTTATCTTGATGTACACTAATGTTGCTAATAAAGATTGTGTGAAGTTTTGTATGAAGAAAAATTTCAGGTGTATGGAAGGAATGAGTAATGAGATGAAGGATGGACTAAAGCTCAAGCTTGGGGATGCCACGCGTGTCACCCCAAGAAATATCCAAGAAGTACAAGCGTCAAAGCTTGGGGATTACCAAGGCATCCCTGCTTCATCAATAAAAATCCCAGGTTTCTACCAAACGCTTTATTTTTATTGTTTCATGCACAATTGTGTTGTTCTTGGAGCGTCTTCTTTTTCGTTTTCATTTTGGTTTTCATTTTCTTTTGTTTGCTTAGTATTCTAAATAATTTGGTTGGACCTCCTCTTTCTTACATTGGATTGCAAATAGTTTGGTTTGGTTTGGAAAAGAGTAGGAAAATTCATGCTTATGTGGTAAAAAGAGCTCGTTTTCGACTATGGCCTATGCTTTGTCATGCCATGCTTGATATTGTTTTGGCTTTATGCTTAGTATTCTTTGCTGTAGCATGACTTGTTATAAAAAATTGAGATTGCTTAATGTGCCTTGGATGAATCATGCGTTGTTTTAGCATATTAAAGCATAGTATAGTGGTATTCTCCTTTGATTTTTTATTTGGGTTGGGTTGGTGCATGCTCACACCATGTTTTGACTATCTCAAGTCACCATTGCCTTTATGATCCTTTAGTTTTCAACTTGTAGTATCACTTTATGCTTTGATCAATGATGTTTTGTCGCTCTGCATGATTATGCCCATTATTGCTCTCTTAATTTGTCGCTCCCAGTCTTTTGTTAGCCTCCATAACCAAGTATGAGTTCCACTCATGCATCCAACCCCCTAAACCAAGTTATTCCAAAGAGTCCACCATACCTACCTATTAGCTTATGCTATTCCAAGTATATTCATGCTTTTGTTTACCTTCCAAATTAAACTTGTTATGAGAAAACTAGTGATTAAAGCTCTCACAAACTTGATGGCACACTTTACTTTTCTTGCCCCTAATAAACTTGAACCATTGTGTCGTCTATGTTCTATATGCTTGCACTTATTTGTTGGGGATTAGCAGAACCATGCTGTCATGGGGAACACTTTCAACATTGCACTTGTACTTTGTACCTAGTTGATATCATGCTCTTTTGTCTATGAATGTCGTCGGTGTGAAATGAAAGGGGAGCTTGTAAGTCCATGGAGTTATGTATATGTGTTAGAGAAATGCCTGGGCCGCTGGTCTAATCCATGCTGACATGGTGGAAACCTGCACCGTTACCATAATGAGCTGTTTATGAAGCATTCTTCTTACAAAAAAAGAGTCCTATATTGAGAAAAATGAGAAAAGAGAAAAAAGAGATATTATGAAAAGAGGAAAGAGAGAAAAAAAGCACCATATTCCCATGGTAAATAAGAAGATTGCTGAGATGCTCGTTGTTTTGCTTGCCTTGTCATTTTGATAAGGGGATTCTTCCGTATCATCGGGCAAGGGGTACCCCGTTGGCGGTTCTCTATGATACACATGTACTTACGATGACAAGAACTTACCGGTGACTAAACTTGAGTAGCATGAGGAGTGGCCCTCGTATACAAGGGACATGAGATTTCTAACTTATACTTCGTCAAGCATGTACACCATAGTTTGTTCACTTTAACCTTAAGCACTTTCAAGATGCTTATGATAGGGGCAATTAGAGCTGAAAGCTATAAGTACCATATTTTTTGAAAGCTCTTTATGAAACTTGAATCTTTGCTTCCTTTTATGAAGGCCTTTCTTCCACTTATACTAAGTCTCCACCTTCTACCTTTATGCACCTACTTTGAGAGCATAGTGGCCATTCTTAGTTCTATGTGCATTGTCCCAACACTAGTTGATTGATGCATAACTTGATATTGCTTGTTTTAAACTATTTGTATCTAGTCACTCTTATGAACTTTGAAGGTGTCCTATGCATTTATATTTTCTACTCTATGAGGGACAAGCTGAATACTATTATGCTATGTTTTCTTTATGTGAAACAAACATACGTCTTGCAAAGCATTGTTATTCATGAATCTTTTCTTTGTGCCTTTTCATGTTGCATCATAGTTTCTTTGTCTTATTGCTAGAACTTTGCCTTTCATGTTATGATTGAAGTACTATGATCCCAGCTTTGAATGTTTTACAAATACTTTGATCAAGTCTTTGATGGTGCATGTCACCTCAAAAATTATTCTTTCTTTTTATCCCGTACCTAGTTGAGGACGAGCAGGAGTTAAGCTTGGGGATGTTGATACATTGCAAATGGATCTATAAATTTTGATGTTCCATGCTTGGTTGTATCCACTTTCTTGTGTTTTGTCCACACTTTGGAGTAATTTTCATATGATTTCTTAGACTAACCTATTAACAAGAGCCCAGTGCTAGTTCCCTGTTTTCTCTTGTTTTTGGTTTCAGGAAAGTCAGAAAATGAATATTCTCGGAATTGGACGGGACAAAAGCCAAAGTGCTTATTTTTTCGGAAGTCATCAGATGCCAGAATATGAGACGGAGAAGGGATGCGGGCCAGCCACACCACCTGGCCGCGTGGCCAGGCCTGGCCCGCGCCAGGGGGTGGTCTGGCCGACCCCAGCACCCCCTCGGCCTCTCCTTCCGCCTATAAGATGCCATTAGGACGAAAACCCTAAGTACTCAATCAAAAATCCACGAAAGAGTCTGTAGCCGCCGTCATCTCCATCCCTAGATCGGGAGGGATCTGATGCTCTTCCCGGCACCCTGCCGGAGAGGGAAATTCACCCTGGAGGCCTTCTTCATCACCATGCAAGCCTCCGGTGTGATGCATGAGTAGTTCATCCTTGGACTACGGATCCATGTAGTAGCTAGATGCCTGGTTCTCCTCCTTTGTGCTTTCATGTTTAGATCTTGTGAGCTCCGTTCATGATCAAGATCATCTATTTGTAATTCTGCATGTTGTGTTTGCGGGGATCCGATGGATATTGAGATGCTATTTCAGCTTGATTATTGATTCTATCATGTCTTTGTTATTTGTGATCTTGCATGCTTTCCGTTGTTAGTAGCTATCTTGGCCAAGTAGATGCTAGCAACTCCAAGAGTTAGTATTTATGCTCGATAGTGGGTTGATGCCTCTGGTAATCTAGGGAAGTGACAGAAATCTCTAAGGTACTAGATGTGCTGTTGCTACTAGGGAGAAAACAACAATCCTTTGTTCATAGAACAATCGTATTGTTTACTTTACACAAAGTTCGTAAAGCAATAATCTGTTGCTTGCAACTTAATACTGGAGGAGGTTCGGATGATAACCTGAAGGTGGATTATTAGTCATAGATGCAGTTGGATGGCGGTCTATGTATTATGTTGTAATGCCCAATCAAGTCTCAAAGGAGTCAAGATGATTAGTATATGCATGTGTTGCTTTCTCGGTGTTGTCAATTGCCCCGCTGTAATTTGTTCACCCAGCATGTTATCTATCTATGGAGAGCCACCTATAGTGAACTATGGATCCTGGTCCTTTCTTTTACATACAATCTATAAACTGTTTACTGTTTTGTGTTTACTTTCTGCAAACTATTACTTCCTTCCATTCGATACGTTTAATCCTTTGTTTTCAGCAAAACATGGTGAGATTGACAACCTCATCGCAAGTTGGGGACAGAGTTCTATGGTTGTGTTGTGCAGGTCTCCACGTTGCTACTAGCACCGGTAGTGCGCCCTGCCAAGGCTCAGCTAGTAACACATTTGGGGTGTTTCCTTGCTCCTACTGGTTCGATTAAACCTTGGTTTCATAACTAAGGGAAACTTGCTGCTATGCTCATCATACCTTCCTCTTGGGGTTTCCCAACGAGCTTGTTAATACACGAGCCATTAGTGGTGAAGATGATGATGGTGATGATGATGATGATGATGATCCCGATGAAGTTCAGCTTGATGGTGATGTTGATGGAGACGATCTCCCCTCTCCAGGAAGGAATTCCCCCGGCAGAATTCTATCTGCCGAAGAGATCTTTCTCTCTCGGTGTTTTCCACCCCGTAGAGGCGGCAGAATCTTTCCGTGGTCGCTCTCCGAGTCTTAGGGTTTCGGGAGGATAATATACGCCAAAGGGGAGAGCCTTGAGTGGGCCAGGGCGGCCACACCACCTGGTGGTGCGGCCTGGGGTGGTCCGCGCCAGGGGGTGGTGTGGGCCCCCTGTGGCCCATCTCCACTTCCCCTACTAGGAATCTCCGTCTTCTAGAAAAATAGGATTTTCCATATATTTTCCCAGATTTTCTGATCTTCGCGAATTTCGCCTCCAAACAGCCCCTTTTCCATCAGAATCCCGACTGTAGCGGTCCATGCTCCAAAAGTCATCAACCATGCAAAAACAGATGGAATAACATAAGTATCATCTCTTAATATGAAATATATCAATGAATAACAGTAAATTATGATGTAGAATAGTGATGCAAAATGGACGTATCAGCGCTCCAAGTGACCCTTCAGACCTGTGTGCTCCACCATTTGTATGGAAAGGAACTCTCCAAGCAGCTCGTGCTTCCACATGCGCACATGGCTTATGAACTCTGCTCTCAGCTGATCCACCATCGAATATGGATCAAGATCACCCATGAGCGGGTGGAGTTCATCCACCATCCCGTAGCGCATTATTATCTGAATGTAGGTGGACATCTCTTGACGGTAGTAGCGGTCTGCTATCTCTTGCGGGGTCACATAGTGGTCTAGCTCAGTCAAATCCATCGTGCGGCGTATGTATTCTACCACATGATTCCTAGTAAGGAGATCATTCAGGCACACAAGCTAACTAGGGAAGTTGGATCCATCAAGTCTAAGTTTCTCACCCATTATCCATTCCTCAACGACAAAGTAAGCTTCACGGTGAGCATCTCTACATATATAATTGCAAAAGGAATTTAGACTATGTTTATAGTTAAATGAGTTAATAATAACTCCACTCAGAAACACCTATCCCCAAAAGGGTTCCTAGTAATAACACGACCCATATCAGCCACATCTCCCTCGATCATCACGGCCATCAATGAGGGTTCAAGGGTGGACGCTAAACGTCGGTCACATCATTCATGTGACTCGTGCTCGATCTTTAAACCATCTGTGTTCTGAGGCCATGTCTGCACATGCTAGGCTCGCCAACTCAACCTTAGTGTATTCACTGTGCAACATGGATTACACCCACTATATGCGAATGTAGATATGTCTGACACCCGATCATCACGGCTCGCCTCATACCGAAGAACTTTCTTGGTGGTGCACACTAAGGGGGAACACGATCATTGGTTATTTTAACAGGGATCATCTTATTAGGCTACCATTGAGTATGTAATACTAGCACACAATAAGATATACTAACAATAACATTGAATATAAATGCGATGTGATATGGTCCTTCACGTTGTGATCTCCATCCGTCGTCACCGGATTCCGGCGCCAGGGTTCCGGCGCCGTAGACACCAGGGTAACTGTGTCTTTCTGGCGTGGTAGTCTATCACCTCCGTGACTATGTACTACTACGTAACATAAGGTAATCACTTTACCTTTTCCACAACCATATCACAAAGCAACACCCCCCTGCAAAACAAATTTAGACGCCTCTACTTTATCTTTGCATGTTTTTACGTGGTTGAATGGGCTTTCGCACAAGAACCGTTCTTACCTACGAACTTTCAGCACAACGCTGATCAAGTAGTTGTCTCTACTACACCCCTTTCGGGGCCCTCCATTGTAAATGACATACCAACTAATGCGAGAGAGACAGACACCCCCAAAGCCACTTTATATGGTACAAGCCGTATGCCAAGTGTGGACCAGTCTCGCGAATGAACGCGTAAAGTCGGTTGGGGGCGCTTCATCAAGCATTGCTGCGGTATACACAAGTACACGTGGGAGGGTAACAACTAAAAGATCAACGCCCACATGCTACTGATACGTCCATTTTTCATCACTATTTTATATCATAATTTACTATTATTCATTGATATATTTCATATTAAGAGATGATACTTATGTAATTTCATCTATTTTTGCATGGTTGATGACTTTTGGAGCATGGACCGCTGCAGTCAGGATTCTGATGGAAAAGGGGCTGTTTGGAGGCGAAATTCATGAAGATCAGAAAATCCGGGAAAATACATGGAAATTCCTATTTTTCCAGGAGATGAAGAAAGCAAGAAGGGGGAGTGGAGAAGGGCCACAGGGGGACCCACACCACCCCTAGCGTGGGCCACCCTAGGCCATGCCACCAGGTGGTGTGGCCGCCCTGGTCCACCCCTGGCTCTCCCCTCTGGCATATATTATCCCCCCGAAACCCTAAGACTCTAGGGCGACCACATAAAGATTCCCCCGCCTCTGCGGGGGCGGAAAACAGCAAGAGAGAAAGATCTCTTCGGTAGACAAAATTATGCTGGGGGAATTCCTTCTCGGAGAGGGGAGATCATCGCCATCAACACCACCATCAAGCTATACTTCATCAGGATCATCATCATCATCACCACCATCATCTCACTGTAACAATTGGGTTGAATCTTGCATAGTTCTTAGGGGAAACTTTCCCGGTGTTGATTACTCCTTGTAGTTGATGTTATTGAGTGGAACCATTGAATTATTGTGTATGTTCAGATTGTTATACATCATTATTCCATCTCTGATCATGATCCATATGATGTCTTGTGAGTAGTTCGTTTAGTTCTTGAGGACATGGGAGAAGTCATGTTGTTAGTAGTGAAATTGTGTTGAGAAAGATTCAATGGTTTGTTAATTAAGTTGTGGTGTACTTCTTCTAGTGCTGTCATGTGAACATCGACTACATGAAACTTCACCTATATGGGCCTAGGGGAATGCATTGTGTATTTGGCTACTAATCGTAGGGGTTTCCGGAGTGACAGAAACCAGAACCCCCGTTAGGAAACCATTGCATAAGGGACGTCAAGATCTTAGAGTTTAAAACTGTGGTTAGGTTTCTACCTTAATTACTTTCTTGTACTTACGGATGTTTGCAAGGGGTACAACCACAAGTCTATATTAGTCCTAGGAAGGTCGGTACATTAGCACAGGTTCACCCACACAACACTTAGCAAGCTAAAGAAGATTAATCAACTATATGAAGCGAAAGCAGTTGACAATATTCCCATGTGTCCTCGAGAAAGTTTGGTCATCTTAAGCAATACAACGGGCTTATCCTTTGCTGCATAAAGGATTAGGCCACTTGCTGCATTTATTCTTATTGTCTTTTATTTACTCGTACTTTATTTATCTGCATTATCAAAAACCCCTAAAAATCCGTTTGCTAAGTATTTGCAGAGAATTCCTGATCCATACCACTAGCCAGCACCTTCTGCTCCTCGTTGGGTTCGACACTCTTACTTATCAAAAATACTGCGATACACCCCCTATACTTGTGGGTTTGCAGCTACATCTCGTGTGTTCTACTCATACTAGCATTACTACGCATAGACCTAGCTCTGATACCACTGTAGGGGTTCCGCGTATGAAAACAATAAAATTTTACCCAATGCCCCTGAACCCCTGATACGTTGCTAACGTATCCATAATTTTTGATGTTCCATGCTTGGTTTTATCTACTTTCTTATGTTTTGTCCACACTTTAGAGTACTTTTCATATGCTTTCTTGGACTAACCTATTAACAAAGAGCCACACTGCCAGCTGCCTAATTTCTGCTGTTTTTGGTTCCAGGAAGTCAGAAAATAAATATTCTCGGAATTGGACCGGACAAAAGCCAAAGTCGTAATTTTCTTGGAAGATTCACGGAGCTAGAAGGAGAGACGAAGGGGGGCCACATGGTGTCCACACCAAACCTAGGCGCAGGTCCCCCTGGCCGCGCTAGGGCATGGTGTGGGCCCCCTGGCCATCCACCGACCTTGCCTCCTTCCCCTATAAAGTTCTCATGATGCAAAAACCCTAAGGCGTCAATCAGAAATCCACGAAAAGTTCCGCACCACCGCCGCCACCGAAGGGGAGATTCGGGGGACAGAAAGTCTCTGTTCCGGCACCCTGCCAGGATGGGGAATTGCCCCCGGAGCTATATCCATCGATCTCCACCACCATCTCGTCGTTGCTGATTCCCATGATGATGAGGGAGTAGTTCTTCCTTGAGGCTAAGGGTTCTACCGGTAGCTATGTGTTCATCTCTCTCTCTATGCATGATCATATTGTGATCATGAGCTTTGTAATCAAGTAGATCTACCTTGCTACTCAAGTGCTTTATTAGATCTCTGCTCTCCCCATGTGTGTGAAAGTGACAGCGTGCACACCATGGTGGCACTTAGGCTAGAGATTACAAATACTTGTTATGAGTTATATTTGGAGTTGGATGTCTTTATGAAATTATGGTGTTTGTTGGAACCATCTAGTGCTCAAGATGACAGTGTGGGGTTATCTAGATGGGAAAGGCTTACTTTGAGGTGTGTTGTTATAGCCCTACCATGGATTAGAGTGTCCAACCGGAGAGTAGTTCAGAGTAGTATCATGAAGAGAAGATATTTATATGAGAGTGTTCACTAGTGAAAGTATGATCCCTAGGACTTGTTTCTAAACATTGAAAAACCATTTGCAACTAGATCTGTTACATGTTTGCTTGTTTCCATCTTTATTTCAGTTTGCCTTTAGTCTCTTCCACGCCATCAAGCTATTTTCTAGCACCGTTACCACTTATAATTATCCATACCACTTGTTTTTACTATCTCTTCGCCGAACTAGTGCACCTATACACCTGACAAGTGTATTGGGTGTGTTGGGGACACAAGAGACTTCTTGTATCTTGATTGCAGGGTTGCTTGAGAGGGATACCTTTTCACCACTTCCTCCCTGAGTTCGATAAACCTTGGGTGATCCACTTAAGGGAAAACTTGTCGCTGTTCTACAAACCTCTACACTTGGAGGCCCAACAACTGTCTACAAGAATAGAGGTGCGTAGACATCAAGTTATTTTCTAGCGCCGTTACCGAGGAGGTAAGGTAAAAGGTACTCACATCCTCCGGTGTGAGTGCTCGAAGTTATTTCCTTTAGATTCTGCAATTTTGTCTTTTTGTTTCTTGTTTTTATTTTCACTAGTTAGGCTTAATGGAAAACAAAAAAAAATTAGAGAGCGTTTTAGTATTTTCCCTAATGTAGAACATGAATTCTTTGAAAAGAAAATTAACAAACCTTTGGAACCTTCTTTGCATGCTAATAGCAATGTTATTAGTATGAATCTTTTAAACACCTTTGTTACTAATGCTATGGAAACATCTAAGCTTGGGGAAGTTAGTTTTTATGAAAATGATCTTTTTAGTTCCCCAGTTTTAAAGAAGAAAATTTGCTCTGATGATACTTTATCTCCCATATGTGGTAATTCTAATGATACTTGTGATATTTTAAATCCACATACTGAAAGCATCCCTTTTAAAATACCTATAAAAATTGTTGAATGTGTTATGAATAACTCTTATTTTGGAGATGGAACTGTCCATCCTGGTGATCATTTACTCTTTATACATGAATTATGCGGGTTGTTCAAGTGTGCAGGTATTTCAATGAACCAAGTTAAGAGGAAGCTATTCTCTTTATCACTTAAGGGCAGAGCAAGGGAGTGGTATGAGCTACTAGATGATCCTCATCATTTCGAGTGGAAGGAACTTGAATCTCTCTTTTACTCTAAATTTTATCCTCCTCATGAAATTCATAAAGATAGGAATTATATTTATAATTTTCATCCTCACGATGGAGAAAGTATTGCCTAAGCATGGGGGGGATTGAAGTCACTAATGCTCAAATGTCCCATTCATGAGCTCCCCAGGAATATTGTTATTAATAATTTCTACGCAAGGCTTTCAGGACATTACAAGGACTATCTGGATACTTGTTTAGAGGGATCCTTCACAAGTAAGGAGGTCATAGCTAAGTGGGATCTTCTTGAAACAATTTAAAGCAACACCGAAGATTGGGATAACAACAAAGGTAAAGAACCAGGTATAAACTATGAGTATGATTGCATTAAGTCTTTTGCTGAAACTTCTGATTTTCAAGAGCTTAGTGCTAAATATGGTCTTGATCCTCAAATTCTTATTGATTGTTTTAGAACCTTTTCTTCTCATATTAATGCTCCTAAAGAAAAATGGGACATGTATCATGAGCCTTTTAAAGACACTTGCAGGGAAAATGAAATTGTTGTTAATGATAGCAATAAACATGCTCAAACCTCTGAAAGTACTATTTCTTATAAGCATGTTAATTTTTGTGGAATACATAGACCTTGTGAGAATAATTAAATTGAAGAAGAATATTGTATCACCCACAGGAATGAAAAAACTAGAATGTGGTTTAGGGCTTTAAATGATCTTGGTAAAAAGGTTTGCGCCCTTTATCCTTTTATTTGTGAACTTTGCTTTGAAGTGGGTCATTCCAATTTTCAATGCTCAGGCCATAATAATAGCCCTTGTAATCCAATGAGTACTGCAATTTTGTATTGTGATGACATGATCACTCCTAATCAGCATGATGAACTTACATTATTTTTGGGGTGTGAAGAGTTATCAAGAAAAACCTCTTTGGTGGATATGGGTGCTTTTGATATGAATAGTGTCCTGCATGGTTGTCATATTTATTGTGTTGATAATTGCCACACAAATACTTACATACAAAATATTAT
Organism: Avena eriantha; assembly: GCA_910589775.1. Lineage (NCBI taxonomy): Eukaryota > Viridiplantae > Streptophyta > Magnoliopsida > Poales > Poaceae > Avena > Avena eriantha. Next base: position 503,186,084 of record OU342740.1, on the reverse strand, counting down.
AAAAGATGAGTTTTTACCAAAATATGACAGGACTAATATGTGTTTTGATCTTATTAATGTAAAGGAGGAATCCTCCAAAGTTTCTTCAATTGTCTCTAACAATAAACCAGGGTATATGGAGAAGCTTCCTTTCAAGCCTCTCCCTCCTAAAGAGAAGAAGAAAAAGAAGAAAAATAGGAATAAAAGGAGAGAGGAAACGATATTTCCCCCTAAGCATGTTGCTCCTATTATAGTCTTTGATGAGGCTGAACACGATGATGTTCCTATGCCTGTTACCTGTAGTAGTGATCATGATTGGGAAAAGCACACTTCTTTTGATATTGAAAATCTCTTTGGTACCAATTCTGAAAAAGATGATATTAATAATTGTTGTACTATTACTGCTATCCATGATCCTTCCAATGATGATATGTTTACAAATGAACACACTTTGGAAGATAATTATTCTATTGCTTATGATGATACTACACCTCCCATATATGATGATTGCAATGATGAATATTATATTTTCAGTCCACCTACTATTGAGGAGGAAAGTAATTATGATTACAATATGCCTCCTATATTTGATAATTCTGGTGATGAGAATAATAATGATAGCTATTTTGTTGAATTTGATCCCACTATAATTAATAAGAATGACTATGTTTATGTGGGGAGTATTAATTCTTTTAAGCATGTGGCTCATGATAATTTTTTTTCATGTGATAGTTATATTGTTAATTTTATTCATGATGCTACTGAAAGTTATTATGAGAGAGGGAAACATGGTTTTATGTGTCTCAATAATATTAAATTTCCCCTCTTTATGTTGAAAGTCTTGAAGTTGCACTTGTTTTGCTTTACTATGCTTGTTGCTTTGTGCTTTCATGACTTGTTTCTTTACAAGATTCCTATGCATAGGAAGTGCGTTAGACTTAAATGTGCCTTGAATTTGCTTCTTGATGCTCTCTTTTACTTCAATTCATATTTCTTATGTGAGCATCTTCTCAAACTATCAAGCCTAACTTAAAGGCGTTAAAGAAAAGTACTTATTGGGAGGTAGCCCAAAAGTTTTAGATGAGTCTTAAAAGTTATTAACTCTGTAATAACCGCTCCTTATCCTTTTTATTTGCTTTTTGTGCCAAGAGTAACCTCTAATGAGAGAGAAGTAATGATTGGGAAAGTTGCTGTCCCAAAACAGATTTCTATGCTTCACCGTAAACATTCGTGTAAAATCTATGTATGTCCTTTTGAGGCGTGAATTTTTGTGCTTCTGTACCAGGTTGTTATCTAACTTTCATTAGTTCAACACTTTTTGATTTGATCAACAGAAGGTCTTTGAAAAAATTCATCTTTACCTGCTGGTCTGTTTTGACAGATTTCTGCCATCATTTGCATTTGCTTCTTGTTGGTTCCTTTTTGAGTTCTTTTGGGGAATTGAGCTTTTTGAGGGAAGTGCTACATTAGCTTATGTTCTAATGGAAGTTTTATTGGTGTTGAAACTGAACCAAAAGACTTATTATCTTGAGTGCACTAATGTTGCTAATAAAGATTGTGTGAAGTTTGGTATGAAGGAAAAATTTCGGGTGTATGGAAGGAATGAGTAATGAGATGAATGATGGACTAAAGCTCAAGCTTGGGGATGCCACGCGTGTCACCCCAATAAATATCCAAGAAGTACAAGCGTCAAAGCTTGGGGATGCCCAAGGCATCCCCTTCTTCATCAATAAAAATCCTAGGTTTCTTCCAAACACTTCATTTTTATTGTTTCATGCATAGTTGTGTTATTCTTGGAGCATCTTCTTTTTCGTTTTTGTTTTGGTTTTTCGTTTGCTTGGTTTGCTTAGTTTGCTTTATAAATTGGTTGGACCCCCTCTTTCATGCATTGGTTTTCAAATAGTTTGGTTTGGATTGGAAAAAAAGAGTAGGAAAGTTCATGCTTAAGTGGGAAAGAGAGCTTGTTTTTGATTGTGGCATATGCTTTGTCATGCCATGCTTGATATTGTTTTGGCTTTAGGAATAGTATTCTTTGTTGTAGCATGACATGTTATAAACAATTGAGATTGCTTAATGTGCCTTAGAAGGATTATGTGTTGTTTTAGCATATTAAAGCATAGTATTGTGGTATTCTCCTTTGATGCTTTATTTGGGTTGACTTGGCCCATGCTCACACCATGTTATGACTATCCCAAGTCACCATAGCCTTGATGATCCTTTAGTATTCAACTTTAGTATTCAACTTGTTGATTGATGCATAACTTTGATATTGCTTGTTTTAAACTATTTGTATCTAGTCACTCTTATGAACATTGAAGGTGTCCTATGCATTTATATTTGCTACTCTATGAGGGACAAGCTGAATGCTACTATGCTATGTTTTCTTTATGTGAAATAAACAAACGTCTTGCAAAGCATTGTTATTCATGAATCTTTTGTTTGTGCCTTTTCATGTTGCAACATAGTTGCTTTGTCTTATTGCTAGAACTTTGTCTTTCATGTTATGATTAAAGTACTACGATCCCAGCTTTCCATGTTTTACAAATACTTTGATCAAGTTTATGATGGTGCATGTCACCTCAAAAATTATTCTTTATTTCTATCACTTACCTACTCGAGGACGAGCAGGAGTTAAGCTTGGGGATGTTTATACATTGCAAATGGATATATAATTTTTGATGTTCCATGCTTGGTTTTATCCACTTTCTTATGTTTTGTCCACACTTTGGAGTACTTTTCATATGATTTCTTGGACAAACCTATTAACAAAGAGCCACAGTGCTAGCTGCCTGTTTTCTCCTATTTTTGGTTCCACGAAGTCAGAAAATCAATATTCTCGGAATTGGACCGGACAAAAGCCAAAGTCGTTATTTTTCCGGAAGATTCACGGAGCCAGAAGGAGAGACGAAGGGGGGCCACAGGGTGGCCACACAACCCCTAGGCGCAGGTCCCCCTAGCCGCGCCAGGGCATGGTGTGGTCCCCCTGGCCGGCCACCGACCTTGCCTCCTTTGCCTATAAAGTCCTCCTTATGCAAAAACCCTAAGGCGTCAATCAGAAATCCACGAAAAGTTCCGCAGTGCCACCGCCACCGAAGGGGAGATTCGGGGGATAGAAAGTCTCTGTTCCGGCACCCTGTCGGGACGGGGAAGTGCCCCCAGAGCCATCTCCATCGATCTCCACCACCATCTCCATCACAATTGTTGATTCCCATGATGAGGAGGGAGTAGTTCCCTCTCGAGGCTAAGGGTTCTACCGGTAGCTATGTGTTCATCTCTCTCTCTATGTATGATCATATTGTGATCATGAGCTTTGTAATAAAGTAGATCTACCTTGCTACTCAAGTGCTTTATTAGATCTCTTCTCTCCCCATGTGTGTGAAAGTGACAGCGTGCACACCATGGTGGCACTTAGGCTAGAGATTACAAATACTTTTATGAGTTATATTTGGAGTTGGATGTCTTTATGAAATTGTGGTGTTTGTTGGAACCATCTAGTGCTCAAGGTAACAGTGTGGGGTTATGTAGATGGGAAAGGCTTACTTTGAGGTGTGTTGTTATAGCCCTACCATGGATTAGAGTGTCCAACCGGAGAGTAGTTCAGAGTAGTTTCATGAAGAGAAGATATTTATATGAGAGTGTTCACTAGTGAAAGTATGATCCCTAGGCCTTGTTTCTAAGCATTGAAACACCATTTGCAACTAGATTTGTTACATGTTTGCTTGCTTCCATCTTTATTTCAGTTTGCCTTTTGTCTCTTCCACGCCATCAAGCTATTTTCCAGCACCGTTACCACTTATAATTATCCATACCACTTGAATTTTACTATCTCTTCGCCGAAATAGTGCACCTATACACCTGACAAGTGTATTGGGTGTGTTGGGGACACAAGAGACTTCGTGTATCTTGATTGCAGGGTTGCTTGAGAGTGATACCTTTGACCACTTCCTCCTTGAGTTCGATAAACCTTGGGTGATCCACTTAAGGGAAAACTTATTGCTGTTCTACAAACCTCTGCACTTGGAGGTCCAACAATTATCTACAAGAATAGAAGTGTGTAGACATTAACCCTTGATGCTGCCAAGACTTATCTATTAATTATACAGGAACGGGAGGAGCTTTTCGCGAACTTACCCTTGAAGACCGAAAAGCGTTGTCAACGCTCAGGAGAGTGTGGTTGATGTAGACGAGCCAAAGCCGACCTCAAGGTCATGATGAAGTCCTTGCGCTCTTGTGGCTCAACGACTTGAGTGCCTCAAGTGTGACACCTCATGGGAAGTTACACACATCCGGTGCCTGATGATGACTCCCGCTTCCCCGATCCAGCAGCAGTTGTGGAAGTAGAGCTCCGGGATCCGAATCCCGTAGCGCGACGGTGCTCCGCGGTGAAGATGTCTCTTGTTCCCGCAGTGTGAACTTGGGACCATGGTCACGAGAGAGAGAGTATCAATTGGAGGTCTTCCCAAAAGTGAGAAGACCTTTATTGAATATTATGTGTATTTATCTGGCCAAATACCCCACTATATATAGGGGAGGGGAGGTACTACCTCCCTCAAAGTCTCGAGGTGGGACTAAAGGAGAGGAGGGGGAGGGGCAGCCGCCGGCCAGCCCTAGTGGGCCCCGCCCGGGGGAGCTTGGCCCAGCCAGCCACCCCCTTGCCCCTTCTCCCTCTCTCCTTTCCCTAATGGGCCCTCTCCCCTCCTGGAATTGGCCCATTAAGCCTTTTGACCTTTTAAATTGATTTTCTCTTTATTAAATAATTATGAATAAATGATTAAATCAATATTTAACATTCATTCACATATTATTCAACCTTCTTGGCTATGGAACACCTTCCACCTCCACTCCGGACATCCTCCGGACTTACCGAAACCCTTCCGGTTTTCTCTCTACTATTTTTCGGCGATTCTTTCGATCCTATAAACACTCTCTAAGCATCATCAAACCCTTAAGCGTGATACCCTATGGTTCAGGAACACTCCATACACGGTCAGAACACCCCCGGACCAATGATCGACAAAGGGACCTGGATGGCCATGTGACCCCTGTGTGTTCCACGAAGATCTTTCGTTGTTTGAACCGGGACAGTCGTGTCTTATTCCCTTTGTCTCTCGATACTTGCATTTCCCGAGATCTGGTCAATGACATCACCATGTCGTGTTCAATCTCGTTACCAAACAATGCTACTTGACTCGTTCTGACAAGTGATATCCATGTGATCAAATCACATGTTGCGCAGCTATTGGATATAACCTCTCCGAGTGGGCCCTGGAGTATCTTTCCGTCACGTGGACAGATAAATCGCGCTCTTGACATATATTGCCTCTACAGTTTCCTCCGAGTACCTGAACACACCTTTATAACCACTGTATTACCAGATGGCGCTTGATGCTATCTAAGCACTCTTGAGAGACAGTGATTGATATAGCCTCATGGTCTAAGGAATAGTCTACGAGGATCCATTTCTAATCATCGTAACTTGAACTTCGTGACATGATCGGGTCACGATGTTTAGGTTGGATATTGGTTCATCATCTCATTCTCAAAATGAGGTGACTCCATTTCCAACTAGCATAAATGCCACATGATCAGGAAACTTGATCATCTGTTGACCATGAACCTGTGACTAGAGTTTCACTGGGAACCCCTGGTTGTTTATATATCACACGTGTATTGATGTTTCCACTCAATACAGTTATAGCATGATATAAAACTTAATCATAAACTATATCAAATATGATAATAGTCTTTATTACTATTTGTCTCTAGGGCATATTTCCAACAACCACAACATGGATTCAATGGTTGCCTTTTCTCTTTCCTTTTCAAGGCCCTCCGTTGTAAATGTCATATCAACTATTGTAGAGAGAGACACACCCCACAAAGCCACTTACTTGTGCACCAGTCTTGTGAATCACCATGTAATGTCGGTTGGGGGCCACTTCATCAAACAGTACTGCGATATAAACAATTACACGAAAGAGGGTAGCAACTAGAAAATAAATGCACACATATTTCTATGTGTTTTATCCGTACGACATGCATATCCATAGATTGGCTCTGATACCACTGTTGGATTGCGCAGAAGAAAACAAAAAATTCTAACTACGCAAACACAATAACCAAGATCTACACTATGTAGACATAAGTAATGGAGAAGTAAACGGTATTCATACCCTTAAAGACCGAGGTATGCCTTACTAGGCAGGCGTATGTTGATGAAGACAAGCAACTCCAAGCGCCCCAAGTGTGGCGCCTCCGAAGTTCTACACACGTCTGGTGTAGGCGACGCCTCCCGGGCTCTGATCCAGCCGAGAAGCGGAAGAAGAAAGATGGTGGACCGAACAAGCACGATGGAAGTGCGAAGGTGGAGAACTCAAGACCCTCAAAGTTATCTCCAATATTACGGAGAAATCCTCAAGGAAATTGAGAAAGAGAAGATAGAATGGGATGCCTTCCAGGGGTAGGGGTGCCCCTTTATTTATAGGAGGAGATCCCACACCCACCGGCCACCAAGGGGAGCCGCCGGCCCCAGGTTGGCCCTAGGCAGAGAGCCCACTAGGGATTGGCTCGCTGGACCGTGCTGGCTAGTGGTATGGATCAGGAATTCTCTGCAAATACTTAGCAAACGGATTTTTAGGGGTTTTCGATAAAGCAAGTAAACAAAGTACGAGTAAACAAAAGACAATAGGAACAAATGCAGCAAGTGGCCCAATCCTTTATGCAACAAAGGACAAGCCGGTTGTATTACTTAAGATGACCAAACGTTCTCGAGGACACATGGGAAGACTGTCAAGTGCTTTCGCTTCATATAGTTGATTAATCTTCTTTAGCTTGCTAAGTGTTGTGTGGGTGAACCTGTGCTAATGTACCGCCCCATCCAAGACTAATACATACTTGTGATTATACCCCTTGCAAACATCTGTAAGTACAAGAAGGTAATTAAGGTAGAAACCTAACCACAACTTTAAACTCTAAGACCCTTACGTCCCTTGTGCAATGGTTTCCTAATGGGGGTTCAGGTTTCTGTCACTCCGACAACCCCTACGATTAGTAGCCAAATACACAATGCATTCCACTAGGCCCATATAGGTGAAGTGTCATGTAGTCGACGTTCACATCACACCACTAGAAGAAGTACCCCACAACTTAAATAACAATCTATTGAATCTTTGTCAACGCAACTCCACTACTAACAACAAGACGTCTCCCATGTCCTCAAGAACAAAACGAACTACTCACAAGACATCATATGGATCATGATCAGAGATGGAATAATGATGTATAACAATCTGAACATAAACAATAATTCAATGGTTCACTCAATAGCATCAACTACAAAGAGTAATCAACACCAACAAAGTTTCCCCCTATGAACTAATGCAAGAGTCAACCAATTGTTACAGCAATATGGAGATGGTGATGAGCGTGCTGATGGTGGTGATGATGATGATGATCCCGATGAAGTCCAGCTTGATGGTGGTGTTGATGGCGATGATCTTCCCTCTCCGGGAAGGAATTCCCCCGGTAGAAATCTGTCTGCTGGAGAGATCTTTCTCTCTCGGTGTTTTCCGCCCCGCAGAGGCGGCGGAATCTTTTTGTGGTCGCTCCCTGAGTCTTAGGGTTTTGGGAGGATAATATACGCCAGAGGGGAGAGGCTGGAGTGGGCCAAGGCGGCCACACCACCTCCAGGCGCGGCCTAGGCCTGCCCGCGCCATGGGGTGGTGTGGGCCCCCTGTGGCCCACCTCCACTCCATCTTCTGGCATCCTGAGTCTTCTGAAAAATAGGATTTTCCGTATATTTTCCCGGATTTTCTGATCTTCGTGAATTTTTCCTCCAAATAGCACCTTTTGCATCAGAATCCTGACTGTAGAGGTCCATGCTCCAAAAGTCATCAACCATGCAAAAATAGATGAAATAACATAAGTATCACCTCTCAATACGAAATATATCAATGAATAATAGTGAATTAAGACATAGAATAGTGATGCAAAATGGACGTATCAACTCCCCCCAAGCTTAGACTTCGCTTGTCCCCAAGCAAAACTGATCTCAATAAACATGACCTTAGGTTTATGGAGTGAAGAGTCGATACAAGAATACAGACAAGAAGCATCACATTCATCAAATACATAGATCATAATAGAAGACAACTCACTATTATATAACTCAACTTACAATGAGTAAAGGAAACACAATAAAGATACATAGAGTAAATCATAATTGGTAATGGCAAACTTAGCACTTGGTCGAAGAATAGTTGATAATTTGCTGGAGTTCACAAATAGCTGGTTTTTCAATGATAGCTTTCAAAGTAGTAAACATCAAGATAAGAGCAACGTGCAAAGCAAGGAACATAAGAAACATGATTGAATAAATCATCATATGAATGAATGAAACACAACAACTCAAAATACTTGCTGAGATAGAAGGGAATAGGTTTACTGACTCAACTACAAAGTGAAAGAAAGGCCCTTCACAGAGGGAAGCAGGTATTGCAAGTCTCATAAAGAGCTCCCAAAAATTATGATACTTACTAGCTTTCAGCTCTCATTGCCCCTATCATAGGCATCTTTAGGTGATTAAGGTGAAAGTGAGGTCCAATCTGAGTTATATGCTTGACAGACTATAAACTGAAAATCTCAAGTCCCTTGAGTACGAGGGCTGCTCCTCATGCTACTCAACATTATTTACCGGTAAGTTCTTGTCATCGTAAGTATGTGCGTATCATTGAGAACCGCCAACGGGGTACCCCTTGCCCGATGATACGGAAGAATCCCCATATCAAAATGACAAGGCAAGCAGACAATGAGTATCTCAGCAATCTTCTTATTTACCATGGGAAAATGGTGCCTTTCTCTCTCTTTCCTCTTTTCATAGTATCTCTCTTTTCTTTCTTTTTTTTCTCAATAGCTATCTCTCTCTTTTTTTATAAGAAGAATGCTTCATAGATATCATTATGGTTACGCAGCAGGTTTCCACCATGTCAGCATGGATTAGACCAGCGGCCCAGGCGTTTCTATAACACACATACATAACTCCATGGACTTACAAGCTCCCCTTTTATTTCACACCGACGACATCCACAAACAAAAGAGCAAGGTATCAACTGGGTATATATTTACAAGTGTTGAAAGCGTTCCCCGTGACAACACGGTTCTGCTAATCCCTAGCCTATAATTTACAAGCATATAACTTTCATGGAGAGTTCAAAATGGTTCAGTTTTATTAAATGCAAGAAAGTAAAGTGTGCCATCAAGTTCGTGAGAGCTTTAATCACTAATTTTTGCATAACAAGTTTAATTTGGGAGGTAGAGAAAACAAGAATTTACTTGGAATAGCAATAATGCTACTAGGTAGGTATGGTGGACGCAAATGGCAAAGGTTTTGGTTTAAAGGAGTGGATGCACGAGAAGAAATTCCTCTCAGTACAGGATTTTGGCTAGCAAGGCTGGGTAGCAAGTACAAGAGTTGAAGGAAACAACCAAACATACAAGTGATAAAAAACAAACATGCAATCTTCCTTGGAAGCACAAAAGATCTTAACTAGAGAATACTAGACTTATGAGCAAATCAAGAAAGAAAGATGATGAAATTATTTTTCTCTTCAGAGTACTTCTATCTTTTTCTTTTCAACTCTCAAAAAGGTGTTGCTACTGACCGAGCCAGGTTTGCCAAAACCAACTAAATTAACTCAATGATCCCAAAGTGCTACCAATACTAACAACAAGATCAATCATATAACCACGAATTGAAAACTAACATAAGCTATGCAAAAAGGGTGAATGATAGAACATCTCATTAATATTCCATAACAGAAACTCACACCAAGGGATACATATCTAACGAGAGAGGGGACACTTCCATAATGCAAACCATACTACATAATAACTCCTCTATTTATGATATGACTCTACTAATAAGGTCAAAAGATAGAAGATAGTGATATGATACCGCGGCACTCCCCCAAGCTTGGAACAAACCAAGGGGATGCCAAACCTGATAACGAATTACTCCTTTGTGGTGGTGGTATCCTCTCGATGAGCTCTCTGATTAGTTTCCCCAAGTTCTCAATCTCGAAAGTGAGATTACGAATCAGATGTGAATTTTGCTCAATGCGGCTCATGATCATGTCGTGTTGATAATTCCAGCTCTTGCTATTCTTGCCCCACTCTTCCTCCTTGAAGTCTTCTTTTCCTGCATGGCTAGAACGAGGCAAATCCCAATTGGAGGGTAGTTTCCCCTTGGGCATATTCTGGTTTGATGCTCATGGATAAGGGTATGTAAAGGATTCTTGGTGCGTTGAGGAAGTGACCAGGGATCTGAACGGTGATGAGGAGGCTTCCCTCCAATGGCTGGATTTGCCACCACTCCAATGCTTGCAACGGTAGTGCCGGTATGCGGGTGTTGGCCTTGCTCCTCTTCACCTTCACTCTTGATCTCCTTCTCCTTCCTGGGGTCTTGGAGGTCTTCCTCCATGTGCTCCTTCCCTTTATCCTTGGGAGACACCATTGTGCTTCTAAAGCTTCAAAGAGTGTGTCCTGGCAGAAACAGATCGAAACAAAAACACGACGAAAACACGATATACGAACCTCAGGGGATCCGGGGGGGTTATATATTACGAAGTTTCATATCAAAAGGAAAGTACTGGGTGAAAATGGGTAGGAGGCAGAGTCCTGGGTGGCCTCACCACCTGGTGGTGCGGCCAGGGGTGGGCCCGCGCCATGGGGTGGTGTGGGCCACCCTAGCTCCGTTTCCATCCCTTTTTCGCTTCGTAGCTTTCCTTATTGACTGAAAACTGCAAAAATATAGTTGGATTGTATTTTCGCGGAACTTTTCTTACTAAAATTGCTACCTAGTTGGAAACAGACTCTGCAGGTCTCTGAATTTGGTCCACAATAAATTTCTCTGGAGTTATAACTTGAAAGGCATCAACATCTTCATTGTAAGAATCTCCAGCAATATAGTGTTTGAGTCGCTGTCCATTCACTACTTGTGTAGTATTATCTTTTAGAGAAGAAATTTTTATTGCTCCTGAACGGTATACTTCTTCGATGATGAAAGGTCCTTCCCATTTTGATAGTAGCTTACCTGCAAAAAATCTGAGACGAGACCTACACAATAGAACTTTCTCACCAACATGAAATTCTCTCTTAAGTATTCGCTTGTCATGCCATCTTTTAACTTTTTCCTTAAAGAGCCTAGCATTCTCATAGGCTTCACTCCTCCATTCATCTAAAGAACTTAAGTCAAATAATCTTTTCTCACCAGCGAGCTTACAATCTCTATTTAGTTCTTTCACTGCCCAGTAAGATTTGTGTTCTAACTCTAAGGGTAAGTGGCAAGCTTTCCCATAAACCATTTTATAAGGAGACATTCCCATAGGATTTTTATAAGCAGTTCTATAAGCCCATAATGCATCATTCAACTTCTTAGCCCAGTTTTTTCTAGACCTATTAACAGTGTTTTGCAAGATAGATTTAATTTCTCTATTTGATTACTCTACTTGCCCGCTAGTTTGGGGGTGATAAGCTGAAGCAATTCTATGATTAACATCGTATTTAGCGAGGGTCTTCCTAAAACCGCCATGAATGAAATGAGAACCCCCATCAGTCATTAGATACCTAGGCACTCCAAACCTAGGAAATATAACATCTTTAAGCATTTTTAGAGAGGTTTCCCCGTCAGCACTTTTTGTAGGAATGGCTTCTACCCACTTAGTAACATAATCTACGGCAACAAGAATATGAGTGTAGCCTTTCGAAGGAGGGAAAGGACCCATAAAGTCAAATCCCCAACAATCAAAAGGTTCAATAACTAGAGAGTAGTTCATAGGCATTTCATGGCGTCTAGAAATATTACCAACACGCTGACATTCATCACAAGATAAAACAAATTATCTTGCATCTTTAAAAAGGGTAGGCCAGTAGAAACCTGATTGTAGTACCTTTTGTGCAGTTCTATCTCCTACATGATGAACTCCATAGGCACTACCATGGCATTTACGCAATATCTCTTTTTGTTTATATTCTGGAACACATCTTCGCATAATACCATCAACTCCTTCTTTGTATAAGTGTGGGTCATCCCAAAAATAATGTCTCAGATCATAGAAGAAATTTCTTCTTTGCTGAGCTGTAAAAGTTGGCGGCAAATACTTGGAGACAATAAAGTTAGCATAATCAGCATACCAAGGGCATCCTCGCGAGCTCACTCCCACTGCAGCTAACTGTTCATTCGGGAAACTATCATTAACTGGCATAGGGTCAAAAGAGATGTTTTCCAAATGAGATAAATTATCAGCTACAGGATTTTCAGCACCCTTTCTATCTACTATATGTAAATCAAACTCTTGTAAAAGCAGTACCCATCTAATAAGCCTAGGCTTAGCGTCCTTCTTCGTCATAAGATATTTAATAGCAGCATGATCAATATGAATGGTTACTTTTGAGTCCACAGTATAGGGCCTAAACTTATCACAAGCAAAAACAATAGCTAGAAATTCCTTTTCAGTAGTAGCATAATTCCTTTGAGAAACGTCTAGAGTCTTACTAGCATAATAGATAACGTTTAGCTTTTTATCAATATGTTGCCCAAGGACAGCACCTACAGCAAAATCACTAGCATCACACATTATTTCAAAGGGTAAACTCCAATCAGGTGGTTGAACAATAGGGGATGTAGTTAAAGCCTTCTTAAGAGTTTCAAAAGCTTCCTTACAATCATCATCAAAAACGAAGGGTACATCTTTTTGAAGAAGATTAGTAAGGGGTTTTGATATCCTAGAAAAGTCTTTAATAAACCTTCTATAGAAACCAGCATGACCAAGGATACTACGAATACCTTTGATGTCTCTTGGGCATGGCATTTTCTCAATTGCCTCAACCTTAGCTCTATCAACTTCTATGACTCTTTCAGAAACTTTATGCCCAAGAACAATCCCTTTATTAACCATGAAGTGGCATTTCTCCCAATTAAGAACAAGATTAGTTTCTTCACATCTCTGCAAAACTTTATCAAGGTTGTGCAGACAATTATCAAAAGAAGTTCTATAGACAGAAAATTCATCCACGAACACTTCTACAATTTCCTCACAAAAGCCATGAAAGATAGCAGACATGCACCTTTGGAAAGTAGCAGGAGCATTACATAAACCAAAAGGCATACATCTATAAGCATAAGTTCCATAAGGGCAAGTAAAAGTAGTTTTTTCTGATCTTGTTGTTTAACAGCAATTTGAGAGAAACCAGAATAACCATCAAGAAAACAAAAATGGGTCTTTTTAGACAACCTTTCCAACATTTGATCAATAAAAGGAAGCGGGTAGTGGTCTTTCTAAGTAACTTTATTGACTTTCCTAAAATCGATGCACATCCTATATCCTACCACTATTCTTTGAGGAATAAGGTCATCATTATCATTAGGAACAACGGTAATACCTCCCTTTTTAGGAACACAATGAATAGGACTAACCCATTCACTATCAGCAATAGGGTAAATAATACCAGCATCAAGGAGTTTCAATACCTCATTCCTTACCACTTCCTTCATCTTAGGATTTAAATGTCGTTGGTGCTCCACTACTGGCTTCGTATCTGGTTCTATGTTGATAGAATGCTGACATATAGTAGGTGAAATTCCTTTCAAATCATCCAGAGTATAGTCCATAGCTCCTCGGTGTTTCCTCAAAACTTCCAATAATCTTTCTTCTTCCTCCCCTGAAAGTTTAGCGCTAATAATAACAGGATATATCTTTTTATCATCAATAAAAGCATATTTAAGATCATCAAAGAGAGGTTTTAGATCGAAAACCGGATCCTTTTTAGGTGGCATCGTGGTACCCAAGTCTTCCACAGGCAAGTCGTGCTTAAGCATCTTAGGTTGATCACGGAGGATCCTGTCAATCTCATTCCTTTCTTCCATGAAGATTTCACTTTCATGATCTTCCATAAATTACTGCAAATCATTGTTAGGGGAAAGAGAAATAGAAGCAAGTTGTTCAACCCTAAAATCCTCATTATGGGTTTCCTCTTCGCAAGGTTCTTTAGTAAATTTCGAAAAAATTAAACTCATAAGATTCCCCATCAAATTTAGTCAAGATTTTCTCCCTCTTGCAATCAATAATAGCTCCACAAGTACTCAAGAAAGTTCTATCAAAAATGATAGGGTAGGTTTTACTAGCAGCCGAACCAAGTACTAGAAAATCAGCAGGGTACTTAATCTTACCACAAAAACTTCCACGTCTCATACAATACCAATTGGAGAGATGGTCTCTCTATTAGCAAGGTGAATAACCACATCAATCTCTTCCAACTCACAAGGACTGATCTCATGCATAATTTCTCTATAAAGCTCATAAGGAATAGCACTGGAACTTGCACCAATATCACATAAACCATAATAGCAATGATCACCAATTCTAACAGAAAGCACAGGAACACTAGCCTTTTTAGTTCTATTGGGATGTGAAACAACATTAGAAGCATCCTCACAAAAGACTATGTGCCCATCTTCTATGCTTTTAGTGACAAGGTCTTTCACAATTGCTACCACAGGTTCAATGTTTATTTGGTCATCAGGTTTTACAGTTCTTTTTTCACTTTTGGTGATTACATTAGTTATCATAGGATGGTCCTTTACCTTTTCAAGGAAGGGAAGCTTCTCGATATAAGGTTCGGCTAGGATGGGGTCAATAATGCAATACTCAGCACTTCCAATAAGAGCATAGTCAACAATATCTTTGTAAGGTGGATGGTACTTGTTCCATCCCCTTTTTGGAATTTCGATATAGGAAGCAAAAGCTCTAAAGCAATTCGTAATAACTTGCAAATCAAGACCATAAATATTACTAATATTTTGAAAGTCATCAGTTCCCATAAAAGATTCAATGCATTCATAATCTTAATTTATACCTGACTTTCTACCTTTGTCATTCTCCCAAGCTTCAGCATTGTCTTGAATACGGTCCAAAAGATCCCATTTAGCTTCTTCTTCCATGCGAGTGAATGATCCAGCACAAGAAGCATCCAATAAATCCTTGTCATGTAGAGGGAGCCTTGCATAAAAGTTGTTGATAATAATATTGTTGGGGAGCTCATGAATGGGACATTTGAGCATTAGTAACTTCAATCTCCCCTAAGCTTGAGTTGTACTCTCTCCATCAAGAGGCCAAAAGTTGTATATTTGATTCCGATCTTTATGAATCTCACTAGGAGGATAAAACTTTGAATAAAAGAGAGGCACTATTTCCTCCCATTCCAGAGCTTGACCATTCTTCAACAGCTTATACCATTCCTCAGCTCTTCCTTTTAGTGATAATGAGAATAACTTCTTCTTAACTTGATCTGTAGTAATACCTGCACACTTGAACAACCCGCATAATTCGTGTATAAAGAGTTGATGATCACCGGGATGGACGGTTCCATCCCCAACATAGTAGTTATCCATAACACGATCAATAATACTTGTAGGTATTTTGAAAACATCTTTCTCAGCAGGTGGTGGCTTATCTACTACCTTAGTAGTGGTAGTAGCATTACCAAATAAGAAACTCAGCGAATTATCCATAACGAAAATAAAGCAACTGATAGTAGTAAACAATACTCACAGTAGAAGTTTCCTTTACCAGTTCCACTCTCCAATAGCGCTTCACTCCCTGGCAACGGCGCCAGAAAATAGTCTTGATGACCCACAAGTATAGGGGGTGTATCACAGTATTTTCGATAAGTAAGAGTGTCGAACCCAACAAGGAGCAGAAGGTGCTGGATAGTGGTATGGATCAGGAATTCTCTGCAAATACTTAGCAAACGGATTTTTAGGGGTTTTCGATAAATCAAGTAAACAAAGTACGAGTAAACAAAAGACAATAGGAATAAATGCAGAAAGTGGCCAAATCCTTTATGTAGCAAAGAACAAGCCGGTTGTATTACTTAAGATGACCAAACATTCTCGAGGACACATGGGAAGACTGTCAAGTGCTTTCGCTTCATATAGTTGATTAATCTTCTTTAGCTTGCTAAGTGTTGTGTGGGTGAACCTGTGCTAATGTACCGCCCCATCCAAGACTAATACATACTTGTGATTATAATCCTTGCAAACATCCGTAAGTACAAGAAAGTAATTAAGGTAGAAACCTAACCACAGCTTTAAACTCTAAGACCCTTACGTCCCTTGTGCAATGGTTTCCTAACAGGGGTTCAGGTTTCTGTCACTCCGGCAACCCCAACGATTAGTAGCCAAATACACAATGCATTCCACTAGGCCCATATAGGTGAAGTGTCATGTAGTCGACGTTCACATCACACCACTAGAAGAAGTACACCACAACTTAAATAACAATCTATTGAATCTTTCTCAACGCAACTCCACTACTAACAACAAGACTTATCCCATGTCCTCAAGAACAAAACGAACTACTCACACGACATCATATGGATCATGATCAGAGATGGAATAATGATGTATAAAAATCTGAACATAAACAATAATTCAATGGTTCACTCAATAGCATCAACTACAAAGAGTAATCAACACCGGGAAAGTTTCCCCTATGAACTAATGCAAGATTCAACCAATTGTTACAGCAATATGGAGATGGTGATGAGGGTGCTGATGGTGATGATGGTGGTGATGATGATGATGATCCCGATGAAGGCCAGCTTGATGGTGGTGTTGATGGTGACGATCTTCCCTCTCCGGGAAGGAATTCCCCCGGGAGAAATCTGTCTGCCGGAGAGATCTTTCTCTCTCGGTGTTTTCCGCCCCGCAGGGGCGGCTGAATCTTTCTGTGGTTGCTCCCTGAGTCTTAGGGTTTCGGGAGGATAATATACGCCAGAGGGGAGAGGCTGGAGTGGGCCAGGGCGGCCACACCACCTCCAGGCGCAGCCTAGGCCTGCCCGCGCCATGGGGTGGTGTGGGCCCCCTATGGCCCACCTCCACTCCACCTTCTAGCATCCTGAGTCTTCTGAAAAAATAGGATTTTCCGTATATTTTCCCAGATTTTATGATCTTCAAGAATTTTGCCTCCAAACAGCACCTTTTCCATCAGAATCCTGACTGCAGCGGTCCATACTCCAAAAGTCATCAACAATGCAAAAATAGATGAAATAACATAAGTATCACCTCTCAATACGAAATATATCAATGAATAATAGTGAATTAAGACATAGAATAGTGATGCAAAATGGACGTATCAGGCCCCTCTCCCCCATGCACCTTGCCCTCTTGGGCCTCCCCTCCGGGTGAGGCTCATTAGGCATGGGCTGCCTTTTAAAAATAAAATAAAAATATATGTGTCAACACCCGGATTTTTAATCCCAGATGCCTGTTATGCCATACCTCGCAATCCTAGGATTACCATTTTTGCGAGACATAACAGATTGGATATCAAAATAAATCATCCATTACAAACCATACATAAGGTCTTACACAAATAAGGATCTCATTATCCAGTCTTAATACAACAAACAGCGGAATAAAAGATAAGCGTAGCGGTGGGGTCCATCTTTAGGGGGACAGGCAATGCTGACAAAGGCAGATAGTCCTAGTTATGATAGCCGTCCTGCTGGCCATCATCTTGGTAGTCTCCTTCATAGTCTGGCAATGAGAATAGCCAGGGACAAAATCCATGAGTACTCTTTAAGTACTCGCAAACTACCACTAACACGCAATATAGTTCTAAGTTAAAGTGCTAACTCTAAGTTTAACTATAAAGTTAAGTTTGAACCTAAGCTGAGTTCAGAAGCAAAGAAAGATAAAATAAAGTTCCAGAATCACTTAAGTTGGGAAGCTAGTGTCATAAACACAACCCTGTTGTGGTCAAGTCAAGATTCATCATTTCATAAGTTATTTTGGGAAACATCTGACAACGAAACAGTATGGCCATTCCAACTATCCATAACCGCGGACGCGGCTATTCGAATAGTTTGACACTCTACAAAGGTGGTACACTTTCACCACAAGATTCGATACATCTGTCAGGGATAACCCTGAATCATCATACTTGCAGATAATCAAACATAACCTTTCCTTTACATACCCTAGTATAAGCACCTCTCCTATGAGCATGGCCTCCCAACCATGACCATTTGTCATCTTGGGCACTGCATAGGTGTACAAAATTGAGAGGTAGCCTCATCTCAAACCTCTCCCGCAAGGGAACTAATACTAATGCATATAAACTTCCGGCTAAGCCTTACCCAATTCAGGTAATGTGGTTGTACGGTAAATTTGGAATGGTATCGCATCCGAATCCAACCATCAGTTTTTTAAAAGGGTTAAGGCTCATGCCTCAACATTTTCATCATCATAAACCTCTCAATACATGTCAAAACATCTCAATAGAATGACTCATCATTCCAAGGTTTTCACAATTCATTTTCACCAAGTATTCCCATCTAAAGTGACTCAAATTTTTATCTACTCTAAACTACTAAGTTAAGAGTGTTCACTAAGGTGGAAATGATGGGATCAATCTCATGCCATAGAATTACATCTAAAGTTATCTCTATAGGTCAAGTTTTATACTCTTTATGCTACCTTCAAAACAAGTAAATAACTTTGGGTAAATTAAAGGAAGTAAAGCTTGAAAATAATACTTAGGGTAAATCCTAACCAAAGGGATATAACTTAAGCATGCCTAAAGCATCTTTGCTCAAGTCATCCAGCTAAATTCTAGCTTGGTAACAATAGCTTGCAAGTGTTATCTTGCCAATAGTAGCTTGCCTTGGTTAGTGTAGTGGTTGAAGTTTTCTTCTTCTTCTTGGTAGAACTCCTCCTCCTCGAAAGCTTGGTCGGTACTATCGTCTATAAATACATACGGAGTACACAATCACCAAACAATACTTAACTAGTCTAATTAGCACTCTAAGGCACACATTGGATGATCTATTATCATCACAAGCATCACAGTTTTATTCAATAGTTTCATCCTTTTTATTTTAGAAAAGTAATTTCTACTCATTGAAAAATTAACTAAGATTTAATATTCACCAATTAAAATATCGGATCATGTGGACACATTTCATCACCACATATTCTAACATGTGGGAATGTGATTTAAAGATTGGATCACAATTACTTTGGTTTAAGTTCATTATTTAATGATTTAAAGTGACTAGGAATGCCTATATAGCATTATTTTGGTACTAGTCAAAATTCACTACATTTAAACCTTAATATTATTACATATTCAGATAGGTATGGTGAAATGTGATTTTTGAGAGTTGGAATCAACTCAAAAGCTATCATGGTTGATTTTATAAATATGTTGCAAGGTGTAAAAGCTTCTATTTTGTTATTTTTACTAGGAGATATCTCTAAATCTAATTGAATTAAATCCAACGGGCTTGGGTAGATCTTTTCAGTAGCTTTCTAACAAAATTGGAATCACTCCATTTGGATTTGTAAATCTCTCTGAAATGATTTTCAAACTAGGGGACAGAACTAGGTTTAAACTAAAATAGAAAAATCCTAATTCAAACTAAATGGGTCGCGCGGGAAAGCTAACGGGCCGGCCCAGTGACACTACGCGGCGCGGGGCATGATGGCTCAATGCACGGCACCCAGAAAAATGCTTGATGGCGGTGTTGATGTAGAGCTCATTGGGAACCCCAAGAGGAAGGTATGATGAGCACAGCAGCAAGTTTCCCTCAGTTATGAAACCAAGGTTTAATCGAACCAGTAGTAGTAAGGAATCACCCCAAAGGTGTTACTAGTTGAGCTTTGGCAGGGCGCACTACCGGTGCTAGTAGCAACGTGGAGACCTACACAACACAACCACAAAACTTTGTCCCCAACTTGCGATGAGGTTGTCAATCTCACCGTGTTTTGTGGAAAACAAAGGATTAAACGTATCGAATGGAAGAAGTAAAAGTTTGCAGAAAGTAAACACAAAATGGTAAACAGTTTATTGATTGTATGTAAAGAAAAGGACCGGGATCCATAGTTCACTAGAGGTGGCTCTCCTTAAGATAGATAACATGCTGGGTGAACAAATTACAGCGGGGCAATTGACAAACACCGAGAAAGCAATACATGCATATACTAATCATCTTGACTCCTTTAAGACTTGATTGGGCATTACAACATTATACATAGACCGCCATCGAACTGCATCTATGACTAATAATCCACCTTCAGGTTATCATCCGAACCCCCTCAAGTATTAAGTTGCAAGCAACAGATTATTGCTTTACGAACTGCGTGGAAAGTAAACAATACGATTGTTCTATGAACAAAGGATTGCTGTTTTCTCCCTAGTAGCAACATCACATCTAGTACCTTAGAGATTTCGGTCACTTCCCCAGATTACTAGAGACATGAACCCACTATCGAGCATAAATACTAAATCTTGGAGTTGCTAGCATCTACTTGGCCAAGATAGCTACTAACAACGGAAAGCATGCAAGATCACAAATAACAAAGACATGATAGAATCAATAATCAATCTGAAATAGCATCTCAATATCCATCGGATCCCCGCAAACACAACATGCAGAATTACAAATAGATTATCTTGATCATGAACGAAGCTCACAAGATCTAAACATGAAAGCACAAAGGAGGAGAACTAGCCATCTAGCTACTACATTGATCCGTAGTCCAAGGATGAACTACTCACGCATCACACCGGAGGCTTGCATGGTGATGAACAAGGCCTCCAGGGTGAATTCCCCTCTCCGGCAGGGTGTCGGGAAGAGCTTCAGATCCCTCCCGATCTAGGGATGGAGATGACGGTGGCTAGAGACTCTTTCGTGGATTTTTGATCAGGTACTTAGGGTTTTCGTCTCGAGGGCAATATATAGGCGGAAGGAGAGGCTGAGGGGGTGCCGGGAGCGGCCACACCACCCCCTGGCGCGGGCCAGGCCTGGCTGCACGGCCAGGTGGTGTGGTGGCCCCCTGGCCCCTCTCTGTCTCGTATTCTGGCATCTCATGACTTCCGAAAAAATAGGCACTTTGGCTTTTGTCCTGTCCAATTCCGAGAATATTCATTTTTGTCTTTCCTGGAACCAAAAACAGCAGAAAACAGGCAGCTGGCACTGTGGCTCTTGTTAATAGGTTAGTCCAAGAAATCATATGAAAAGTACTCCAAAGTTGGAACAAAACACAAGAAAGTGGATAAAACCAAGCATGGAACATAAAAATTATAGATACATTTGCAATGTATCAACATCCCCAAGCTTAACTCCTGCTCGTCCTCGAGTAGGTAAGTGATAAAAAGAAAGAATAATTTTTGAGGTGACATGCACCATCAAAGACTTGATCAAAGTATTTGCAAAACATTCAAAGATGGGATCATAGTACTTCAATCATAACATGAAACACAAAGTTCTAGCAATAGTCAAAGAAACTATGATGCAACATGAAAAGGCACAAACAAAAGATTCATGAATAACAATGCTTTGCAAGACGTTTGTTTGTTTCACAAAAAGAGAACATAGCATAATAGTATTCAGCTTGTCCCTCAATAGATTAGCAAATATAAATGCATAGGACACCTTCAAAGTTCATAAGAGTGACTAGATACAATAGTTTAAAACAAGCAATATCAAAGTATGCATCAATCAACTAGTCTTGGGACAATGCACATAAAACTAAGAATGGCCACTATGCTCTCAAAGTAAGTGCATAAAGATAGAAGGTGGAGACTCAATGTAATGGTGGAAGAAAAATCCTTCGTAAAAGGAAGTAGGGATTCAAGTCTCATAAAGAGCTTCCAAAAATTATGGTACTTGTATTTTTCAGCTCTCATTGCCCCTATCATAAGCATCTTGAAGGTGATTAAGGTTAAAGTGACACAACTAAGAGGATATTCTTGACAAGTTATAAACCGAAATCTCATGCCCCTTACTTACGAAGACCGATCCTCATGCTACTCAACTTCAGTCACGAGTAAGCTCTTGTCATTGTAAGTACATGTGTATCATTAAGAACTGCCAACGGGGTACCCCTTGCACATGATATAGGAGCTTTCCCATAATCAAAATGACAAGGCAAGCAGACAATGAGCATCTCAGCGATCTTTTTATTTTCTATTTGCATAGGTTTTTATTGAGGATGCTTCATAGAGTGCTCATTATGGTGATGCTGCAAGTTTCCACCATGATTAGGCATGGCTTAGGCTAGCGGCCCAGGCATTTCTCTAACACACATACAAACTCCATGATCTTACAAGTTCCACTTTTATTTCACACCGCTGGGATCCGTAAGCAAAAGAACATGATATCAACGGGGTACAAAGTACAAGTGCAATGTTGAAAGCGTTCCCCATGAAACATGGTTCTGCTAATTTCAACTTATAAAGTGCAAGCATATACGCAACAAAGAAGGACCCAGTGGTTCAAGTTTATTAGATGCAAAAAAGTAAAGTGTGCCATCAAGTTCGTGAGATGTTTAATCACTAGTTTTCTCATAAGAAGTTTAATTTGGAAGGTAAACAAAAGCATGAATATACTTGGAATAGGATAAGCTAGTAGGCAGGTATGGTGGACTCTTTGGAATAACTGGGTATAG
Source organism: Avena eriantha (assembly GCA_910589775.1). Lineage (NCBI taxonomy): Eukaryota > Viridiplantae > Streptophyta > Magnoliopsida > Poales > Poaceae > Avena > Avena eriantha. The sequence continues at coordinate 503,163,595 of OU342740.1, read as the reverse complement.
GGAGTTGGACGCATGAGTGGAACTCATACTTGGTTGTGAAGGCTAGCAAAAGACTGGGAACGACAAACTAAGAGAGCAATAATGGCCATAATCATGAAGAGCGACAAAACATCATTGATCAAAGCATAAATTGATACTACAAGTTGAAAACTAAAGGATCATAAAGGCTATGGTGACTTGAGCCAGTCATAACATGGTGTGAGCATGTGCCAAGTCAACCCAAATAAAGCATCAAAGGAGAATACCACTATACTATGCTTTAATATGCTAAAACAACGCATGATTCATCCAAGGCACATTAAGAAATCTCAATTGTTTATAACAAGTCATGCTACAGCAAAGAATACTAAGCATAATACAAAACAATATCAAGCATGGCATGACAAAGCATAGGCCACAGTAAAAAACGAGCTCTTTTTACCACATAAGCATGAACTTTCCTACTCTTTTCCAAACCAATCAAACTATTTGCAAACCAATGTATGAAACAGGGGGTACAACCAATTTATTCATAAAACTAAGCAAACCAAAGTAAACGAAAAACCAAAACTAAAACGAAAAAGAAGACGCTCCAAGAAAAACACAACTGTGCATGAAACAATAAAAATGAAGCGTTTGGAAGAAACCTGGGATTTTTATTGATGAAGAAGGGGATGCCTTAGGCATCCCCAAGCTTTGACGCTTGTAATTCTTGGATATTTCTTGGGGTGACTTGCGTGGCATCCCCAAGCTTGAGCTTTAGTCCATCCTTCATCTCATTACTCATTCCTTGCATACACCTGAAATTTTTCCTTCATACAAAACTTCACACAATCTTTATTAGCAACATTAGTACACTCAAGATAAAAGGTCTTAAGGTTCAGTTCTAACACCAAATAAACTTCCATTATAACACTATATACTGTAGCACTTCCCTCAAAAAGCTCAATTCCCCAAAAGAACTCAAAGAGGAACCAATAGGAATCAAATGCAGAAAATGGAAGAAATCTGTCAAAACAGACCAGCAGGTAAAGACAAAAATTTTCGAAGACCTTATGTCGCTCAAATCAAAACGTGTTGAACTAACGAAAGTTATATAACAACCGGGGGCAGAAGCACAAAAATTCATGCCTCAAAATTAAGTATAGAGATTTTACACGAATTTTTACGGTGAAGCACAGAACTCTGTTTCGGGACAGCAACTTTCCCAATCATTACTTCTCTCTCATTAGAGGTTACTCTTGGCACAAAAAGCAAAAAAAAAGGATAAGGAGAGATTATTACAGAGGTAATAACTTTGAAGACTCGTCTAAAACTTTTGGGTTATCTCCCAATAAGTACTTTTCTTTAATGCCTTTAAGTTAGGCATAAGACGCAAGAAAAAGAATCAAGTGTTCTCAAATGAAGAAGCATTAAGACCAAATTTTGTTTTCATAGGAGAAGCAAAAGAAATATTTTCTCTCTTTTTAGGGAAGTGTTATCTTTCTTGAGTGGGAGTTGATATTTACTGGTGCCTTCTTTCATATCAATGTTGGCACCAACAGTTCTAAGAAAAGGTCTTCCCAAAGTAATAGGACAAGAAGCATTGTATTCAACATCCAAAACATAGAAATCAACGGGGACATAGGAATTATTAACTATAATAATAACATCATTAAGACTCCACATGAGTTTCTTTTTAACATTATCATCAAGTGGGACATTCAAATAGCAATCTTCAAGAGGAGGCAAATCAAGCATATCATAAATCCTTCTAGGCATAATAGAAACACTACTATCAAGATCACACAAAGCTTTGAAATAAAAGTCATTCACTTTCATATTAATGATGGGTTCCCAACCATCCTCTTGTTTTATAGGAATAGAAGCTTTATGTTTCATCTTTTGTTCTTTAATCTTTATGAGAGCATCAGTAATGTGTTTTGTAAAGGCAATGTTCATAGCACTAGCATTAGGACTTCTAGCAACCTTTTGTAGGAACTTAATAACTTCAGAGATATTGCAACCATCAAGATCAAAATCAAATTTATTATCTAAAGTAGTAGAACTGTTACTAGCCTCAACACTAGTGGTGGTATAGTAGAAACACTAATGTTTCTAGCAATTTCATCTTCTCTTTCCCACTTAGCATGTAATTCAGCTAATAGTCTAACATTTTCATCAATTCTTACTTGTATGGCATTAGTAGCTGCAAAGGGATTCTCATTAGTTTCAGGTTTAGCAGCCATTTTATTCAAAGAAGATTGAGCTTCAGCCAAAGATGCTATATTTCTTTCAGCATTAGAGAGTTTTTCCTCAATAGTTTTATTGAAAGCAGTTTGTTTACTAATAAACTCTTTAAGCATAACTTCAAGTTCAGAGGGAGCACTCCTATTATTGTTGTAAGAATTTCCATAAGCATTAACATTGTTGGGAGGATATGGCTTATAATTGTTGTTACCAAAATTGTTCCTATAAGCATTATTGCCAAAGTTATTATTTCTTATGAAGTTCACATCAACTTGCTCTTCTTGAGCAACCAAAGAAGCTAAAGGATTATTTGGATCAATATGGGCTTTCCCATTAACAAGCATAGACATAATAATATCAATCTTATCACTCAAGGAGGAAGTTTCCTCAACAGAATTTACCTTCCTACCTTGTGGAGCTCTCACAATATGCCATTCAGAATAATTAAGCATCATATTGTCCAGAAGTTTTGTTGCAGCACCCAAAGTGATGGTCATAAAGGTACCTCCAGCAGCAGAATCCAATAGGTTCCTTGAAGAATAGTTTAATCCTGCATAAAAAGTTTGGATGATCATCCAAGCAGTCAGTCCATGAGTGGGACAATTCTTTACCAAAGATTTCATTCTTTCCCAAGCTTGAGCAACATGTTCATTATCAAGTTTTTTAAACTTCATTATTTCACTTCTCATGGATATAATCTTAGCAGGAGGATAGTATTTTCCAATAAAAGCATCTTTGCACTTAGTCCAAGAATCAATACTATTCCTAGTTAAGGAATTCAACCATTCTTTAGCTTTTCCTCTCAAAGAGAAAGGAAACAATTTCAGTTTAATAATATCACCATCTATATCCCTATGCTTTTGCATCTCAGAAAGTTCAAGAAAGTTATTTAGATGGGAAGCAGCATCTTCATTACCAATATCAGAAAATTGTTCTCTCATAACAAGATTGAGCAAAGCAGGTTTTATCTCAAAGAAAGTAGCTTCAGGAACATGTGGAGCAATAAGTGTGCTCATAAAATCATTGTTGTTGGTGCTAGTGAAGTCACACAACTTAGTGTTTTCAAGAGTAGTCATTTTTTTGGGTTTTCAAATAAGAAAGCAAACTAGTAAAACTAATTTTTTGTGTTTTTGAATAAAAAAACAAGCAAACAAAGCAAAAATAAAACTAAGCAAAACAAAAATAACAAAGTAAAGAGATTGGTTATGAGGGACTCCCCTTGTGAAGATGTCCTTAGCTCCCCGGCAACGGCGCCAGAAAAATGCTTGATGGCTCAATGCACGGTGCCCAGAAAAATGCTTGTTGGCGGTGTTGATGTAGAGCTCGTTGGAAACCCCAAGAGGAAGGTATGATGAGCACAGCAGCAAGTTTCCCTCAGTTATGAAACCAAGATTTAATCGAACTAGTAGGAGCAAGGAAACACCCCAAAGGTGTTACTAGCTGAGTTTTGGTAGGGCGCACTACCGGTGCTAGTAGCAACGTGGAGACCTGCACAACACAACCACAAAACTTTGTCCCCAACTTGCGATGAGGTTGTCAATATCACCGTGTTTTGCGGAAAACAAAGGATTAAACCTATCGAATGGAAAGAAGTAAAAGTTTGCAGAAAGTAGACACAAAACGGTAAACAGTTTATAGATTGTATGTAAAGAAAAGGACCGGGATCCATAGTTCACTAGAGGTGGCTCTCCTTAAGATAGATAACATGCTAGGTGAACAAATTACAGTGGGGCAATTGACAAACACCGAGAAAGCAATACATGCATATACTAATCATTTTGACTCCATTGAGACTTGATTGGGCATTACAACATTATACATAGACTGCCATCCAACTACATCTATGACTAATAATCCACCTTCAGGTTATCATCTGAAGCCCCTCCAGTATTAAGTTGCAAGCAACAGATTATTGCTTTACGAACTGTGTGTAAAGTAAACAATATGATTGTTCTATGAACAAAGGATTGTTGTTTTCTCCCTAGTAGCAATAGCACATCTAGTACCTTAGAGATTTCTGTCACTTCCCTAGATTACTAGAGGCATGAACCCAGTATCGAGCATAAATACTAACTCTTGGAGTTGCTAGCATCTACTTCGCCAAGATAGCTACTAACAACGGAAAGCATGCAAGATCACAAATAACAAAGACATGATAGAATCAATAATCAATCTAAAATAGCATCTCAATATCCATCGGATCCCCGCAAACACAACATGCAGAATTACAAATAGATGATCTTGATCATGAACGGAGCTCACAAGATCTAAACATGAAAGCACAAAGGAGGAGAACCAGCCATCTAGCTACTACATGGATCTGTAGTCCAAGGATGAACTACTCACGCATCACACCGGAGGCTTGCATGGTGATGAAGAAGGCCTCCAGGGTGAATTCCCCTCTCCGGCATGGTGCCGGGAAGAGCTTAAGATCCCTCCCGATCTAGGGATGGAGATGACGGCGGCTAGAGAATCTTTCGTGGATTTTTGATCGGGTACTTAGCGTTTTCGTCCCGAGGGCAATATATAGGCGGAAGGAGAGGCCGAGGGGGTGCCGGGAGCGGCCACACCACCCCCTGGCATGGGCCAGGCCTGGCTGCGCGACCAGGTGGTGTGGTGGCCCCTCTCCGTCTCATATTCTGGCATCTCATGACTTCCGGAAAAATAGGCACTTTGGCTTTTGTCCCGTCCAATTCCGAGAATATTCATTTTCTGACTTTTCTGGAACCAAAAACAGCAGAAAACAGGCAGCTGGCACTGTACCTCTTATTAATAGGTTAGTCCAAGAAATCATATGAAAAGTACTCCAAAGTTGGAACAAAACACAAGAAAGTGGATAAAACCAAGCATGGAACATCAAAAATTATAGATACATTTGCAATGTATCAGGGCACAGCTGACAGGGGGGTCCACCGGTCAGAGGCTCATAACACGCGAAGCAGTACGGGGCGATGTGGGCCGTTAGATTAGAACGAGGATCAACGGCTAGGGCTCGTCGTCGATGACGGACCTGTCGTCGGCGAACTCTAACCCTAATGGCTCGGTGGGGGTGCTTAGGGGGCGTACCAGGGCTCCAGCAACGGCGGCGATGGGGGCAAACGAACTGGTCAACGATGGCAAGCTCAGGGACGGTCGAGGTAGCTCCGGGGGTGGTCGCAATCAGCGGGGCCCTTCTCCTCTAGAGGCGGCCAACTCCGGTGAAATTCCGGCGACTGCGAGCTTGAGAGGCTCCGGCTAGAAGTGGGGAAGGTCCAGTGAGGTGAGGGGAGGTGAGTGGTGTGCAGAAAATGGCTGGGGTGCCCTCCTTTTATAGCTCGACGATGCGACCGAAAGGCATGGGTGGGCGGCTCCAGCGAGGGCTGAACAGCGTGCTAGCAGCATGGCTCGAGGTAGGGGACGGTGGCTGGTCTCCTTGCGGTGCTCTACGGGGTAAATGCGGGACTAGGGGTGGTGGTATGCAGTCAGGCGGTGTGCACGCTTTGAGCGGCAGAGGCGGTGGTCTCCACGGCGAGCGGTGGCTGTGGTGCAATGGGCGGCGAACGGGCATGTCTGGTGTGTTCCTGGGGTCATGGAGGAGCGGTGGGCGCGGGCTGCGGTCGAGGGACGGCGTGTACACGCGTGTCAGGCGTGGCGCTCTGGCGCGTGCTCGACATGGTGCAGACGCACTGGGCGCGGCGCATTGGCGGTGGTCCACGGCTCGGCTGCACTTTGAAAAGGGACAGAGAGTGGTGGTGAGGTGTGAGCTAGCTAGTAGACATGGTGAGAGGGAGAGGGGTGGTCTGCTGCGTTGATGGCATGGTCGGCTGGCAAGCATGGTGCTCGGCATGGCATGGCATTGCCACTAGGGGTAGGGGATGGGGTGCTACTAGCCTAGTTTGATCAAAGGGAGACAAAGGGATTAAATGGAGATCAAATGGGGGCAAAACAATGTACAAAACAGTGAGCTATGTTTAGATTGTAAACCCTGCCTGCCATGTGTTTGTGGAAATGGCCGCAAGAAGTTTATTTTTGAATTTTGAAAATATTTTTGGTGGGTGTGCTAGTACTAAGCTTGAGACTCTGTGGGAGCTTGGGTTTTGAATTTTGAGCTCATTTGAATGGTTTTTGGAATAGGGTGATCTTCCCATATGAAATAGATTCAATTTTCAATTGCCAATTAAATTTAGTGTTTGAATGTTTTTGGCAGATCACAAAGTGGGCCTTGGTACATCATTATGTGTACTAGAAAGGGGTACAAAGATCCACATTTGTCTCTGTTAGGTTTTGAGTTCTAGGAATAGCCAAAGTAGGCATGTTGATTAAAATGGCACAAATGACCATTCACTTCTTTTATTCATTTTGATTTGTTTTTCTTTGGGATTTGTTTGGGAATGATCTAGATGATGTTTATTTCACCTAAGAATCATTTTACAAGAAATGGATCACTTAATCAAGGCAATTAAAATCAACTCCTATTTAAAATGCACACACATATGAATGCTTTAATAATTTTAATTGGAAAAGTTTTTGTTAACCCTAAATTTTATGATTTGGATCTTAATAACCTTGGATTAAAGTTTTGGGATGTTACAAACCTTCCCCCCTTAAACAAAATCTCGTCCCGAGATTTACAAAGAAAATTAGGAACTAAAGAGATCTAGGAACTCTGTCCTAATGTAATCTTCTCGCTCCCAAGTGGCTTCGTCTTCGGTATGGTTGCTCCATTGAATCTTGAGAAACTTGATACTCCTGGTCCTGGTGGTTCTGTAAGCTTCTTCTAAGATATGGATGGGCACTTCACGATATGTCAGGTCATTGTTGGTCTCCGCAGCTCTGTGATCGATGTTCTTGAAAACTTTAGTTTTCTCTGGCACTTCCAAGCATTTGCGAAGTAACGAGATATGGAACACATTGTGGATGGCTGACATCTCTTCAGGTAGTTCCAGTTGATACGATACTTCTCCTTGGCGATTCAGAATCTTGAAGGGTCCGATATATCTAGGGGGTAATTTTCCTTTTAGACTAAAGCATTGGGTTCCTTTCAATGGCAAAACCTTGAGATACACAAAATCTCCGGCATTGAAAGTCAGGTCTCTCCTTCTCTTGTCAGCATAACTCTTCTGTCTGGATTGGGCGGTCTTGAGGTGCTCACGGACTTTGTGAACCTTCTCTTCGGCTTCTCGAAGAATGTCGGGTCCAAAGATCTGACTCTCTCCTACTTGCGACCAATTCAAAGGGGTACGACACTTTCTTCCGTATAGGAATTCAAATGGTGCCATCTGCAAACTAGCTTGATAACTGTTGTTATATGAGAATTCTTTGAAAGGCAGGCAGTCTTCCCAATTTGATCCATACTCTAACACACAAGCTCCTAACATATCCTCTAGGATCTGGTTGACTCTCTCAGTCCGTCCATTATTTTGCGGGTGATAAGAGATGTTGAAGTTCAACTTGGTTCCCAATCCTTCCTGGACTTTCTGCCAGAATCTTGAGGTAAACTGGGTTCCTCGATCTGATACTATAGTCTTGGGGGTTCCATGCAGACTAACAATCCTAGCAATATGTAGTTCTACTAGCTTCGAACTTTGGTAGGTAGTCTTGACAGGGATAAAGTGAGCTACCTTGGACAGTCTATCAACTATGACCCATATTGAGTCATTTCCCCTACTGGAAGTAGGCAAACCGGTGATAAAGTTCATTCCGACGGAATCCCATTTCCATTCCGGAATCTGCAATGGTTGCAACAGTCCTGCGGGTCTCTCATGCTCTTCTTTGACTCTTTGACAGATGTCACACTTGGCGATGTAGTTTCTGATTTCTCTCTACATCTTGTGCCACCAAAATTGCTCTTTCAAATCTTGATACATCTTCGTTCCTCCGGGGTGGATAGAATAAAGAGTATCATGAGCTTCCTGCATGATAACTTGCTTCAGCTCCGAATCTGCTGGCACACAGATACGTCCTTTGTACCACAGAACTCCTTCTTCATCTTCCGTGAATCCTGGTACCTTTCCTGTACCAATACGACGTTTGATTCCTTCGATACTTTTGTTCCCTTTTTGGGCTTCTTTGATTTGGCTGATTAAGGTGGGTTGAAGTTCAATGCTAGCTAAGAATCCTCTGCTAGCTAATTCAGTTCTAAACTGCTCCAACTCTTCATACAAACTTGGCTGCTTCTCCTTAATCATGGTGTTAAGTCTACACGGCAATCTTCTAAGAGCATCCGCTACCAAATTGGCTTTGCCGGGGTGATAGTGAATGTCAAGGTCATAATCCTTGATTAACTCTATCCATCTCCTTTGCCTCATATTCAACTCCTTCTGAGTGAAAATAAACGTCAAGCCCTTGTGATCTGAGTAAATCTCACAGCGATTGCCCATCAGATAATGACGCCATGTCTTCAATGCCAACCCTACGGCTGCTAATTCAAGATCATGGGTCGGATAGTTCTGCGCATGCTGCTTTAGTTATCGAGACAGATACGCGATGACTTTGCCTTCTTGCATCAACACACATCCGAGACCAATCCTGGATGCATCACAGTATACATCAAACGGCTTCTTGATGTCTGGCATGATCAATATTGGGGCTGATATCAATCTCTTCTTCGGCTCCTGGAAACTGGCTTCACATTTGTCTGTCCATTCAAACTTCTTGTCCTACTTCAACAATTGGGTCATGGGTCGGGCGATGCTCGAGAATCCTTTTACGAACTTGCGGTAGTATCCCGCTAATCCGAGAAATGCACGGACTTGGGTTTGGGTGGTTGGGGCTTCCCATTCTTCGACATCTTTGATCTTCGCGGGATAAACAAAGACTCCTCCGGCAGACACAATATTTCCTAGGAATCCTACTTCTTTCAGCCAAAACTTGGCATACAACCAATGCTCTCTCAGGGTTTCTAGGATGATTGTCAGATGTTGCTCATGCTCTTCTTCTGACTTGGAGTAGATAAGGATGTCGTCGATGAACACAACTACAAACTTATCTAGGAAATTCATAAAGATCTTATTCATGAGATTCATGAAATAAGCAGGGGCATAGGTTAATCCAAAAGACATAACTGTATACTCGTATAAACCATAACGAGTAGTAAAGGCGGTCTTCGGAACATCCATTGCACGAATCTTAAGTTGGTGATAACCAGTCCTAAGATCAATCTTTGAGAATACCTGGGCTCCAGTCAATTGATCAAACAGATCCTCTATCTTTGGCAGGGGGTACTTGTTCTTGATGGTGACATCATTCAGTTTCTTGTAATCTATGCATAGACGGTTGCCTCCATCTTTCTTGTCGACGAATAACACTGGTGATCTCCATGGCGATGCGCTTGGTTGAATCAAGCATTTTGCTAACATGGCATCCAACTGCTTCTTCAGTTCCACTAACTCTGAGGGGTTCATGCTATAGGGTCTCTGGGATATGGGTCCGGTTCTGGGGATTAGTTCGATAATGAACTCAATATCCCTATCCAGGGGCACACCGGGCAATTCATCTGGGAATACGTCGGGGTATTCATAGACTACTCTGACTTGGTCTATGGTGGGTAGGGCTAGACTCTTGTTGCACTTGAATTGACGAGGTAAGGTTTCAGAGATATGCTCTACGGTGACTCCAGAGCTACTGATCATGGTGATGGCTTTCTTAGCACAGTCTATCAGTCCTTGATGCCTTAACATCCAGTCCATACCTAGTACTACTTCCAATCCTTTGGTTCCAACTAAAATTAGGTTGGCATAAAAATCTATCCCATGTATTCTGATAGGCACAGCTTTGCAAATTTTTCTAGCTTTGGTGGTTGAACCGGGGATTTGAACTATCATGACATGCTTCAGGTTGGTTGGGTGAATCTTACTAGTGCATGCAAATTCTTCGGTGACAAATGAATGCGATGCTCCTGAATCAAACAATACTCTGGCTAAAACTGAGTTGACAGAAAACATACCCAGCACTACATCTGGCGCTTCCTGGGCTTCTTCAGCGTTCATGTGGAAGAGACAACCGTTGCGGTTGTGAGGGTTCCCTAGGGCAAATCTTCTCCCTGGTTGAATACGACGCTGCTGTTGAGCTGGGGCATTCACATTGGCAGTGGCGGTAGTGTTCTTGGGACACTCATTGGAATAGTGACCCTTCACTCCACACTCGAAACAAGTGATCTGGGACTTGTCCTTTTGCTGCGACAGGTACAGCATTGCTGCCAGTTCTGGGTGCAGTGTTGTTGTTGTTGTTGTTGCTCTTGGGAGGTGCACGGTTGAAGTTGTTGGCATTGCCGGAGTTGTGGTTGTTTCCTTCGGACTTCACATTGCCTCTGCTACGGTTGGGGTAGCTTGGGCGAGACATTGGGGGTCGATTATTCCTTGGTGCATATCCTGGTGAGGGGGTGGGACGGTACTTCTGGTGACTGCTGGATCCAGATTGCTGCATCATATGACGTTTGCGGTTGTCGTTTGCCTGGTTAATCTTCCCTTCCATCTGAATGGCAGAGTCGACTAGCTCTTCGAGATCCTCGAAGTGGATGTTGACGAGGACAGTCTGCATCTCATCATGCAGTCCGTTCAAGAATCTCTCCTTCTTCTTGGCCTCTGTGTTGATCTCATCAGGTGCGTACCTTGCAAGTGACAAGAACCTATCACGGTACTCCACCATAGTCATTCTTCCTTGCTTCAGTTCTCGAAATTCATCCCTCATGCTGGTGACTAGACCCTGTGGCACGTGGGTGCGGCTGAATTTGGTTTTGAAGGCTTCCCATGTCATCACTTGACCATGGTTCATGGTGCGGATACTGTTCCACCATGCTCTTGCATCTCCTGCCAGATAGTGGGTGGCGAAGAGGACCTTCTCGTTGTCATCAACTCCTGCAACCTCTAAGTTGTTTTCCATAGTCTGCAACCAATCATCAGCATCTAGTGGGTTTTCTGAAGTACTAAAGATTGGGGGATTGGTATTCTGGAAGTTTTTGAGTTTGGGTCCATGGTGATCCTGATTTCCATGTCCTTGGTTATTTTGGGCCATCTGAGCTATCTGCTGCAATGTTGCTAAGTTGGCCTGGCGTTCTGCCCTGCTTGCTTCACAATCTTCCACTAACATCTGCATAATCTACAGCATTGGGTCTTGCGACGAGCTGCTCCCTCGTTGGTTTCCATGAGTCATCTGAAGATTGAGGTAGATATGGGGGTAAGAGGGAAAGTTCTAAGGTTCATGGTTTTGGTTTCAAAGCTAAAACTTTGAGTTTGACTCAGGTTTTGCAACTAATTCCATTTCATTCATGCAAACAGCACACGATACAAACACACACCACAAGAATAAAAGAAACAGATGGTTTGAAGAACCATTCTACAAGCTACGATACAGTGACCGATACAATCTCATGCTACGACAGTGCTCTAGTGCATCTACTCATCGTCGATGAAGTCGGAGTCCTCATTGTCAGTGTAGAAGTCCACGGCATCCCCCTCCAGAAAGTCATCATCATTGCTGAGGTAAGAATCCATGTCTCCCTGGATGTCTTCACCCTCCTCTTCTTCCTCCTTGGCTGCAAGCTGAGCTTCCTGCTCCTTGACGGTCTTCTCGGGGTCGGCCACCTTCTTGCGAAGACGGGCGATGGTGCGATCCTTCTTCTCGCGCTGGAGGCGAAGAGACTGACGATCCTTGACTAGCAGTGAGAAAGTCTGGGCCTTCTGGTCGGCAGTGGCATGGTTCTGGCTGGCTAACTCCCTAGCATTTTCCAACTCCTTATGACGATCGTACAATAGGAAGTCGAGGTTCTCCACTTGGCGCTTCAGTGCTGGATGACTTGGCATCTCCGTCGGCATTACCATGAAGTCACGCCTTGCATAGTGAGCAAAATGGGTTCCTTGGATTTGGTTGACACTGAGGGCACATAGACGTGCGAGAGCTTCATGCATTGCCCTGGCTAATCCATCTAGCCAGTTGTTCTCTCTCACGGAGAACTGAATTCTCCCGGATGTTGGTGCTTCGATGCTTCCTCTAAGATCAGCGGTGACTAGCCATTGCAAATCTCCTCCTGGGGGTCTTGGAAGTTGAGCTCCAAGAAACTCTAGATGTGGGCGTCCTAGTAACTCCGACAGTGAATCCAGATCCCTCTCAAAGATCAGCTGACCTCCGTTTCCCAACTGGTAGAACTTGCTGAACTGACTCTCCATCTACAAGAATTAAGGATGAGGAAATTAGTGAAGTGATCAAGTGTGTCAAATTCTAAGTAGTACTTAAGAATTTTGAGGAACATGAATTTTTTAGAAAGAATGAATTCCCAAGGATAAGAGAGGGAACAGTTTTTCATAAATACTCACTTTGGTTTTGAAACTAAGTTTTTGTTTTGGACGTCCATTCTAACTAGGGTCTCCTATGGTCACGATGGCTCTGAAACCAACTTGTCAACACCCGGATTTTTAATCCCAGATGCCTGTTATGCCATATCTTGCAATCCCAGGATTACCATTTTTGCGAGACATAACAGATTAGATATCACTGTACATCATCCATTACAAACCATACATAAGGTCTTACACAAATAAGGATCTCATGATCCAGTCTTAATACAACAAACAGCGGAGTAAACGATAAGCGTAGCGGTGGGGTCCATCTTCAGGGGCACAAGCAATGCTGATGAAGGCAGATAGTCCTAGTTATCATAGCCGTCCTGCTGGCCATCATCTTGGTAGTCTCCTTCATAGTCTGGCCATGAGAATAGCAAGGTACAAAAGCCATGAGTACTCTTTAGGTACTCGCAAACTACCACTAACACGCAATATAGTTCTAAGTTAAAGTGCTAACTCTAAGTTTAACTATAAAGTTAAGTTTGAACCTAAGCTGAGTTCAGAAGCAAAGAAAGATAAAATAAAGTTCCAGAATCACTTAAGTTGGGAAACTAGTGTCATAAACACAACCCCGTTGTGGTCAAGTCAAGATTCATCATTTCATAACTTATTTTGGAAAACATCTGACAACGAAACAGTATGGCCATTCCAACTGTCCATAATCGCGGACGCGGCTATTCGAATAGTTTGACACTCTACAGAGGTGGTACACTTTCACCACAAGATTCGATACATCTGTCAGGGATAACCTTGAATCATCATACTTAGTATGCAGATAATCAAACATAACCTTTCCTTTACACACCCTACTATAAGCACCTCTCCTATGAGCATGGCCTCCCAACCATGACCATCTGTCATCTTGGGCACTGCATAGGTGGAAAATATTGAGAGGTAGACTCATCTTAAACCTCTCCCGTGAGGGAAGAAATACTAATGCATATAAACTTCTGGCTAAGCCTTACCCAATTCAAGTAATGTGGTTGTACAGTAAATTTGGAATGGTATCGCATCCGAATCCAACCATCAGTTTTGTAAAAGGGTTAGGGCTCATGCCTCAACATTTTCATCATCATAAACCATTTGTGTTTCTAAACACATGTCGAAACATCTCAATAGAATGACTCATCATTCCAAGGTTTTCACAATTCATTTTCACCAAGTATTCCCATCTAAAGTGACTCAAATTTTTATCTACTCTAAACTACTAAGTTAAGAGTGTTCACTAAGGTGTAAATGATGGGATCAATCTCATGCCATAGAATGACATCTAAAGTTATCTCTATAGGTCAAGTTTTATACTCTTTATGCTACCTTCAAAATAAGTAAAGAACTTTGGGTAAAGTAAAGGAAGTAAAGCTTGAAAATAATACTTGGGGTAAATACTAACCAAAGGGATATAACTTAAGCATGCCTAAAGCATATTTGCTCAAGTCATCTAGCTAAATTATAGCTTGCTAACAATAGCTTGCAAGTGTTATCTTGCCAATAATAGCTTTCCTTGGTTAGTGAAGTGGTTGAAGTTTTCTTCTTCTTCTTCTTGGTAGAACTCCTCCTCCTCGAAAGCTTGGTCAGTACTATCGTCTATAAATACATACGGAGTACACAATCACCAAACAATACTTAACTAGTCTAATTAGCACTCTAAGGAACACATTGGATGATCTATTATCATCACAAGCATCATAGTTTTATTCAATAGTTTCATCCTTTTTATTTTAGAAAAGTAATTTCTACTCATTGAAAAATTAACTAAGATTTAATATTCACCACTTAAAATATGGGATCATGTGGACACATGTCATCACCACATATTCTAACATGTTGTAATGTGATTTAAAGGTTGGATCACAATTACTTTGGTTTAAGTTCATTATTTAATGATTTAAAGTGACTAGGAATGCCTATATAGCATTATTTTGATACTAGTCCAAAGTCACTTCATGTAAACCTTAATAGTATTACATATTCAGATAGGTATGGTGAAATGTGATTTTTGAGAGTTGGAATCAACTCAAAATCTATCATGGTTGATTTTATAAAAATGTTGCAAGGTGCAAAAGCTACTGTTTTTTTATTTTTACTAAGAGAGATCTCTAACTCTATTTGAATTAAATCCAACGGGCTTTGGTAGATCTTTTCAGTAGCTTTCTAACAAAATTGGAATTTCTCCATTTGGATTTGTAAATCTCTCTGAAATGATTTTCAAACTAGGGAACAGAACTAGGTTTAAACTAAAATAGAAAAATCCTAATTCAAACTAAATGGGTCGCGCGGGAAAGCTAATGGGCCGGCCCAGTGACACTACATGGCGCGAGGCACAGCTGACAGGGGGGTCCACCGGTCAGAGGCTCATAACACGCGAAGCGGTACGGGGCGATGTGGGCCGTTAGATTAGAACGAGGATCAACGGCTGGGGCTCGTCGTCGACGACGGACCTGTCGTTGGCGAACTCTAACCCTAATGGCTTGGTGGGGGTGCTTAGGGGGCGTACCAGGGCTCCAGCAACGGTGGCGATGGGGGCAAACGAACTGGTCAACGACGGCGAGCTCAGGGACGGTCGAGGTAGCTCCGGGGGTGGTCGCAATCAGCGGGGCCCTTCTCCTCTAGAGGCGGCCAACTCCGGTGAAATTCCGGCGACTGCGAGCTTGAGAGGCTCCGGCTAGAAGTGGGGAAGGTCCAGTGA
Source organism: Avena eriantha (assembly GCA_910589775.1). NCBI lineage: Eukaryota > Viridiplantae > Streptophyta > Magnoliopsida > Poales > Poaceae > Avena > Avena eriantha. The sequence continues at coordinate 503,148,385 of OU342740.1, read as the reverse complement.
GGTGAGGGGAGGTGAGTGGTGTGCAGAAAATGGCTGGGGTGCCCTCCTTTTATAGCTCGACGATGCGACCGAAAGGCATGGGTGGGCGGCTCCAGCGAGGGCTGCACAGCGTGCTAGCGGCATGGCTCGAGGTAGGGGACGGTGGCTGGTCTCCTTGCGGTGCTCTACGGGGTAAATGCGGGACTAGGGGTGGTGGTATGCAGTCAGGCGGTGCACACGCTCTGAGCGGCAGAGGCAGTGGTCTCCACGGCGAGCGGTGGCTGTGGTGCAATGGGCGGCGAACGGGCATGTCTGGTGTGTTCCTGGGGTCATGGCGGAGCGGTGGGCGCGGGCTGCGGTCGAGGGATGGCGTGTACACGCGTGTCAGGCGTGGCGCTCTGGCGCGTGCTCGACATGGTGCAGACGCACTGGGCGCGGCGCATTGGCGGTGGTCCACGGCTCGGCTGCGCTTGGGAAAGGGACAGAGAGTGGTGGTGAGGTGTGAGCTAGCTAGTAGACATGGTGAGAGGGAGAGGGGTGGTCTGCTGCGGCGATGGCATGGTCGGCCGGCAAGCATGGTGCTCGGCATGGCATGGCATTGCCACTAGGGGTAGGGGATGGGGTGCTACTGGCCTGGTTTGATCAAAGGGAGACAAAGGGATTAAATGGAGATCAAATGGGGGCAAAACACTGTACAAAACAGTGAGCTATGTTTAGATTGTAAACCCTGCCTGCCATGTGTTTGTGGAAATGGCCACAAGAAGTTTATTTTTGAATTTTGAAAATATTTTTGGTGGGTGTGCTAGTACTAAGCTTGAGACTCTATGGGTTCTTGGGTTTTGAATTTTGATCTCATTTGAATGGTTTTTGGAATAGGGTGATCTTCCCATATGAAATAGATTCAATTTTCAATTGCCAATTAAATTTAGTGTTTGAATATTTTTGGCAGATCACAACGTGGGCCTTGGTACATCATTATGTGTACTAGCAAGGGGTGCAAAGATCCACATTTGTCTTTGTTAGGTTTTGAGTTCTAGGAATAGCCAAATTAGGCATGTTGATTAAAATGGCACAAATGACCATTCACTTCTTTTATTCATTTTGATTTGTTTTTCTTTGGGATTTGTTTGGGAACGATCTAGATGATGTTTATTTTACCTAAGAATCATTTTACAAGCAATGGATCACTTAATCAAGGCAATTCAAATCAACTCCTATTTAAAATGCACACACATATGAATGCTTTAATAATTTTAATTGGAAAAGTTTTTGTTAACCCTAAATTTTATGATTTGGATCTAAGTAACCTTGTATTAAAGTTTTGGGATGTTACAATATGTTATATTATTAATTCAACTAACTAATATAAAACACATATATTATTATATCTTACACTATGGAACTCCTTCCGGACCCCTCCGATCAACATCAGGTGCTACACGGAACATTTCCGATTTCTCTCTCTTATTTCTCCCATGGTGCCGAATCAATCCCTATGCATCCCCACCCTTAGGCGTGCCACCGTTCGGTTCAGAAAAGCTCTGGACATGACCGAGACCCCTCTCGTATCAATGATCATTAGTGGGACCTGGATGCCCATAATGACCCCCGTGCCTTTCACGAATCTCATCGCTTGAACCTTCAACGTTGCGTCCCACTCCCTTTGCCACTCGATACCTAGTTCATCCGAGATTTGATCTTTGGTATCTCCATACCTAGTTCGATCATGTTATAGATGAACTCGTTTACTCGTTACCGTGTCATTGCATCATTTCATGAGCTAGTCATATGCTTGCAAGCTTCATTAATTCAACGTCACCGAGTTAGCCACGTGTATCTATACGTTAATACTTGGATTGGCAAATCCTGGCCTTGATACATACTAATGTCTGCAAATGCACATATCGTTTGTAGCTAGTTTCGAAGTATAGATATCGATCCTACAGGGAGCCTAAAGGTAAGTGTTTATGAGTGAAGTCTCTGTCACACTCAAAGTTGTCACAAGTCTTCGAGTGAATTGACTGCAAGTGCAGAAATATGAATGAAATTTGGATTAAACTGGATGTATTTAATAAAACTAAAATGTAAACTTCAAAACTAAAAAGCATAAAATTAAATAATGATTTGATTGTTTGTGGTTTTATACATATGACAAAGAAGGCGCGAGGAGATACAATTCATGGTGATAATGACTATGACAGGTAGGTGAATGATAAGTGTAACAATTATAATCTTATAAATATATGTGTAGGCAAGCAACCCATAATTAGCTGGAACTCCTCTTGGTAGATTTCGTCCCAACTTTAATAATCCTACTAGCCTATTACCAAAACCATGGTCAGTCACTAGACGATTAAGATCCTTCAGGTTGCTCAGAAATTAAGCTCCTTGGATCGGACTAATACAATAAGCATAGTGGTTCCTCGTTATCCTCGAGTCAACTAGTTTTCCATTGATATCCCCGTGTCACTCGGGGGTCGTTGGTCTGCTAGCGAACAAGATCCTATCTATGTAGAACAAAGCATCATGTTTTCTGGGCCCTTAATTGGACAACAAGCATTAAGCATCCCACAGATAGTCAAGCACACATAATATAGTAATTAAAATCAATCACAGACTAATGGAAAATATATGGAGGCACATCACATCTCACCAATCTCTTACATCTCCCATTCCCAAGGAACTTACTCACACATGAAAGAAGAAAGCATCATCAATATAATTAAAGAAATGGAGTTCTTCTCGATATTACCGTGGAGATCCACAATAAGAATAGAAAAGTAATCCAACACAATTCAAGACAGGAAGAAACAATCTCAAACCCTAATCTTGCAAAGTGAAGATATCTCTCTCTCTCTCTCAAGTACAAGTAATGGCTTATGAGGGTGTGATGGCTAGGAGGTCCAAGATCGTGGAGCGAGATGAAGAACGCCTTCTCCTCCTTCTCCGGATCTCTTCTTTCTCCTTTCTGGATGGGATGGCAGCTGCTATGTTATGATTTCGCATCCGGCCTCTTCACGGAAGTTGTCCCTTTTGACAAGACAGAGGCGACGACAGCTATACGACGGGAACTATACAGCCGGAAAAATATTCTTGTCGTATAGTTGTTCGTTAAAACCTCAGTATGCCTCCCTCGATTGCTTCCAAATAGATACTTGCTTGTTTTTGCTTGAATATTGTGTTTCTCTTGTTAATACCTTCTGTTGACATTCAGAACCTGAAACACACATTAAAAACCAAGTTTTCTTCGCTACCAAAGTATTAGCGTTAGGTAAAGCTATAAAATGGTCAAATCCAGGAGAAAACCATCAATAAAAACCATTAAAAATGTGTCGAATCTCACAGCTATCAACTCCCCCAAGCTTAGATGTTACTCGTCCTCGAGTGACAAGGAAATAAGGAAGAACAGCGGAGATTCGAGACTAAAATAAAAGAACTTACAAGCTCGAATTAGTGTCAACTTCTTTTCTTCACAATTCCTGCAATCATAAACATGATCATACAAGTATTCACAAGATTGTGCTGAATCCACTTCCTAACCACGTATATCTTGCTAGCAAATAAATCATATTCCCGAGCAAGTGTCAAAAGTTTAGCTAGGAAAGTGAAACAAATTATTTTGGTGTCTCTCTTTGTTGAGAGATGAAAACTTTTTACTCTAGTTTCCTTAATCAATTAAGAGTACTCAAGTTGGCACCAAAAACATTCAATTTAAGAACAACTCATCTATTCCCATGTCAAAATTTCAAGACTCTGAAAGCACCTTTTTTCCTTTCCTTGCTTTTCAAAAAATTCAGCTCTTTCATAGAGAAATCATGCCACTATTTTTAACATGTTAATTGGGACTATGTTGTGCACTCGTGACCATACCAATAAATAACTATTGAGCCACAGTGGGTTAGAGGAGTACTACAACTTCACTTGGAACGTGAAACCAATAGGAGACTAAAATTTAACCTGTCATAGCATTGCTGCTACAGACATTTACATAACTCAATAGCTAAAATCAAGTGGTTTCCCACATTTGGATCATTTGTTGGCCAGCAGAGTTAATAGTTCCCCATGGAGCGCGACAGTGTTGTAATGACACGTTAAAGCAATATCTTACGGTAATTATTAGAAAAGGAAGTGGCATAATCTCTACTACTTCGAAGCATCTATTTGATCAAACAATTTCTTTCAAGGGTGCTATCGAGTCTATTTACATTAAGCTCAAATGGGATGGAGTAGTTCTAAAATCAAATCCTTTGGGCTAAACATGGAATCAAGTCATCTTTTGGATGCTTTTTCTTGTTGTAGAAATGTAGAGTTTTTTTAACCAAGTTCATTTCTCATTGTGTCAAAGCTAAAAAGTAGACACTGACAAAGGAATAGAATTTATAGGATAGCAAGCTAAGCGGGGAGTGACTCCAATGCAAGCAAGTAAATAATTATAGGATCAATTTAAAATTGCAGAAAAGGTGATGAAAGGAATGTGATACCTCCTCTTGCTTGCTTAATTCTCGCACTTGATTCGAACCCCCTCTATATTTCCCTATTGCCAAGTCACCTAAAATTGAGCAATCTCTGAGAGAAACAAAGAAACGAATTTGCAATAAAAGTTACAACTATTTTTTGTATTTTTGGTTTAGGAATGCAAATTGAAAGTAAACATGCAATTTTTAAGATGTAAAATAATCAAAATAAGAAATAAAAATATGAATGCAAGGTTTTGAGGCTTTCAAACCTCCCCCAAGCTTAGGTTGTTGCCAGATTCAGTTGTTGCCGTCATTGGGCGGCTGGTGCGGATACTGCTAGTAGTAGTTGGGGAAGTTGGTCATGAAATGACTAAAGTTTTGAGTTAAGGCACTCACATCTTCATTCACTCCTTGTAGAGTGTGGTCAATCTCCCCAACGCGTTGGTTGAGCTGCTGAAATTCTTGATAGGGGACATAGTTGAACCCTTGGTGCAGCTGATTGGGCCATGGGTCCCAAGATCCCCCTATTGTTGATGTTGTCCCTCCCACACAGGGTTGTATTCCTGCATCTGCTCTTGCGCATCCTGCTTCTCTCCTTCATCTTCCTCTTGATCAGGCTAGAGTTGAGCCATGATCTCCACCACTTGGTCCTTGGTGAGGATCTAGGTGTCCTTCTCCACAATTGAGAAGGCTTGTGGAAAAGGCAACAAAATCTGCTCAACCTATGCATCACCTAGATAACCAAACTGATATGCTCGGAGCCTCCTGTTAGCTCAGTAAACACCGAGGAAGCCACAAGCAGTCAAATATTTGACATCCATAAGTTTGGAGCCATCAACAGGTTGCATCATAGGTAATACAATGTTTAATGCATGGACACGGTGGGTTACCAATCCAACAATGCGAATGTCACCTTTCGTCTTGTTGCTCTGATGACGAAAGTGCTGGATGAACAGAGCCCCGAGATTGGGGCTTTGTGGTGCATTGGGGGAAGAGTGCCTTGGTGATAATTTCCATGTCCGCATTGGCCATGGAACTGGTATCTCCTCTTCCCAGTAGTGTGTTGGCGAGGAACAAGTTGTAGTAGCGAATTGTTGGGTTCTGAATGGCGGACATCTTCTTCTGGTAGAAGTACCTACCACCGTTAACAGAAACAACCTCCCAGGTTTCTCCACTTGTGACGCTATATAGATTAGTAACAGTTGACTCCCCATCGTGAGGGAAGCCAAAAGCATCACAAAACTGTTCAAAAGTTATTTCATAATGCCGCTGGTTCATGGTGAAGCTTACCGTGCACGCATTACCTTTCTCCCTGTGGTCACCGTAGAAGGAGGCAAGGAACTCATAGGTGAGCTCGACATAGGTATTGTGGCTTGCATAGGCGAGTATTGCAAGTCTTGAATTTGCAGACATTAGGTCGAAGTCTGCCCGCAACCCTGTCGTGGTGAGAAAGCTATCATCGGCCCAACGTGTGGGCATCCTCCTCCTCGATGAAACTATGGCTAGCTTGGGGTTGAGCTCGGCCCAGTGCCCCGAACTCTCGCCACGTTGCCGCTTGCTCTTGTGAAAAGTGTTACCAATTTTGTTCATCTTGATGCACTAAAAAATTTCACCATGAAACCTTAGGCATATAGTTTCAACATGATATAAGAATGATTCTACGTGGAAAATTTTAATCCTAACGTGAGAAATCAAAAGGAAAAACAAAATAAGCTTGAGTTCATCCACTAGATCAATGTGAGAGTTTCCACCATGGAAATCTGAAAAAAATAAAGGATGGATAGGGAGAGAAACATACCGATTTGTTGATTCCCCTACTCAAACGAATGAAATCCGCAAAGAATCAAGAGTTCTAGGTGGGTTTTAAGAGGTTTGGAGAGAGAATATGAGAGAAAAAGTGAGGACGGAGAAGAAACCTAGCCGCCCCGGCGCGCTTATGAGGTCGTGCCAAACTATACGGCCGCAACTATATGGGCGAGATATGTAGTTCCCGTCGTATAGTTGCGGCGGCGCCGCTAATTAGGGTTTCTTTATGCAGAACACAGCTATACGGGCGCAACTATACGGTCGGACCATAATGGTCCCATCGTATAGTTGGTCATCAAAACGTTTGTGTCCTCGAGAAAAATTGTCTTGGGCAGGCCTCGATAACTATATGGCCAAACTATACGGCCAGAATTTTTATTCCTGCCATATAGTTGGTCATCAAAACATCAGTACCTTTGAGAAGAAATTCAACGAAGGCATCGATATCTATACGGTCGCATCTACATGGCCAGAATTTTTATTCTCACCATGTACTTGGTCGTTAAATCCTCTGTGCCTTCGAAAGAAAATTTGTTGATGGCAAAGATATCTATAAGGACAAACTATACGGCCAGAATTTTTATTCCCGCCGTATAGTTGGTCATTAAACCTTCAGTACTCATCAAAAAAAATCTGTTTTTTCGAGAATACCTTCTTATCCTGAAACTTGGCGAAACACCTTGTTTTTGACAGAAAAATGCCAGTAAAAATTGTCAACCAAAAATAGCATGTATAGAACAGGATTTTTAGTACTACCTAACTTCTTCTCCTGAACTAGAGGTTCACCTTTGATCTGGACAAAAATGATTAATCTATTTTTTTTGGAGATAAAACTCAAACTTTTATTTTTATATTTATTCTACACTTGTTAAATCAATATTTCTACTACTTTTTGACAGCTACATCTTCACGGGCGCGCTTCCGCAAGAATGTCTATGAAAAAGTTGTAAGAATGTGATGAACATTTGATTCTTTAGTTTATTTTATTAATGCGATGGGTTGACTCCCAATAGCATTTTATTAAGAATGGTTGAATAACTCAACCCCTTCTCTGTTCTCAAGTTCTTACCTTGGGTTGCCCCTTATCAAAGGCACTTACCACATTAACTCGTTTTGCTGGTGGAATATATCTTTCTCCTGCTTCTAGCTTCTTTGGAAAATACTAGATGATTTCAGCATCATAAACATTGAAGATTATTTTTCCCTCAACACAATCAACTGATGATCCTGTAGTATTAAGGAAAGGTCTTCCAAGTATTATGGATAATTTTCATCCTCTGGCATTTCAAGAATAATAAAGTCAGTAGGAATAACATGCCCATCTAAAGTAGAACATTGTCGTGGTATTGGCCACAGCAGATGCTACAGGGTAGCTTACGTAGAGGAAAGGGCAAGGCGACGTAGGAGAATTCGGGAGCGAGATTGACACGCGATGTACCCAGGTTCATGTTCCCTCGGTGGAGGATCGCTACGTCCTGCTATCAATCCAGTATATGATCATAGATTGGTTTACATGGAGCCGCCGGAGGCGGAGGGGGAGATTGGATCTAATGAGAGATGTCCTCCAAAGGGGTGCCCCTGGTGCTTTATATATGCATCCAGTTAGAGTTTACAAGTGCTAATGGGCCTTTTATTGGAGTCGCTGTCTTGGGCTTCCAATCGGCGTGGCGTCTGCATCCAGTACGTGTCAGTCGCCATATTCGGCGAGTCGATCCGTTCTGGCTTGGCTTCAGTCGACTCGCTCCAGCTAGCGACTCCGCTTCATGGGTATACCCCGATTGGCATTCCCCCATCAGTAGTCCCCGAGCGCGTCAGGGACTCGGCAATGACTTCAAGCCGCCGAATCAGCGCAGGTGATTCTAGGGTGGAGTCGATGGTGAGTCGTTGGCGAGCTCCTGAAACAGAGAAATAGCTCATGAAGTAGCCCAATCACCAAGGCGAGTCGACGCGTCGGGCGAGTCAGTGTTGGGCAAAGTCGCCCCTTGGAGAAGTTTGGCTGGCGCCTTGTCAACTTGTTGTCGTAGAGGACGTGGAGGTCACCAAATCATTGATGGCGAAGTCTCCAAGTGTAGCATCCCAATTGTCTAACAATGGTAATGCTACTTGGTCTAGTAAGATAATGGCTACTTCCTATATATAATTGTTGCATCATAACTATATCATGCTCATGTCATCATGCCACCTTGCATTTGAGCATCATATAAAAACCCTTTCCTTTTGGTTCTTCCCTCATATGCATTATTAATTGTATTTGGCTCTTGATATATTGTATTTGAATCTTGATAAATGCTTGATGTCACCACCACTTTTCTTTGTCACCACCTTATAATTCCACCATTCCAAGTTGAGTTGGGGGCATATCTTTTATTTCACTCCACCACTTTTCTTTGTCACCACCTTATAATTCCACCATTCCATTTACCCATGAGCTTGTATTTCTTTCCTCTTGATATTTATTCTAGCTCATGTGGGTAGGGGTGGATCTAATTCTAATTCCTTTTTGCTTCACCTTTATTCCACATTTTGGAATGCATAAGAATAATGCCATGTTAGTATTATTGTTTTCACAAGCATAAACATGGCCATTAATTATTATGCATGGGCCATGCAAAAGTACCACCACCTTTAGCACCTTTGTTTTGCTCTTAGTTTTAGTGGTTCTTCCTTGTGGGAGTATCTTTATCTCTTTTCACCATCACCATGATCCCAACAAAACCTTTTCACCATCATGCATGATCATGTGGGACTTTTCCTTTGTTTTTAACACCCTCTTTCTCTCTCTCTTGTAGTGTTTCCTCACCATCAACTTGTGCCCATCCACTAAGCCTCACCTCACTCCTTAGCCACCTCTTTTCCCTTTTAAATCAAATTTGCAAAAACTTCCAAAAAGATTATTTCATGGGCTTGTTTAAATCTGCAACAATACAAAAAAAACAGTTAATAAAAATAAAAGGAAATAAAAGAGAGAGCCCAGCAGCAGCCCCTTCCTACCTGGTCGCAGCCCAGCAGCACATCCGGCCCGCCCTTCTTTTCCTCCTGGGCCACTCCTTCTCTTCGCGATCAGGCCGACGCCCCCCCTCCGTTCCTCTTCTTCCCCCGTCTGACGCCGTCTCCTTCGCCCTTCCTGCACGCAGACGGAAAGCGGCAGCGAGCAGGTGGCCGTCCTCCGCCGTCAGCTCACGCCTCCCGCACGCCATCTCCCCTCCTCTTATCCTCGCGCCAAGCCGGACCTTTTTCTCTAACCCTAGCTCCCTGCTCCATTTCCCCTCTCCCTCTTCTCCGCGTGCCCGCCGCCAGTCAGAGCACCGTGATGCCGTTGCCGCCCTAGCCGGTGACCGAGGCCTCGCCGGGGAGCGCCGCCGTGGACCGAGGCGTCGTTTCCACCTGCTAGGAGGAGCCAAGACCGCTCGGAGCTACCCCCTCGTCAGAGAGCCGTGCACCACCGCCGCGACCTCGCCGTCCCCCTCCGCTCCGGCCGTCCCGTCCTCTGAATTCCGTGGGAATCAGACGAGGTGAGCGCCCCCTCTCGTTCCTCTCCTATTCCCTTCCCTCCGCATGCCCGCGCCACCCGAATTTGGCCCCGCCGGTGAGCTGCCCCGCCGACGCATAGACGAGGCTGACGTTTCCCCCTCTGTTCCTCGAAGGCCCCCGTCCTGTACAGTCCCCCTCCGACGAGCCTCCCTGAACGAGATCTGTAGCCGGTAGATTCCTCTCCGTGTTTCGTTTTTGGGGCACCACGAGATACGCCCCCATTCCACCGCAAACCTCGCCGGAAAACCTCGCCGTCGTCGGGTCGTCGTCGAGATTCAGAGAGAAGTCGTCAGGTTCAGACAGAGCACGGGCGGCGATTTCCGAAAAGACCCCCCCGCAACTTCTGTCGATCACGCCTAGGTCCTTCGCAGCCCCAGCGACCCCACTAGTCAGCCCCAGTGCAATCTTGCAAGAAAGCCCCTGCGTTTTGGAGTTTCTCAACCCGCGCTCCCCTGGATCGCCCACGTGTCAGTCGCCCGCTGGCCGCGCACGCGTGTGGCCCCATCTTCACCCAGCCCCACCAGTCAGCCTCAGTGGCTAGCAAGCCCCGCGTAAGAAAAGGGCCGCTGTGCTGTTTCGCCAGCTCAGCACCGCGCCAGTTACGGGCCCGCGTGTCAGTGACTGTGGCTAAGTCTGGCTGAGTAGTAAAAGTCGGCCTGTTTATATGTTTTAATAAAACAATTTCTGTAAATGTTTAATTCAAATTCAAATCAGATTTTAAATAACTTTTAAATTATAAATCCAAATAATACAAATGATATATGTTTTTGAATCAGAAAAATGTGAGGATTTCAAATATGGCCTTCAAAATATTATTCGAGCACTTTAAAATTTCGAGATGATTAAAATTACAATAAAATGCCCTTTTCTAATTAAATTAATAACTTTAAATCTATAACTCCAAATTTGACAAATAATATGTCTAAATCGATCCGCGCGACGAGCCCGTTCTATCTATACATTCCTTGTTCTGAATTGAAGCATGCATCATGTCATTATTACGCATCAGAACTGTGTATGGCAATAAAACTGGAGCAAATAATTAATAAAATGCTTTATTCTTGCACCACACCTCACCCTTGCCATGCTACTTTAATGCCATGTAAATTGTGCATCATTCATCATGGCATGCTTGTTTGCTTGTCGCATTTTAATTCATATGTTTGTGCACTTTATTTATGTTGGCCCTTGTTTGTTTGGTTCTTCTTTGAATAGACGCCCAGCAGGAGAATTACCAGGAATCACAGGAGTTCTACCCAGATCCATCTCTCGCTTCAACTGAGCTGCCAGGCAAGCACTACCACATGCTTGCATACATATAGTACCTATTGCCTCTATCTTATTCTTGCATCATTGAGTCGTGATTGCATTAAATTGAATCCTAAGCACTTCATAGCCTTTACTTTTAAACCCTACCGAAGCTTGTTCCTCCATCCCATGAGCCATTACTACAGGAGTTGTTTGAGCCATGCGAGTCGTAGAAAAGCATGTGTAGGGTATGTGAGTGTCTGATGGATAACGAGGTACCTAAACAACTTAACCTGAGTAGTAATGGGATAACTAATGAAAGAGGCACCGGTGAGCAATATCTGCTATTTGGTTTTTCATGCTCACTTGTGTCCCGTAGGACCCCGAGTACTTGATTCATGTTCCTTGACTATTCGCACTATCCACATCCAGGAGGCCTTATGGACCCCCCTGAGCCAGAGCTTGATTCATTTCTATTTCTTGGGGCCACAATTAGTTTGGGGCTTTATTACTATCCTGTACTTATGCCATGTCTACTGCTTTATTTAAGATTGTGCGTGGAGCACCTGTACTGTTTTGGATCGTGACACGTTTTCGCTGTATCGACAAGCCCAGTCACACTTTCGGGTTCCCAGTCGTTTACCGCCGTCCACACAAACCTTGAGTCCGTCTCGAAGTCAGCTAGCTTCATTGCGGGTAGCTTAATGGGGTGCCCCCCTGAAATAGTTCTGAATCCTGTGATCGCTTTGTCGTGAATGCCTCGTTGGGGTTTTGAGTTGGTTTTTCCGAGGTTGATCGAGTGTGTGTTGCTATTTGTGCACCCCTGCAGGGTAAATCTTTCTGAAAGCCGTGTCCGCGGTTATGGACGACTTGGACCACAGTTTCTCGATCATAGACAAGTCTAACTAAAGTACCGCTTTTAAATTGACTAAGTACCTGACTAGTAAATAGTGCAATACTCATGGAATGGTTAATAAAACAGCCAACGGATGGGGGTTGTTCGTCCGCTTCCTCGTTGGTAAGCGAGGAGGAGGATGGATCTGTTAATTATACTGTTATAACTGTTGTTCTTAATTCACGAACATCCGTCTATCATTTGTTAGGCGGATGGTTAGCGAGTATCTATAGACTTGTTAGATATTATCTTTTGCTGCAACTGCGTCACCCCAGGTTGTGTCCCCTTTAGAGGCATAAAGACTTGCTGAGTACCCCTAGGGTCTCACACGATAAATTGTTTGATTCAGATGAACAGGTGTACTCGCAACATGGATACTGGGTGGAGGAGACAGATGATGTTGGCAACGATCACTCGGTGTAGAGATTCTGGGAACGGGGATCCGTGAGATCTGTGGGCGGGATGTGTTTATTTATGTGGCATCTTATGCCGATTTGCTTCTTATCCGTACTCGGATCTTGTTTTCCGCTTCCGCCTAATACTCTGATGTTTGATGTATGAGGAGCTATCCGAAACTATTATATCTATCTAGGATATTTGGATCTTGCCGTATGGCGTTGCAATATTTCTATTTCTTTTAGATGGAATGGCTCTCAGGACTGTTGTATGTGGCTTGCATACATACTCACTTGTGTATGTATTTGATCCCTTGCCTGCCGATTACGCTGCTCGGTCTTGTCCCGATATTCTGAAAGTGGTTAGGACGGCCGAAAGGTCTACCGTGAGTGGCCCCGGGCCCCACCGTACTATTTTAACCGCTTTCGCTCATCCAGGCATGAAACTAAGAGCGTAATTCACCGAGGTAGTTACACCAAGTCGGTGCAGGGGAATACGCGAGACGAGTCCACGGTGGTGAGTCCTCGAGCGTGTTGAGTACGCGAGGGCAAATCAGCGGTGGCGAGTCCCCGAGCGTGGCGAGTACGCGAGGGAGAGTCCGCGGTGGCGAGTCTCCGAGCGTGGCGAGTACACAAGGGCGAGTCCGTGGTGGCGAGTCCCCGAGCGTGGCGAGTACGCGAGGGCGAGTCTGCGGTGGCGAGTCTCCGAGCGTGGCGAGTACGCGAGGGCGAGTCCGCCGTGGCGAGTCCCTGAGCGTGTTGAGTACGTGAGGACGAATCCGCGGTGGCGAGTCCCCGAGTGTGGCGAGTACACGAGGGTGAATCCGCCGTGGCGAGTCCCCGAGCGTGGCGAGTATGCGAGGGTGAGTCCGCGGTGGCGAGTCCCCAAGCGTGGCGAGTACACGGGGGTGAATCCGCCGTGGCGAGTCCCCGAGCATGACGAGTACGTGAGGGCGAGTCCGCGGTGACGAGTCACCGAGCGTGTTGAGCCACGGTCGTGGAACCACGCGCACATACAGTATGCCTAGGAGTAGTCCCCGAGGCTCGGGTTGGCTTGTAGAGGCGACTCGAGGCTCTTTAGAGATGCATATTCTGAAAATAGTAGTGGTTGTTGCCGAGCATGGCGAGCCCGCATGGGGAGAGTTTGCGGTGAGCGAGTCCGCGAGCGGAGTGTTCGCGATGATTTCGAGTCTGTGAGGGGAGAGTCCCCGAGTGTGGTGAGTCCGTGATGATTGCAAGTCTGTGAGGGGAGAGTCCCCGAGTTCGGCGAGTCCGCGAGGGGAGAGTCCTCGAGTGTGGCGAGTCCGCGATGACGTTGATTCCGCTGTTTTTCTTAGCAAGTCTCTCGTCTTGGCCCGGGGGGCCAGTCGCTTGGCGACTCCAAAGATGGCTCTCGGCTTGGCGTTCTTCCTGGACGATCCGAGGCTCGATTTGCGAGTCCTCGTCCGCAGTACTTGGCCGTGCGAGTCGCACTATCTAAGGTTGAGAAGGACATGGTGATGTTTGTGTAGCACTGCCATTTGTCTTATCCCGGAAGGCCAGTCGAGCAAGGTGACTCCAATGATGGCTCTCGGTTACGTTTTTTGTGGATGATCCGAGGCTCGGTTTGCGAGTCCTCGTCCGCACTACTTGGCCATTGCGAGTCGCTCTTTCAAAGGTTGACAAAGGCGAATCAATTTTTCCTGGGGGGAAGAGGCACCCAGTGGTGAGTCCATGTAGCATGGCATGCGACCCTCTCTAGCGACTCGGACGATGAAGGTCCCTTAGCAGGCGCGGCATACGCATTCGATGTAGCTGAAGTATAGGCGCGCTATGGCGAAGTCGACGCGGCGGACGGAGGTCGCTCTTTGGCGAAGGGAGGCCGCGCTTTGGCGGAGCCGACACGGCGGACATATGGTCGTGCGGCGGACGGGGCCACGCTTTGGCGAAGTCGACACGACGGACACGCGGTCGACGCGGTGGAGGGAGTCGAGCTATGGCGATGTCGACGCGGCGGATGGAGTCGCGTTGTGGCGGCGTCGACGCGGCGGACACGGGGTCGACCCGGCAGACGGAGTCGAGCTATGGTGGAGTCGACGCGGTGGACACAGGATCGACGCGGCGAACGGAGGTCACGCTATGGCGCTGTCGACGCGGCGGACGAAGGTCACGCGGCGGATGGAGTCGCACTATGGCAGGGTCGTGCGGCATTTAGCCGGTAGAATGGCGAGTAGACGACGGACGGGTCCACGATGGTGAGTCCCCGGGCATGGCGAGTCCACGAGGGTGAGTCTCTAGGCGTGGCGAATCCACGAGGGCAAGGCGAATCCCCGAGTGCGAAGAGTCCGTGAAGGCGGTGAGTCCGCAACAGGCGACGCGAGTCCCCGGGTACGATATTTTGCCTGAAGGAGTGCGCGTAGCGGAGTCGTCGCAGTGGACAGGAGTGAACGCGGTGGACATGGGCGGGTAGGCGCTCTGCACACATCCGCGCCGCAAGTGCGCAATTCAGTTCTTCTTTGCATATATGCATCAACACACATTTAGTAAAAATATTATCAGTATACAAATAAATATTTAAAATAAGATAGAGTAGGAGAGAATTATTGGCCATAGCCAAATCGTCGTTGGCAAAGCCATAGGCAGCCCGCCGTGGCGAAAAGTTGAAATAGTTTGCAGTAGAGCATTAGCCTTTGGACGAGGTCGCGACAGCGCGTCCGATCGGACCTTCGTAGGGCAGAGTCAGTCGGACCTGCTTCATCGGCGTATTGCTGCCAAGGTGCTCGCGTGCGTCGCTTAAGTCGCCAAGTCTTAATTTCCGACCGCCTTGTGTCGACGTGAGGCGGTTGATTTTTTCCTTGTGCATAGACCAAATAAAACGATGAATTAGTATCCGTGTCTCATTGTATGATCTCACTTAATTTAATTGAGGATAAAGCCTGATTGTGCAAACTGTGGGTACAAAGTAGACAAAGATATTTTATAACCGATCTATGTATGCTTTACCGATTGATCTAATCGATACTTTCACAATCCAAAGTAATTCATACGTACTAATAATTAAATACTAATAATTATAGAGAAAAGGAAAGGTGTCACCGATTATGGGTTGAGCAAATTGCTCTTCTCTTCCGTGGACTGGAGTTTTTGTCGCTTGCGTGCATGGATGCTCCAAATCAATCGTGACTCGATGCAGTACATTTCCATCTTGAAGCCAGCTGGTCACACGGGTGGCCGTACATTTCCATCTTGAAGCCAACTGGTCACACGGGTGGCCGTACATTTCCATCTTGAAGCCAGCTGGTCACACGGGTGGCCTTGGCCCTTAGACTTGGCATGGATCACACGCATCCATGATCGCCGACGGTCAATTAATTGAACCGGATCTGATGTCGCATGTTCATGCCGATAAAGATCAAGTCTGGTGTCTCGCGAGTTGACGAAGATGCACGCAGTGACGGATTAATTGGCCAGATGCGATCTGGTCGATGTTGATGGTGAGGGATCCCGCTCGGATCATCTCCTCCAAGCACCGCTTGCCTCACGGTGGGCGCCAACTGTCGTGGTATTGGCCACGGCAGATGCTACAGGATAGCTTACGTAGAGAAAAGGGCAAGACGACGTAGGAGAATTCGGGAGCGAGCTTAGCACGCGATGTATCCAGGTTCACGTCTCCTCGGTGGAGGATCGCTATGTCCTGCTATCAATCCAGTATATAATCATAGATTGGTTTACATGGAGCCGCCGAAGGCGGAGGGGGAGATTGGATCTAATGAGAGATGTCCTCCAAAGGGGTGCCCCTGGTGGCTTTATATATGCATCCAGTTAGTGTTTACAAGTGCTAATGGGCATTTTATTGGAGTCGCCGTCTTGGGCTTCCAGTCGGCGTGGCGTCTGGGTCCAGTACGTGCCAGTCGCCGTATTCGGCGAGTCGATCCGTTCTGGCTTGGCTTCAGTCGACTCGCTCCAGCTAGCGACTCCGCTTCATGGGTATACCCCGATTGGCATTCCCCCATCAAACATCCTCAATCATACCAATGGGTTGTTTAGTGTACTTGTCAGCCATCTGTAAAGTGATAGTAGTAGGGGAATACTCCCCTAATCCTAACCTTTTATAGAGGGAATATGGCATTACACTAACTGAGCATGAAAAAGTTGGTATTCCGGGATCTCCCGATTTAGACAATAGCTTCCCATTACCAGGATAACTAGTCACCGTGGCAACAGTTTCAGTTATTTCTTTCTTTCTACTAAGAATATCACGGAGGAATTTAGAATAGGTGGGAACTTTTATTACATCCGTAAATGGAATTTCTAGACAAAGATCACCAAGTGCCTTTTCGAAAGAATCATAGATTACCTGATCCGGTGCTTTCTTTTTTCAATCTGGATAAGGGAGTTTTTGCTCACCTTTCTTATTCTTGTCTTTTACCTTTTGTGGGGGATCAGGCTCTTTTGTCGCTTTGTTTTGTTGTTGATTATTGCTTTTCTTGTTTTCTACTACAACAACTTCATCTTCATTGCTTGTCTCTTTTTCTTCTCTTGGATCAACCGTCTCTGCATCAGAGTTATAACGGTCATCCTGTGCATCATTTTGGTCCTCTTGGTTTGATCTTGTGTTTCTTGAGCAGTTTCATCTTGAGGATCCACCAGTGTATCATCTTCTTGGCTTGCTTTGAGCAAGGCTTTCTCCTTTCGCTCTTTTTCAGCTTAATATTCTGGTGGTCCTAATGGTCCTGTAATAACTGTCTCCTTGTAACAACATTAGTAGAAACAGGAATATCTATATCATCTCGAAGAAAAATTTGATAACCAGATGCTATTTGTTCACATTGGGTTTCAATCATATTAAGATACTTGTGAAATAATTTTATTTCTTGGGCAATCTCATCATAATTTTCCGTGAGTTCTGCCAAAATCTTTTTATGTTTTTGAAAATGCTGATGTAGGTTATTATGAGATTTTGCTTGTTGATGTTTTAATTCTTGAAAAACTTTTCTAGTTTCATCTTCTTTAGTAAAAACTTGTAACAAGTCTACTTTATTTTCCTTAACAAGTTCAGAATGTATACCTGACGAGGGTTTAACTCATCAATTGCCTATTGTTATGGACTTGGGTTTTGGAGAAGGAGGGAGCGCTGGAGACATCTATAGGCTAGCAAACAAGCACACAGGGGACTCGAAGATTTACCCAGGTTCAGGCCTCGTAGAGGTCCTTACTCCTGCTTGTCTGCTCATGGAATTATCAAAGGAATCGAAGATTACAATGGTGCGCAGATGCAATCTGGCGAGGGTTGTGGAAACTAGGGTTGCGGGTGTCCTCCTCACCGCCCCCTCCTAGCCTTTATATAGATAGGCTAGGTATCGGGTAGCAGGTCGAGTCGGTTACATGTTAGGGTTTTCCCCTTTTAACTTTCTATCTTTAGCTTCTTCTTGTTCTTCAAGCAATCGAGAGTCCGTAGGTTACTCGAGTTCTTCATTTGGGCCTTGGCGACACCGTGGGCCTCTACATATTTAGGCCGTATATACCAAGCTCGATTACCTGTAGGGTATACCCATGTCAGTAGCCCCCGAGTGTCCAGTGGAATCGCAGATTCGACTGGAGACTTTATGAAGCCTTTCGAGTGCATGGCTGAGTATGTTTTTCGACTGCTCTATTTATGTCATAGGGATTATTGATGTGCGTGCCTGATTTAATCGATGTATTGGTATCAGTTAACTATCTTAGGGCAAAACAACGCCATCTACTCAAACTCGAGTCCCCGGACTCGAATCTGGAAAAGTGCTGGTCTAATTCGACTCAAGCCACGGAGGTCTTATAGGAGTCGAATTCTAGTATATGGGTGTGAGCACTCAACGCGTCCGTCAAGGCATGTTCATCATGCCTGTAGGCACGGATGTATTTCTGGTAGTGTGCAGCTAATGCGTTGCCAGACCTTACTCAGGTCTTATCTTCACGCTGTAAGCGCGGCATCCGAATTTTATCATCGCGGAGACAATTCGGGTGACCCAGGAGACGCAGTCTCTTTGTAGGGAAAAATTATGAGGCGGTGTCGCCATAAACTTCGAGTGTGGATGTTAACAACACATAGTACTTTGTACAAATAATCATAGGGTGCGCGACCAGCGCTCCCTATGGGAGTAGCCCCTGAGTGCCTGGTTGAGTCGAAGACTCAGGCAGGGACTAAAGAACTTTTGCGACTGTTGTCGTCTTTTGTTTTCTTGTTTTAGTCGAATTTGCTTCCGGCGCTCCCTATGGGAGTAACCCATGTCCATAGTCGAACCGTGTTTCGAGTGATTGGGTTTTGCTTTGATTGTTCATGTTCCTGTAAAAGAAGAAGAAAAAATCGTGGGGTGCGCGACCAGCGCTCCCTATGGGAGTAGCCCCCGAGTGCTTGGTGGAGTCGAAGACTCAAGCGAGGACTAAAGTAGTCGAAGTCTTCTGCTGCGTAGTTTTTGATGACATCAGTGCTGACAATTTCATGACCTCAGTTGCCCGCGTGAGCGAGTTTGACGGGACGTGATGAGCGGTGGGTCCCATTTCCTGACTCTGATTTGACCGGGCATGCGTAATCTTTCTTTTAACTGCACCTCCTTGATCTCTGTGCATAATGGGAGTAGTGGGGGGACGGTTCGCGTTTCAGCTCCTCCACGTGTCGAGCACGATGAACGCCACGCACCTGGTAGGGTTTTTCTGAGCCGTTGGATTGCATCTTCCAGGGGTTAAGTAGTGACGCTACGACGGTAAAATTCACATCTACTTCCATTCATCCTTTGGCTTCATTTCCATTGTCACTGCTCCTCTGCTTTCTCTGCGCTCTTTTCCCTCCGCGGCGCTAGACCAGCTCCGCACATTTCCCAGCTACTTCCTCTGGTCACATCGTCGCCGCGTAATGGGGAAGAAGAAAGGAGGTGTTGTGGTCGATTCCGCTGCTGCCGCTGCTTCGATGAAGAAGAAGGGCGGCTCCCCCGCTGCAGGCACCAGCACCACCGCCGACGGGAAGAAGAAGGGCACGGGCACCCGCGTCACGAATGGCGTGTGGCGTCCATCTGTGCTCAAGTCCTCGGATCTTCATCTTCTTCGCCAAGACAGAGTGTTGTATGCCGCAGTCGCCGATGCGCGCGTCCCCGGCAGCGAGGTAATCCCCTCTCCTCCTGCCGGTTTTCGAGTGATGTTCCTAGCGTTCATCATTCGCGGCCTCTCGTTGCCCCTCATCCTTTCTTCAGGGGGCCTTCTTTATTTTTACAAGCTCCCGCTCCATCAGCTGTCTCCCAATTCCATCCTCCACGTAGCTTGCTACATCACCCTTTGCGACTGTTGGCTCCGAATCAAGCCGCATTTCGGCCTCTTGAAGCGCCTCTTTAAGTTGAAGCGCCTCTTTAAGTTGAAGCGTCAATCGGCGTCTGGATCCGTAGTCTATGATGTAGGCGTCTACGGAATCCACGTCGATCCATCCGCCACATACTTCGACATCAAGCTGGCGATGTCCGTCCAAGGGTGGAGGGACAAGTGGTTCTACGTCCGCGACGAGAAAGCTGACGGAGAACACTTCAGACTCGCACCCTTCAATCCCGCGACGCCGTGCCAGAGGAGGCGCTCCTAGAAGAACGTGGTCATGCCTGGCGAGTCCACGGAGAGAGATGTGTTGTACGAGTGCGTATGTGACCTCGAGAGTCGCATAGGCAAAGAGGAAGGAGGTTGCGCCCTCATTCGCACGTGGCTGCGTCGTCGCATCCAGCCCCTGTAGGCCAGAGTCCATCCCATGTTTCAGTGGGCTAGCGCTGACGATGTCACTCACGTGCATGCCGATGGCATGTCCGCGAGTGAGGTAGCTAAAAGGGTTCGACTGGTCACCAAGTACACCGTCAAGGATGTGCTCCCCAGTGACCCAGTCGTTCCTCCGTTCGATGCTGCTAATCCTCCCCCTGAGGTATAGTTGTGCTACGCAGTAGCTTAGTTTGTTGATTGCTTCTTTGCTGTTTCTTAACTTTGTGCTAAATTGTGATCTATATGCAGGATTGGGCGGTGTCGCCCTGTACGCCCCCTCTTCCTGAGGGGGTTATCCCTCGCGAAGCCTTGGAAGAGGACGAGTCGGAGTCGACCGTCCCATCTGATGTGGAGGAGGAAGCCCCAGAGTTGGGTAGTTCGGATACTCGCAAGCGCTCGCGCAGCGAGGATTCCGACGCGTTGTCTCCTTCGACTCCAGAAGGTGCAGGCGTTGGTGCGGAGTCACCGATCCCTGCCATTCCTGTGAGTGTTGTGGCGCCCTCTTCTCGCAAGAAGATGCAACTGCCAAATGAGTCCTCGTCAGAGTCGGGGGAGCCAACCTTTGACTTTGATTAGTTTGATTGGTAAGTATTCGAATCTTCCTTTTTTGGTTCTTCTTTGCTGTTGCCTTTTCTTGATGTTGATTTGATCTTGCAATCAGCAGGCGTCGTCATCTTCTGGCGACGTCCAATTTTTGAAAGAATCTGGATCGCGACCTCCAGAGCCAAGAAAGAGGTTGAGCATGCTCCTTCTCCTCCATTCGCGGCCCACTCCAGGCACAATTCATCAAGCTCTCCACACGATGGGGAGCATCGGATGGTTGCCCGGATGACTGCATACATTCGACTTCGGAGTCACTGGAGGATCATGTGAGTGTAGTATCTCTTCTTCTCGTGCTGCAGTCGATTTTGCCTATGGCATCTGCTGATCTTTGTTGTTTTCTTTTTTGCGATAGCTCCTTGTGAAGGAAGCCGCTCACCTGGCGGAGCAGGTGCTTGCGATGGGTCGCCAGCATGTAATGCTGGATACGTGTTATCGCGTGGTGGAAAGTAAGTGCCCTTTACTTCTCATTATTCTGCATCGTTGTCCTGTAGTCGACTGATAGTCAATCCCTTTTGTGTTGTTTTGCAGCTGAATATAATGCCCTTCTTCGCGACACTGCCGCCATGGAAAATACGCTCGCCACGGCTGTGAAGAGTCGCGACAAGGCAATCGCGGCGCGTGATGAGGCGCAAAAGCGTGAAGAGGATATGCGTGCCTCCATCACAGCTAGGGAGAAGTTGTTCAAGGAATAGCTTTTCTCAAACACCAAGGCTCTCTCAGGTATTCCCTTGTGTGAATTTGTGGTGTTTTCTTCTTCTTTTGAATTTATTATTGGTGCTGACTCTTGTGCCTCTTCATGGTTGTAGATGCGAGCGATTTGAGCTTTGACCCTCAGGCCCTCCACCGTGACGATGCTTTGGCGGGTGCTGTTGCAGCAGTCGAGGATCGCAGCTCTACCGTGCGAGAGACGCTCTCCAAGGCCAAGGGCATACTCAATCGCCTCCGGGAGGAGCTGGTGCCCAAGGCTGAACATATCGAGAATATGGACGAGCTGGTGGAGTCCATTGTCGGCGGTGTCCATGCAAGCTTCAAGAACTCGCTTTGTGCGGCTGGCGCGTCAATGTCACTCGCTATGGTGCAGGCCCACGGAGTTGAAGTTGATCTTGCAGCGGTCTCGAGGGCGATGTCCGTTAGCGTGGACGGCCAGCAGGTAGTATTTGCTCCCTTCGCGACTGCATGTGGCCAGTATGGGCCGCAGCTGATTAGCACAGTTACGAAGTACTCTAAGGAGCTGAAGTGAGCCAAGAAGGTGGCAAATGTTGCGGCATCAGGGGGCGGCGGAAGGTCAGTGGCATCTGATACCGCCACGGACTCGATGAGGCCCCCGAAGCCGTCTAAGTCGAAGAAGCCAGTTGCTCCTCAGTAGCTTCTGTAATAGTTGATTAGCTTATGTCTTTTGTCAAGAACATGCCTTTTGGCGAGTGTATCTGCTGATACTTTTGCTGGTCTTTGAATACACATGAATCGTTTGTCTGTGCATCGATTTGGTCTTCTTATTGCTTCTTGCTTGGCTTGTGATAGGGCACATCAAGTGATCCTTTGAGGGAACCTCAGGATTCGCCACCCCTTGATGATACTTTGGCGCCACTACGCTCAAGGGTGGATGAGTTGTCTCTGCTCTCGCGACTTCGTGGTCGCGTGAAGCAGTTGGAGCGTGAATTGCCCGTACTCCGTGGTAATACGGATGTATGGAAATCAAAGGTAGAGAAAGCCGCCGCCCGAGAACAATATCTGTTGGGGAGATGACGCAGCTGGGCGACCAATTTAAAATGTTAGTTTGCTTACTCTTATCTTTTCCTTGTGGTCACTCGCAATGGTGTGTTGTCCTCACACTTCCGTTGTTGTTTTGTATAGTTGTCAGCGCGCGCCATCCGCAGGATGAGAAAGATAGGATTGCCATTCGCATGCATGACCTGACCCAAGAGCAACTTCAGGAGAGTGGATACTTTTGGGTGGATCATGATCGTGCGGTCACGCTGGCGACCCTACAGGATCGTGCATCGCGAGTGCTGCACTTTCTGAAGAAGTCGCAGTCATACTTGAAGAACATTTATCGGACGATGTTTCTGCTGGATGTTGCTCCATCGAGCCTGCTAGCCCTCCTTGCCAAGTTCCAAGACCTAGCTGCGGTTCGCGAGTGTGTAAGGCAGCAGTTGGTGGCTGGTGCCAAGGCCGCTCTATCGCTGGTGCGACTGCATAGGCCTCATGTAGACGTTGCGGCAATTGCGGCTGGTCCACCTGCGCCACCAGCGGGTTCTGCTTGGAATATGGTGCCTCACTATCAGGCGGTGGATCGCCCAGCGGAGGAGATCGTTGACTTCTTCGAGGAGAAAACCAGCGTTCTCTTGTTGCAATAGTAGTTTAATTTGTATCCTGCACATAAGTGTACCAGTATTGTAAAGTTCGTATCTAATGATGTGCATAATTGATTGTTGATGGTGTATAAAGAGCTTGTTAGCATGTATGTTTTGTGAGTGCGTTGCACTATGCGACTCCTTTTCGTTAGCATGGCCATGCGCTTATCTCAGTCCCTTGTCAACTTGTCAGGTGCGTTGCAACTGGGTTGATGTGTCTCAAGGGTTTCGATTGATGTGCCAGCTACTCAGGATATCGCGTTTTAGTTCGTAGAATAGATGTGTATAGGGTGGCGCAGCCCCCGAGTGGATAAGTTGCGGAAAAATAAAGGAGAACACAGAGTTTTGGGGCACTTAGCTTTATTTATTCGTGAGACAGTACGAAGTATAATGTGTGGCTAAGTATCCTTGGCTGAGTGGCCTTATTTGCAATGTAAAAGTAAAAACGACTAAGGGTAGAAGCGTCGCAGCTGCGCGACGTTCCAGGGGTTGGAGTATGCGACTCATGTCTCTAAACCTTGAAGGCGATAGGCGCCGCCTGGGATTACTTCTGTTATCACGTATGGTCCCTCCCAGGGGGATTCGAGCTTGTGATGTCCTTGCTGCTTCAGTCGCAGGACCAGGTCGCCTTCAACGAAGGATCTGGGGCGTAGCCTCCTACTGTGGTAGTTGCGCAGGTTCTGTTGGTAGATCGTTGATCTTTCCGCGGCGATTTCCCTTGCCTCGTCAAAGAGGTCGATGGAATCTTCGAGTGCAAGGGTTGACTCCTGCTCGCTGTAAGCGACCACGCGCGGCGCTTTGTACCGTACCTCGGCGGGTAGCACCGCTTCAGCCCCGTGCACCATAAAGAACGGGGTGTAGCCTGTAGCACTGTTTGGAGTTGTGCGTAGACTCCAGAGTACTGATTGTAATTCGTCTGGCCAGCAACCCGCGGCTTGTTCGAGTGGCCGGAGGAGTCGCTTCTTGATGCCGCCGCAGACGAGCCCGTTCGCCTTTTCGACCTGACCGTTTGTCTGTGGATGCGCTACCGAGGTGTAGCTGATGTTGATTCCCAGATTCTCGCAGAATTCTTGGAACTCCTTGGATGTGAAGTTCGTCCCATTGTTTGTGATGATGCTGTGCGGCACTCCGAAGCGGAAGACGATGGATTCGAAGAACTTGACGGCGTCGTGCCCTGATTGATTGGTTAGTGGCATGGCCTCTATCCACTTGGTGAACTTGTCGACTGCGACTAGGAGGTAGACGTAGCCTCCTCGTGAGGACTTGGGGAGTTTGCCGACC
This sequence comes from Avena eriantha, assembly GCA_910589775.1. Lineage (NCBI taxonomy): Eukaryota > Viridiplantae > Streptophyta > Magnoliopsida > Poales > Poaceae > Avena > Avena eriantha. The sequence goes on along the minus strand of OU342740.1, from coordinate 503,124,093 downwards.
ATGTTGAGTACCCATTGCGCGAAGGGCCAGGCCAATAGGATTGGCCGAAGCTCTACGCCAGGTGCGTGCGGCTTGTCTGAGAATCGCTGGCACGCGTTGCATTTCTGGACGATGTCCTTGGCGTCGCGCATGGCGGTAGGCCAGTAGAATCTAGCTCATAGAGCTATGGCCACGAGGGCGCGACTGCCAGCGTGGTGTCCATAGGTTCCTTCATGGATGTTGAGGAGGACAGCTCTTCCATCAGCCGTGCAGACACATCGCTAGAGCACTCCTGTGATTCTGCTCTTGTATAGTTCGTCGTTGATAACAGTGAATGCCTTGGATCGCCGCGCGATGTGCCGTGCATCAGTCGGATCGTCCGGTAGCCTTTTGCTGAGGAGGTACGTGATGTACGGCTGAGTCCAGGATGACTCGGTCATCATGACGCTCATTGGTCCTTCGAGTCCTGTATCCAGCTCCAGGTCGTCGAGTGCCATTGGCTCATTGGGTGGCGTAGCCCCTAAGTCCGTTGCTGCACTTGTTTTCTTCTCTGCTGCCTTTGGCTTGATGGAGCGTTCGCAGATGCACTCGAGAAATACCCCAGGTGGTATGGGGCCGTAGGTAGAGCCTATGTTGGCGAGTGCGTCCGCCTCTTCATTGCTTTCGCGACCTACGTGTTGCAGCTCGCAACCGTCGAAGTCCCCTTCGAGTGTGTCGTAGAGGTCGCGGTACGTGATCATGTTGTCGTTCAGTGCGTCGCACTCATGCATTTTTTGGTTGACGACCAACTTGGAGTCGCCATATATAATGAGCCTCTTGGCGCTGTAGGCTTTTTCCATCCTCATCCCGTGTAGCAGGGCCTCGTATTCAGCTTCGTTGTTGGAGGCAGTGAACTGCATTCGTAGGATATGTTTCAGCTTGTCCCCTTGGGGCGATGTCAGTATGACACCTGCACCTGCTCCATCTTTCCGCTTGGATCCATCGAAGTGCATTGTCCAGAGGTAGGACATATCTAGTTTTTCGGGGAGCTGGTTCTCCATCTAGTGCACGAGGAAGTCAGTGAGAACTTGCGATTTGATTGCATCGCGCTTTTCGTATGTGATGTCTCGTGGAAACAATTCGATTCCCCAAAGCACGACCCATCTCGTGGCGTCGGGGTTATTGAGGATATGCCCCGGCGGGGCATCATTGACCACCACGATTGGGTGTTTCTGGAAGTAGTGGCGCAGTCACCGGGCGGTCATGAAGACGTCGTACGCCAGCTTCTGGTAGTGCGGGTACCGCTGTTTTGTTGGCATGAGGACCTCGCTGATGTAGTAGACTGGGCGCTGTACCCCGTGGACCTTGTTTTCTTCGGCTCGTTCGACCACGAGCACTGTGCTGACCACTTGGTTAGTGGCAGAGATATATAGCAACAACGGTTCCCTTTCTCGCAGGGTCACCAGTATTGGCGAAGTGGATAGCAGGCGCTTGAGGTCTTCGAATGCTTCCTGCGCTTCGTTGGTCTACTCGAACTTTTCAGCTTTGCGGAGGAGTTGGTAGAAGGGCAGTGCCTTTTCACCCATCCGACTGATAAATCGACTAAGGGCCGCGATCCGCCCAGTCAGCCCCTTATGTTTGCCTTGATTCCTCTCGCGAAGATGAGATACCCGAGTAGTTGCCCAGATGGTACGCCAAAGGCGCATTTGTCCGGATTGAGCTTGATCCGATAGCGGTCGAGGTTGGCGAAGGTTTCGCGTAAATCGTCGATTAGGGAGGCTTCCTCCTTGGTCTTGATTACTATGTCGTGGACATAGACTTGGATGTTGCGACCAAGTTGATCCTTGAGGCAAGCCTGCATGCATCGCTGGTAGGTGGCTCCTGCGTTTTTTAGCCCGAAGGGCATCGTGTTGTAGCAGAACACACCGAAGGGCGTTGTAAATGCTGTTTTTTCTTGATCTTCCTCCTTCATTCGAATATGATTATAGCCCGAGTAGGCGTCGAGGAAGCAGAGGCGCTTGCATTCCGCGGTGGAGTCGATGATCTGGTCGATTCGCGGTAGCGGGAAGTGATCCTTTGGACAGTGCTTATTTAAAGAGGTGAAGTCCACGCACATTCGCAGGATATCTGTGTCCTTTTTTGGTACTAGCACCGTGTTGGAGAGCCAAGTGCTTTCCTTGATCTCGCGTATGAATTTGGCATCGAGGAGTCTATTGATCTCCATTCCGACTGCCTTTGCTCTTGGCTCAGATAATCGCCGGAGTGTTTGCTTGACTGGCCTTGCGTCTAGGTTGACGTTGAGTGCGTGCTCGGCGAATTCCCGGGGAACTCCTGGCGTGTCCGCTGGACACCAGGCGAAAATTTCCCAGTGCTCACGAAGGAATTCTACGAGCACGAGTTCCTATGCGGGACTCAAGTTGTTGGCGATGAGGGCCGTCTTGGCGGGATCTGATGGGTGGACCTGCACTTTCTTTGTGTGCACCGATGAGTCGAAGGATAGATCGGGCGAACTTGGCTGGCTTAGGGGAGGCAGACTATTGTCTGTCGACTCCTTTAGTCTCGCAAGTTCTTCCTACATGCCGAACGACTGGGAAATTCTGTTGAATTCCCTGTCGCAACTGTCGGATCTCTCGAAGCTCCCGTTGACTGTGATGACGCCATTGGGACCTGGCATTTTCATCTGCAGGTAGGCGTAATGTGGTACTGCCATGAACCTAGCGAACGCGACGCGCCCGAGGATGCAGTGGTACTGTGAGGGCCAGTCGACGACCTCAAAGTCGATGCGCTCGCGTCGAAAGTTTTTCGGCGTGCCAAAGATGACGTCGAGGTTGATTTTTCCCAGGGGATACCCGCCTCTTCTTGGGACGATGTCGTGGAATGTTGTGTCCGAGGCTTCTAAGCAAGTCAGAGGGATCCTCATCGCTCGTAAGGTACTTGTGAATATAAGGTTGATGCCGCTTCCGCCGTCCTTGAAGACGCGGCTCATATCGAAACCTCCAATTTGCGCCTCGAGCACGAGGGGACAATGGCCTGGACGAGGTACCTGAGGTGGATGATCGCGTTTGTCGAAGGTGATGCAAGACTCGCTTCCGCTGAGGTACTCAGTGGTAGATGGTGGCGAGTTTATGGCCAAGTTGACTTGGCGAGTCATGGCCTTCTGCACCCGATTAGAGGGGCGCCCTTTTTGGATCATCATGGTACCCATGGCCCGTGGGTATGGTTCGCCTCCGTGGTGCTGGTCTGGCGCAGCTGCATTCGGGGGTGGCCCGGGCGGTGGCGGAGCTCCATGTGCCACGGCGGCTGGGGCGGCTCCGTAGCCCCTTTCGACTATGTTACGGTTCATCCGAGCCAATCCCTTATGTAATTCGAGGAACTCGTGGCAGTCCTTGAGGAGGTGGCTTGACTTCTTCTTTCCATCTTGTTTGTCGATGTAGAAGTGCACAGCGCATGGTCCGGACAGTTTGTCATCAATGGATGTCGCGGGTGCCTCATCACGATTGCGGCATTGCCACACTTGCGTGGTTTTGCCGGAGTCGTGGTATCCACCGCTACGGTATCCGATGTTGCGGTTATCGTCGCGTCTGTCGGCGTAGCCAACTATGACCATATTGACGTCGGCGCGGTCATCATAGATGCGCATGCGGCGTTTGCCCCAGCGGTCGCGTCTGCGCTCGAGTTCTGCCTCCTCGTCGGAGTGGACGCGATTTTTCACTGAATCTTCTCCATCGGCCCAACGATTTGCGATTTCCATCAGGTGGTCGATGGTCTTGGGCTTTGAGCAGCCCAGCTCCTCTCTGAGCTCTGTGTGGCGGACGCTGCCGTTGAATGCGTCAATCGCACGATCCTCCGAGATGTTCTCTGCGGAGTTCTTGATGATGGACCACCTTTGGATGTAGGAGCATAGCGATTCGCCTGATCTTTGCTGGCAGCATGTCAGCTCTTCGATTGATGCAAGCCGCTTGTATGTGCCCTTGAAGTTGCGCACGAAGCTGTAAACCAGCTCATCCCAACTGCGAATGGATCCGCGTGGGACGTTGTTGAGCCATGCTCGAGCGGCGCCTTGCAGCTGTAGCTGTAGACATTGCATGGACGTGCTTCGACTGCCGCCGTGGAGCCTGATGGAGGAGATGTGATCCTCCAGCCAGATCTTCAGGTCCTGTAGGCCGTCAAACTTCGGGTTTTCCGATGGGAGTTTAAACCCTTTGGGCATTCGCTTTTGCCTGATGGACCTGCTAAAGCAGCTGGCACCACAGAGCTCCACATCTTCTTCTTCTGAGTCAATCGACGGGGCACGTCGCGCCCTTGATTTGTCAATCTTGCACTACGTGAGGTCATCGCGCGCATCATAGTCGTGGTCGTGTTGCCTGTGGCATCCCGCAAAAACCACTACTAGAAAATCGCGATGTTTTTGTGCATTGCATCATCATGACCGCATGCTCATGTCATCATGCCACCTTGCATTTGAGCATCGTCATCATCTTGCATGGTTTCTGTCTAAACTATTTTTCGAAACGCCTAGATTTATTTTCTAAACATCCCCGTCTTTATTTAAAGTAAAACCCAGGTCTCTGGATTATTTTGTTTCGTCTACCAACGGTTTTCAAAAGCCCCATTTTAAATAATAAAATATTTCTTTTATTTTTAGGAGGCAGCCCGCCAGGCCCGAAGCCTGACCGGCCACCTCCAAAATTCCTAAAACTACCCAAACCTAATCTACCCAGCCTCCCTCCACCTCACCCCAACCTATCCCTTTGCGCCACATAAGCCTGGCCCTCTCTCCATCCAATCAACCACCGCCACCTACCCCGCGCGGGCCCCACCCCGGGATGGACAGGCGCGCCACCACTCCCACCTGCGGCCTGCCGCCAGCCTGGGCCCCACCCCACCGACCGTTTCCCGCCCGCGTCCGCGCCTGCACACGCCCCAACACCACCTGGCCAACCCCCGCCTGGGCACGCACTCCCCACCCACCTCGGGTCTCTCCCTGTCCCCACCACACGCCGACCCAACCGCCTCCCTCTCTCTCCCGCAGACGCGCCCCGGCGCCCTTCCTCTCTCCTCCCTCCTCTCACTCGCCCTCTGCTCCCCGTCGGCCCCGCCCATCCACCGCAGGCCGCCGCCGCCTCGACGACCTCGGCCTCCTCCCCACCTCGCGTCTCCCCAGATCCCACCAACCGTGCATCGCCGCTCCTCTGCCGCCTCGCCCTCTCTGCCGGCAGAGCTTCCCATCCGCCGCCCTCCTCCAATCCGGCCCCACCCTTGCGTCGTCTCCTCCGCTCGAGCCCGGCCTTCTCTGCTCCGCCCGACAAGCCCCGAGTCCGGCGGCCCCTCCGTTCACCGCCGTCCGTCGTCCGCCTGCCGGCCCTAGAGCCCCGTCCCCGTGCGCCCTCTAAGCCACCGCCAGGCGCCATGGCCACCGCCTACGCCTCCCATCTTCCCCATCTCTGACGGCTCGCCTTTGCCGACCCCAGCCCGCCTTCTCCTCGTCCGCATCGGCCCCGTCGTGGCCGCCCTCCTCCCTGCCCTGCGGCGTCTCTGCCGCCAGCGAGCACCGGGCCGCGCCACCCCTCCACGCTGTCTCCTCCGCCCGGCAGCCCTGCTCCGCCCGCTCTGTCGACCTCGCGCGGGTCCGTCCTCGCGCCCTGCCTCGCCAGGCTCTACCACTTCACGGGCCGCGTCTTCCTCCGCCGCCAGTCCGTCTGCCTTTCCACTGCCAGCGACCTGAGCGCCGGCGCCGGTAGTGCCCCCGAGCTCTCCTCGTCCCACGCTGGCCACCGTCCTTCGTTTGTCCGCATGTGCTGGTAGGCCTGGAGTTAGCATATCCGTGTCTGTGCATGAATGTGCTATTGCTTCTGTGTTGTATCATCGTAGTGTCCTAGCCCATGTTCTCAGTACCCAGACCTCCGTCTCGATTCTATCGACGCTATCAAGATCCCTACAACGAGAATGAGTGCATCCGAAGACCATGGGTCAAACCAAGTCCACCTTCATCAAACGAATTCAAAACCGGAGTACCCCGTCATGGACAACAAGATCGCCGACAGGGAGCCGAAGGACACCGCCCCTCAAGATCTTCTTCCTGAGACCAAGATCGCCTTCCCGGACGCCAAGGTCGTCGACATGGATACGCCAAGTCCTTCCTCGAGGACGCCAAGTACTTCATCCCGGACGTCGAGACCCTGAACGACAAGTTCTCCTTCCCGGAAGCATTGACGCCCGTGCGACAAGATCTACTTCCCGGATTCGAAGACCCCGGTACCCGATCCACTCAAGTTCGCCATCGACGACAAGATCGACATCGACCAGGGCGAACCCGATGCGCCTCGACGCCGAACCAAGTCCTTCTTCCCGGATGCGAGATCGAGCCCCGTCGAACCCTGTCGAACCCCGAACCCCTCAGAGCCCGAGTTTGCCGAACCCTAAATGTGATTCCCTATCCGAGACCCCATTATTTTTATAATAGGACATTATCACCTGTCGCATATTAAATTGTTCATCTCACATGCATATCATAATCATGCCGGATCTTCTGCCATGGTATTAAATATTGCATCCGGTGTTTCTTCTAGTGTTTGCTTCTTTGCGGATTAGGCCAATGAGTGGATGTGAGTATTGACAAGTTTTCCGGATATGATCCTTCCGCAGTGTTTCCCAGGCGAGCATCTCTCCCCCTTCTACCTATTTTGCATTTATAGTCCTTACTTCCTCCTGTTATTATATTGCTATCCGTGTCGCGATGCTTTAGTTTCTGCACCCCAGTTATATCCCGTGCAGCCTCTATACTGCCTTGGACACCTCCTATTACCTGTGTTTGTTAGATAGCTGGCCTTGCGAGTCGTAGTCGCTTGCTCAGGTGTGATCTCGTGTGGTCAAGTACCACAATTGTTGGAACGATGGCAGATGTTTATCGGTGGAGATGCTTATTGGTGGAGATGATCATGACTTTAAATACAACTATTAAAATGCTAGATATAACTAATGCAGAGGCATCGGTGGGCAATAGATGTTATTTGGTTCTTCCACGCTCACTTGTGTCCCGTAGGACCCCGAGTACTTGATACCTGTTCCTTGATTTTTCGCACTATCCACATCCAGGAGGCCTTATGGACCCCCCTGAGCCAGAGCTTGATTCATTTCTTTTCTTGGGGCCACAAGTAGTTTGGGGTTTTATTACTATTCCGTACCTATGCCATGCTTTACTGCTTTATTTAAGATTGTGCGTGGAGCACCTGTACTGTTTTGGAACGTGGAATGTTTTCGCGGTATCGACAAGCCCAGTCACACTTTCGGGTTCCCAGTCGTTTACAGCCATTGACAGAAACCCTGGGTCCGTTCCGGAGCCGGCCAACTTCGTTGCGGGTAGCTTAGTAGGGTGGCCCCTTGAAATATTTTATGAATCCTGTGATCGCTTTGTCGTGAATGCCTCGTTGGATTTTGAGTTGGTTTTTCCGAGGTTGATCGAGTGTGTGTTGCTATTTGTGCACCCCTACAGGGTAAAACTTTCTGAAAGCCGTGTCGGCGGTTATGGACGACTTGGAGCACAGTATCTCGATCATAGACAAGCATAACTAAAGTAGTGCTATAAATTTGACTTAATATGTGACTAGTAATCAGATTCAACTATAACAGAATGGATATTAAAAATGCCAACAACTGCTGGATCTGGGTTGTGTCGTGTTCTGATATATCTGCCTAGTAAGTATTGAAACTCCAATGGAATGTGATAAAAGTGTCAACAACTGTTGGGTTTTGAAATTCCTCAGGACAATTACATCTGGCTAGTAACTGTTCCAACTACAACGGAATGTTAACTAAAACGGCCCACTACTTATGCTTCAGGATGACTCATGCTATCTACCTCTGACTAGTAAGTGCTTCAACTATAATCGAATGAATAAAACTGCCAACTGTGTGAGTTCCTCGGTTTGACTTCCTCGTTTGGTCTCGAGGGGGAATACCAGGATGGGTATGTTTGGTGTTAGTATCAGGTTGGATCCGAATAGGTCTTCCTTATCCCTCTCTAATATCCGCCAGTTGTATCGAGTCTCTATAGGTTGTCTAGTGCCGCTGCGCTGCCGCTTCAGCCCACCATACCTATGTAGGCGAGAGCCGCCGAATTCTAGCCTCGCCGTGTACTGGCCTCAGTACTGATGCTCCTCTTTTTTTTCCTTTGCCCTTTGTCGGCACCCCTTTTGTTTTAGCAGGTTTGAGATCGCCGTCGTTAGCAGGGTTACCCTTCCGGCTTGGCCTGGGCAGGGTTATGGACGCCATTGGTTATTCTCCAGGGCTCTTAGCCCCATTTGCATCTTGTCCGTAGTCGGACGCCCTATTGATTTCAAGGTGATTTGGATCTTTGTATATTATATCTGTATTCTTGACTCATGGAGTCATTGTTGCAAATATCTGTTCTATGGGTCCCATCGAGGACTGTTGTGTAATGGTATTGCTTCGTTTTCCACCCGCACGAAAGTGCCTGGTGGGCGTCCTTGAATCGTTTCTATGCAGGTTTGGCGGAAGAGCTAAAACTTGCATAGGGCCGATTTGAGGGTGTTACATCGCCGTGAGCGGCGGCGCCGAGACAGGTCGTGACTGTCGTCGCTGGATGAGGGCGAGGAGTAGCGTTTTGCTAGTGCTTTCCCCTTTTTCGGCTCCGGTGTTGGTTCCTTGTCGAGGTCAGCCTCGATTAGTCCCAAGCCCACGACCGTAGATCGGTGCATGGCGGCTCGGGGATCTCCAGCTGCCGGCTGGTTGTTGAGGAGGTACATGGTGGCTGCTTTCACCGCGGCCTACAGCGTCTTGGGGACCACGTTCCCCCGTGTGTCGACTGTCATAGAGCTGAAGTCGAGGACCTTTGCAGCTTCTATGCGTTCTTTCTCGGTGAGGTGGGCCATCCGAGATCGCCTCTTGTTTGCGAGGTACTCGTTGCCCTTTGAGGAGGATCCTCCATGGGAGGAGAGCCCAGCACATCGAAGGCTCGACTCGTCTGCCGCCTTTTTGCGCGCCTCGATTTGCGTGATTGTTTGCACTTGGCGCTTGAATTCTTCCTTCAGGAGCCAATGGTAGCCCATTAGAAGTTCTTGCGGAGATCCGAAGGGTAGAGGGTTGCCTCGTAAGGCCTCGCGGCAGCGAGCCCATTCTTGCTCGTTGAGCCTGATCACGACGCGTTCGCCGGTTTGCTCGTTTATTATGGTTGGAGGTTCGATTGCTCCTCCATTGTTGATGGGGGCGTCATTGCCGCCATTGCCGCCGTTGGGCGATGGTCTGCCATTGGGTATGCCGCCGTTAGGTGGGTCGGTTTCGTTGCCACGGTTGCCCATGTTGTCGCGATTGGCGGAGGTGTCGCCTGCGTTGATGATGGCACACATGAAGTGGTTGGGGAAGCTGCTGCTCCCGCAACTTTCAGATCCGAAACCATAGGCCCCATCTTCAGTTGCCAGATCGCTCAGATCGGAGTCGCGACTGCTGTCGCAGACTGTGTTCTCGACTGTCGTCGGGGCGTTGAGCTCACTGAGGGTGCCGATCGATGGAGGGAACCACGATGCTGGGGCAATTGACGACACCGTCGGCTGGTCAGGCAGGCGAAGCGTGCCCATCTGACCAACTTGGAAGCGGAAGCTCCTGATCGCCAGGCTGATTCCGTCGCCCACAGACTCGAAAGCCGGGCGAGTGGCCGGCGTGTGGACGGTGAAGTCGAACGTGCCGAAGAGCTGGCGAATCTCCACTGTTGCAGAGTTGTAGATCGCGGTTGATGGGGCTGAAGAAGCCGCAACATCAGCACTCCCAATTCCCACAGACGGCGCCAATTGACGAGGGTTTAACTCATCAATGTCCATTGTTATGGACTTGGGTTTTGGAGAAGGAGGGAGCGCTGGAGACATCTTTCGGCTAGCAAACAAGCACACAGGGGACTCGAAGATTTACCCAGGTTCAGGCCTCGTAGAGGTCCCTACTCCTGTTTGTCTGCTCGTGGAATTATCAAAGGAATCAAAGATTACAATGGTGCACAGATGCAATCTGACGAGGGTTGTGGAAACTAGGGTTGCGTGTGTCCTCCTCGCCGCCCCTTCCTAGACTTTATATAGATAGGCTAGGTCTCGGGTAGCAGGTCGAGTCGGTTACATATTAGGGTTTTCCCCTTTTAACTTTCTATCTTTAGCTTCTTCTTGTTCTTCAAGAAATCGAGAGTCCGTAGGTTACTCGAGTTCTTCATTTGGGCCTTGGCGACACCGTGGGCCTCTACATATTTAGGCCGTATATACCAAGCTCGAGTACCTGTAGGGTATACCCATGTCAATACCTTTTTCTTTTATTGTTTTGCGTACTTCAGGCATAATATCAGGATTTATACAAAGCATCCCTTTTTCCAGCTTAGTATCGAAATCAAGATTATATATAGAATCTTTCTTAGCCTTAGTAGACATCAATTCCAAACATGCTTTAACTGTTAAAGTATTAATCGATCCTCCTGATGATAAGTCAAGCAACTCTCCGCTTTGAGTATTAAGACCGTGGTAGAAAATGGCAAATAGTTGATTCAGAATAGCCATGATTAGGAATTCTATTGATCATTCCAAAGAATCTATCCCAGGCTTGTGGGTAGTTTTCTCCCATGTTCTGACTAAAGTTGCCTATATTCTTTCTTGTTTCAGTTACCTTTTTAAAAGGATTAAACCTGTTTATGAATTTGACAATATAGTTTTTCCAACATTTAATGTAATGACGAGGGAGAGAATATAACCAGTCTAGAGCTTAACCTTTAAGAGACAACAAAAAAATTTAGACGAGAGAAGTCTCTTGGCAAACCTTTTGGTCCACGTGTTGTCGTCAAATCGTTAAACTCTCTAATATGTCTTCCTGGGTCTTCATCTTCCCTTCTAGTGAAACCTTTTTCCTGCAAAATTTTAATAATTCCACCATCAAATCGATATTCTCTAACTCCAGGGTTAGGAAATTCTATTGGTTGTTTAAGGAAAGCAGAGTTTGGAGCATTGTATTCCATGAGAGTTTTACCAGGTTTCATGGGAGTTGTCCTGTAAATGGACATGATTTTCATAAAATCATTCAGGTTTTCAACTTCAACCTTCTCTGATCTTAAAAGTTTTTCAATAATTTCTTCGCGCCTTTGAATAGGCACGTGCTCAAAATAATATGGTAAATAGGTCCTACCAGAGCTTGTAGACCCTTTGTCTCCTAGCGAGACCATTTTGTAGTCGTAACACCTAAAATATCAAGAGACAAACACTTAGCGTTTAGCTCCCCGGCAACGGCGCTATAAAATAGCTTGATGTCTACAAGTGCACAAATAGTTTGTAGCTAGTTTTGAAGTATAGATATCGATCCCATAGGGAGCCCAAAGGTGAGTGTTTATGAGTGAAGTCTCTGTCACACGCAAAGTTGTCACATGTCTTCGAGTGAATTGACTGCAAGTGCAGAAATAAGAATGAAATTTGGATTAAACTAGATATATTTAAATAAAACTAAAATGTAAACTTCAGAAATAAAAGCATAAAAGTAAAGAACGATTCGATTGTTTGTGGTTTTCTGCAGCTGACAAAGAAGGCGCAGGGAGATACAGTTCATGTTGATAGTGACTGTGCCAGGTAGACGAATGATAAGTGTAACAATTATAATCTTATAAATATATAGGCGAACAACCCATAATTAGCAGAAACTCCTATTGGTAGATTTCATCCCAACTTTAATAATCCTACTAGCCTATTACCAAAACCATGGTCAGTCACTAGACGATTAAGATCCTTCAGGTTGCTTAGCAATTAAGCTCCTTGGATCGGACTAATACAATAAGCACAGTGGTTCCTTGTTATCCTCGAGTCAACTAGTTTTCTATTGATATTCCCGTGTCACTCGGGGGTCGTCGGTCTGCTAGCGAACAAGATCCTATCTATGTAGAACAAAGCATCATGTTGTCTTAGGCCTTAATTGGACAACAAGCATTAGGCATCCCACAGATAGTCAAGCACACATAATATAGTAATTAAAATCAATCACAAACTAATGGAAAATATATGGAGGCACATCACATCTCACCAATGCCTTACATATCCCACGCTTAAGGAACTTACTCACACATGAAAGAACAAATCATCATCGATATAATTAAATAAAGGGAGTTCTTCTCGATATTACCGTGGAGATCCACAATAAGAATAGAAAAGTAATCCAACACAATTCAAGATAGGAAGAAACAATCTCAAACCCTAACCTTGCAAAGTGAAGATCTCTCTCTCTCTCTCTCTCTCTCAAGTACAAGTAATGTCTTATGAAGGTGTGATGGCTAGGAGGTCGATGATCGTGGAGCGAGATAAAGAACGTCTTCTCCTTCTTCTCTGGATCTCTTCTTTCTCCTTTCTGGATGGGATGGCGGCTGTTGTATTATGATTTCGCTTCCGGCCTCTTCATGGAAGTTGTCCCTTTTGACAAGATGGAGGCAGCGGCAGCTATACGGCAGGAATTATACGGTCGGAAAAATATTCATGCCGTATAGTTTCCCGTTAAAACCTCTGTATTCCTCCCTCGATTGCTTCCAAAAAGGGACTTGCTTTTTTTGCCTGAATATTGTGTTTCTCTTGTTAAAACCTTCTGTTGACGTTCCAAACCTGAAACACACATTAAAAACCAAGTTTTCTTTGCTACCGAAGTATTAGCGTTAGGTAAAGCTAGAAAACGATCAAATCCAGAAGAAAACCATCAATAAAAACCATAAAAATGTGTCGAATCTCAGAGATATCACATACTCCTGTACACGTCACTTCGGGAAACCTAAGTGGTACTTGTTTTATCACCCTTTCATAGCTTGATACTTGATACCATCAAAGCTCTCTCTAGTAACAGTGATTATGTATTATCTCGTAGTCAAAGGATTAGGTTGTGAGGTTTATTTGTTATCATCAATGATGAATGTTTGTAACTAGATATCATTATGATATAACTTTGGGTGTTTGTCTATCACATCATTCAACCAATAATATGACTTCATTGTCAATTGGCATAAATGCCCATGATCTCGAAACTCTAGATCATCCGTTTGACCAATGAGCTAGTTCTCTAGAGGTAACTAGAGACACGGTTTGTTTTCATACCACACGTGTATTAACGTTTTGTATTAACACAGTTATAGCACGACATGAAACGTATTATGAAACATACAAGAGATATATCAAACGAAATACTTTATTACTTGCATCTAGGCGCATATCTCTTTCAGAAGTGCTAGGAGGCTACGGTACGAGCACCATCAACATCGAGCTATGGATGGTGGAACGTTGACGAATCATTGGACTGGGCACCTGAGAGATCATCCGTTCGATCCTACACTTGAGTGGACATTCTCCTCGTGAATGGGAGGGATACACCTAGCTGTAGGGATCGACTCACTCGTTTATATACACTGACAGGCGTTCTCTTCCACACCAACATTTTTTTGACCTGGAACTATGGGGCAACACCCCACAGTATTTTATTATTACAGTCTCACAAAGTTACAATTTACACAGTATGTACAGAAGAAAAGAAAAGGTTCAAAATTATAAGAGACTATCTATCCATCTTAACAGCTCAGCGGTATATTTGTCCTTTACCCTATGCTCATGCATGGTGACCTCGTGTATAAATTCCCTCTTCCAAGACCTGAAGAAAGGTAACACATTCTCAAAGATTGCTCCATTTCTTTGCTTCCATATATGCCATGCAGCTAGGATTACAACTTCGGTAAAGAAAGGACTCTTAAAAGTTTTCCCGACTTGATTTTTTTTATCTTCTATTGTATTGCCCACTGACCAGTCAATCTGAAAGTAAGACCAGATCCTTCGGCTAAAATTATAGTCAAAGAATAGATGCAACAAATCTTCAGTAGCATGTGTTGGACAGAGAACACAATGATATATATTAGTGGCATTCCAATTTCTCCTCCTTAACATATCTTTTGTGTTTAATCTATCACTGACCGAAAGCCATGCAAAAACCTTTATTCTCAACAAACATTTACTTTGCCAGATCCAATCATACACTTTACTGCAGGTGACATCTTTGAAACCATGCTTGTAAAATCTACTCACAGTATATGTACCGTCCTTCCAAAAGGTGCTCCAAGAATCATTTTTAAGTGGGTCAATCTGAACATTTGCTAGAAACGTCTGAAGTTGTTGGAACTCACCATAAGCCTGCTGCAACATGGGGAAGTGAAACAACTTCCACATTAACATTGGTATGATATCTAGATCCAATCCTGTTAATGTCTACATGGATAGATCACTTGTTCGTGTAGGGCAATTTTTGTTTTTGCATGTGCCAACCCCAATAGATGGAGCCACTGGTGGAGGGAGATGGAGGAGTCGGGGGGCACACAGGGGACTCTCAAGGTGAAAGGGAGAGGAGAGCGAGAGAGGAAAAGAGAAACCAACCAATCAAAATTTATCCCTAAAAAAATCAAAATTTAAATCCAAGACTTCACATGGGTTAACCCATTTACCTATATTTATTTTAAGATTTAATCGCGATATTCGTTAAGTTGCCCATGTGTGGATGTTTTCATAGGGGTAAGCATTCGTGGGTGATCCGAACCTCTGGATCAAGGAAGTGGGATAATGGTATCCATTATGAAAAAGTCAATGCCTAGAACATATGCTGGATAATCAAATTGCAAATTTGAAAAATGAATTGGCGCCGAAAAATTCTACAAACAAGTCTTGATTCATAACCGCAAGTTTGTCATTTGTTCAAACTCGTTCATACAAAATGATCTAGATACTTTGCTAGGTCTACAGAAAACCTAACCCTACATGGGGCTGACTGCGGCACTCATAGACGCTTCTTGCTCATGGGCATGGTGGCCTCCTCCTCCTTCTTTCAGCCAAAGTCATTCTCGTCTTCTCCTCCTTCTTTTAGTCGAAGTCGTTCTCCTCCGCCAGGGAGACATGGATCGCCTTGAGGAGGCCAAACTCCGTGTGCGCCTCATTGATAATTGCGGCATGTGATAGCGTCCTCGGGGCGCCTCGCCTCCTCCTCCTCCTTCCAATCCATGAGGCGTTCCTTGGTGGCACACTCCTCTAGGACCATCGAGAGAAGGATCTCCCTGAGAACATTCCACCCTAGCACCCCATGCTGCTGACCCGCCGCTCCGGGAGAGAGCATCGCAGTTGTGTGCATGAATGGAGTGTCAATGCTTCCCGCCTCTTCCTCTGCCGCCGTCGGACACTGCCGCGCGTGAGCTCCCCTCCACCGTACTATGTCCGTGAGCAGGGGCGCTGGAGCTTCCTCTGCGGCCTCCGGTCGCCCGGGGACTCCCCCATTCCCGTGTTGCGCCCGCCAACCATAGACTCCTCGCCGGAGATTTTTGGTTGGAGCGATGGAGGTGAGAAATTTCAGCGAAAGGGTTGCGAAATGGAACTCGATATTGCCCTCCGGCCTGGATAAAGGCCGAGTCATTTTAGGGGAACGCCTGGAGTTATCTAGTTTAGGCCGATGTCATATGCTAGAAATGCTCTAAGCATCTATAAAAAGAACCCTAGTCTGCAAAAGAATGGAGTAAGCTAATACTAAGAAAGATAATGACCAGGTGGGTTCAATCCATATAATCTCAGTAAACAAGTTTAACTTTAATTAATTTAATTTACATCAACGTACATAGCAAACTAAATATCACATATTTAGCTTATTAATTCTTTACAATCGTCGATCGATCAATCTCCATGCCTGTCTCTCTGCAAATGCACACATAACCTGATCACAAAGCTCTACAGAAGTGTGTCCCAGCGGAAACCTGCTGCTTATTGGTTAACCCCACCTGAACCACGGTAAACTGTACCTTAACTAACAGACAGCTGCGGGAACCCCAAGGTCGGGTGCGGCGACAGGGGCGACAGCAGCGGCACACCACCGAGCAAGGCCTCCCAGTACTGGTCCCAGACGGAGCTCGATGGCGTCGGAGGAAACCCTCCCTCAGGCGTCGTAGCTGCCGAAGTCACCGTCGAAGTTGCTGTCCCGGTCGACATGGACGAGGGCGTGTCCAACAACACCTGGGCCGATGACGGCAACGCCGCCTCGGTCTTCACGGCCTTGTTTATCACCACCCCCATCACCTCCACATCGGGCTCCTCCTCCTCCTGCTGCAATCTCTTCCGTTTGTTCGTCGCGACGGCGGCGGTCTGCGACGCGGCAGCGGGAGGCGGCGGCGCCCACAGGTCGGCGCCACGCGTGCCGATATCGTTTGGGAAATTGAGAATCGCTTTCGCGCCCCGCATCCGGAAGGCTGCACGGTCGTACGCACGCGCGGCCTCCTTGGAGGTGTCGTAGGTGCCAAGCCAAACACGGGAGCCCCGGCGTTTCGGGTCTCGGATCTCGGCCGCGTACTTACCCCATGGACGCTGCCGCACGCCGCGGTACTTGCGGAAGTCCTCCATCGCCGCCGGCGGTGGTGCCGCTGCAGCAGCCACCCAGCCGAACGAGCCCGGGCCGGCCGGCACGGAGATGGTCAGCGCCGGCGCCCTGACGGCAACTGGAGACGGCTCGCCGCCGAACTGTATCATCATCACCGGCTCGGTCGTCCGGAACGCTGCCTCGGCGCCCACGTCGGCTGGAGCAGAGGAGTTCACGTATTCATGTGGCAGGTTTAGGTAACCTTGCATCTGCTGCTCCTGCTGCGGGAAGAACATAGGCTGGTAAGCGGCTGTGGAAGGTGGCGGCAGGACGGGGAAGGTGACGTCGTCGCAAAACGGGCCGTGAAGCTGGTTGTCCGCCGTCGCCAGGAAGCTGCCGCCGGCGCCGAGCAGGTGCTCGCGGATGAGGTCGAGATCGAAGTCATCCACTTGATCTCCGGCGAACTCCATACGCTCACGGTGGTTCTTGCTCGCTTGTAGTTGATGTCGATCGAACACCGGCGACAGATGACACGGGAACTCGCTCGATGCCAGTGGTTTTCGTGTTTGTTTGCAGGTGTGTTACTTCTGTTCGGGGTGAACTGAGGACAAATCCATCAGGGTGGTGTACGTACTTATACTAGGCCAGAGGAAAAACGATGGTGACAGACGACATGGCCGAGGATCTCAGCCCCTCTCCTGCCATTTCATTTGACCACAATGTACGTGGGCCGGGCCACACTTTGGGTCTATTTGCGGTCGTAATCTGGTCGTGTAACCTTGATTGTGAATGGTTTCATACGTGCTGCTCTACTGCCAAGCACAATACTAGTATACAGTAAAAGCATCTCTAGCAGATACCGCATCCATTCCTACCGCAAAACGCGAATGCGGTAAACTGTAACTCAATTTTGCGGTACGAAAAACGGCGGACGGATCAGATGCTAGATAGTTATACCGCAAAACCACATATTCTCTTTTACGGTTCAATATGGAGCATCTGTCCGTCTCGTCATGTGTACCCGAAAACAAATTTTACCGCAAAGTAGACAATTCAGTGCATGAACAAGAATTAAAACATTAATTTCGGCATCGGTAGTAATTTGAAACGGCAAGATTAAACAACAAGGTTTTCAATCGAAGTAATTAAAGATAGTGAAAGATTAAATGAAATCCTAATCGACGATCTCGCTTCCGCTGTCCTCTTCCACGCTGTCATCCTCGGCTACGCCACCACCGTCCTCTTCCGCGTCGTCGTCGTCGTCCTCGCTACCGCTGTCAAAAATCTCGATGATTCCGGCGCGGTTCGCCTCCATCAGGAAGTCTTCGCGTAGCGCATCGTTGGTGGCGGAGTTGATGGTGCATCCCGGAACCACCCAGAATTGCGCCCTCCCTTCGCGATTGGGGTCGTCGGGGTGGACCTCACGCCGGTGTTCGGGGCAGATGGCAAGCGTCGTCCTGCGCTCCAGCTTGAATAGCCTCGGCCAATAGGATCTCGAAGGCGCGTACCGGGGCATGGCCCTCTTCCACTATGGGAGTTCTAGGCGACGCTCCTTGATTCAGTGACCCAACTCGGCACCGCCGGAACCGGCACCACCGGGACCCCAAAGTAGCTGAGCTTGAAGCCTTCAGGGATCGTCGCGCGTGGCGGAGCGAGGATGCCATGGTGGGCGGACATCGACGCGTCGTAGTAGTTCAAATTGGGTCTCGCCATGGCTGCGCCGAGGAGGGACAGAGCGATGGGAGGGAGGAGAGGGATATTGCGGCCGCGGCAGATCGACGACGGTGGCGGGTGAGCGGGGGAGGGGAAATTTCCCTCCCGTCAACAGAATTCGGCACCTCCCGGTATTGTATATATGCGGTACCGGCGCGACGTTTTGGGGAAAACCGTAAAAAAATCGGATGCGGTACGGTTTAGGGTATCTGGAATGACCAAGTTTTTCGTCTCGTAGCGCAAACGGACGATTATTTTGCGGCACGAGGCGGGATAGCACTCGATCCCTTTCACTCACTTCAGATTTGCTGCGCTGGGATGTTTACATCTTGTTAAACCTGCTAATTAGCTACCGCGAATTTCAAGTTTGTGCTGTTGTGGTTGTTATTGTTGTCAAACATGCATGGGAAACTGATAGTTGGAACATTTCATTGTTTCTGAAACGGGACAATGCTCTAGTCGTGTTACGCGGAGAACATCAATCCATACCAGGATCAGCTTCGACCGGTCCGCTTATACTTTACCAGAAATTCAATGCGACATGGAGAAAAGCTATTGGATGCCCCATGCTGCCATGTAACTATACCAGCGCTTGGCATGAGGAAGTCATGAACCATTGCGTGCATGCTTTTCTCTCTTTCTGTTATCTAAATACTCCCTCCGTTTTAAAATAGTAAGATGTTTTAGCTTGGTTAAAAAGAAGTGTATCTAAAACTTTTTTAGTATGAAAGTTCATCTAGATTTGGGTGAACCTACACACTAAAAGGGATACGTTCCTTTCACAAAACTAAAACATTTTATATTTTAAAACGGAGAGAGTAGTAATACTTCGTATAATTTCTTGTATCGTATAATTTCACTCATCCTGTGGAGAAAGTCTGCATCGCAGTGATGAGAGTACGTCGAAAACCTAGCCACAAGTAGAATTGTAGGAAAGTATCCAGATGCCAGCGGGCATTTCTGTTCGACCGTCTCTCGTGCGTGCGTACGTGTGCAGCGTGCCGTGATTTCTCATTCTAAGTACAGGAACGTCGTATCTTGGTCTACATGCACTTCCTGGCAGGCGCCAGTTGGAGCAAACGGAATCCATTCTAACTGGCCTGCAAACTTTTGCAGTACGGTCCAAGCTAGAGGTCCTACGGGAGGAGAGACGATAGCCGTCAGCACCCGCGACCCAGATGACCAGATTTAAGGGCCGAATTGACCTTGAGTCCTTGACCGGTCGGTTGACCCGGCAGATGATTGCTGCATGCGCCGCTTCCTAGGATGGCCCCGGAGCCGGGCTAGCGCTCCGATCCGCCGCAAGCTGCGCCGTTCGTCCCGATGCGATGCGGTGCGACCGAGGCCGAGCCCACGCATACCAATATACCATGGACACTGCCCCGTGCCTTCGTCCCGATGTTTGACGCAAGAGTACCATGCACGAAAGTGTGCACGGTGGTGTCCATGATGATGCATATGTTTGACGCAAGAGCACCGTGCGAGTCGTGCGACGCAAGCATGCAATGTGCATGGCGTCCATGATGATTGTGGAGACAGGCGCGCCGACGACCAGCTCCCGTCGGTGTAAGATCCCTCTTGGCTACGCCGACGGCTGCCGTCGGCGTTTGGCTGTCGCCATATTGCCACGTAGACGTAGCCCCTATTGCCGTCGGCGTAGGAGCCATCGGCGTAGGCTAGACGGGCCCCACCTAGATGGCTAGCCGTTTGTCTACGGCGACGGCTTTGCCATCGGTCTAGTTTTTTTCGAAAAATTCATTTTTTTTAATTTTTTTCCAACTTTTTCGAATTATTTAACTCGTTATGGACATTTTTAACTCTATGTACACTTAATCTCAAGTCAAATTGCATTCGCGGTCAAGACCCATCCTAACACTACTCCATCATTAGCACGTTTAACTTCTCTGTTCCTTCCATACGAGCTTCCAAGAGAGAAATTAGACCTTATTTTTAATACTATCATATCAATCATGTTAACCATTACACCATGATGTTAGATGTCATATATCCTGGATCGGAGAAAACCTATGTTACCCTCTCGTTTAGGGTTTTGTGCTCTGGCGGCGAACCCCCTCGCCGCTGTGAGATCTGTCCGTCGTCCTAGGTTCCTGCCGCTGGTTCCCGTCTCCCCTCTCCGTGCTATTCGGGAGGCTCGGCCAACGCTGTTGTTGGCATCTCGGCTGGATACGACACCCCACCTAGGGTTTGGAATCATGGCGACCCCGGCGTCGTTGGCTGCCTCTGGATCGGGGATAGAGAAAGATGAGATGATCGATGACATGTTTAGCCATCTGGAACTCAATGCCGATGAGTTGGATGATGTCGTGATTGATACAGAGAAGGCGTCTGAATTCAAGAAGGAGGCTCGCTGGCTTGCGATTGCAAAAGTCATCACTACGAGATCCTTTAGTGCGGAAGCTCTTTTCGAGAAGATGAGGATTGTTTGGAATCTCTCCCGGGATCCAATCTGTCGTGCTGCAGGTGAAAACTTATTCATATTCCAGATGCATTGTCTCGGCGATTGGAAGAAGGTCGTCCATCAAGGCCCTTGGACCTTTCGTGGCTGGGGTCTTCTTATTAATGATTATGATGGCCTAGAAGAACCGGAGAAATTCATCTTTAGCGGTATGCATCTCTGGGTACAAATTCATGGGATCCCCGAGCTGTATCGAAAACCTGAAGTCCTAGACGACCTATCTAGAAAGATTAGCAAAGTGAAGGAAGTACAGATGTCCCCCAAACTGTTCTTCGAAGGCAACTATGTGAGAATTCGGGTCATGGTGGACATTGCAAAGCCTCTTATGCGATTTGTTTCACTCACGACTCCTGAAGGCAAGAAGAGACTGCAGGTGAAATACGAGAAGGTTCCGTTTTTCTGTAAGCGTTGTGGTTTAATCGGGCATGACCATGAAGAATGTGGTGATGGGGTGTGGGAGGAGAAACAACTACAGTTTGGCACTTGGATGCTTGCCATCCGTCGTGCCAATCAACCAGACCCACCCCCGACGCTTTGATAGAGAGGTCTCCCGTGGTGGCTGGTCTGGTAGGGGTGTGGGGCGCCCAAACTTCGGGCTGAAACGCTCGTCTGAGGAGGCTGGTATAGAGGATGAGAGTGATCTCAAGGATACTGTTGCTAGCCCAATCAAAGTGGGACAGCGTACTGAACCCATGGAGGATGATTCGGACGAGACTAGGAGGATGCTTCAGTCCGATGGGGGCGTGGTGGGGGATGATCTTGGTTCTGAGAATGGGCCGAGTACTGATCTTCAGGTTCCCCCGCTGCCTCCACAATATGTCAAAGAGAAGGATCGTACCAAGTTGAGAAAGACAGATGCTCTAGACTCGGAAAACCCTCTGGCACCATCGGCGGCCCCCATCGTGGAGGACCGCCGGGCCAAATGAGTATCATAAGCTGGAACGGCCGGGGAATAGGGCAACCCGCGACCGTTCAAGAGCTGGTCTGCCTTGTGTAGACCCATAAGCCCTGCCTTGTGTTCATCTGTGAAACAAGGCAATCGGAGGAAAGAGTGAAGAATTTACGCTATCGGCTTGGTATGAAGCACTGTTTTCATGTTAAAGGAGATGGAACGGGCGGAGGAATTGCATTATATTACAACGAGGACTCTCTGTTGATCTTCTGTCCTTTAGCACGCGGCACATCGACGTGCACATAAATGGTGGTCCATTTGAGAATCTGTCGAGAGGGACTTTTGTTTATGGCGAACCTAGAGCTTGTGATCGTCATCATATGTGGACAACCTTGAGGCAGCTTAAACCGAGGTCCGCGGAACCATGGCTAATGATAGGTGACTTCAACGAGGCTATGTGGCAAGAGGAACACTTTTCGAGGACAAGGAGATCGGAAAGACTAATGCTTGATTTTAGGGAAGTCTTGTCTCACTGTGACTTGCATGATATTGGATTTACAGGCTCGCCTTGGACGTATGATAATAAACAGCAGGGTGTTCGTAATGTCAAGGTTCATCTAGACAGAGCCGTTGCAAGCCCTTCTTGGTCTGGCCTCTTTCCCATGATGCGGATGAGACATCTTAGCTCCTCCAGGTCGGACCATTGTCCTCTACCCTTGGCCCCTGATTCTGAAGATGGACCGAGACTCGCGCGTCCAATCCGCCGCTACGAGATTATGTGGGAGAGGGAACCCTCTCTCCCTGCAGCTGTCAAGGACGCGTGGTCATGCCGGGTTCCTGTTCATAACCTTGGGGATGTGACCACGTCAATGCAGACTATGATGTTTAATCTTTACGAATGGAAGTTTATACATTTCAAATCCGTGCCTAAAGAGATGGAGAAGAGGAGAAAAGAATTGGATGATCTATCGCTGCTCACAGACCCGGAGAGTATTACAAAAAAAGAGGTTTTATCACGTGAGATGGATGAGTTACTGTATAGGCAAAAAATAATGTGGCTGCAAAGATCTAGAGTTGCATGGCTTCGAGAGGGAGATAGAAACACGAAATATTTCCACCGCCGTGCATCATGGAGGAGAAAGAAGAACCGTATTAGCAAGCTGAAACGACCTGATGGTTCTTGGACCACGGACTCTAGCGAGATGAAGGATATGGCCACGGGTTTTTTCAAAAACCTCTACTCTCGGGAGGAAGAAATCGATCCGTCTATTATCATAAACTTGTTGCAGCCTTGTGTTGATAATGATGCAAATGAGAGGTTATGTGCGCCTTTCTCTCAAAAGGAAATCAGCGATGCTCTCTTTCAAATTGGCCCCCTAAAAGCTCCTAGGCCCGATGGTTTTCCAGCACATTTTATTCAACGAAACTGAGATCTCTTGAAGGATGATGTGGTGCATGCGTTGCAGCATTTTTTCACTGATGGTATAATGTCGGAAGATGTTAACGAAACAGCGATTGTCTTAATCCCAAAGAAGAGTGACCCAGAGGAACTGAAGGATTTCCGCCCAATAAGTCTTTGCAATGTGATTTTCAAAGTGGTTTCCAAATGTCTTGTTAATAGACTTCGACCTTTATTACAGGATATTATTTCGCCAACTCAGAGCGCCTTCATCCCGGGGCGTCTCATTACGGACAATGCTTTTGTGGCTTTTGAGTGTATTCATGCTATACAAAATGGTGCAGCGTCAAAAAAGGATTTCTGTGCGTACAAGCTGGACCGCGTGGACTGGAGGTTTCTGGAAGGGGTTTTAGCGAAGTTGGGCTTTCATAGTCAATGGATTCGGTGGATAATGGCGTGTGTGACCACAGTTCGATACTCTATTCTCTTTAACGGACATATGTTGGACTCCTTCACCCCGACATGTGGGCTGCGCCAAGGTGACCCGTGTAACTACCTCGGTGAATTACCCTCTTAGTTGCATGCCTGGATGGGCGAAGTGGTTAAAATAGTACGGTGGGGCCCAGGGGCCACTCATAGGTAGACCTTTCGGCCGTCCTAACCACTTCCAGAACATCGGGACAAGAACGAGCGGCATAATCGGTAGACGAAGGGATCAACTACATACACAAGTGAGTATGTATGCAAGCCACATACAACAGTCCTCAGAGCCATTCCATCTAAAATAAATAGAAATATCGCAATGCCATACGGCAAGATCCAAATATCCTAGATAGAAATAATAGTTTAGGATAGCTCCTCATACATCAAACATCAGAGTATCAGGTTGAAGCGGAAAACAAGATCCGAGTACGGATAAGAAGCAAATCGGCATAAGATGCCACATAAATAAACACATCCCGCCCACAGATCTCACGGATCCCCGTTCCCTGGAATCTCTACACCGAGTGATCGTTGTCAACATCATCCGTCTCCTCCACCCAGTATCCATCTTGCGAGTACACTTGTTCATCTGAATCAAACAATTTATCGTGTGAGACCCTAGGGGTACTCAGCAAGTCTTTATGCCTCTAAAGGGGACAAATACCTGGGGTGACGCAATTGCAGCAAAAGATAATAACTAACAAGCCTATAGATACTCGCTAACTATCCGTCTAACCAATGATAGACGGATGTCCGTTAATTACGAACAACAATTATAACAGTATAATTAACAGATCCATCCTCCTTCTCGCTTACCAACGAGAAAGTGGACGAACAACCCCCATCCGTTGACAGTTTTATTAACCATTCCATGAGTGTTGCACAATTTACTAGTCAGGGACTTAGTCAATTTAAAAACGGTACTTTAGTTATACTTGTCTATGATCGAGAAACTGTGCTCCAAGTCGTCCATAACCGCGGACATGGCTTTCAGAAAGATTTACCCTGCAGGGGTGCACAAATAGTAACACACACTCGATCAACCTCGAAAAAACCAACGCAAAACCCAGTGAGGCATTCACGACAAAGCGATCACAGGATTCAGAAATATTTCAGGGGGCCACCCCATTAAGCTACCCGCAACGAAGTTGGCCGGTTCCGAGACGGACCCAAGGTTTGTGTCAATGGCTGTAAACGACTAGGAACCCGAAAGTGTGACTGGGCTTGTCGATACCGCGAAAACATTCCACGCTCCAAAACAGTACAGGTGCTCCGCGCACAATCTTAGATAAAGCAGTAACATGGCATAAGTACAGGATAGTAATAAAGCCCCAAACTACTTTGTGGCCCCAAGAAATAAGAATGAATCAAGCTCTGGCTCAGGGGGGTCCATAAGGCCTCCCGGATGTGGATAGTGCGAATAGTCAAGGAACATGAATCAAGTACTCGGGGTCCTACGGGACACACGTGAGCATGAAGAACCAAATAGCAGATGTTGCTCACTGGTGCTGCTTTCATTAGTTATCCCATTACTACTCAGGTTAAGTTGTTTAGGTACCTCATTATCCATCAGACACTCACATACCCTACACATGCTTTTCTACGACTCGCATGGCTCAAACAACTCCTGTAGTAATGGCTCATGGGATGGAGGAACAAGCTTTGGTGGGGTTTAAAAGTAAAGGCTATGCAGTACTTGGGATTCAATTTAATACAATCGCGACTCAATGATGCAAGAATAAGATAGAGGCAGTAGGTACTATATGTATGCAAGCATGTGGTAGTGCTTTCTTGGTAGCTCAGTTGAAGCGAGAGATGGATCTGGGTAGATCTCCTGTGATTCCTGATAATTCTCCAGCTGGGCGTCTATTTGAAGAAGAACCAAACAAACAAGGGCCAACATAAATAATGTGCACAAGCATATGAATTAAAATGGGACAAGCAGACAAGCATGCCATGATGAATGATGCACAAATTACATGGCAATAAAGTAGCATGGCATGGGTGAAGTGTGGGGACAAGAATAATTCATTTTAGTACTTATTTGGTTAAGTTTTATTGCCATAAACAGTTCTGATTTTTAATAATGACATGATGCATGCTTCAATTCAGAACAAGGGATACATAGATAGAACGGGCTCGTCGCGCTGATCGATTTGGACATATTATTTGTCGAATTCAGAGTTGTAGAATTAAAGTTATTAATTTATTAAGAAAAGGGAATTTTATTGTAATTTTTAATCATCTCGAAATTTTAAAGTGTTCAAACAACATTTTGAATGGCATATTTGAAATCCTCACATTTTTCTGATTCGAAAACATATATCATTTGTATTATTTGGATTTGTAATTTAAAAGTTATTTAAAAACAGATTTGAATTTGTATTTAAACATTTATGAAATGTTTTTTAGTTAAACAGAAAACAGAAAAGCTTTTTATACCCAGACGAATCCAACCCAAGTCACTGACGGGTGGGACCCGTGCTGACTGGGTGAAATGGCGCGCAAAACTTTCCTCACCGCGGGCTTACCTAGCCCACGAGGCAGACAGGTGGGACATGTGGTCAAATGGCCCCACGTGCCAGTGGCTGAGCCCGCAGGGGCCACGCGGCAGAGAAAGGGACCGCGGGTTGCGGCCCAGACTTTGCGGGGGCCCTTTTGTAAAACGACCACGGTGGCTGACAGGTGGGGTCTCGAAGGATTGCGGGTTGAGGCCAAAAAGTCTGGGGGGTAAGTGCAAAGCGCGCAGCGGCTACTATTGTTCTTCTCTGCGGCTCTAACGGAACGCCAGCGCACTACGCGGCGAGGCGGGGATTCGAACCCGCGACGCGGGGCGCGCGCGCGGAGGGGCGGTACCAGTGCGGTAGGACGGAGGTCGTTGTTAGGAGGGGGATGGACGGCTAGGTTAGGCGTGCCGTGGCGCGGCGACGAACCGAGGCAGCGACCACCGGCGCACAGAGCGTGTTCGGTGAAACGAACGGTGAGACCAGGCCATGCCGGGGATAGAGAGGATGTCAGAGAGGGTCACGGGCTCACCGCGGGGTCGTCGGTGGTGTTGGATCGGGACGGGGCGCAGCAGATCGTCGATGATGCAGACGCCCGGTTTGGCTAGGGTTTCGGTCGGGACGCGTCGGTGTGCAGCGGTACAGGCGTCTCCTCCTCGCTGGCGTGTACGGGGGCGACGCAGGGGATCTCGCTGGCTTCCTCGACAAGCTCCACGCCACGCCCGCCTGCTGGTACGAGAGATCGGTGGTGGACACCGACGGTGGGCGCCGGCGAGAAGAGAGGGAGGGTGGCGTCGGTGGAGAAGGAGCGGGGAAGGGCAAGGCCCTGGGGATGGATCTGGGCGATGCTAGGACGGAGAGGGAGCAGATAAAATGAGGGAGAGAGGAGAGGTGTCGTGGGGAATCGGGGTAGAGAAAAAGGTGGCTCGGCCACCTTTTTGCTCCTCCTCCTCACGTGCTCGGCATGGGGAGGCCAGGCAGGCAGCTGCAGGTGGGGCTTGGCTCGGGCTGGTGGGGCGGTTTGGCAGCGAGCAAGAGAGGGGACCCGATGGAGAAGGGTAGATGGCATGGCTAGGGTTGGGGTGATGGCTCGGGTTGGGGTGATGGCTCGGGTTAGGGTAGGGGAAGGAGGGGTAGCTAGGCAGGTTAGGGTGGTGGTAGATGATTAGGTTAGAGAGGGGATTAGGGAGAGAGAGTGCCTCGGCAAGGAGGAGTTAAGGTGGAGTAGGGTGGCTAGGGTTAGGATTTTTAAGAGAGAGAGAGGGGAAAGTGTCGAGGGATTTCAACATGATATAGAAAAACAAGATCAAGCAAGAAGGTGAAAGGGTTGGAGAGGTGAGGGTTTTTGGTTCACATGATCAAGCACATGGGTGGGGTGATAGATAAGGAGGGAAAAAATGTAGAGCTTTTGTAGGTGACAACCAAAACCACATACAAGCATGATGGATCAAGATGAGGGTGGAAGGAAGATAAAGGTGGGGCTCCACAAAATTAAGAATCACTTGGGATGAAGACAAAAGACAAGATCCACTTTGAAACAAAGACAAAACCCAAAGGAGAAAAGGTGGTGGAGATTTGCATGGCCCATGCATGGGCATTAAATGCCATGTTTTAATCTTGTGAAAACAAAATAAATACACATGGCATTTATACATATGCATTCCAAAATATGGAGTAAGGCCAAGCTAAAGGAAATATATAATTGGATTCATCCCAACCCACATGAGCTAGATTAAAAGCCAAAAGAAAGTAAGAGCCCATGGTTAATTAGGATGGTGGAATTATAAGGTGGTGACACAGAAAGGTGATGGAGTTGAATAAAAGATATGCCCCCAACTCAACTTGGGCATCAAGCATTTATCAAGAACCAAATACAATATATCAAGAGTCAACTACAATTACTAATGCATATGAGAGAAGAACCAAATGAAAAGGGTTTTATATGATGCTCAAATGCAAGGTGGCATGATGACATGAGGATGATATAATTATGATGCAACAATTATATGTAGGAAGTAGCCATTATATTACTAAACCATGTAGCATTACATATGTTAGACAGATGGGATGCTACAACTCTCCCCCACTAAACAGGAATCTCGCCCCGAGATTCCTAGGAAAAAGAGAACAACACAAGGAGAGACGGGTGTTCGGAACGAAGGTCATCCTTGCGTTCCCAAGATGATGAACAATGGAGTGGTGCGACCATTACACCTTGCAAAACTTGCTAGACTTGTTGCGAGTCTTTCGTTTTGCTTGAGACACAAAGGGTTAGAAGAATTGAAGGATTGTCGTGAGACAAGAAGGATAGGATGAACATAGCTCCGGTTTTTCGAGAAATATGATAAAAGAAAAGAACCACTTGTTGAAAGAATTTGAAAGGACGATGTATCATGGATAAGAAAAGACACACCGTAGGATTAAAGATTTACAGATACCAGAGAAGATGGATCTTTGTTTCCCCTAAACAAAGGAATGACTTTGGCGAAGTTATCAACCACTATGAAAATAGCATTGTATCATCCCCAAAGATTTTGAGAAATGAAGCTCGGAAACAATATTGCCTTCAAACGATAGAGTTCCTTGATATCAACGGAAAGATTTAGCTAGACATTGTCGGATTAGATTCTTCTTGCGCCGGTAAGAACCAATGGATCACGCAATTGAGGTGCGCGGATATAACTTCAAGAGAAAGAGGGGAATGCTAGCTTATGGTAGAATCCTTAGAAGAAGTGGAATGGGGAATAGATTTGCGATTAATGGCATCAACCATAATTGGATTTACCACAGAAAAAGAATTGATGAAACAAGAGAGAGATAGTTTCCTTCCATCTTGTTTGGAAATGTCAAGCACCGGTAGGAAGACGAGGACAGAAAAGAGTTTGCGTTTGTTCCCACCAGATAATTAAAGATTTTGCTCCGTGTAGAAAGGGCGAGATCACCAACAAGAGATTATTGATTACTTTCTTCGAGAGAGCACTCTGGAAAACAAGGATGAAAGTAAAAGTATCGAGGGATAAAGGCCACTTCTAACTTCCGTGGAATGAGTGAAATTGCATTAGTTCACCAATTCAATGTACAAGAGCGAATGATAAGAGTAGTGGTATGGTAGCTACTCCATCCCGCACTCAAAGCATTACTCTGCATAATAGGAAAACTAAGCAACCCAACTACCAAAACAAACTGAAGATCTTGACAAGGATAACTCATGGAACTCCGTTAGAAAACAAGGATAGCTGCAAACGATTCGCCGGATTCAAAGATAGATAAAGATGATGATGTTGTCGTCATATCAGAAGTCACAAGCCACCGAAAAGATATGAAGGAAGATCACGGAGACAACTGCAAGATTCCACAGACAAAGAAAAAATAGCACCAACTTGAACAGAAGGATTACAAAAGATCTGAAAAGTATTCATGGCCTCCGGTGGATTGAGCATAGACGATAGAACGAGAGGGTTTCAACAGATTACTTAACGAGACAGAGGTGAAAAGAACTCCCTGTTCTTCTTGAAATGATTGAGAGAGATTTAGCAGTCTTGAGGAAATTTTCAGCGGAACGACGATGATAACTCGCCAACAAGGAAAAACTCCGGGTTTTATTGAAGGTGGAGGATGGAATTAACAATGGATTTGCTGATTCCAGAATTGAAGCGATGTATTTAGCAGAAAGACGTGATCGGGATAGGTGACTTCAAGAAGTCAGGGTTCACACTTTGAGAACTTTGCACACAGGCAGTGTTCTCGAAGCTTGAGAGAAAAGACACAGATGATCTTCCATGTTCTTCCATTGATATAGAATAGGCAAGCATATTATCAACATATACCACCATGTATTAACAAGATATTCTAAGAATACCGAGTTCAAGAGGTGAGAGAAACGAACAAATGTTCGAAACACTTCCTGAGCTCCACGCTCGTTGAAAGATCAATATTAAGAGCATGGGTTCGTGTTGAAGAAGATGCACTGGCAGAATAGATTATCTGGTCCTTCAGAAGAGAACAAGAAATGACACCTGGTTCACATTGTCGATTGGATCGCCGGTTACAAAGATAAAGAGATCTTGGATAACGGAACTATGATAGCTCATACCTTAAGAAAAGCTATCAGAGGCGAAAAGATGCAATTCCCTCGTATCAAAGAGAATTTTGCGGATATGGAGTTCAAAAAGATGTGAAGCATGATAAACAGATGTTAGACCACCGTAGTGCCTTGAGAAAACTCCGGATTGCCAATGATACTTGAACATGCATAGATATGATCACGGTGTAACTCGAATCACAGGAGATAACCGCCACCATTTGGAGGATTGTGTCGTTAGCATTGACCATACTCCACTCATGATAAGTGTCATATAGCTTTGCCGAGAACCAAATTACGATCACAAGCATCGGATCGACACATGTTATGTATTTGGCCCAAAAGAATTGAAGATGAAGTAAAACTCTAGGATTAAGCGTCGGTGACAAAAGAATGGGTTAGCATGAACATGCCGATAAAGGGAAGATAGATAATGTTTCACACACGACTGAAGAGGAGTGTGGAAACACAGATGTATCAAAGAAAAAATTTCCGCATTTTTCGACATTAAAATGCCAATAGATGCACAAAACTACTTAGCAGATAGAGATTAGCAACTCCACATTCTGTGAAAACATACTGGAAGGAAGAACACCTTTAACAAGATTGCGCCGGTTAACAAGGAGTCAGATAGATCATGTCGGTTTTACAAAATCCTGTCGGTATGGAATGTACCAACAGTTGATAACCAAATGGCATATAGTGACAACAAGTTGGATGCAACAGATAGACAAGGAATTACACACACACTCACACAACCTATGGTACTACGGAACCCAGAACACGTGAATCCTAGTTTGAATTTTTAGAAGAGGATTGAAAACGTTACACTTCCTTACCAGGAAAGGGTGGGTGGGTGGTAAGAAGAAAAATGGAAGCAGTCCTACTCTGACGTTTTGTTTTCCCTAGTATACATAGCTACCAAAAATATTTGCTAGACTGACAACGACCATTTGGCTGAGACCCTGAAGGGCAGGATGGCTCTGATACCAATTGTAACTACCTCGGTGAATTACGCTCTTAGTTGCATGCATGGATGAGCGAAGTAGTTAAAATAGTACGGTGGGGCCCAGGGGCCACTCACAGGTAGACCTTTCGGCCGTCCTAACCACTTCCAAAACATCGGGACAAGAACGAGCGGCGTAATCGGCAGGCGAAGGGATCAACTACATACACAAGTGAGTATGTATGCAAGCCACATACAACAGTCCTCAGAGCCATTCCATTTAAAAGAAATGGAAATATCGCAAAGCCATACGGCAAGATCCAAATATCCTAGATAGAAATAATAGTTTAGGATAGCTCCTCATACATCAAACATCAGAGTATCAGGCTGAAGCGGAAAACAAGATCCGAGTACGGATAAGAAGCAAATCGGCATAAGATGCCACATAAATAAACACATCCCGCCCACAGATCTCACGGATCCCCGTTCCCAGAATCTCTACACCGAGTGATCGTTGCCAACATCATCCGTCTCCTCCACCCAGTATCCATCTTGCGAGTACACTTGTTCATCTGAATCAAACAATTTATCGTGTGAGATCCTAGGGGTACTCAGCAAGTCTTTATGCCTCTAAAGGGGACAAATACCTGGGGTGACGCAATTGCAGCAAAAGATAATAACTAACAAGCCTATAGATACTCGCGAACCATCCGCCTAACCAATGATAGACGGATGTCCGTTAATTAAGAACAACAGTTATAACAGTATAATTAATAGATCCATCCTCCTTCTCGCTTACCAACGAGAAAGCGGACGAACAACCCCCATCCGTTGATACTTTTATTAACCATTCCATGAGTGTTGCACTATTTACTAGTCAAGTACTTAGTCAATTTAAAAGCGGTACTTTAGTTATACTTGTCTATGATCGAGAAACTGTGCTCCAAGTCGTCCATAACCGCGGACACGGCTTTCAGAAAGATTTACCCTGCAGGGGTGCACAAATAGCAACACACACTCGATCAACCTTGGAAAAACCAACTCAAAACCCAACGAGGCATTCACGACAAAGCGATCACAGGATTCAGAAATATTTCAGGGGGGCACCCCATTAAGCTACCCGCAACGAATTTGGCCGGCTCCGAGACGGACCCAAGGTTTGTGTCAATGGCTGTAAACGACTAGGAACCCGAAAGTGTGACTGGGCTTGTCGATACCGCGAAAACATTCCACGCTCCAAAACAGTACAGGTGCTCCGTGCACAATCTTAGATAAAGCAGTAACATGGCATAAGTACAGGATAGTAATAAAGCCCCAAACTACTTTGTGGCCCCAAGAAATAAGAATGAATCAAGCTCTGGCTCAGGAGGGTCCATAAGGCCTCCCGGATGTGGATAGTGCGAATAGTCAAGGAACAGGAATCAAGTACTCGGGGTCCTACGGGACACACGTGAGCATGAAGAACCAAATAGCAGATGTTGCTCACTGGTGCTGCTTTCATTAGTTATCCCATTACTACTCAGGTTAAGTTGTTTAGGTACCTCATTATCCATCAGACACTCACATAACCTACACATGCTTTTCTACGACTCGCATGGCTCAAACAACTCCTGTAGTAATGGCTCATGGGATGGAGGAACAAGCTTCGGTGGGGTTTAAAAGTAAAGGCTATGCAGTACTTGGGATTCAATTTAATGCAATCGCGACTCAATGATGCAAGAATAAGATAGAGGCAGTAGGTACTATATGTATGCAAGCATGTGGTAGTGCTTGCCTGGTAGCTCAGTTGAAGCGAGAGATGGATCTGGGTAGAACTCTTGTGATTCCTGATAATTCTCCTGCTGGGCGTTTATTCGAAAAAGAACCAAACAAACAAGGGCCAACATAAATAATGTGCACAAGCATATGAATTAAAATGCGACAAGCAGACAAGCATGCCATGATGAATGATGCACAAATTACATGGCAATAAAGTAGCATGGCATGGGTGAGGTGTGGGGACAAGAATAATTCATTTTAGTATTTATTTGGTCAAGTTTTATTGCCATAAACAGTTCTGATTTTTAATAATGACATGATGCATGCTTCAATTCAGAACAAGGGATGCATAGATAGAACGGGCTCGTCGCGCTGATCGATTTGGACATATTATTTGTCGAATTCGGAGTTGTAGAATTAAAGTTATTAATTTATTAAGAAAAGGGCATTTACTTTTTAATCATCTCGAAATTTTAAAGTGTTCAAACAACATTTTGAATGGCATATTTGAAATCCTCACATTTTTCTGATTCGAAAACATATATCATTTGTATTATTTGGATTTGTAATTTAAAAGTTATTTAAAAACAGATTTGAATTTGTATTTAAACATTTATGAAATGTTTTTTAGTTAAACAGAAAACAGAAAAGCTTTTTATACCCAGACGAATCCAACCCAAGTCACTGACGGGTGGGACCCGTGCTGACTGGGTGAAATGGCGCGCAAAACTTTCCTCACCGCGGGCTTACCTAGCCCACGAGGCAGACAGGTGGGACATGTGGTCAAATGGCCCCACGTGCCAGTGGCTGAGCCCGCAGGGGCCACGCGGCAGAGAAAGGGACCGCGGGTTGCGGCCCAGACTTTGCGGGGGCCCTTTTGTAAAACGACCACGGTGGCTGACAGGTGGGGTCTCGAAGGATTGCGGGTTGAGGCCAAAAAGTCTGGGGGGTAAGTGCAAAGCGCGCAGCGGCTACTATTGTTCTTCTCTGCGGCTCTAACGGAACGCCAGCGCACTACGCGGCGAGGCGGGGATTCGAACCCGCGACGCGGGGCGCGCGCGCGGAGGGGCGGTACCAGTGCGGTAGGACGGAGGTCGTTGTTAGGAGGGGGATGGACGGCTAGGTTAGGCGTGCCGTGGCGCGGCGACGAACCGAGGCAGCGACCACCGGCGCACAGAGCGTGTTCGGTGAAACGAACGGTGAGACCAGGCCATGCCGGGGATAGAGAGGATGTCAGAGAGGGTCACGGGCTCACCGCGGGGTCGTCGGTGGTGTTGGATCGGGACGGGGCGCAGCAGATCGTCGATGATGCAGACGCCCGGTTTGGCTAGGGTTTCGGTCGGGACGCGTCGGTGTGCAGCGGTACAGGCGTCTCCTCCTCGCTGGCGTGTACGGGGGCGACGCAGGGGATCTCGCTGGCTTCCTCGACAAGCTCCACGCCACGCCCGCCTGCTGGTACGAGAGATCGGTGGTGGACACCGACGGTGGGCGCCGGCGAGAAGAGAGGGAGGGTGGCGTCGGTGGAGAAGGAGCGGGGAAGGGCAAGGCCCTGGGGATGGATCTGGGCGATGCTAGGACGGAGAGGGAGCAGATAAAACGAGGGAGAGAGGAGAGGTGTCGTGGGGAATCGGGGTAGAGAAAAAGGTGGCTCGGCCACCTTTTTGCTCCTCCTCCTCACGTGCTCGGCATGGGGAGGCCAGGCAGGCAGCTGCAGGTGGGGCTCGGCAGGGAGAGGGGCTAAGCTCGGGCTGGTGGGGCAGCTTGGCAGCGAGCAAGAGAGGGGACCTGATGGAGAAGGGTAGATGGCATGGCTAGGGTTGGGGTGATGGCTCGGGTTAGGGTAGGGGAAGGAGGGGTAGCTAGGCAGGTTAGGGTGGTGGTAGATGATTAGGTTAGAGAGGGGATTAGGGAGAGAGAGTGCCTCGGCAAGGAGGAGTTAAGGTGGAGTAGGGTGGCTAGGGTTAGGATTTTTAAGAGAGAGAGAGGGGAAAGTGTCGAGGGATTTCAACATGATATAGAAAAACAAGATGAAGCAAGAAGGTGAAAGGTTTGGAGAGGTGAGGGTTTTTGGTTCACATGATCAAGCACATGAGTGGGGTGATAGATAAGGAGGGGAAAAATGTAGAGCTTTTGTAGGTGACAACCAAAACCACATACAAGCATGATGGATCAAGATGAGGGTGGAAGGAAGATAAAGGTGGGGCTCCACAAAATTAAGAATCACTTGGGATGAAGACAAAAGACAAGATCCACTTTGAAACAAAGACAAGACCCAAAGGAGAAAAGGTGGTGGAGATTTGCATGGCCCATGCATGGGCATTAAATGCCATGTTTTAATCTTGTGAAAACAAAATAAATACACATGGCATTTATACATATGCATTCCAAAATATGGAGTAAGGCCAAGCTAAAGGAAATATATAATTGGATTCATCCCAACCCACATGAGCTAGATTAAAAGCCAAAAGAAAGTAAGAGGTCATGGTTAATTAGGATGGTGGAATTGTAAGGTGGTGACACAGAAAGGTGATGGAGTGGAATAAAAGATATGCCCCCAACTCAACTTGGGCATCAAGCATTTATCAAGAACCAAATACAATATATCAAGAGTCAACTACAATTACTAATGCATATGAGAGAAGAACCAAATGAAAAGGGTTTTATATGATGCTCAAATGCAAGGTGGCATGATGACATG
Organism: Avena eriantha; assembly: GCA_910589775.1. Lineage (NCBI taxonomy): Eukaryota > Viridiplantae > Streptophyta > Magnoliopsida > Poales > Poaceae > Avena > Avena eriantha. Next base: position 503,088,811 of record OU342740.1, on the reverse strand, counting down.
AGCATGATATAATTATGATGCAACAATTATATGTAGGAAGTAGCCATTATATTACTAAACAATGTAGCATTACATATGTTAGACAGATGGGATGCTACAACCCGCTTTCACCATATTTATTCCTTTTTGTGGCTGACGGTTTATCTTGCTTGATTAGGAAAGAAATTGAGAGGGGAGCTCTACATGAACTACATACCTGTCGATAAGCCCCTGGCATTTCCCATCTCTTATTTGCCGATGACAGTCTCATGTTCTTCAGAGGCTCTGTTGATCAAGCAACTGTGGTGAAAGGGGTACTGGACAATTATGAGAAGAGTACCGGCCAGCTGGTGAGCTTGGGTAAATGCTCTATTCTCTATGGTGATAGGTGCTCTGCCGATACTCAATCAAGAATTAAGAATATCCTCCATTATGAAACTGAATGCTTTGAGCAGAAGTATCTGGGTCTCCCTGTATCTTAAGGACAAATGAAGAAAGGGAGGCTTCGGTCGACGAAAGAGAAATTTGCTAAGCGTGCAGATGATTGGTGCGAAAAATATATGTCTAGGGCTGCCAAGGAAATTTTAGTTAAGGCGGTGCTACAATCTCTACCCACCTATGCAATGGGTATCTTCAAATTCCCCTTTGGACTCTTGGACGACCTCTCAAAAATTGTGAGGATATTTTGGTGGGGCGATGAACATGATCGAAGACGCATGCACAGGATGTCATGGGATAAAATGACCCGACCAAAGTCTCAGGGTGGTATTGGCTTTCGTGATCTCCGCATTTTAAACCAGGCCCTTCTAGGACGTCAAGCTTGGAGACTTATACACTTCCCTGACTCCTTGTGTGCGCGTTTGTTGAAGGCAAGGTATTACCCGACGGCAAACCTTCTTGATACAGCATTTATTCAGAATACATCGGCCTCTTGGCAAGGAGTAATGCATGGCTTGGAGTTACTAAAAAAAGGAACTATTTGGCGCATTGGTTCTGGCTCCCAGGTTAGAGTTTTTAGAGATAATTGGATCCCTCGTCAAGGAGCGTTATAGGTTAATGCAAGAAGAGGAAACTCGCGGAGAAGATGGGTTAGTGAACTTATTGATCAGTCAACACGGACTTGGAATGAAGAGGCAGTCCGAGCTTGTTGTTCTGTCTTGGACGCCAACGCGATTCTGGCCATCAAGTTATCTCATAGACAATGCAAAGATTTTGTTGCTTGGTTCCCGGAGAAGAACGGACTCTTCACTGTTCGCTCGGCCTACAGGTTAGGTATGGAACCCTTGCTTAGCTCTCTGAGCAACAGTCAGTCTAGCGCCGAACCCTCTGGTGACCGGGGTATTTGGTGTCTCGTCTGGAAGGCACATGTTCCGAATAAGATTCGTGTTTTTTCTTGGAAGGCTGCAACCTCTACGCTGGCGGTGAAATCTGAGCTTCACCGGAGAATCAATACCATTGAGCCTGTCTGTGCCATCTGTGGTCGAGAAGATGAGGATACGCACCATGCGCTTATACGGTGCACGTTGGCGAAAGCTCTAAGAGAGGAGATGAGGAAGAGATGGACACTTCCTTCGGAGGATGCTTTTAAGGCGGATGGTACTGAATGGCTTTTAACCTTGCTCAATGGAACAAATGGGGACATGCGGTCACGTATCATGTTCCTATTATGGCGTGTTTGGCACCACCGCAATAACTGTGTCCACGGTGATGGAAAGGCTTCTGTCATAGCTTCAGCGACCTTTATTACTAATTACTTAATTTCCTTCTCTACAGTCACTCCGGCAAAAATTGATCCTAAAGGCAAAGCCGTGGTTTTGTCGGAGATACACATTCAGGATGGGCCAGCCGACACTCCCAGTTGGTCAGCTCCGGAGGAAGGACAACTTAAAGTCAATGTTGACGCAGGCTGGGATCCGAAGACAAGGAAGGCTGGCATCGGCATCATCATCAGGAATTACCTTGGCCAACCTGTCCTAACGGAGTGGAAATTTGTTCCCAGCTACGCAAGTGCTGAAGAAGCGGAGGTTCTCGCATGTTTAGAGGGATTAAAACATCTAACACAACATTTTACAGGCCCAACTACTCTCGAGACTGACTGCCTACATGTGGTTCAGGCGATCAATGACAAGAAAAATGATCGATCTGACTATTGGTGCCTTTATCTACAAGCTAAGCAGCTCTTGCGTGTGTTTGAGGATTTTAGTGTGGCTAAGGTGGGGAGGTCGAGTAATGTGGTCGCTCACTCCTTAGCTCAGCTAGGTAAGACAGGAGCTAGTGGTCTTTTGTGGGGAGCTTCTCCCAGTAGTGCCTTGGCTTTGATCGAGAATGATTGTATGAACATTGTGTAATCCTCGGAGCAGCAAGGGGTACCTGAGGGGACTGGAAGGTTTTTAATGAGACGGCTTGCTGCTCATATTTAATGGTATGTTCTTACCTCAAAAAAATGATGTTAGATGTCTTTATTTCTTTTGCATTTCAAACAATTATTTAAGTAAACAACAATGAATAAGTAATAATAATCTTGAATTCAAATAAAAATAAAATAAATTTTATTTCTTTTTATTTAATATTAAATAATTCATATCTACAAATCCGTAAATCGTAATTCAACAAATAATATATCCAAATTGATCAGAAAAATGAGAGGAATTCAAATATGATATCCCTATCATATTTTTAATCATGTATTATATCTTCTTAACACTGGATCAACCGAAACTATGTCAGGATTCACGAAACACCCCGTTTTTGGCACTCGAAAAGTAGTAAATTGATTTTTGGTGTGATGAAAAGGAAAACTTGAAGTGGATATCTAATGAAATAGTATATTGTGAACCTAAAAATGATTTTTCCAAAAAATCATAAGCATCAGATCATGTACATGTAGTTCAAATTTGACTCACTTCCTTCCGATTCGGCAGGAAATTGTCTTTTTTATGAGGTTTAAGATAGACCGGTTGGGACATTGTCCATGCAAGTTGGCCTAGTATTTTTGAAAAATACGGTGACACCATTTTGAAACTTTCATTTGGTGGTTGCTTTACAAAACACCCTGTTTTTGACACTTCGAAAATAGAAAATGGGTTTTTGGTGCAACAAAAAGGAAAACTTTCTCATGCAATATTGTTCGTCATCCTATAATGCACATGTGTGCATAATATGGGCATATTATCACAAACTATGTCGTGATTCTAGCCATAACATTGGTTGTTTGGTCGGAAAACCATGAAATCTCAAACATGATAGCTCATTTTTATGAAGGTTTTTTAATATGCAATTAATATACCAAGTTTGTTATTTTTCCTTATAAATATGTCACATAATACGACACCATGTGAAGATTTTACATTGCTTGGATCATTTTTAAATTTTATATGCCTGTTTCAAACTATGAACAAAACGGCGGGCATGAAGATTCATAGCTTGGGGCTAAGCCTCACTAAAATTGCAGTGCATCTCTAATGAAATAGCATAGTGTGAACCTAAAAATACATGTAGTTCAAATCTGACCCACTTCCTACCGATTCGGTAGGAATTTGTGTTTTTCACGAGGGGTGGATAAAAAGGTTTAAGATAGCCCTGTTAGGATATTGTCCATGCAAGGTGGCCTAGTATTTTTGAAAAATGGGGTGCTACTATTTTAAAACTTTCATTTGATGGTTGCTTCACAAAACACCCCATTTATGACACTTGGAGAATGGAAAATGTGTTATACAAACCTATATTTAATATTTTTATATTTATTCAACAAAAATCTGTAATATTTGTGTTTAGATAGATATATCTTAATTTTTTGCAAATTTTGATATATTATATGTATTTTTCTGAATTAGAATGATTTAGTTATGAGTTTTCTATGATTGCCTTCGGCGTATGCCGTCGGCGTAGACTTGACGATGTCGCACCACCATCACGTCCAATCCCTGCGCCGATGGCCCGTACTACGCCGACGGCTGCCATCGTCCTATCCCGCCCTACGCCGACGGGAAAATTGGGTCGACGACAAGTTTGCTCGGCTACCCGCCTTGGAGCCTTCGCCGACGGCCCCGATATTTTGTCGTCGGCGTATTTTGCTTCTCCCGTACTGGCTCAATCGGTCAAACCGGGGTGAGTAAGAAGGATATATATAATTGTGCCAACTGAGTGACAAAGGTTTCCAAACCTGATGGCAGAAACGTAAGAGACTCCTACCTGGTGTGTGATGTGATGTGTGTGTCACTATAGAAAAATTGTTCTTTGTCGTGTGGCATTACCACACGAGTAAATTGGACGATCCATGTCCTGTGACTGCACACGACAAACGTCACACTGTAAAGAAAGCCACGGCAAAGGTATAGGCGTTGGAGAAAATGTACAACAAATGACTTTGTCATGTGCTTTTCCAAGTACACGGCAAAGTAAAGTACTTGACGACGGTAGCTGACCTGACAACATCATCCGTGTTAGTTTGGTGTCAGTTTGGCATGCATTAGTATTTGTGGTGTGCCTTGGACATGTCTTTGCCGACTGTCTTGGAGGGGCACATAGCAAACTGTCAGTCAGCAGGTCAACCTTGGCACAATGCTTTGCCATGCGTCCTTATTTGCCATGTGTCTTGTATTTGTCTTTGCCGTGTATCTTGGAGAGGGCCATGGCAAACTGCTAGTTACCAGGTCAACCTTGGCACAGTGCTTTGTCATGCGTCCTTCTTTGTCGTGCCTTATCCTTTAGCACACGGTAAAGTCTTGCCGTTACGACATCACCGTCAGATGCGGCCGGGGTGGCCACGTGCCTCGACAGTTTGCTGTGTGTCAGGGCATTGCACATGGCAAAGGCTCCATTTATCGTTTGTTTATCTTTGCTATGTGTTTGCCTTAGCCTTTGCCGTGTGTTGTCGTGTGTCTTCTTCATATTTTTCCGTATGGATTGGAATTGTCGTGTTGTTTGGTGGAGGTCGCACCGCAAAGATTTTGCCGTGTGCTTACACGTAGCAAATATATGGTCACACGGGAAAGACGGGTTCTCCCTTATTGTGTCCACCATGTGTTGCACTGGCGGAGTCTATGCCTGGGGGACAATTAAGAAACTTGGGACTTAAATGAGAAAACTTAGTCATTTGCGACTATATTCGGGCGTGGCAAGCCTGGCCCAGCCAACCCGGCTTGAAAAAAGCCCGAAGGGCTGGGATTTTTAGGCCCACGGGCTGGACTGGGCTCCAGATCTGTGGTTCGGAGGCTGCTCAGGCTCAGATCGGGCCGAAGAAAACGCAGAATTAAGGGAACGCCTGACCCGCGGCCTAGAGGAATTTGTGCAACACAAGCCGAGATTTGAAGCCTGGAAGCCGGGCCGGGCTGGGATTAGGCCTGGGATATGTACGGGCGGAATTTTCCGGCCTGACCAGGCCCGAACATGCCGAAAAATGCCAAGATATATTTGCGACATTAGCTTCATCAAACAAAAAACACATTGCAATGCATTATTTTAGAGTCAGCGGGCACTTTTCTCCGTGCTCCTCTCATATCGTATGTTCTACCTCTTGAGAGTCATTACCAGATCTCTAGCTTTGCTCGGCTCGCCTCTGTGGCGGCGATGTGGTCCGATGTGGTGGAGAGATTGGAGCTCATGATATACATAATAGATTAAGTAGTTTGCCCTTGTGGAGCTTCAGCAAGATGCCGGTCATCTGGAATGAGGCCCTGGATCACCTCGACTAGATCCATTGTGTTGTAGGGTTCGTCTTCATCTCCCTTTTGCTCTGATGGTTGGAGAAGGGAGTGGCGAGGAAGAAGGTCATTGTCTCCTTCAATAAATCATGTTCTATGGCCATCTTTGGATGCACTTTTACTATTTCGTCTTGAAGCCTCTTTTGGCCAACCGTGGTGGCGAGGGAAGGGGTGACTCGGTGACCCATCCAGCGCATCGTCAAGATGGCGGGATGTTCTTGTGCCGCAACTTAGTGTAAACTACAATGTGGCCTGCCTTGCTTCCATGATCTTAGGCCGAAGAGGTAGCCGCTCCATGCGCTTTTATGTCGGCGCTCTCACAACCTCCTGGGTGGAGGCCCTCATTAGATTCTCGCTGGAGTTCTGCACCTTCTCACCACCAAGTGGTTCGTCCTAGGTTTCGTCAAGGTGGCCGGCGATGGAGGCTCGCCTGCGGTGCAGAGGGCCAAGGACTCGCTCGCGTTTTCATTTATGTTTCTAGGGTCCTTTCTATAAAGTTTCCGAATTGTTTTTTTCTTTATTTTTCAAGGTCCTAATTGTGAAATTTACCCACTGACGTTGATTTAATGTAGCCCTAGGGGGTGCTTGGAGACCCCTACCCCTATTAAAAAAACATACTATTAGGAGTGCTAACTCGCTAGGCGCCATGGTTACGCCTGAGCAGACATGTATGTTGGTAAGAGTTTCTCTCTTGAAATAGGTTTTAGTTTCCCTTTATAAATAAAGCAAGCACATTCATATAAAATTTGAGACTAGGACAAAGAAAAAGAAAAATTTCACGGGGACAGCCAAGTATGTTCAAGCTGACACAGGAAAGAAAGTCTAGAAGAAGAGAAGGCGGTCACCGGCCGGTATAGGCGGGGAGTCGGCGCGCCAGATCCAGCAAGTCTCTAAAGATACCATCCAGACACTCTAAGTCTCATTGTCATTATAACGGGTACCACTGCTGCAAAAACGTCAAGAATTTAAAGACATATTCAGAAGTACGCCGTAGAAAAATCTTCTCAATCACCATTTTATTACTCATAGTTCATAGGGTCCAAGGCATCGTCCTGGCGAACACCAACGAGTTGGTAGAGCCATAGTTCGTGAGTAATATCTCTTGCATATCATATTGCACAAGTTACCGGTTTGATAGGTAGCTCGATGTGATCCAGTGTCTTTTTCTCGATAGATATTCATCATAGTAAAAGATCACTGCCGCAGCCTTTTCGGTAACAACCTCTTGTTTATAACACTGAGCTCAAGTCTTTGTCAACACGTAAATATCGTGAGAGCGAAGTGGTGATATTCACTAGGGATTGAAAGATACACGTACGACCGACCTGTACTTGCTCCGAAGCGATAGAAGATTCGAAGATCGATCGATAGATAAACCTTGGAAGTTTCAGCGTACCCGATTATATATCTTAGAAGAATATGCAGTGATCTGTGTCCCTGCGTCATCTGTTTAGGATAGAACCCCTACCCTATTGGTCTCTGCTCTTGGGTAACAACGAGCTAGTGGCGCCGTGGCGAGCTAGAATAATCTCTCCGTCTCAGCGTCACACGCCTCAATGCCAATAATCCACGAATCATGGGGGAAAACTACCTCGACGTTACACTTGAAGGAATATTAAAAAGCAGCATGGCTTTGAACCCAACGCACGTACACGTATACGTATGTGCCGATGTAGATAGATAAACCACGCGTATGTCAGCGATCACGTCGCTCGATCGGTCTTATTCAAAGTTGGGAACGATAGATAGATGAGGACGGCTAGCATAGCAATGCGAGCAAGCAATCGAGTTCCTGGGTAGGCTACGCCTGCACCAAGTTACCCGAGAAGCTTACTGGCCTGTATCATCAGTTAGCTAGCCCACGAAGTCACGAGCGACCTCGGAGCCATCGATGACGATGATGGCCGAGATCGAAACGAAAGCGACCAGTGACGCGTAACGGCCTCGCTCTGACTCGAGGGCGACCTCTTCAACCACGCGCGCGGGCAACCTCGCTGTTGGCTTGCATATAGTAGTGGTAGTCTCCCTGCAAAAAAAAAAAAGTAGTAGTCAAAGGAACTTAACATGTAGAGTGGCTGTATTTGTTTGATCCCTTCCTTCGGTTTACTGAGATGTGGGTGGATCAATCTCGTCCTAGGCCCCGACTGAAACTATCTGACAGCGGCATACATCCAAAAACTTGCATTACAGGCGCTGCCGTACAACCGTGTTAGTGTATCCTAACAGAAGTAACGCGTTGCCGCTAATGATTTGTTACCACTTGTTACTTTTTGCATATGTCACATACTACAAATTTCCCCTCTCAATATTTTATTGTGATTGTACAATGTTGTGCTACACTGGATTAATAAATTCAGTTTATGGGACCTCTTATGAGGAGCATAAACTGGATTTTATCAATGAGCTCCACAATGTAATGATGTGTTGGTCAGGACCTACCTTAGTTGGTGGTGACTTTAACTTGATTAGGGATATTTCTAAGAAAAGTTCTGAGAATATTAATCAAAGGTGGGCCTCCTTGTTTAATGACTGGACTAATAAATTCAGCTCAATGGAATTGTACAACTCTGGTAGAAAATTCACATGGGCAAATAATCAGGAGAACCTAATTATGGCCACTCTAGATAGGGTTTTCATCACTACTTGCTAGGATAGTTTATACCCAGCAAGTTTGGTCAGAACTTTACCTAGATTGGGTAGTGATCATACCCCCTTGGTGGTGTTGACACTGGAGCTATAACTCCACCTAAAAGTAGAAAATTTAGAGTTGAGAAGTGGTCGTTGACTCAAGAGGGTTTTAATCAAGTTGTGGAGAAAACTTGGAATACCCCATGTAATTTGAGTAAAGCCATTGATGTCTGCCAATTTAAAGTCACGAATCTTAGGAAAAATGTAAAAGGTTGGTGTGCTAACATTGAGTCAGCCTAGAAGAAGTTGGAACGGCAGCTAATTGTTGAATATGATCTTCTGGATATTTTATCTGGAACTCAAACTCTTTCACCAGTCTCCAAGAATAGAATGAAAAACATTGCTTCTGACTTGACAGATATGTGGAAGAAGGATGAGATCAAGGCCAGGCAGAGGTCGAGAGAGAGGCAAATTCTAGAACGAGACAGAAATACTGCCTACTTCCATGCTATTGCCATTCGAAGGAGGAGGAAGAAGAAGATAACCTCTCTGCAGGGCCCAGCGGGTGAGGATGAAGATACTAAAGGTATTATCAAAATTGTTGTAGATTACTATAAAAAGCTCTTTGGTTTTGAGCAAAAGCTTAATATTGATATTGCTAGTGATTTCTAGGATGAGGCAGAATTAGTTACTGCTGATCAGAATGCTTTCTTAGAAGATGACTTCACTGAGCAAGAGATTAAGGTGGAAATTTTCAGCTCATATGTTGAGGGAGCCCGGGCCCTGATGGCCTTTCTTTCCTTTTTATCAAAAATTTTGGGATCTCATTAAACATGATCTTATTTCCATGTTTAATGATTGGAATAAGATGGATTTGGACTTTATATAGACTAAATTTTTCCTTGTTAAAAGTGATCCCTAGAGAACATAATGCTACTACAATTCAAAAATTTAGACCCATAGCATTAACCAACTGTAGTTTCAAGATTTATTCCAAGTGTGTTGCTACCAGATTAGGAGTAGTGGGGGAAAGCTTGATTTCACCTAACCAGATTGCCTTCTTAAGAAGTAGATACATTTTGGAAAGTGTTGTGTCTACTCATGAGATTATTCATGAGGTGGCTCACAGCACCCAATCTGGCTTTATTTTTAAAATTGACTACTAGAAAGCTTATGACATGGTGAATAGGGAGTTCCTAATTAAGATGCTCAAATCTAGGGGTTTTGGACCCCAAGAGTTTATATCTTTTCAGTTCCCTGCTTTATAAAGGGTATGCTGGTGTTAGAATAAATGATGTGAATAGTGATTACTTCATTGCTGGCAGAGAGGTTAGATAGGGTGACCCTGCATCCCCTATTTTCTTCAATTTGGTAGCTAATGTATTCACTAGAATGCTCATTAAAGCGGCTAACGATAACATCATTAATGGGTTATTACATGGTTTTAACCAAACAGGGATGATTAGTATGCAATATGCTGATGACACCCTCCTCTTTTGACAAAATGACCTTGAGCAAGTCATGAATCTCAAGTGGTTGTTGTCCTGTTTTGAACAGACATCAAGCATGAGGATAAACTTTCATAAATGTGAGCTTGTCCCTATCAATGTTGATTTGGATGAAGCACAACTTTTTTCTCAATCCATGTGTTGTAAACTGGGTTATTTTCCCATTAAATACTTGGGAATTGCTGTTCACCATAGTAAGCTGAGAAGATTTACAACCTATTGTAGATGCTCTTCTCAAAAGAGCTTCTAGTTGGAGAGGGGAACTTTTGTCTCATGCTGCTAGATTGGGATTAGTTAGAAGTGTTCTGGCTAGTATTTCTCTCTACTTACTAAGCATTATTAAGTTCCCTAAATGGGCCATGCGACTTATGAATTCTCGAATGGATCACTGTTTATGGGACAATTATGAAGGTCATTTTAAATACCATCTTGCTAACTAGGGTCTGGTGTCCCAGAAGAAAGAATATGGGGGATTAGATATCCCTAGTTTAGTAGAAATGAATATGTGTCTTTTGGCTTCCTGGGTTAAAAGATATCAGCTGGATGACAACAAGCTCTGGAGACAAATCATTGACCATAAATATAATGTGGACTCCCCAAATATTTTTGCATCTTCCTCTCTGGGTGTTTCCCCTTTCTAGAAAGGTGTCCTACGGGCTGCTCAAGCAGCTAAGATGGGATACAGATGGAAAGTTGGTAATGGGAGAAAGATCAAATTTTGGGAGGATCAGTGGTTTGGTACCTCTAGCTTGGCAATCCAGTATTGGGATGTTTATGTGATAGCTAATGAGAAATCTTCTGTGATTGCTGACATCTGGGATGGGGAACAGTTAAAAATAACATTTGGAAGATATTTTAGTCATGAGTTGCTCATTAAATGGTATGAAATCCTTCAGATATCCCAATCCATCCACCTTAGTGGGGAAGAGGATGCTATGGTATGGAAATTGGAAAATAGTGTAATTTATAGTGTCAACTTCTTTTATTCTGTCATTAATTTCAAAGAAATTTTACCTGTTTATACACATGCTTTGTGGAATATGAAAGTCCCACCTAAGATAGATTTTTTCTATGGCTAATTTCTCATAACAAGATTCTCACTAGAGATAATCTTGCTAAGAGACATTTTGTAGATGATTCAACCTGTGCTTTCTGTTCTGAACCTGAATCATGTTACCATATTTTCTTTGAATGTGTCGTAGCAAAAGCTATTTGGGCAGCAACAGAACATGGTGTGAATCAATCTGGTGGTGATATATCTTTTGAATCTATTGCTATCCTATGGTTGAGTGAAAAGAAACACTATGTTAACGCTGCAGTTTTGTGGATCGTCTGGAACACTAGAAATGATCTTGTCTTTATTAACAAGAAGCATTTGGCCTGGTTTACAGGTTATGTGGAGAAAGATGGCATCTATGCTATCCTAGTGGACGGTCTTGTTCTTAGAACAGGGTGGCTGGTATGATGGCGCAGCTAGCTCAAAAACCACTCCCATTGCTCTGGCCGGATCCTAGGTGACGCTGAAAGCGATTGCTGGTGATGGACTAGTGCTGGTTGATGAAGCCCATCTCGACAATGATGTTGAAGACCTGGACTGGAAGATCATAACTAGGAAGCTGGCGAAACGCCTAGAATAGAACTCTATCAGGCTAGTCGAGGATGGTGAAATGTTGCGGGTGGTGGACGCGTAGTTTCATGTCTCCTGTGATTTCGCTCTCGATCATGTTGTCTGTAGCGTGGTTGTAGGAAAGCCCTAGTATTGTTCTGTAGTCTGTGGTCTGCTATCATGACTGTGTGTTGGTCGATGATGGCGTGGAACCTAGTCTCTGAATAATGTAACAAAACTTGGTTCCGTTTGCAATGGAACCGGGGCAAGAGCCCTCTTTTTCTAAAAATGGTGTGCTACACTCATGATTTATCTTAGATTTTCTCTTCCAATTAAACATTGTAAAAAATCAAGAGTTTATGGGGTGTGTACGTGGACCCATGCTCACCTACAAAATTCTTAAAATTGCATGTGTAAATTTGATCCACAACTTTGAAAACAAAAAGGGGCAAATTAGGCTTTGAATAATAGGAAATTCAAATGTTATTGTCAATTTTGTCAAGTATCACAATAAGCATTGAATTCGTTCTTTGTGTTTCTTGATCTCCCAATTGAAGTTGAAATGAAAATTTAGGTCATGATAGATGTATGTGTATACATGAAAATTATTTTGAAACTTCCTAAAAAACCTTACGAACTCTACCATATGTTTAATGGACCACACTAGTGACCAGGCCATATCGCATCTATTTAGTAGCTGCCCTATTGCCCACAACAAATCAAAACAAGTTGTCTCGTCAACTGCCGGTCCGCATCGTCCCTCGCGGGTGACCGAGCGGGCGTACCCTAACGCACCTCCCCCACCCTCTTCCCACCCCCTCCCCTACCGCCGCCAGCGTCCGCCGCCGGGCTAAGCTCGTGTGGTGCTGGCGGCGGCGGACCACCCTCTTCCGCGCGCTTGGGGCACTGCACGGGGTAGTGGCTGCCAGTGGCGGGGCGATCTGGTGAAGGATGGTCTTGGCTCGACGGCGGCAGCTAACGGCGGGGATGAACGGAGGACTTAGGGATGCCGAGCTTGAGGAAGCAATAGGCGGCGGGAGGGATGGTGGTGGTTAGCCCAAAGCACAAGGCAGTTCCTATTCATCGCTTGACGCGAGGCGTATCTGGCATGTTGATTGGTTTCCAAATTATATAGAAAAGCGGGGTGCTAAAACTCAGTCGCCTCAGAGTTATTTGATAAGTTTGCGGGGCTGGGGCTAAATTCTTATCCAATGCCATCCTTTCCTTCACCGACGCCCACTAGTTGATGGTTTAGCAACACCCAGATAAATGGAAAATGGAAGTTTCTAGAATTGATGCTATGTTTTGTTCATGAAGTCTTTCTCCAGGGTTTGGTTCAGAAGGCGGGATGGAAGAGAGAGAGGGTTCTGTGGTAGAACCCATTTACAAATAAACTCTTCCTCTTATTTTTTTCCCATTTTATTTTCTTTCTTTTTATGTTTCTATTATCTTTTTTTTGCTTTATTTGTCACTTAACATTTTATTATCATTTTTGAAAAATGTTTGTTTTGACAAATGATCAGATTTTAAATGTTCACATTTTGAAAACGACTAGATTTAAAAATTGTTTGGATTTAAAAAATATTCAGATTTTGGAAAATTTCAAATAAAAAAGATTTGAAAAATATCCAGTTTTTGAAATATCCAGCTTAATTTTTTTATTAAATACTCGATAAAAACAAAAAATAAACTGAATGGGTAAAAGAAAAATAGTACCAACTATTTGGGCCGCACTAATGCGGCCCGTGAAGAGAATGTGTGCGGAGGTTTCCTAGTGCACGGTTAAGGCGGCAGATAGGAGCACCAAAGCACAAAGCTTTTTACCGAGGAACTAGACAAGCGGGTGTTTGTTCAAAAAAAAAACAAGCAGGGGTGGATTGGCAATGACCCGCAGAATGAAGCTTGTTCAGTTGTTCGGGTCCGATACGAAGCTTTTCTGTGTGAACCAGAGAAACGAAGCTTGCTGAGCCGTGCATGTGTTGCTGAACTGCAAAACCATAGCCGGCGGTCTGGCCTGCATGGTATCCTCTGTATCTTGTTTTATGCTCCTGAAATCTAGCACCTCCGCCCAGCTACACCAATTAATTCTCTAGCCCAACAATGTTCTGAGGGGAATTTTTCGGTACAAAGATAAAGAAATCAGGGGGACTAATTTTTCTATTTTCCCCAGCGAAGCTGGCAACATGATCATAAGTAACCAGGCGGAGCAGGGCAACACACTGCATCCCATCGTGTGTGTTTAATTCCATGGGAAAAAACAGTGGCCCCATAATGCTTCTTCTGTCCACAATTATCTATCTGGTGCTTACAAAAGAGCAAACTGACACCGCCTATACAAAACCGGTGCTGGCACAAATATGGCGCAAGGCGCACTGATACATTCCCTTGGCCAGAACCAGGGCAACCTAGTAGTATTGCACAGCCCAATCGCCGCTGAATCATAGCCTGAAGAATTAGTTAGGTACGAGCTGCCATGTCACCCGACCATCAGCCAGGCAGGAGACCATCGCGGCCACTTGGCAAAAGAAAACAAAATTGCTAGGTCCGGACCCATGAAAGCACAAAGCAACATTCGCATCCCACCTCTCGACGTGGCTGTCGACCTGTCGTTGGAGCACTGCTCGATGGTGACCTGGACGAGTTGTTGGTACTGTGAACGCCCAATTGGCTCTGTGAAAGGTACAATCAATTTTCCATTTTTGTGTATTCATGCAGATGCACTGCCAGGCTCTAGCCTGTAGCTAGGTAGCTGTGTTCATCTGCCAAGTTGGCTAGACAGTACACTTCGATCGCAAGTTGCCCGTCCTTCAGCTGACCCCGTCCGTAGAGGCTCGAGCTTATCTCGAAGAACAACCGTTTTCTGCAAATTATCGGCAGAGATTCTTGTGCAGAAAAGATAATTTATCGGTCAAAAAAGTTACGATACTTTTTTATCATGACAGGGAATATTGAAGTACAAACAAACTGATGCATTACTTAGCGTGCTTACCTCTTCTCACATAAAACATGTGTTATTCGAACAACTATCAGATAATGCTTTGCAGCTGTGCAAGTGAGAGCTGAACTGACATGTTTGCCGGATATTATATATTCTACGAAAACACAGCGGCCATGTCTTGTGTTTAAGGTTCACAAGGGCCTCCCATCTTTTACATGCGAAATGATAGTGACATGGGAACTGGGAACAGAGCGCATCCTACTCAGGTACGATCCTGGTTTTCAGGCCTGGATGCAATGCACCAAGGACAGCCGACTTGATGATGCCAATGTCCACGTCAGGGCCACGTGCGCCAGGACATGGGATAACTACTGTGCGTGGATTTTATCAGACGACAATTCGGGGCAGTCTTATCTGGACAAGCTTGTGTCTGCGATGCGGCAAGTAAAGTAACACATGGTGCGACGGGGCAAGTAACACTGACAGTGTAACGATACATCGTACAAACACTGCTGATCATGCGAGTAATCTTTCGCGAGCCGCATGCTCAGGTGGCGTTGAACGTTTTTGTAAGTTCAGTGAACCGGTCGGCATCAGCTTAAGCACTTGTCTGACCTACTCATTAAGTAGGAATTCTTCTGGCCGTGTGTGAACAAGCATGTCGTTTCAGGATCCACGAAAGATGAAATGGTTCGTCGATGTCGTGTGCTATAAACTGTCAATGGATAGTGTGAAAAACGGTTTAGGGGCGGATGTGGTTCTGTACCGTGGCTCGAAATTTGACATTGTGGCAATGTGTCAAGTAACAGCAGTAATGGGCCAATTTTTCTTCCGAAGAATATAACGGCCTAATTTGCTGATCGACGAAGATAATTCAAAGGACTTGATGTTTAGTCTCACTAGAATAACAGGATGGATGGTACTCCCTCCATTCAGAAATAAGTACTTATATTTGTCTAGATTCTTACTATTTATACGTCTAAATACATATGAATCTAGAGAAATTCAAGTCACTTATTTTTGGACGGAGAGAGTATTACCTTAAGATGGGTCACGTAGAAAGTGAATCTTTTAGGGCAGTGCTATACATGACCGAATAGAGCGAGATTCAGACCATTCCGTTCACAATACCCTCCACATGCGCAATATTTGCTTTTACATCTGCAGCATCGTTGTAACATTTCTTCCAGGTCGTGGCAAAATAAACCATGCAAAAAAAATCATTTGCAAAACACTGCGTAGCAAAAAGAAAGGATGAACCAAATTGCCAAGACCATCGCATTTACCTCCTCCGTTTCATAATATAAGATGTTTTAGTTTTATATCTAGACTACTTTTAGTGTGTAGGTTCATATAGGTTCACTCTGAACCTACACATTAAAAGGAGTCTAAATACATTTTCTTCAAAAAGCTAAAACATCTTATATTTTAAAACGGAGGGAGTAGGTAGCATGGAGGCAACGCTTGCAACATGACCACACCATTTGCAATAGTCATCCACACGATCTCCAGTCTTTGGAGAGAAAAAAAGAAGTCCCATAAAATCAAGAGAACGTATGCAACATAATAATTTCAAAATTAATAACCATTTTAAAGAACGAACCTCACCAGATAGAGCTTGGTGGCAGAAACTCTGGCTTGCAGGAGCCAAATCCAACCATAAATATATTCCTCGTTGTCTTCCATCTTTCTCAAGCACTGCCTTGTCAACATATGGTCCGCGAGAAGATTCTCTAAAAGCATCGCCTTCGAAAAGGTAATGAAGCACATGTGTCACTATCGGAATCAAAGATCAAATCATAATTTTCACCTGGGTAGCAAGACTAAACAAATTATCTGCAATGCCTTTAGCAAGGTAACGACACTGAAACACCTCCATCGCAAGATATGACCGATGAAGGTCATACCAATGGGTTTTAGCCCTAAGCTCCACTCTCAAGCTAGTAGTAAAACCCCTATATTTTGTGTAGTGTGTGGATTTATTTTGATTTAGAAATTTTGTAGATTTTAGTTTGTAGTGTGTGGATTTAGTTTGTGTAGCGTGTGGATTCAATTTGTACCAGATTTTGTAAGTTACATAGTGTAGGTAACTTTTGTTTATATAAAATAGTTAGTGTAGTTGATTTAGATTAAGTGATGTAGTTGTTAGGAATTTTGTTTGGTAATATTTTTTAGTTGATTTAGATTCTTGTAGTTGACATAAATTGTTGTTCAATAAATTGTTAGTTTATTTATGTAGTTTATTATTCTTGTTGTCAGTACCATGTCAGGTCCGAAGTTTCGTGGTGTGCATAAGAAGGGGACAATACATTCCTCATGGGGTGCTCAGATCACCATCAATAAGGAGAAATAGTACCTTGGCACCTGGCCAAACCCATAGCAGGCAGCACACTACGATCGTATGGTGGTCCAGAACTTCAAGGAGAGGGCACATCTCAACTACCTAGAAGAACGACATGCCGCACACTTACTTGCACCGCCGGATATGAGGATAGCCACCAAGGTCGAGGAGGAGGACCATCGCCAAGCCGAGGCATAGCTCTTCGACCCCGAGGTGGAGTGATTTTGGTGTGCTAGAGCACAACCGTCAGGTGTTATACTCTCATGCGGCCTCCTCCGACGTACCCCCCCCCCCCCCCCGTAGCAATGACCAGGAGGACGACAAGTTCACTGACAACGTTGACGGTAGGGACAATGACAATGGCGATGAAGTGATGATGTTGTCATATTTTGGGACCACCTGGGGACCTTATTTTTGCTACCTTGGGACTTCCTACTTATATTAGATTGGGACTTCCTGGGGACAAGTGTCTTATGTTTTATGTTTACATTCAATATGCTATTTATTATGATGTTTAATATGCTACTTATTATTATGTTTATACTTATAATGCAATTGCTCATGTGTTAGAGTTTAGAATGTCTTACGCCTTATATGCAACTACTTCATGTTTCTTAGTTTCATTTGTTAATGTAGTAAATGTATTGCGTGTGCACAATGTGTGGCGATAATAGACTAAGTTACCGCCACCAGGCGGTTCACTACCCAGAGTCCACATGTCTAAGGGGTGGATCCAAGGGCTTCTTATTTGAGCTCCAGATAACTTTCTATATAATACAGTGTATTCTAATTCAACATGTTGTGGTTGAATTGTTCATGTAGTTACATCCTAATTAAAATGTCAAACTACTATTCTGGAAATCTTCCTCGGTACATCCCAATGTATGAAAAGGCGTGAAGTTCTTGGGAATCTCAACATTGACAATGATCAGGAGATCCTAGGGTGGCCTAGTTTAGAACACGGGAGGCGAGGTAGTCTGCAATGTTATTGTCATGGATGAAGCAAATCGTACCTATTTCGGCTCCACAACTTAAAGATAATTTGCTGAATAGAAGACGTTTGGAGCTAGTGCATGAAAAAGGAAGTTGCTCAGATCCCCGAGAGTTTGATATATACCCTCGAGTCACCCTTGTGGGAAAACACACTTGCTATATCATTATGCACTTGGAGTCCTAACGAGTTGACACTGTGTCATGAATTATAAGAACATGAGAGACAATGCATACGGAGATGGTTCTAGCTAGTTCTTGCTTCTATGATACATAATATTGTTGTCAAGTTGAATAAAAGTAGTAGTTTATTAAAATAAATTCAAAACAAAACTTTGTGGCATGTCAACTCCATGTCACGCCACTAGTATATCTAGTAATGCTGGTGTGCCACTGCATGCCACCAATAAGTTCTATTACTAGTGGCGTGATGCTGGTGAAATGGATCGTATGGGCACCTAGATGGGGTGAATAGGTGCTACACCAAATTTTTATTTCTTTTTCAATTTTAGGCTCAACACAAAAGTAAATTATCAAGATATGCAACTAAGAGGAAATTCCCTATATGTAAAGCTAACTACTAAGCAAGTAAAGACAAAGGGAGTGGAACGAGGTAACCGTAGTGGAGTACGCGGTGATAGGGGATTTATTTTACCACAGTTCCTTCCTTGTTAAGGGAAGTACGTCTGGGTTGGAGGGGTAGGCAGTACTAAGACCACCACACTATAATAGGCCTCACCCTGTTCTCCGATGGATCTCTCCACCAAAGGCCTTATCCACCTTTCACTATTTGGTGCCCTTCTAGGCGGGAATCAGTGCCTTTATAACACTAGCAGGCACGCATCCACAACTGAATTGGAGGCTCCCGTGATGACAACAAATTCCACAAGAATAAGTTAATCAATAACCAAAATAGAGAACTAGATATTTGCAATAAATACTAGATCAAGAATCCTCCAAGTGAATGGAGAGGAAGTGAAGATCTGTATGGATGTCGGTGTAGATCAAAGTTTCCTCCTTCGATTCCCCAAATCCCAGAGCCTTTGGGTGGTTGAAGATGGAGATCACGCTTGAATCGATATGAACAGGGCAGAGCTTTTTCGCAGGATCCAAGAGATCTGAAATGGGGATCTGAAGGTCTATTTATACCCCATCCAAAAAGATGCAATTGGATGAATCGGGGGCCGGATTATCCAGCCAGGGCAAAACATCTGGCCCGGAATCGGACAATCCGGACCAAATTTCGCCCCCTCTCTACATGACGCGCCTTGGTCGTCTTTGGAAAACTCCTGGGGGTGGATTATCCGGCCCCCTGGTGGGGCGGATTATCCGACCCGGGCAAAAGCTCTGGCCCGGGCCGGTTAATCCGAGGGAAACTCCGCCCCCTCTTCTGCGTGACGCACCTTGGGGGCATTGACGATCTCGTTGGGGCAGATAATCTGGCCCTTGGTAGGGCGGATAATCCCCCCCCCAAAGCACTGGTTTAGCCGATGTGGGTGTGAAAGAGTTCTGCACCACTAAACAAACAATTAAATAATCCTTGGCATTATTATCTAACACACAAAACACTAGAGATCATGAAATGTTCTTTCAGTTGGTATCTGATACATTGCAAATGTATCTATAATTTTTGATGTTCCATGCTTGGTTTTATCCACTTTCTTGTGTTTTGTTCCAACTTTGGAGTACTTTTCATATGATTTCTTGGACTAACCTATTAACAAGAGCCACAGTGCCAGCTGCCTGTTTTCTGTTGTTTTTGGTTCTAGGAAAGTCAGAAGATGAATATTCTCGGAATTGGACGGGACAAAAGCCAAAGTGCCTATTTTTCCGGAAGTGATCAAGTGCCATAATACGAGACGGAGAGGGACCAGGGGGCCACCACACCACCTGGTCGCGCGGCCTAGCCTGGCCCGCGCCAGGGGGTGGTGAGGCCAGCCCTGGCGCCCCCTCGGCCTCCCCTTCCGCCTATATATTGCCCTCGGGACGAAAACCCTAAGTACCCGATCAAAAATCCACGAAAGAGTCTATAGTCGCCGTCATCTCCATCCCTAGATCGGGAGGGATCTGAAGCTCTTCCCGGCACCCTGCCGGAGAGGGGAATTCACCCTGGAGGCCTTCTTCATCACCATGCAAGCCTCCGGTGTGATGCGTGAGTAGTTCATCCTTGGACTACGGATCCATGTAGTAGCTAGATGGCTGGTTCTCCTATTTTGTGCTTTCATGTCTAGATCTTGTGAGCTCCGTTCATGATCAAGATCATCTATTTCTAATTCTACATGTTGTGTTTGCGGGGATCCCATGGATATTGAGATTCTATTTCAGATTAATTATTGAATTCTATCATGTCTTTGTTATTTCAGATCTTGCATGCTTTCCGTTGTTAGTAGCTCTCTTGGCCAAGTAGATGCTAGCAACTCCAAGAGTTAGTATTTATGCTCGATAGTGGGTTCATGCCTCTGGTAATCTGGGGAAGTGACAGAAATTTCTAAGGTACTAGATGTGTTGTTGCTACTAGGGAGAAAACAACAATCCTTTGTTCATAGAACAATCGTATTGTTTACTTTACACAAAGTTCGTAAAGCAATAATCTGTTGCTTGCAACTTAATACTGGAGGAGGTTCGGATGATAACCTGAAGGTGGATTATTAGTCATAGATGCAGTTGGATGGCGGTCTATGTATTATGTTGTAATGCCCAATCAAGTCTCAAAGGAGTCAAGATGATTAGTATATGCATGTGTTGCTTTCTCGGTGTTGTCAATTGCCCCGCTGTAATTTGTTCACCCAGCGTGTTATCTATCTTAAGGAGAGCCACCTCTAGTGAACTATGGATCCCGGTCCTTTTCTTTACATACAATCTATAAACTGTTTACTGCTTTGTGTTTACTTTCTGCAAACTATTACTTCTTTCCATTCGATACGTTTAATCCTTTGTTTTCCACAAAACACGGTGAGATTGACAACCTCATCGCAAGTTAGGGACAAAGTTCTGTGGTTGTGTTGTGCAGGTCTCCACGTTGCTACTAGCACAGGTAGTGCGCCCTGCCAAAGCTCAGCTAGTAACACCTTTGGGGTGTTTCCTTGCTCCTACTAGTTCGATTAAATCTTGGTTTCATAACTGAGGGAAAACTTACTGCTGTGCTCATCATACCTCCCTCTTGGGGTTCCCAACGAGCTCTACGTCGAAAGTCGAGCGCATCAATCATTTTTCTGGTGCCGTTGCCGGGGAGTCAAGGACATCTTCACAAGGGGAGTCCCTCATAACCAATCTCTTTATTTTGTTGTTTTTGTTTTGCTTAGTTTCTTTTTGCTTTGTTTGCTTGTTTTGTTCTTCAAAAACACAAAAAATTAGTTTTACTTGTTTGCTTTCTTATTTGAAAACCCAAATAAATGACTACTCTTGAAAACACTAAGTTGTGTGACTTCACTAGCACCAACAACAATGATTTTATGAGCACACCTATTGCTCCACCTGTGGCTGAAAATACTTTCTTTGGATAAAACCTGCTTTGCTCAATCTTGTTATGAGAGAGCTTGGGAAAGAACTATCCACCTGCTAAGATTATATCTATGAGAAGTGAAATAATGAAGTTTAAACAATCTGATGATGAACATGTTTCTCAAGCTTGGGAAAGAATGAAATCTTTGGTAAAGAATTGTCCCACTCATGGACTGACTGCTTGGATGATCATCCAAACTTTTTATGCAGGATTGAACTATTCTTCAAGGAACCTATTGGATTCTGCTGCTGGAGGTACCTTTATGACCATCACTTTGGGTGCTGCAACAAAACTTTTGGATAATATGATGGTTAATTATTCTGAATGGCATACTGAGAGAGCTCCACAAGGTAAGAAGGTAAATTCTGTTGAAGAAACCTCCTCCTTGAGTGATAAGATTGATATTATTATGTTTATGCTTGTTAATGGGAAAGCCCATATTGATCCAAATAATGTTCCTTTAGCCTCTTTGGTTGCTCAAGAAGAGCAAGTTGATGTGAACTTCATAAGAAATAATAATTTTGGCAACAATGCTTATGGTAATAATGCTTATAGGAACAATTTTGGTAACAACAATTATAAGCCATATCCTCCCAACAATGGTAATGCTTATGGAAATTCTTACAACAATAATAAGAGTGCTTCCTCTAAACTTGAAGTTATGCTTAAAGATTTTATTAGTAAACAAACTGCTTTCAATAAAAGTATTGAGGAAAAACTCTCTAATGCTGAAAGAAATATAGCATCTTTGTCTGAAGCTCAATCCACTTTGAATAAAATGGTTGCTAAACCTGAAACTAATGATAATCCCTTTGCAGCTACTAATGCCATACAAGTAAGAATTGATGAAAATGTTAGACTATTAGCTGAATTACATGCTAAGTGGGAAAGAGAAGATGAAATTGCTAGAAACATTAGTGTTTCTACTATTACCACCACTAGTGTTGAGGCTACTAATAGTTCTACTACTTTAGATGATAAAGTTGATTTTGATCTTGATGGTTGCAACATCTCTGAAGTTATTAAGTTCCTACAAAATCTTGCTAAAAGTCCTAATGCTAGTGCTATCAACATGGCTTTTACAAAACACATTACTGATGCTCTCATAAAGATTAAAGAAGAAAAGATGAAACATAAAGCTTCTATTCCTATAAAGCAAGAAGATGGTTGGGAACCCATCGTTAATATGAAAGTGAATGACTTTGATTTCAAAGCTTTGTGTGATCTTGATAGTAGTGTTTCTATTATGCCTAGAAGCATTTATGATATGCTTGATTTGCCTCCTCTTGAAGACTGTTATTTGAATGTCCCACTTGATGCTAATGCTAAAAAGAAACTCATGGGGAGTCTTAGTGATGTTCTTACTATGGTTAATGATTCCTATGTCCTAGTTGATTTCTATGTTTTGGATGTTGAATACAATGCTTCTTGTCCTATTACTTTGGGAAGACCTTTTCTTAGAACTGTTGGTGCCATCATTGATATGAAAGAAGGCACCATTAAATATCAACTCCCACTCAAGAAAGGTATAGAACACTTCCCTAAAAAGAGATAAAAGATTTCTTTTGCTTCTCCTATGAAAACAAAATTTGGTCTTAATGCTTCTTCATTTGAGAACACTTGATTCTTTCTTTGCTTCTTATGCCTAACTTAAAGGCGTTAAAGAAAAGTACTTCTTGGGACATAACCCAAGAGTTTAGTTGAGTCCTGGAAGTTATTACCTCTGTAATAACCTCTCCTTATACTTTTTATTTGCTTTTTGTGCCAAGAGTAACCTCTAATGAGAGTGAAGTAATGATTGGGAAAGTTGCTGTCCCGAAACAGATTTCTGTGCTTCACCGTAAAAATTCCTGAGAGAGCTCTGTACGTCGTATTGAGCTGTAATTGTTTTTGCTTCTGACCCAGGTTGTTATCTAACTTTCGTTAGTTCAACACTTTTTTATTTGAGCAACAGAAGGTCTTCGAAAAAATTCGTCTTTACCTGTTGGTCTGTTTTGACAGATTTCTGCCATTTTTCTGCATTTGCTTCTTGTTAGTTCCTTCTTGAGTTCCTTTGGGGAATTGAGATTTTTGAGGAAAGTGCTACAGTAGCTAGTGTTCTAATGGAAGTTTATTTGGTGTTAGAACTGAACCTTGAGACCTATTTATCTTAAAGTGCACTAATGTTGCTAATGATATTGTGTGAAGTTTTGTATGGAGGAAAAATTTCAGGTGTATGGAAGGAATGAGTAATGAGATGAAGGATTGACTAAAGCTCAAGCTTGGGGATGCCACGCGTGTCACCCCAAGAAACATCCAAGAAGTACAAGCGTCAAAGCTTGGGGATGCCCAAGGCATCCCCTTCTTCATCAATAGAAATTCCAGGTTTCTTCCAAACGCTTCATTTTTATTGTTTCATGCACAGTTGTGTTTTTCATGGAGCGTCTTCTTTTTCGTTTTCGTTTTGGTTTTTAGTTTGCTTGGTTTGCTTAGTTTTCTGAATAAGTTGGTTGGACCCCCTCTTTCACACATTGGTTTGCAAATAGTTTGGTTTGGTTTTTTAAAAGAGTAGGAAAGTTCATGCTTATGTGGTAAAAGAGCTCGTTTTTGACTGTGGCCTATGCTTTGTCATGCCATGCTTGATATCATTTTGGCTTTATGCGTAGTATTATTTGCTGTAGCATGACTTGTTATAAATAATTGAGATTGCTTAATGTGCCTTGGATGAATCATGCGTTGTTTTAGCATATTAAAGCATAGTATAGCGGTATTCTCCTTTGATGTTTTATTTGGGTTGACTTGGCACATGCTCACACCATGTTATGACTATCTCAAGTCACCATAGCCTTTATGATCCTTTAGTTTTCAACTTGTAGTATCACTTTATGCTTTGATCAATGATGTTTTGTCGCTCTGCATGATTATGGCCATTATTGCTCTCTTAGTTTTTCGCTCCCAGTCTTTTGCTAGCCTCCACAACAAAGTATGAGTTCTACTCATGCATCCAAATCCCTAAACCAAGTTTTTCCAAAGATTCCACCATACCTACCTACTAGCTTATGCTATTCCAAGTATATTCATGCTTTTGTTTACCTTTCACTTGTTATGAGAAAACTAGTGATTAAAGCTCTCACGAACTTAATGGTACACTTTACTTTATTGCCTCTAATAAACTTGAACCATTGGGTCCTTCTTTGTTGC
The DNA here is from genome assembly GCA_910589775.1 of Avena eriantha. Classification (NCBI taxonomy): domain Eukaryota; kingdom Viridiplantae; phylum Streptophyta; class Magnoliopsida; order Poales; family Poaceae; genus Avena; species Avena eriantha. Next base: position 503,064,437 of record OU342740.1, on the reverse strand, counting down.
GTATATGCTTGCGCTTTATAAGTTGAAATTAGCAGAACCATGTTTCATGGGGAACGCTTTCAACATTGCACTTGTACTTTGTACCCCGTTGATATTATGTTCTTTTGCTTACGGATCCCGGCGGTGTGAAATAAAAGTGGAACTTGTAAGATCATGGAATTTGTATGTGTGTTAGAGAAACGCCTGGGCCGCTAGCCTAAGCCATGCCTAATCATGGTGGAAACTTGCAGCATCACCATAATGAGCACTCTATGAAGCATCCTCAATAAAAACCTATACAAATAGCAAATAAAAAGATCGTTGAGATGCTCATTGTCTGCTTGCCTTATCATTTTGATTATGGGAAAGCTCTTGTATCATGTGAAAGGGGTACCCCGTTGGCGGTTCTTAATGATACACATATACTTACAATGACAAGAGCTTACTCGTGACTAAAGTTGAGTAGCATGAGGATCGGTCTTCGTAAGTAAGGGGCATGAGATTTCGGTTTATAACTTGTCAATCATATCCTCTTAGTTGTGTCACTTTAACCTTAATCGCCTTCAAGATGCTTATGATAGGGGCAATGAGAGCTGAAAACTACAAGTACCATAATTTTTGGAAGCTCTTTATGAGACTTGAACCTACTTCCTTTTTACAAAAGGCCTTTCTTCCACCATTATATTGAGTCTCCACCTTCTAACTTTATGCACCTACTTTGAGAGCATAGTGCCCATTCTTAGTTCTATGTGCATTGTCCCAAGACTAGTTGATTGATGCATAACTTGTTATTGCTTGTTTTAAACTATTGTATCTAGTCACTCTTATGAACTTTGAAGGTGTCCTATGCATTTATATTTGCTACTCTATTGAGGGACAAGCTGAATACTTTTATGCTATGTTTTCTTTATGTGAAACAAACAAACGTCTTGCAAAGCATTGTTATTCATGAATCTTTTGTTTGTGCCTTTTCATGTTGCATCTTAGTTTCTTTGCTTATTGCTAGAACTTTGTCTTTCATGTTATGATTGAAGTACTATGATCCTAGCTTTGAATGTTTTGCAAATATTTTGATCAAGTCTTTGATGGTGCATGTCACCTTAAAAATTCTTTCTTTTTATCACTTACCTACTCGAGGACGAGCAGGACTTAAGCTTGGGGATGTTGATACATTGTAAATGTATCTATAATTTTTGATGTTCCATGCTTAGTTTTATCCACTTTCTTGTGTTTTGTTCCAACTTTGGAGTACTTTTATTATGATTTCTTGGACTAACCTATTAACAAGAGCCACAGTGCCAGCTGCATGTTTTCTGCTGTTTTTGGTTCTAGGAAAGTCAGAAAATGAATATTCTCGGAATTGGACGGGACAAAAGCTAAAGTGCCTATTTTTCCGGAAGGGATCAAGTGCCAGAATACGAGACGGAGAGGGGCCAGGGGCTGGCCACACCACCTGGCCACGCGGCCAGGCTTGGCCCGCGCCAGGGGGTGGTCTGGCCGACCCCAGCACCCCCTCGGCCTCTCCTTCCGCCTATAAGTTGCCTTTAGGACGAAAACCCTAAGTACCCGATCAAAAATCCACGAAAGTGTCTGTAGCCGCCGTCGTCTCTGTCCCTAGATCGAGGGGATCTGAAGCTCTTCCCGGCACCCTGCCGGAGAGGGGAATTCACCCTGGAGGCCTTCTTCATCACCATGCAAGCCTCCGGTGTGATGCGTGAGTAGTTCATCCTTGGTCTACGGGTCCATGTAATAGCTAGATGGCTGGTCTCTCCTCCTTTGTGCTTTCATGTTTAGATCTTGTGAGCTCCGTTCATGATCAAGATCATCTATTTGCAATTCATACATGTTGTGTTTGCGGAGATCCGATGGATATTGAGATGCTATTTCAGATTGATTATTGATTCTATCATGTCTTTGTTATTTGAGATCTTGCATGCTTTCCGTTGTTAGTAGCTATCTTGGCCAAGTAGATGCTAGCAACTCCAAGAGTTAGTATTTATGCTCGATAGTGGGTTCATACCTCTGGTAATCTAGGGAAGTGACAGAAATCTCTAAGGTACTAGATGTGTTGTTGCTACTAGGGAGAAAACAACGATCCTTTGTTCATAGAACAATTGTATTGTTTACTTTACACGCAGTTCGTAAAGCAATAATCTGTTGCTTGCAACTTAATACTGGAGGGGGTTCGGATGATAACCTGAAGGTGGATTATTAGTCATAGATGCAGTTGGATGGCGGTCTATGTATTATGTTGTAATGCCCAATCAAGTCTCAAAGGAGTCAAGATGATTAGTATATGCATGTATTGCTTTCTCGGTGTTTGTCAATTGCCCCGCTGTAATTTGTTCACCCAGCATGTTATCTATCTAAGGAGAGCCACCTCTACTGAACTATGGATCCCGGTCCTTTTACTTTACATACAATCTACAACTGTTTACTGCTTTGTGTTTACTTTCTGCAAACTTTTACTTCTTTCCATTCGATACGTTTAATCCTTTGTTTTCCGCAAAACACGGTGAGATTGACAACCTCATCGCAAGTTGGGGACAAAGTTCTGTGGTTGTGTTGTGCAGGTCTCCACGTTGCTACTAGCACCGGTAGTGCGCCCTGCCAAAGCTCAGCTAGTAACACCTTTGAGGTGTTTCCTTGCTCCTACTGGTTCGATTAAACCTTGGTTTCATAACTGAGGGAAACTTGCTGCTGTGCTCATCATACCTTCCTCTTGGGGTTCCCAACGAGCTCTACATCAACCACGCTCCAGCATTTTTCTGGCGCCATACACAGAGCCATCGCATATCCTCTTAGTTGTGTCACTTTAACCTTAATCACCTTCAAGATGCTTATGATAGGGGCAATGAGAGCTGAAAACTACAAGTACCATAATTTTTGGAAGCTCTTTATGGGACTTGAATCCCTACTTCCTTTTACAAAAGGCCTTTCTTCCACCATTATATTGAGTCTCCACCTTCTATCTTTATGCACCTACTTTGAGAGCATAGTGGCCATTCTTAATTCTATGTGCATTGTCCCAAGACTAGTTGATTGATGCATAACTTGTTATTGCTTGTTTTAAACTATTGTATCTAGTCACTCTTATGAACTTTGAAGGTGTCCTATGCATTTATATTTGCTACTCTATTGAGGGATAAGCTGAATACTATTATGCTATGTTTTCTTTATGTGAAACAAACAAACGTCTTGCAAGGCATAGTTATTCATGAATCTTTTGTTTTTGCCTTTCATGTTGCATCATAGTTTCTTTGCTTATTGCTAGAACTTTTTCTTTCATGTTATGATTGAAGTACTATGATCCCAGCTTTGAATGTTTTGCAAATACTTTGATCAAGTCTTTGATGGTGCATGTCACCTCAAAAATTATTCTTTCTTTTTATCACTTACCTACTCGAGGACGAGCAGGAGTTAAGCTTGGGGATGTTGATACAATGCAAATGTATCTATAATTTTTTAATGTTCCATGCTTAGTTTTATCCACTTTCTTGTGTTTTGTTCCAACTTTGGAGTTCTTTTCATATGATTTTTGGACTAACCTATTAACAAGAGCCACAGTGCCAGCTGTCTGTTTTCTGCTGTTTTTGGTTCCAGGAAAGTCAAAAAATGAATATTCTCGGAATTGGACGGGACAAAAGCCAAAGTGCATATTTTTCCGGAGAGGGACCAGGGGGCCACCACACCACCTGGCCGCGTGGCCCAGCCTGGCCTGCGCCAGGGGGTGGTGAGGCCAGCCCTGGCGCCCCTCGGCCTCCCCTTCCGCCTATATATTGCCCTCGGGACGAAAACCCTAAGTACCCGATCAAAAATCCACGAAAGAGTCTATAGCCGCCGTCATCTCCATCCCTAGATCGGGAGGGATCTGAAGCTCTTCCTGGCACCCTGCCGGATAGGGGAATTCACCCTGGAGGCCTTCTTCATCACCATGCAAGCCTCCGGTGTGATGCGTGAGTAGTTCATCCTTGGACTACAGATCCATGTAGTAGCTAGATGGCTGGTTCTCCTCCTTTGTGCTTTCATGTCTAGATCTTGCGAGCTCCGTTCATGATCAAGATCATCTATTTGTAATTCTACATGTTGTGTTTGATTATTGAATTCTATCATGTCTTTGTTATTTGAGATCTTGCATGCTTTCCGTTGTTAGTAGCTCTCTTAGCCAAGTAGATGCTAGCAACTCCAAGAGTTAGTATTTATGCTCGATAGTGGGTTCATGCCTCTGGTAATCTGGGGAAGTGACAGAAATCTCTAAGGTACTAGATGTGCTGTTGCTACTAGGGAGAAAACAACAATCCTTTGTTCATAGAACAATCATATTGTTTACTTTACACGTAGTTCGTAAAGCAATAATCTATTGCTTGCAACTTAATACTGGAGGGGGTTCGGATGATAACGTGAAGGTGGATTATTAGTCATAGATGCAGTTGGATGGCGGTCTATGTATTATGTTGCAATGCCCAATCAAGTCTCAAAGGAGTTAAAATGATTAGTATATGCATGTGTTGCTTTCTTGGTGTTTGTCAATTGCCCCACTGTAATTTGTTCACCCAGCGTGTTATCTATCTTAAGGAGAGCCACCTCTAGTGAACTATGGATCCCGGTCCTTTTCTTTACATACAATCTATAAACTGTTTACTGCTTTGTGTTTACTTTCTACAAACTATTACTTATTTCCATTCGATACGTTTAATCCTTTGTTTTCCACAAAACACGGTGAGATTGACAACGTCATCACAAGTTGGGGACAAAGTTCTGTGGTTGTGTTGTACAGGTCTCCACATTGCTATTAGCATCAGTAGTGCGCCCTGCCAAAGCTCAGCTAGTAACACCTTTGGGGTGTTTCCTTGCTCCTACTGGTTCGATTAAACCTTGGTTTCATAACTGAGGGAAAACTTACCGTTGTGCTCATCATACCTTTCTCTTTGGGTTCCCAACGAGCTCTACCTCGAAAGTCGAGCGCATCAGCATCCCACTAGTAACATTTACCAATGACGATATACCAATGTCATGCCAACTACACATCACTAATGTTGCTTTTGACATGTCACCAATAGGCGATTTTTCAAGAGTGTTAGTACTAAGGCAACACCATCAAACCTCAACCACGATGTGTTGTCACATTGTCGAATAAAGGCATACACCCATCTTGTACTTGCCATATCCAAGATCATTCGGTAACGAATATGTGTAAGCCTTGTACATTAGAATCATAAAAATGGCATCTTATAATGTCTATTGGGGTCTTTAAACCAATGCTCACACACACGGTTCTCACGTGATCAACACTAGTCGACCAATTTTTTTTGCCTGTATGAGCTTGTTGACGGGCAATGACGAGAGTGACAAGCATCACCAAAACCCACGCTAAGGGCCCTCAGGCAAATATGTGTCATCCCTACCATTAGCAGATGACGAAGTTGTGAGGAGAGGAATCCCCTTTAAAAAATATCTAGTTGTCCATCTACAACCATGATCGTGCAACAAGCCTAATATATAGATCTAGATGATATGAAGCCATGCTACCAGCCTTAGATCGGGCCACAACTGTACAACAAGTCACCACTGCTGCCATGGCTGGCGTGTTTGTAGGGGTTTAGCGCCTGAAAACAATAATTTTTTCCTACACGACCAACCCTAATGTCAGGATCTATCTAATTCAGTAACGGGAGGGGGTTTTCGAAACTTACCCTTGAAGATCGAAAAGCCTTGTGAACGTTCGGGAGAACATGGTTGATGTAGTTGTACCGACGCTGGCCTCAAGGTCGTTCTGAACTCGAATGGCTCCACCAGCTTCAGCTCCACCGGCCCCAATGACTCTGATGGCTCGAACGACTTGAGAACCGCTAGTGTAGTGCCTCGTGGGGAGTCACACACATACGATGTTTGACGATGACTCCCGGGCCCTGATCTAGAAGAGGTTGCGGAAGTAGAACTCCTGGATCCGGAATCCTTGCAGCGCGACGGCACTCCACGGTGGAGAACACTCTCGTTCGCACAACCCTTACCATAGGGCCGCTCACAAGAGAGAGAAAGAGAGAGAGGAGGGGACTTGGAGGGGAACGCCTCAAAGCTCAATTGGTGTATTTGAATCCCTCCATATGCCCTCCTTTATAGAGGGGAAGGGGAGGCACTCCCTCACTCAAAGTCCCAGGGTGGGACTAATCAAGGGAGGAGGTGGGGGCGTGCCGGCCAGCCCCACATGTGGCTGGCGGCCCCCTCTTTGGCCATTTTTCTCTTCGGAAATTGGCCCATTAGGTGGGCTGCCCTATTAAATCATATTTAAATTATTAAATAAATATAAATATATATAATTCAATAATTAGCATATATTTACATATTATTTAATCCCCGTTGCATCGGAACCCCTTCCGGACACCCGCCGGACTTTCCCGAAACCCTTCTGGTTTTCCTTTCTCTTTTCTTCGGTGATTCCTATGATACCAAAACGATCTCCGAGCATTGTCAAACCCTTAAGTGTGTTACCCTACGGTTTAGGAACACTCCAGACATGGTTGAAATCCCTCTCAAACCAATGATCATTAGCGGGACCTAGATGCCCATGATGACCCCTGTGTATTCCACAAAAATCTTCGTCGTTGAACCATTAAACATAGAATCCAATTCCCTTTGTTACTTTGATACTTTGCTTGTCTAAGATCTGATCAATGACATCGCCATGTCATGTTCAATCTTGTTACTGACAAGTATAACTTACTCGTTCCGAGATATGCCATCCCCGTGACCTGGTCACACGCTGTAGCTTTATGGATGTCATGTCTCCGAGTGAGCCCAGAGTATCTCTCCGTCACGTGGAAGAAGAAATATCGCTCTTGTCACCGCTGCACCTATCACTCCAACTGTGGATGCCCAGATCCACGGTGGTCGTCGTGTTGCCCTTGTAGCCATGCCACTACTCACATGTTCTAGGACCGCCTTCCTGGTTGTTGAGTTTCACCGAGGATGACATTGTCTCACGCACCACTACTGATTTTCGGGCTATGAACGCTAGCCGTGGTTCCACGTAGAGTCCGCAAATCAGTTTCCATAAAAATGAGGAGAAATATGATTCTAACATGCATGCTATAGCACGTGCACTGTTTTGGTTCGTTTCATTGAGTATATATGGGACAGAGATTTCCGAAATATACTGAAACTTGACAACACGAATCGTAAAGCACTAAACGAACGACACAAACATGAACTTGATATAGCATGCATGCTAGAATCGCCGCGTTCTAAAAATAAGTCAGTATGGTTGCTAACGAAAACCACCACTCTGTCCTTGTAGTGCACTGGGCGTAAAAAGAAAAGGTGGAAAGCACCATGAATCTTCATTGCTCATTGGAAGCATATATATTAGTTTCTTCTCGGTGGTGATTTGGAGCACACGGACACTACTGATCCCGCTTTAAAAAAAATCAAAAGTTTAAAATATTTTAAAAACAAATTAGGATGTAACCCGTGATTTATAGCATAAATGTGTAAAATCTCAATTCAAAATAATGTGTATTTTGACCTAGACAAAAATGAAAAATTATAGATATGTAGTATAGTGATTTCAAATCACAAAAAGTCATACTTTCTCATTTTTGTGTAGCTCAGAATACAAAACACCTCGAATTGAGATTTTGCACGTTTATGGGATACATCATTAGCAACTTTTAGGACTTTGTTTCACAATTTTTTGAAACTTATAAGTGATGTTTTTTTAATAAGGAGGGAGCAAGAGCTTGGGAGTCAAAATGAATTTCCGATCTTCTTCTTTCACTCTTTCTGCGGTACCCCGGCGTCAGCAGAGACTAGCATATTTTCCAAGTTGAACTATTGGAATATTTGGTTCATTCCGTAGGGAGGGTCCCTTTTCTTGTCACGTGACATCAACTGGACGTGTGTAGTCAGAGTCTTGGAGAAGACCTTCAAATCACAAAAAAATCACACTTTATCAAATCACAAAAAAGTCACACTTTATCAAATCACAAAAAAGTCACACTTTATCATTTTTGGTGTACCTCAAAATATAAAACACTTCGCGATTTTGCACGTTTTGTGGGATACATCATTAGCAAATTTTAGGATTCTCCTTTTCGAGATTTTTTAAAACTTAAAATTGTCTTTTTTAGTTTTTTTAATAAGAAGGAAGCACCGGAGCTCGGGAGCTAAAAAGATTTTCCAATCTTCTCCTTGCACTCTTTTTGCGGTACTCCAGCGTCAGCGTATTTTGCAAGTTGAACTATTGGAATATTTGGTTCATTCGGAAGGGAGGGTCCCTTTTCTTGTCACGTGACATCAAATGGACGTGTGTAATCAGAGTCTTGGAGAAGACCTTCAACAGGAATAGTAGTTCCCGTGTATTTTTAAAAATAACAGTTGAAATATCGCTGCCCTCTTGACGCACTGAAACTTTTAGTACCCCAAACTGAAAACTTTTTAAGCACTGCTGAGTCTGCTGTTACCATCGCAGGCAAATATTTAGCACCAAGTCAGCCAAGAGTGAAGACCTTGATCTGAAATATACACCATGGCTCGATGAATCGGCCTAAACTTGTTCTGTTCGCGATCACCCTAAAGTCACATGCGCTTGAGAATTATAGCAAATCCGATTGTTATTAAAACTCCAGCAAACATATCTCTCGTTCTGTACGAAAACCGTTGCGCCGAGTTACCGAGTGCGTGATGCCTCGTTCGTACCGACGAACCATGCATAATGCCGTTGCCGTGTCACTGCTGAATGCAATACTGTACCGTTCACGGCTAGTGCTAGCGACAATACCGTATGGTCTATAGCTAGGCATGTCGTCGAAACTCTGGAACTTCTAGATGGATGGAAGGAAGGACCCAAGAAGGTGAGCTCGAGCTAGGCGAAGACGTGGACTTTGAAAGTATCTTGCACGCAACACAAGGCACAGACTTTTCTCCCGGCTCCTTTGCGTCCGTGCGAGATGGGACCGTGACCCGTCTGATTGCTATCGTTGTGGAGGTCGGGTCGATCCAGCCACCATGTGGGACCTGTGATCTTCTCCTACTAGTCCACGGTCAAAGTCCGGCTTGACCTTTGACTAGCCCATCTCCTGTAATTGTAATCGGCAAGCTTGTGGTTTGTGGATGCTAGTTGTGCTGGAAACGGAGGTGCTTGTGGTTTAGTGGTTGCTGATGTTTCACCATAGCCTGCGTGGCCATGAAAGCAACGCACACACTCTAGCAACACATGTTGCATTACCGCTCGCCCTTCCATTGAAAAATAGACTTGCTCAAAAGGCTTATATTAGGAAAATAGAGGAGAGTAGTGGACTACAGTCAACCTCTCGATAAGGTTTCTAGTCGAAAACATATCAAACTCAGCAAGCAGAGGCTATAAGAGCATCTCCACTTGTTAAGCGTTTTCCAGGCCAAAATCTGATGCTATTTAGCGCCGGACGGAGTTAGTTTTCTCCAGTTTTCCACTCGCGTGCGGTTCCCAGACAAGACAAAAACGACGATATTTCGTCCGAGTTCAGTTCAAATTCGGCCTAGTTCGGTATAGTTTGGCCTAGTTCAAAATAGTTTGGCCTAATTTGGCATAGTTTGGCATAGTTCGATGAACTCAGCTCAAATTTGGTCTACTTTAGTCTAGTTCGCCCAAATTTATCTTAAATTCACCCTAGTTTGGCCTAGTTCGCCCAAATTCGGCCTACTTTAGCCTAGTTCGCCCTACTTTGGCCTAGTTTGGTCTAGTTCGCCCAAATTTGTCTCAAATTCGCCCTACTTTTGGCGTAGTTCGCCCAAATTTGTCTCAAATTCACCCTACTTTGGCCTAGTTCGCCCTACTTTGGTCTAATTCGCCCAAATTTGTCTCAAATTCGCCCTACTTTGGCCTAGTTTGCCAAATTCAACTAAAATTTGGCCTAGTTTGCCCAAACTCGGCCTAGTTTGGGCTAGTTCGCCCAAATTCGGTCCAAAAATCGGTCTAGTTTGGCATAGTTTGGTCCAGTTCACCAAAATTTGGCTCAAAATTCGGTGTAGTGGGGCCTGGTTCGCCCAAAATAACGGCGTCCGGCGCTCCCAGGCGTTCCCAGTATCCTGGGTTAGGGTTCGGTCTGGGAATGTCAGGCGTATTTTAGACTAAATCCGAACGAAACAGACGTTCTGGAAACACGACTGGACGAAAAATCGTTGTCTAGATAAAAAAACACTCTAGAAATGACGACCTGGAAATCGGAGTGGAGATACTCTAAGGTACACGATCAGTGTACAGCTGACCTCTCGTCATGGCATCACCCTGTTCATATCCTGCTAAGCGGACTTAGCGGAGATTCAGGTTTGAAAACTCAATTGGTGATCTTATCTGGAATAGTAGATGGCATCGTAAAAGACAAGGACATGCGTGTCGCCGTCAATGCTACCAAACCGTTCTCTATTTAACTTTGATGACTTCCACGCCAAATCACTTCATTCATCCTCCCTAGTCAAGATCCCAAGAAAATCACCTGCAAAAAAAAAAGATCCCAAGAAAATCACGTGCTCTACCGATGATCTCCATTTTACCTCGTGACATGCCAACCGGGATAAGCAACAATTTTCTCGGCTTGACACGCCTGGTGTAGTAAAAGTTACACCGAAGAATATTTCATGCCGGCGTTATCTGTGTAAACATGGTAAACTTAGTATCTCTCGGGCGGAAACCCTAGAGGCACCAACGCCTCCTCGCTCATCTACTTCGTTGCTGCTAGAGAACGCCGGCAGGCAAAACTGCTCGGTCAACGGTGGTGGCGGGGTTGACTCCTCGCCCAGTGGCTTCTCCTTACGGGGAGCACTTCGATTGTAGTAGTGGCACGCCAACCCAGACGACGTGGTGATGGCGACGAAGATTGGAAGCCATGGCGGCGTCCTCGGGAGCTGGTGGTAGTCCTCCCATGATGGATGGCGGTGTGGGTCGCGTTTGCCGACGGGATGCGACACTAGGTGAGGGGCATGATAATGTGGTGCTGCGACGGTGGTGTAATGACGCCCCCACTAGGTTAATGACGCACTGCGCTGTCGTTGCCCAAATCAAAGGTCAAAGGTTTTCACCTGGAGCCCTATCATGGAGAAGGTAGCCACAACAGCGCCCCAAAGAGGGTTACAACACCTGCATGCATTGCTGCTGATGATGCCGAAGCACTGAGCTTTCGCATGGACAAACCTTCGGTTGCTCCTCGTGTCCCGCCCGCGCCCACAGTCCCTGAGTTAGGCCTCCGACACACGATCTGGGAGCTGCCAAAGCCGAAGCACTGCCAACACCAAGGTCCCCCAACGTCCGCTCCTCGCCAACCACATGACCAAACAGAGAAACCACCGCCGATGCCATGTCGCTCGCCGTAGAGTCGCGTCGTGGGCAATTCACCTTCCGAGGCCGCCGCCCCGACATCCAAGACCTCGCCCCCGTTGAGTGGGCGACATGAGTACAACAAGACCACCAGATCAGACAAGAGAGGTCAAAGCCAGGCAACTAGCTCTTAGAACACGAGGTGTAACGAGCATGCCGTCTCCCTCAAGGCATACCCACAGTACCTGAAGCGGGAACCAGGCTGTCGCTAGATGGAGGACCGTGGCTCGAATCTAGCACCCCAGCCACACCTGCCTAGAGGGTGGGTTCCCGTGAGTGCCAGGAACTCCTGAAATCATTGGGATAGCGGGGTTTGCCTGACCCAGATCGGGCCTAGATGGGCCTAGATCCAGGCCGAGGCCTCCGCTATCACCGACCAACACCACGTGCCGCATCTGTGACCCGCACCAGCCAGACCTCGCCACAACCACCTCCGGCCGGTTGTGCCAGCATCATGCGGGAGGGGTATCACTAGAGGACTGAATTTTTTGTGGTGCTCTTCGAGTACCGAGCGGTGATTCTAGAAGCGAAACACATAAGGCCTAGTCTTTATTGGCTGTCTGGAACTGGCAATGGCCTGTTGTTCAAGGCATTGTTTTGTGAACTCGGCTTTTCTTCGGGGTGAAAAATCTAAAAATCTTGATTGGACGACGATAATGACAGTGCATTATTTTCTTCTTGGAGCGTTGCTTTTGGAGAACCTTTATTTTAGTAAGAGTGTTTTTTTTGGTGATGGTTAGAGTGCTGCTTGCGAGGGATTGAACACCATGACGGGCTCATTTTTCTCTTTTTTTTACTGTGTGCGTCCTCAGATATCTTCAGCCATCTTATTGGTACAGAGACCAGGTAAAATTGGTATATTTGTAATATAAATATATTCCCGTATAAAAAAATCTAGGGAAAAATTAGTATAGTACCGAAACCTGAAAATGATGATGAATTCTCGGTGGTGGTAGCAAATCCTGCTCTTGGCACCGGTGTAAATTTTTAGCAATGCTTTCTCACGGGTTGGGGCCCTACACAGAACCGTCTCTATCCTCATGTGCGCGAAAGCGCGAGTCGCAGCCAGTCCAGAAGCAATGCACCGCATGACTTCTACGCTATTTCTTCCTGTGATGGCAAACTCCAGGGCCACTTGCTTTCAATACCGACGCATTGTTTTTGTCAGTGTGCAGCCTGTCATCCATTTTTTTCCATATTTTTTCTTCCCCGCCAGGAAACATTGTTTCCCATGTTATCAAGTCGGGATTGTTTCCAAAACATTTGTGTAGAACACTCGTTGGGACATCCGAATAAATTATTGGGTTCACATGAGATGAGAGGTGATTCTCCAGAGTTGTAACGAAACCAAAAGGCATAAACATCAGCTCATTCACATCCGAATAATAATGATCGTAGAGTAGAATATGCCGAAAGCTCGCAGAGGTGTCATTGGGAGGATCATCATCTAGAAGGCATCATCAAATATCGACGCCAACGGTCCCTGCTGCCACACGATCCCGCCACAGCGGCGGAAGGAGACGGGCGGGCCACGGAATCGCCGGGCCGACGACCTCATCGCTGATGTCACCACCACCTCCACGGCACAACCCAACAGAAAAATCGGGTAGCGCAAAAGGCGAGAGCCTCTCCGTCCGTAAAATACTCCCCCCACTTCGTTCTGCTACCATAAAAAATAGTACTACTGCGTTGCCACTCAACGAGAATCGGCGTCACCCATATATCTGGCCCTCTGCCTCTCTTCCGGATTGTACTGTATTATTTTAGCCGTGGGAACCCATTCCGTCACGTGGATCCAGCGCAGGAAAGTTCAACGAACCGCGACCCCGAGCTCGAGGGGGCAAGCACAAGCACAGGCACGTCTCCCACTATATAACCCGCGACCCCGGCCCGGTCAGACCATTCCGCCACGGCTCCTTCGGTTCGGTTCACACACAGTGGTGATCGGTTTCAGCTAGTGACAGCACGGGAGTAGAGACAGAGCGAGCGAAGCAGAGGAACAACAGCATGTTGCTGAACCCGGCGACGGCAGAGGCGCTGGTGCTGGATAGCATCAGGCAGCACCTCATGGAGGAGACGGCGCCGGCCGAGGAGAGGAAGCCGAGGCCGGCGTACTGCCGGAGCGCGAGCTTCGGGAGCCTGGTGGCCGACCAGTGGAGCGAGTCGCTCCCGTTCAGCGCCGACGACGCCGACGACATGGTCGTCTACGGCGCGCTCCGCGACGCCTTCTCCTGCGGCTGGCTGCCCGACGGCTCCTTCGCCGCGGTCAAGCCCGAGCCGCTGCCTTCCTCCCCGGACCCGGACTCCTCCTCCTACGTCGACGACGGCTCGGCGTGCTTGGGCTTCTTCCTGGAGCCGAGCGAGCTTGATCGCTGCCCGGCGACGCCGAGCGAGGAGGAGGAGGAGGACGTGACGGAGGCGCCCAGGAAGGAGGAGGAGGCCGCTCTGGCGGCGGTGGCGAGGGGCAAGCACTACCGAGGGGTGAGGCAGCGGCCGTGGGGCAAGTTCGCGGCGGAGATCCGGGACCCGGCCAAGAACGGCGCGCGCGTGTGGCTCGGCACCTACGACACCGCCGAGGACGCCGCCGTCGCCTACGACCGCGCCGCCTACCGCATGCGCGGCTCCCGCGCGCTCCTCAACTTCCCGCTCCGCATCGGCTCCGAGATCGCCGCCGCCCACGCCGCCGCCGCAGCCGCCGGCGACAAGCGGCCGTCGCCCGAGCCCGCGACCTCCGACTCGTCCTCCTCATACTCCTCCGGGCCCTCCCCGAAGAGACGGAAGCGAGGCGAGGCCGCGGCCGCGTCCATGGCCATGGCCCTGGTGCCGCCGCCCTCCCAGCTGAGCCGGCCGGCCCAGGCGTGGTTCCCCGCCGCGCCGGTCGAGCAGGTGCGCGTGCAGCAGCTGGTCAGCTAGCTAGGCCCCGCTTCGCCAGCCACGAGACAAGACAATGCGGGATGGATTTAGCAGCAAGTGCATCACGGTCGTGACAGCGGCCTGCACCGTGCAAGATGATGATTGTAACGGAATGAGACGGCGAGCAAAGATGCAAGAAAGCTAAAGCAACCCAGCGACGGCTCCATTGGATATCTGGATGGATCGATAAGATCGGATCAACTTGGGTGCTGCAACTGGGCGTGGCCGATCGGACGGAGCCCAGATAGTTCCTCCTCTGCTCGGTGCAACTCGCCCAAGTGGGTCGAAGCGACACTGTAGTGTCGGGTTGTCGTGGTTCGTTTCTTAGTCGTATGGTTTTACTTGCGTCACTGTCAAAGTGTGGTGAGAGATTACACCCTTGTGATCGAGCGTAGTGGTAATGGAACTGTACAAATATCTCTAGGGACAGGTAGGAGAGATGGAGAAGAATCCCCTTTGTTATCTCATGGACCCAGGAGTTTGAATTCAGTTCAGGAAAGCAACAGATTAATGAATGGATCACTGCATTTCTTCCTGTTAACGCCCAAACACAAACCGAACAAACAATACCTAATGAAATGATGCCCGCCAAAACCCCAGCATTAAACAAACGCGAGGATTCTGAGGCCAAAATCAACCAATCAATCTCTCTTATTCGAGGGGGAAAAGTCACGGTGGGGCTCCAGGACCAGGATTGGAGCAAGTGGGCAAAGGCGAGGCGCGAAATGGTCGCCATCTGCTTTTGCAAATAATACGCTGGAAACCATCAACACTCAACAGGTAGTAAGAACAAGAAGCAAACCCTCGTCGATCTTTAACTAACCACGATAGTAAGAAAAATCTGAACCTCGTGCTTATCCAAGACGTAATTATAATTATAGTAGTATTAAACAGCGACGATAACGGCACACTGCAGTCCTTTCCAGCAAAATATCCAGTAGTGTGCTGATGACAAACGCTAAAAATATAGTAGTAGTAAGATTCTGCCGTGCTGATGGCGCAACACCGGCGTCAGCACGCCGTATTGTTGCTTCCTGTGCTGATTGAACTACAAATTAATATAAGATCCAGTGGAGAATGTTGCTTAACAGCTGGATTTGGGGAGGGGGCTACACACTTGATAGTTCGGTCGATACCGATGAATATGTGTGGGTGGAAAGGGTACTGCATATTTTCCTGCTTGCTAACCAATCTGCGTAGAGCCCGATTGCTGAATCCAGCTCAGGCAGGAAAGTATTCGTACCATTATCGTGCACTTATGAGTATCTTGTCACTTAGATTAGATAAGGGGTGCTGTGCTGTGCTGTGCAGCCAGCTCAAAAGAAGATAACAGGACAAACGGGTGATGAATATTTCATCATTTCTCCTAAGATTGTTGTGATGTGCTGTGCTGTGCTGTGCCGTGGTGGAGTCGCTAAATCAGTTCCGCTTTGCCGTTGCACACTTGATACGGGAAGTGGGGACTCCATGTTCATGGTATCTGCTTACTGCTCGGTTGAGACTGATAGAATCATAGAATACAAATATGCGCTAGATCATATGCTAGATCATAGAATACGAATATGTCGAGCTTGTCGAGCGTAGCTGCCATCGTCCTTTTCCTGTGAGGTGGCGAGGGGGTGGTGTTCACCAGCGAGGCCGGGGGCCATCACCGGCAACACCACCTCCAGCGCGCTACTCTAGCGAGCGCGGCCACCAAGTCAGCATGGAGGCGTAGAGGCCCGGATGCAGTCCGCCCGCAGCAGAGCCGCGCGGGACACGCGCTTGAGCGGTCGTTTTTCTTAAATAATACACTTTTTTATTAATTTGAGAAGTGTTGCACGATTTCAGCATTTTACACATCTAGTGCTTTGTCGGTCAGGGCGTCGCCGAGTGGAGCCGGTCGGCCTAGGCCATGCCGAGTGAGCTATCGGCTGACGTGCAACTTGCAATCGGTCAGGCCGTGGCCGATTGGATCATTCGGTCAGGGCGTAGCCGACTGGGGTTGGCCCAATCGGTCAGGCCGAAGCCGACTGCACCTTTCGGTTAGGCCCAGCCGAGTGGACAAGTCGGCTTACCCCTAACCAAATCCTGCATGATCAATGCAAGCCCTAAATCGTAGCATCTTCGCTAAATGCGACGTCTAAATTAGTTTTCGGTTCCCGCCGTTTATCTCCCGCCAGCCGATTCCAGCCACTATCTCCCGCCACAATTTCTCGCCGTTTTTTCCGCCTATTCTTCCCATTGCCTCTATAAATTCGGGCACCGAGATGTTCTCTCTTCACCCAGTTCAGCTGTTCCTCCTCTTTCTCTCGCATTTCTTCTCCTCTCCATCATGAGTGTGCCTTGTTCGGACCCAGAGTATAGGCCTAGGAAGATGAAAGATGCTAGGTTACCACAAGGGGTGACACACGAGCGCTGTTGGTGCGGCCATCTCGCCAAGGTCAAGGAGTCGATCGCTTTCTCTACCTGCATGGGCATGAAGTTTTTCATGTGTCCCAACTACGACGCAAGCCCGCCCCGACAAGCAAGTTCGTCGTATGAGAGCCCTCCGATATGTTCCTAGAGCATGGTTAATATGAACCATTCATGTTATCATGTGTTCTTTTATTTATTCCATTGATTTGCTTGCAGTCTCCTCCTCCACTTTGCAAGTGGTACCATTGGATTGACACCGAGTAACTAGCCTGGACCGTGCAGGAGATTGCAGATAGGATCCGACGTGCAAGGGAGAGCTTTCTTGATGAGGAATGTGCTGAAAGGATAGCCGCGAACAAGAAGAAGGCTCGGGAGAGAGAAATGAAAGAATTCAGAGCGGAACAAGCTCGAAACCACGAGCTGAACATGAAGAGAAGGGAGGAAGAGGAGCGGCAGGAACAGGTGCGCAAGGATGCCCGTGAGGCGGAAAGGAAGAGATTAAGAGAAAGGGCTGCCGAGGCGCGGGCTGCAGAGGAACGTGGGGACAAGATCGGGAAGTACCCGCGCTGGACTCAGGGTAGGTAGATCTATGTATTAGTACCGATGTATCTTCACTTTAGTTGTACTGTCCTGATGTATCTTAATTTAAGTTGTAGTGTCTTGATGTATCTTCATTTCAGTTGTTGTGTCATGATGTATCTTCATTTCAGTTATAGTGTTGTGATGTATCTTAAGCGCGACATTAGTTTGTACTTGTCGGTTAATTTCAGAGACAATGTATCTTAGTTCTTCCCGCCAAAGTGTTTCCCGCCAGAATGCTTCCCGTCAAAATGTTTCCCGTCAAAATGTTTCCCGCCATTTTGTGTTTGTTTACCCTATAAAACCCCCTCCTCACGAAGTTGTGTAAGCAAAGCCATCATGTTTTTAGCCAGTATGTTTCCCAGTTTTCCCTACGACCGTTGTTTCGAGACACATATGTCCGTCGACCTTTTTCATTTGGCCAGGAACTTTAGGATAGACAATGATCCAGCCCCATTGGAGGAACTCATTACTAGTGATTGTCTCCTCACTGAGCTGGGTGAGCGGTTACATAGAGAAGGGTGGCCGAAGAGGACACCAAAGGAGATACGACAAGAGCTTCTTCGGATCAATGTTAGGTGGGGCAAGCAAAGATTCTTCAATGAAGAGGCAAGGCAGAGGGAAGCCAAGAACCCTTGGGTCTAGATAGAAGAGAGTGAAGACTCCGACGATCTATTCATGTCGCCGGTCGGTGGTACCAGGGATAGAGCAGAGCATGACAAGGCGCAGGCCTGGAAGAAGGCTCATGACAATAAGAGCAATGACAAGCTAGAAGAGAGTGAAGATAAAGATGATATATTCACACCGCCTGCCGTTGGGACTAAGTGGAGAGCTGAGCGGGACAAAAGGCTGGCCAAGAAGAAGGCATTGTCGAAGGGTAAGGGCGAGGCATCATCGAAGGATAAGAGCGAGGCATCGTCGAAGGGTAAGAGAAAGGCATCATCTATAGAGGCATCGTCGAAGGGTAAGGGCAAGGTGCAGGCCAAGAAGAACTAGAACAATTCTCCCTTGTAGCTTGTGTATGTATCTTAATTATTGCGTTTGTATCCTAATTATCTGTTGTAGTCGTTTGTTAGCGATCTCGACCGAGAAATGAATAACATTGCGAAATGTCTCACACATAGATAGGTGCATGTCTCACATATAGATATGTTCATGTCTCACACATAGATAGACATATGTCTCATAAATAGATAGATAGATAGATAGATAGAGAACTAGTACATATCTGGCTAAGAGAGGTATCGGCATCGTCGTCTGCCTTGATGCTCACGTGGTTGCTCTTGTTGCTCTGGTGGCGTCCAGCCGTACCTAATGGGCGCCCGAACATTTCGAGGAGGAATCACTGAGCCGTGCTCGTCGTATTGAGTTTCCTGTGTGGGATCTCGGGTAGGAGTCTGAAAAATGTTCATCCAACTGCTCTGTGTCAAGAAGTCCTGAGTGTTGTGCTACACCTTATGATCACTCGTCCACACGGATTCGGAAAAAGATGCCTGATAGTCAGGCATAGACCCATGCACTCCAAAGGCTCCTGCATATGAATACCGAAGTATATAAGAAATTTATATGAAGCTAACCTCGATATTGTGTAAGACGCGTACCATGTGGTTGTGGCTGTGGACGAAAGGCATAGTTTGGCGCGGGAGACTGGTCAAAAGGCCCCTGCTGCTGCTGCAAAGGCTGCCACGACGAACATCCACCCTAAAAAGGTGGCTGCTGGTGCCACCAGTCGAAAGAACTCTGTTGCTGCCACGACGAACCTCCAGCCTGGTCTGGAGGGGGAGGCCTCGGCATTGCCTGTGGTGTAAATCGTGGACATGGAGACTGTCATACGGCGAGGGTGGACGTGAGTGTTTCTGGTGCGTCGAGTGACACGGAGGCCGCTATGGTCCCGGCTGGTGAGCAACGTCCAAAGAGTGGGTGCGTGTGATAACCCCGTGGATATGTCGGAGCTTCTCCTCTAGGCGACTCATCCAGGTCTGCTACTCCCGACGTGGTATAAGTAGAGGTCCGGACAAAAGGGACCGTCTGTAATCAACACTCTCTGTCTCAAGATCGACTAGCAACTGTGCCTGCAATTTTAACCACAAGAGTGAAAAATGGAATAGAAACTATGTAACAAGTAGCTGCATTAGATGAAGACAATGTGTTACCGTGTGCTGTCTGCTGCCCATAGTATACTGACTCGGATAACTATCCCAAGTAGCCGTGCTCGGCAGCGCCTTGATGGCTCGTGTTGATGTAGAGCTCGTTGGGAACCCCAAGATGAAGGTATGATGAGCACAACAGCAAGTTTCCCTCAGTTATGAAACCAAGGTTTAATCGAACCAGTAGGAGCAAGGAAACACCCCAAAGGTGTTGCTAGCTGAGCCTTGGCAGGGCGCACTACCGGTGCTAGTAGCAACGTGGAGATCTGCACAACAGAACCACAGAACTCTGGCCCCAACTTGCGATGAGGTTGTCAATCTCACCGTGTTTTGCTGAAAACAAAGGATTAAATGTATCGAATGGAAGGAAGTAATAGTTTGCAGAAAGTAAACACAAAGCAGTAAACAATTTATAGATTGTATGTAAAAGAAAAGGATCGGGATCCATATTTCACTAGAGGTGGCTCTCCTTAAGATAGATAACATGCTGGGTGAACAAATTAAAGTGGGGCAATTGACAAACATCAAGAAAGCAATACATGCATATGCTAATCATCTTGACTCCTTTGGAACTTGATTGGGCATTACAACATTATACATAGACCGCCATCCAACTGCATCTATGACTAATAATCCATCTTCAGGTTATCATCCGAACCCCCTCCAGTATTAAGTTGCAAGCAACCGATTATTGCTTTACGAATTGCGTGTAATGTAAACAATACGATTGTTCTATGAACAAAGGATTGTTGTTTTCTCCCTAGTAGCAACAACACATCTAGTACCTTAGAAATTTATGTCACTTCCCCAGATTACCAGAGGCATGAACCCACTATCGAGCATAAATACTAACTCATAGAGTTGCTAGCATCTACTTGGCCAAGATAGCTACTAACAACGGAAAGCATGCAAGATCACAAATAACAAAGGCATGATAGAATCAATAATCAATCTGAAATAGCATCTCAATATCCATCGGATCCCCGCAAACACAACATGCAGAATTACAAATAGATGATCTTGATCATGAACGGAGCTCACAAGATCTAAACATGAAAGCACAAAGGAGGAGAACCAGCCATCTAGATACTACATGGATTTGTATTCCAAGGATGAACTACTCACGCATCACACTGGAGGCTTGCATGGTGATGAGGAAGGCCTCCGGGGTGAATTCCCCTCTCCGACAGGGTGCCGGGAAGACCTTCAGATCCCTCCCGATCTAGGGATGGAGATGACGGCGGCTACAGACTCTTTCATGGATTTTTGATCGGGTACTTAGGGTTTTCGTCCCGAGGGCATCTTATAGGCGGAAGGAGAGGCCGAGGGGTGTTGGGGTCGGCCAGACCACCCCCTGGCGCGGGCTAGGCCTGGCCGCACAACCAGGTGGTGTGGCCGGCCCCCAGCCCTTCTCCGTCTCGTATTCTGGCATCTGATGACTTCCAGAAAAATAGGCACTTTGGCTTTTGTCCCTTCCAATTCCGAGAATATTCATTTTCTGACTTTCCTGGTACCAAAAACAGCAGAAAACAGGCAGCTAGCACTGTGGCTCTTGCTAATAGGTTAGTCCAAGAAATCATATGAAAAGTACAACAAAGTGTGGACAAAACACAAGAAAGTGGATAAAACCAAGCATGGAACATCAAAAATTATAGATACATTTGCAATGTATCACGCCTCTCGGTCACTCTGCTGCGCGATGCATAGACGTGTGGCGCTCATGTAGCTTCGTAGATAGTGGTTGAACTCTTCCATGTCAAACTGGGCATCCGAGTCCCAGACTCGTGTTGTTGCACTGTCCCACTCCTCAACGTATGTCCCAACTCTACAGAGCCAGCATGTGACGGTCTTGTTACTTCCCTTCCTTGACAACCTACAATTGGAGAGTGATTGTGATAAGTCAATAAACCAGATAAGATGGAAGAAATGTGCTAAAATAAACTTACGTGTGGACGACCGAAGGTATGGCACTCTCTGTAGGACGAGGATCGGCCAACTGGCGAAGGCCGAACTGCCTCATTACTCTCTGCAGGCTCATCTCCTCTACCTGCATGTCGAAGATGATCTTCGATTTTGTAAGCCAATACGCCGCATCTCTGGTACATAGAGTAGAAATTAGTATGACTTCCCCATCCTTGCATAATCTAGCACTGATGGTTGCATCCGTGTAGGGCTCCCACATCACCGAGCTCGCGAGCAGCATGTCAAACTGCTCGGAGAAAGCGGGGTAGCAACCCCTCACCTGAGCATGAGAAAAGCGTCTCTGCCAAAGAACTATGTCATTTCCAGTCATATAGTACGTGAACTAATTAAAACTTTGCACATACCTTGCGACGTGTCCAAACTATACCGAAAGTCGGTAAGTCAATGCGATCTACGTCGTACAGTCCTGTCGGAGGGTCACCCAATGCATACTATGGGTATTTCCGTCTCAACAACTACGTCTGGTCGTCCAATAGGAAACCGCTGCCAGGACCAAAGCTGCAACAGTAATGGGCATCCAAGCAAGCCTGACCTAGGACCTTTACACTGGCAACCGCTGCACATACCTCGGTACATAGCTGACAAGACCGCAGAACCCCAACTCCTTTGTGTAATCATGTCGGCGCTTGTTGCATTAGAAATCTCCAATGCAATAGGGATATAGCGAGCGGTGATAGTGGTGACATGGTTCTCGGTGAACATCACCTTCCTGAGAAACCAAAGTAAGAATGCCTCCAAGAACCGAGTGATCTGTGGCTCAGTCAACTGGCTATCTTGATAGCCTAACCTTTGGATTTGCATTAATGCAAAGATAGTTTAGTACCAAAAAACATAGAATGGCACGATGCATAAAGACAAGTGGACTAACAAGTTAGCGAACACACCTAAAATCCTAGTAACCAGTCGAACTTGGGCCCGTGATCATCGTGCTCAAATGTACCAGATAAGGCACTAATACCCTCGAAATGTTGGGCCATATTGCCTTGCCAACTGGCTGGTGCATCTAGCGGCCCAATGGGCTGGCCTGCCAAAGGAAGTCCCAACAGGTATGACACATCCTGGAGAGTAGGAGCCATTTCTCCCCAACGAAAGTGAGAAGTATGTGTCTCGGACCTCCAGTGGTCAAACAAGCAACTGAGCAATGACTGGTCATATAACAGACGTGTAGAGTCTCCAGTATCCTCAACCAGATGAGCGAAAGGTAAAAGCCCGGCCCACTTCAACCTGCATATCCAAATAGCGTGACAAATGACTTAGTGCATCCAATCATAATTATTGTAATGCATGATTACAATAAAATCGTACCTAGAAATCCAAGCCGGGTGTATCCTCTAGTTTACATTGGGAGTGCGAGTGACCAAGGGC
The DNA here is from genome assembly GCA_910589775.1 of Avena eriantha. Taxonomy (NCBI): domain Eukaryota; kingdom Viridiplantae; phylum Streptophyta; class Magnoliopsida; order Poales; family Poaceae; genus Avena; species Avena eriantha. The sequence continues at coordinate 503,041,727 of OU342740.1, read as the reverse complement.
TCGAGGGAGTTAGGCTCATCCTCCAAAATTCTAGCACGATGTTTCTTTTCAATATCTGCACTAAGCAAACTGTATCTTCTCGCCATTTCTGCACATATTACAAATTAAAACATAGTTCATCACATATTAAAACATATGCATAGTTCATCACATATTGTTGGGGATATACTTTCTGGGTATCCTCACAGTTCCTCACTGACCAGGGTGGCCCACTTCAGGTTAGAGCTTTGCTTCACGGGTGGCCCAGTCAGGGAGAGAAGACGGAGTCCAATCCGGCTACGGGAAGTCCCAGAAGACTTACTGACTTAGGCCCATAATGTTACTTGTAGTTCAAGATGTACTCTGTAACCAACTCTTAGTCGTAGCCGGATTGATCTCTCCTGTAAACCCTAGGCCGGATATCTATATAAGCCATCCTAGGGAGAGCCTTTAGGGCACACCCAATACTTTAGACCCTCAACTCGCACAGGCGATACCATTGTAACCCATATTCCGGCTCTGCCGTATTACTGGATTGGTAGCAGGAGTAGGATACGTCCAAAGCCGGCGGATTCGAACCTGGGTAAACTTGTGTGCTCACCGTCCCGGAATACCATACGTCTCACCCCCCCCTCTCTTCCGCATGCCTCGAGGACCCCTCATGGCATACTTGTCCTCAATCCGACGACAGTTGGCGCCTACCGTGGGGCAAGTGAGCTTCAGAGCTGCGTTCCGAGCGGAATCTGCAAGAATCGGAATCGGCGAGACCATCGCCGTCGGTCGCATCCTCTACGCCAGCGACGTCCCTCTCATAGTTCTCGACGAGACTTGGATTCCGGCTAGGGAAACCGTGACTGCCTATACAATCATGTCTTTTGGCGAGATCGATGTTTACATCGGTTTCGCTGAACCTGCCCAACCCACCCCAGCGGTGATGATAGAGGCAGAAGAATCTTCTGGGTCCCCTTTGTCCGCGGAGGCGGCAGAGCTCCGGATCTCAGAAAACCCTAATCCCACCCAGCCCGCACCAGTTGCGGAGATAGTGGAGAAATCCGAGCCTGAAGAAGACCTCACGGTCCAAGTCGAATCTAGAGTGGATCTTCCTAGAGAAGCCGGATCCCAGATCGACCCACCCGTGGAAGTCGAAATCCAGGAGGAGCATATCAACGACACTGATTCCGGCTCTGACGATGCCGGGACAGACATGCCTTTCCTTAGGTACACACTAAGACGTATGATACTGCAAGGCGCTAGCGCAGATGCAATCCTCGAGACCATTAAAATTTCGATATGGCTGATCGTGAAAGCCGCAGGTACCTCAGGAAGCACGCATCACACTTCGTCGGATATGTTGGATCCGGATCCGGCTCTGCCGATGCTGGAGAAAACACTGACTCGTTGCTGGAGGCAATTGGAACAAACGCCGACGTTCCCGCATCCTCGGATGAATCTATGACGTCGGCAGATTTCCGAAAGTTCTCCGCGGAATATGAAGAGGAGTACAACTCCAAAGCTGCAGAAGAAGGAGAAGCCATGGATGAAGGATCCGGGGAACACTCTCCCAAAGCACAGGATGACATGGACGTCGGAGATAATCCCGAGGTCTAGATGTCCGAAAGTACCGATCAGAGCTTGACTTCTGGAAACGGACCCAAAGCCGTCTTTGCTACCAGCGCTGCCAAGAAGGCAAAGAAGAAGAACAAGACCCCGGCAAAAGACCCTCTGACAGAGGAGGTGATTGCCGAGGAATACAAGGAAGACTCGTATGGAGCACTTATCCCAGACGAGCCGAAAAAAGAAGCATCGGTGGATGGACACGTGATCACTGAAGGTGCGCGTAAACTCATCGATGTCGCTTTAACCACACCTATCCCTACAGCTGCAGAACTTACTGCAGATGAGCTGGACGAAAGGGCCTAGGCCCTAGAAGCGCGTCGTCAACAACTCCTTGATGAAGCCAAAAACATCGAGGTGGAGAAGAAGCGCATGTCAAACAAGGAGTACATGTCCCGTCTACATCAGAAGACACAGAAGCGTCACATAGAGGACAACCAATTCCCACGTGTCCGTGCCGTCTTTTTCGGAGATGAGATGGGGAAGCCATGGAAGGATAGCAACGGAGATTGGGTATACCCAACACCAGTGCAAAATACCATGGCAGCTCGTGAAATTCTATCAGCTAATCTAGGGCCAGAGGAGGTACGCTTGGGTATCAAGCTACTCAACAAGGGACTGGAGCAGCAGAAGGTCGCCCTGTCCGGAAGTCAAAAACTGGTCTCGGATTCTGACCAATGTCGCACAGATCTGGCATGGGCTGACGTAAGATCCCATTACGTTCGGGCGCAGTACCATCACCCCGAACGCAGGGAAGACAATTATTTAAGAACCGGATCGTCGGGACAACATCGCAGAGCTACACATAACTGGAGCAATGTCGCTCCAGCAGCCGAGAAAGACGCGATCGCTGCTCTAAATCCGAGGAATCCTCCCCGACGAGAATTCAACGATCGAAAGGGAGAAGATAAGGAGAAACATCGGGAGGAGGATCGTCAGAGAATGCCACCTCCTAGACATGAGAGTCGTCCGACTGAGCCTCACCATGGTGGGAACGACGGACGAAGGAACGACAGAAACCACGCTGGAACAAACCGGCAGGGGGCTTGTCATAGTCAAGAACCTCCCCAGAACCAGAATAATGACGCTCCGAACGGAGGCCGGCGATCAGCCGGAAACTATCCAGCTGCACCACCCTCTCCACCACATAGTTATCACGACGGCCCCCAAGGAGGTCAAGGAGGACGACATGGTGGAGGAGGTGGTGGCAGAAGCCAAAGTCCGGCTCCAAGGCACCGTAGCCACAGCCGACATTCGGGACGATCTCTATCCCCGAACGACGCAAGGCACAGGATCAACTCCAACATAGAGGCTCGGCGCTATGAAAACGATGACGTGTACGTGGGCCCAAAGTGCTTCGGACCACGCATCAGAGCTACAAAATTTCCGGAAGGATTTGCTATCTCAAGACATATCGAAGCCTACGACGGCATTGCTCGGCCAGACACTTGGTTACAGGATTTCTTCCAAGCTTGCTGCATCGCTAAAGGCGGAAACAGCCTAGTCGCAACCCGATATCTCCCACTTATGTTGCGGAAGACGGCACGATCATGGCTCAATGAACTTCCGGCAAACACCATCCACAACTGGTATGACTTGCAAAGTGCGTTCTTTCGGAATTTCGAAGGCACATATCGGAGGCCCTGTACGGTTGGAGACCTACAACGTTGCACCTAGAAAGCCGGAGAAACTTGCCGGGATTATCTCGGACGATGGATCGACACAAAAAACTCCTGCGAAGGAGTAAACGATCAAACTGCGATTGAAGCTTTCATCGCAGGTCTCCCAATTGGTTTTCTGCGCCATCGCTTGAAGTGTGACAAGGTTACTGATCTGGGACAGATGATAGAAACAGCGAGCAAGTATGTAGATGCTGACGATGATGCAGAGGGATTACTCAATGTCATGGTTGTGCCTCAGTCGGCAAAACAACCAAAGCAACAAGCTCAGAAGCGCAAAAATACCTCGGAAGAAAAACCCAACACGGAGACAGGAGTGGTCACTACTGTTTCCGGGTTTGGAGGACGAGGAGGACGTGGCGGAGGCCGCGGGCGTGGCCGTGGGACGTCAAGGGTCCAAGGCAGAGGAGAGCAACAACCAGGAAAAACCTACACTTGGGCCGACATTGCCAATAACCCATGTGTGCATCACTTAGACGCCAATGGGGGCTCATCCCACACCAACGCTGAATGTCGTTTTAATGATGACATCAAGAGAGATGATACCACGGGCTACAAAGCCAAGCAGAAGAAGGGAAAGAAAAATCCCGAAAAAGACAAGGAGACCAAGGAAGATTCCGACATGGAGGAAGCAGATGCTTCAAATCCCAAGTCAGAAGGGAAGAAGACTTTTCCCACCAAGAAGGACACTTACGTCACCTTCCTCGGATCTCAACCAGCAGAGGTCAAGAAAGCAGTTCTCCACGAGCTCAATGCAACAGTTCCGGCTGTTCCTTAGTATCTGGACTGGTCGGAAGTGGCAATCACGTTTGATCGCGCTGATCATCCGCCTAAACTACAGAGGCGAGGAAAATACGCCTTAATCGTCAATCTACTTATTGACGGTTACGGTTTCTCCAAGACCCTCATGGACGGTGGTAGCAGCATCAATATTCTCTATGTCGAAACGCTACACCAAATGAAGATCTCGGAAACACAACTGAACCATAGCTTTGTGATCTTTCACGGAGTTGTCCCAGGAAGACAAGATAATTCCCTGGGAGAGATCACTTTGGATGTTACTTTTGGAACTCCAAAGAATTATCGGACGGAGGCACTTTCCTTCGAAGTGGTCCCGTTCAAGAGCGCATACCACGCTATATTCGGACGTCCGGCTTACGGGGCTTTTATGGCTCGTCCATGTTACATTTACAATATGATGAAAATTCCAGGTCCCAACGGCGTGATCACCATCAGGGGAGACCCGAGGAAGGCGCGAGAGTGCGAAGATGGAAATGCCGCCTTTGCCGAAGCCGTGCTGCACACCAAGGAGTACCAGGAGATCAAGAAGAGCATAGATCCGTCTGAGATGCCCGCAACGAAGAAGGAGGTCACAAAGCCAAATCCGGAGTTCAAGGCATCAGAAGAGATGAAGACGACGCCGTTGAAGGATGATGACCCCTCCAAGGTGACCCAGATAGGCGTAGGCCTAAGTAGCGCATAGGAAAGCGCGCTCATCAAGTTCCTCCAAGCAAATCAAGATATCTTCGCATGGCAGCCATCTGACATGACCGGAGTACCTAGGGAACTTTCCGAGCACTCTCTAAATGTAAACCCGAACGCTAAACCCGTCAAACAGTCCTTACGACGGTTGGGCAATGAAAAGTGTAAGGCAATAGCTAAGGAACTAGCGCGGCTCGAGTTAGCCGGATTCATAGAAGAGGTCATCCATACCGATTGGTCGGCCAACCCTGTAATGGTCCCTAAAAAGGACACCACTGATTTAAGGATGTGTGTTGATTATACTGCCTTGAACAAGGCTTGTCCAAAAGATCCGTTCGCTCTGCCTAGAATTGATCAAGTTATCGATTATACGGCAGGCTCGGAACTCCTCTGTTTTCTCGACGCATATTCCGGTTATCACCAAATCCGGATGAAGGAATCTGACAAAGTCAAAACTTCATTCATAACCCCCTTCGGAACCTTCTGTTTTGTTACGATGCCCTTTGGGCTGAAGAACGCAGGAGCTACGTACCAGCGCACGATGCAGCATTGCCTCCATGATCAACTCAGACGCAATGTACATGCATACGTGGATGATATCGCGGTCATGTCCAAAAAGAAGGAAACGTTGATTTCCGACCTGGAGGAGACGTTCACCAATCTACGAAAATACGGCATCATGCTTAACCCGAAGAAATGCTTCTTTGGAATACCAGCCGGAAAATTGTTAGGTTGCATCGTGTCTCAAAGAGGCATAGAGGTGAACCGCGACAAGATCAAGGCTATTCTCAATATTTCCAGGCCAACTCGCCTGAAGGACGTACAAAGATTAACTGGTTGCATTGCTGCGGTCAGTTGATTTGTAAGCCGGCTTGGTGAAAGAGCCGCACCATTATACAAACTCCTGAAGAAGACCAAGGATTTTGTCTGGACTAACGAAGCTGAAGCTGCACTACAAGACCTGAAGAAAGTACTCTCATCTGCTCCTATCCTTGCAGCGCCGGAACCTCAGGAACCGCTGTTGCTCTACATTGCTGCGACAAATAAGGTTGTCAGTATCGTTATGGTAGTGGAGAGACCAGAAGAAAATCAGGAACACCTGGTGCAGCGTCCGACGTACTTTATCAGCGAGGTCCTGACAGAATCAAAACAACGGTATCCGCACTATCAAAAGTTGGCTTACGGTGTTTTTCTAGCATCTCGTAAGTTACGACACTATTTTCAGGAGCATCCAATTACCGTGGTGAGAAAACCTCCCATGAGAGATATAATCAACAATAGCGATGCCACAGGACGCGTTGCCAAATGGGGCATAGAGCTTGCAGCTTTCGATATTGAGTCAAACCCCAGACAACAATCAAATCCCAGATCCTTGCTGACTTTGTCGTTGATTGGACAGAGACCAAGGAGAACATGGTCCTTCCTGAGTCGGAATATTGGACCCTCTTTTTCGATGGGTCTAAGGCTCGAGGGGGCTGGCGTGGTGCTCAAATCACCCCAAGGAGATAAACTTTTATACGTGTTGCAGATCCACTTCACAGGGACAAACAACATTGCCGATTATGAAGCACTGCTGCATGGAATCCGGATTGCTAAGGATATTGGCATCCGTCGTTTGATGTGTTACGGAGATTCAGATCTTGTTGCTCAGCGAGTCTCGGATATTTGTAATGCAAATAAGCACATGGTAGCATATAAAGCTGTCGTGGATGATCTATCTAAATCGTTCGTGGGGTTTGAAGTTCAACACATCCCTCGAGCAGAAAATGAGGAAGCAGATGCACTATCTCGAATAGGCGCTGCGCGGAAAGAGGTCCCGGATGGCGCATTTTTAGAGCACCTCAAAGTTCCCTCGATAAAGGGAGTAGATGAGGAATATTCGACCAAATCCGACTCACCTTTGATAGCAGTTCTGGCTATAATCCCCAGCTGGACTCAACCCTACCTCGATTATTTGGTAGATGGCAAATTACCCGAAGACGAGGTACTGAGCCGACAGATTATCCGACGAGCAAAAGCCTATACTATTGTTAAAGGTGAGCTCCATAAACGGAGTGTTTCTATGGTTTTTCAGCGCTGTGTATCTCCGGAAGGAGCGGAAATCTTAAGGGAAATCCATGAAGGCGAGTGTGGTCACCACGCTGCAGCCAAATCTTTAGTGGCAAAAGCTTTTCGACATGGATTTTTCTGGCTTACAGCTCAGGCAGATGCCGAACGATTAGTCAAGACATGCAAAGGCTGCCAAAAGTACGCCAAGCAAGCTCATGTTCCGGCTGATCAGCTGCGAACAATACCTATAACATGGCCCTTTGTGGTCTGGGGGCTTGATATGGTAGGACCTTTTAAATGAGCCCCAAGTGGATTCACTCACCTCTTAGTGATGGTGGACAAATTCACAAAGTGGATCGAGGCTAAACCTGTCACTAGTTGTGATGGAGCAACAGCCAAAAGATTTGTCGAGGATGTTATAATCCGGTATGGTTATCCGCATAGTATTATTACGGACAATGGGAGTAACTTTTCCATGGGAGAATTGGCTGAATTCTGCGATGAGCAAAATATCTGGCTTGACATTGCGTCAGTCGCACATCCACAGGCTAACGGACAAGTCGAAAGAGCAAATGGTTTCATTCTACAAGGCTTGAAACCAAGACTCGAAGCACCACTACAACGTGCTGGGGGGGTTTGGGCAGAGGAATTACCCTCTGTAATTTGGAGTTTACGAACAACTCCGAACAGGTCAACAGGATACACACATTTCTTCTTGGTCTATGGCGCAGAAGCAGTTCTTCCTAGCGATTTAATTCATACTTCTCCTAGAGTGGCTGCATATATCGAAGAGGATGCCGAGATTTCTCGATAAAATGATCTCGATTTAGTCGAAGAAGTTCGCGTCGTTGCTGAAATGAGATCTACAGCCTATCAGCAGAAGTTACGCAAGTATCATAGCCAGAGAGTCTGAACTAGATCTTTCAATAAAGGTAATTTGGTTCTCCGGCTTGTGCAACAAAGAAAGCACAAACTTTCCCCAGTATGAGAAGGGCCCTTTTTAGTTAGTCGAGTATTGCACAATGGGTCGTACTACTTAACTAACATGAGGCTAGTCAAAGAAAGACCTGCTACTAAGAAGAGAAAGAGAGCTAGAGGCAGTACAAATCCGGATGAGTTAGACAGACCGTGAAATATTGCTCAGCTACGTCCCTTTTATTCTTAGTTTATCTTTCTTTGTAATCATGCATATGTACATGTTCTGTGAGATATAAATGTTTTGGTTACCTCAAAGTTTTTCTGAGAAGTTTTTACCATCTTATTTTCTAATGATCATGTCATAGTCGAAAATCTCAGAATGCTTGAAAGTACTTTATGCTCATGTTCGTTCTGGTTTAGATTTCTGATTCTAAAACTGTTACCTTCGGGTATAACTCTAAAAATTCTAGTCTTTACTTGGGTTTTTTGTCTGATTGCTGGATGCAGGTATTTTTCCGAGTAGTGAATTGTTGGTACTAGAAGCCGGCTTTGTTTCCGAGTTTAAACTGGTTTAGCAATTGAGCTCCGTTGCTCGGCAAAGTTTCCGGCTGAAGGTTTAGCCAGCTCACGAAAGGGACGAGGCGGAAAGCCAGATAAACGATAAGTAGAGACGGAAAATTTCAAGTGCTTATGTGAACATTTCAGGCACGCAAAAATTTCAAAAGCCAAAAGTGCTGAATAGATAAAAAGCTTAGCACTAGCAAAAGTCAAATAGTACTTAATATTTGCAAAACGCATCATGTCTTTCCAGAATAATACATAGTTTTTTGGTCTATGATGCAGGAGGAGACGAAGTAGCTGCTAGCTCGCTGGTTACTCCGCCTTGATATCGTTCCAAGATGTCCGGATCCGAGGTGGTCCGTTCATCGTCAGAAACTTCTTCGGTTTCTTCTGGAGGAGGCGGCGGAGTATCTACGCGGGTGAAGAAGGGGATCTCGTAGCTGGTCAGATCAGCTACGTGGCACCCATATCCGGCACAGGAATGCATGATGGCTTGAAGGTCTTGCTCCTGGCCGTCTTCGTCTACCTTGTAGTACCCTCTGGTCACTTGCCATATCTCCACATTTCCATGGTGGCTCATGACCATGGTGAGAGCGTTCTGCGTAGCAGTCCGCGCGTAGGACACGTTCCAGTCCTGAACAAGCTGCGGCATCTCCTTGGCCTTGTCCCGCACCTGAAAATCCGACATGCTTGGCATGTCCGGAATCCTAAGAGACTCGCCAATGTCTTCAATAGACTGGCGGAAGTCATGTAGAAGATCACCGACTTGAGTAAGCCGGTGGGCGCGGGGCTCGGAGGAGGAAGAGTCCGTCAAGTTCAGAGGACCTATACACAAAACAAGTCAAGAAAAATCCAACATTGATGAAAGTCGAAGAAATTCATAAGTCGGACAGATGGAACGTACCAAGAATGACGTCGTCAATCTTGGCCTTCTCCTCCCGAAGACTCTGGAGTTCAGCCCGGAGCGCCTCGGAGATATCCTTCTCTCTGCCAAGCTCATTCTTGAGGTCCGAGATAATTTTATCTTGAGCAGCGATCTTGCGATCACGCTCTTCGATGGCCATGGAGGAGGATTCTAGGACTTGAGCTATGCTCCTTTCATGATCCGCCTTGAGCTTATCCAGCTCTTGGCGGAGTCCCTTGTTCTCCACCACCAGGGTCTTGAGGTTCTCGACCTCTTCAATCATAGCGATGGATTGTTTCACCAACGCTGTAAGTCAAAAAGAACAACAGTTCAGAAAAATTCGACATTGAAAAAGCAAAAGATAAGGTTTGAATCTCGAAATGATTTACCTTCGGCTTCATCCTTGGCTACCTTGAGCTCAGCATTTTTAAGCCGGAGAGCTTTGGTCTCTCTCCGCTTATCGCAGACATTGGATAATAATTCCTGGTTATAGGAACATACTTTCTGTAAGTCAGAATACTCAAAGTCAGAAAGCTACTTAAGACTCGGGCTAATTTTTTTGCTAAATATCAGCACGAGCCTTGGGGGCTATACTAGTTCATTCTTTGGCATCCTAATGAAGCATAAACTCGGATTCGGTATCCTACTTCATGCTTGGGGGCTAGAGGATATGATATAACATAATGTAAAAACAAGAGTTGGAATTCCGACTTACATATTGCTCGCGGGTGAGTTTGTCTAAACCCGCATTCACTTCAGCTGCCACCTTCTCGGCGAGGGTAAGAGGGATTACTGGGGCTGTTGGAAGCTCGCCAGTCCTGATCCTCTCGTCGTGAAGGCGGACTTGAGCGAGAAGGTCAGAGAACTTGACGTCCTCTGCTTCTTGCGCTTCCTCCTCGGGGGATAGATGGCTTTTGTCCAGGACTTGCCTGGCCAGCCACTGGATTTCCTCTACAGATTTCCGGGATAGGCCAAACTTGGCAAGTCCCGGATTGCTGAGGAGGTTTTCGGCGAAGACTTCAGCCGAGGGATCATTACCTGAAGAGGGTTCACCCTTATCTTGAGCTGACGCACCCACGATTAAGTCAGTCTGCGACCCAAGGATCGCAGGCTCTGTTGGAGGAGCCGGATCTTCTGCGACCGTTGGAGAAGGAATGATCGCCGGAGTTGCAGAAGGTTGAGGGGCAGGAGTTGGAGGAGCCACAGCAGGAGAAGCTATGGTGAGCTTCGTCTGTCGCAGGGGCTTCGCAGGAATCCCTTTCCCCTTACCCTTGATGAGAGGCTTTGCTCTGAGAATGTAGTAAAGTCGGAAACATTACATCTCAGAAAGAAATTCGAGAAAGGTACAAAGGCAGAAATTGTGAATGAAAGTTACCTCTTCACAACAGGCACTTCCTTTGTGCCAACAGCCACTGTCGGAGCTTTGCGCTTCTTGAGCGCAAGGTCCGGCAATGGGACCACTTCAGTCTCCTAAGAAAACTCAGGAGGATATCCTTCGAGTGGAGCAAGCTCCGACTCGGGGAGGTCAGCAAGCTGAAAACAAGAAAACATATCAGCATTGCAATATATAACTTAGAGATTGAAACGCATAAAAGGTATATTGATGGAAGCTTACCGGCACCACGGGGTTTTCTGCTGTGTACATATCCAGAGAAATCTCCGGAATCCTCCTCTCGATCCGCTCCTTGATCAGCCACTTGATCTGGCTGATGTAGCCTTGAGTGGTGTAGGATTTGGGGCTGATGCGGAGGGAGTCTTTTTTGGAAGACGTGATGGAGTGCATCAGTCTATCCCCGTGGTACTGAAGTGGCTGGATCCGACGTGAGACCCAACACTGGACCAAGTCGGATCCCTTCAGACCCATGTGCTTGATCAGATATTCGATCTGCCTCTTAGTGAGGATCAGATCATCGGTGAGAGCCGGAGCAGCCTCGTCCCAGGAAGGCTGGGCCGTGGCAGCTCCGTCGACAAAAGCCGGCAAAGTAGTAGCTTTGCCGGGAGCCAGAATATCCCTATTATAGAAGAAAGTGGCTGGCCATTGTTTGACCGAGTCACTGGCAGAAATTTTGGGATATGAACGGTCTCGTCTAACAGAAAAACTAATGGTGCCGGTGATGTAAGGAACACCGGCGGTGATGGAATTTCTCCGAACATGAAAATAGTACCGGAAGAGAAGAAAACTCGGCCTAATGCCGAGAAAGCCCTCGCAAAGCGCATCATATGCGCTCATTTCTAGAAGATAATTGGGAGGAAGATTGTGGAGTTGAACTCCATAGTGATCTATCACCTCGGAGAAGAACTCCGAGGGAGGAAAAGACAGACCTCGATCCAGATGGGTGCCGAAGTGGACACGCTCGCCCTCGCGCGGGTTGGGGACGGTTTCACTAGAGCCGCTCCGCCAGTCGCCGGCGGCGAGAAGCCCCTCCTTCTCCACGTTCTTGAGGCCGTCCTCGTCAAGGGCGCAGGGGATCCAGATTCCCCGGAAGCTCTCCTTCTCCGCAGTTGCTTCCGCCGATGCCGCCACCGCTGCCGCCGCCAAACCAGAGGAAGAAGATGATGAAGCCATTTTTCTCCGTTGAGAAAGTGACCTAAAAGCGGCAGCGCTGGGAGTTTTCTGTGGGGGGAAGGACGAGAGAGCTCTGAGCGCGCGGGAGGATTGGGAGGAAAGCAAACGGCAAAGACTGGTGGAAAGGAGAAGTAGAAATCCAAACCACTTATATCCACCTAACTACGCCAAGATTCGTGCAAATGCTACAGTGTAACCGTCACGCGTCGTGGAAAGAACTGGAAAGGACCCACGCGATGATTGCGTCTCCTCGATCTCAACGCTCGCATTGAAACGGCGCCTCGGCTCCGCGAACCGCGGACCCACCAATGGTCGTGGTGACGGCACGCCTATCAGATGACATGACTTGACCATGCTTGTGTCAGGTGGCGTGGAAACCAAGTTCTGGCTTAGTTTAAAATCGACCTGGAAAATCCGAGTAACTAATTGATAGGTCCGACTTATTTTTAAGACCCGGATCGTATTTTTTGTAATGTTTCAGGAACCCTTCAAGATTCTGCAAGCCGAAGATCAAGCTAGACGATGATAAAACCCAACTTTGGATCTTGGAGGCCTCCCGGGGCTGCTGTTGAGGATATACTTTCCGGGTATCCTCACAGTTCCTCACTGACCAGGATGGCCCACTTTGGGTTAGAGCTTTGCTTCACGGGCGGCCTAGTCAGGGAGAGAAGACGGAGTCCAATCCGGCTACGGGAAGGCCCAGAAGACTTACCGACTTAGGCCCATAATGTTACTTGTAGTTCAAGATGTACTCTGTAACCAACTCTTAGTCGTAGCCGGATTGATCTCTCTTGTAAACCCTAGGCCGGATATCTATACCCTAAGCCGTCCTAGGGAGAGCTTTTAGGGCAAACCCAATACTTTAGACCCTCAACTCGCACAGGCGATACCATTGTAACCCATATTCCGGCTCTGCCGTATTACTGGATTGCTAGCAGGAGTAGGATCCGTTCAAAGCCGGCGGATTCGAACCTGGGTAAACTTGTGTGCTCACCGTCCCGGAATACCGTACGTCTCACCCCCCTCTCTTCCGCACGCCTCGATGACCCCCTCATGGCGTACTTGTCCTCAATCCGACGACACATATCACAAATGGAAACATAGTTCATCACATATTACAAATTAAAACATAGTTCATCACATATTACAAATTAAAACATAGTTCATCACATATTATAAATTAAAACATAGTTCGTCACATATTACAAATGGAACATAGTTCATCGAAGCCTAAGTTCGCTTGCGTCCTCTACCTCTTCGAGCCTAAGTTTGCCGTCTTGACCAATGGCGGTAAGGATCTGACCCTTATAATTGCCAGTGAGAAACGTGTCGTCTACACATATAACTGGTCAGCAATAAGTGAAAGCTTGGATGCACACAGAGAAAGAGAAGAACACTCGATGAAGCACCTTTACAGATGGATCCTCTGGTATCACATAGTGTTGGATGTCGACATAGGTGCATGGGTTCCTAACCTGCAGTGTAAGGAGTTGCCTGACTACAGAGTCATACGTCTCCCTGAACGAACCAAACCTGTCCTCAAGAGCCCTTTGCTTTTCCCGCCAAGCCTTGCCGTACGAAATGTTGTAATTAGACCCGACCCTTACTTTATTTATTATAGCCTTCACTTCCACTGCTTTTCTCTCCACTATCTCCTTGTAAAACAACCAAGCCAAAAGCATGGGCGAGAGGTTACGATGATCTTTAGGGATAGATGAAATCTGACACGTGTGCATCACCATGTCGCTCACCAACCAATTTGTGTCATATTTAGGAAGATATCGATGCACCCTAGCTGGACAATTTATATCCATGCATTCCATTGTCAAGTATCTCTTATTTGACACGGTTGTACCGAGAACCCTCCGTGTAGACAATGCCCAAGCAGTGATTACATCTTGCAAAAGTTTCTTGTCTGGATATCTAGTGCCCTGCGCAAATTTAATTCTTGTGATATTCCCACGCAGAAACATGACAGTCGTTAACGGTCATGACATCGGAGATGTCTTGATTCCAGGATGCAGGAATCGGCATGTCCTCTCCGTCGCCTTCTTTATCGGAACTATCTGAATCATCAGAATCACCACTTTCACCATCCATGTAATCCTCATCCTCCATCAAGTCATGCATGTGCTACCTTCCTCGTCCACATCTACCTCTCCACTATCATATCCTCCAGCTACATCCTGACTGCTCTGCCCTGGTTCGTAACCACCACCTCCTCCTCCTATCTGACTGCTCTTCTCTGATTCATAACCACCACCTCTAGTATCACTACAAGAAATGTGTTGACTAGTGATCTTTTCTTAAGGACCATGGATTTTTTGCTCATGGATCTATGACCATTTCAAATCAAATGGTCGTAGGCCATTTGGGATGGTCCAAACCCTAAAAAACTTCAAATAGTTACGACCATTTTAGCCAAAAAGGTCATAGTTCTCTTACATCAAAAGGTCATAGTCTGGCTGATTCAATTTAATACTCTACTTTTGGTAGACTACGACCAATTAAAATGGTCATGGCTACTAATTCATGCTGCGATAATATGACTGGGCATCCACTTAGGCAGTTTCTCCTAGTGTCATTTCTATGTGTCAATTTTTGCTTACGTGTCATTTTTTCGTAAGTACAGTAAAGTAAAATAAAAAATAAAAACTTTCATTTGGTGGCTGGTTCACAAAACACCTATTTTTATCACTCAGAATAGAAAAGATTTTTGTTTATGCAATGAAAATGAAAACTTTCTCCGACAACATTGTTAATCATTTCAAAATGAAACTTTCTTAGTTTTGTATTTTTTGAGCGGATGATAAGATAAATAGACCTATCCAACACTCGATCAATGCACACTGTTGGCAAGCCAATCAAAACACAGAAAAAAGATACCCACAGATCACCCACCCAAGTAGATCTCAGCCGCCCACAACTGCTCGATCCAACGCTCCGGAATTCACCCGAAAGTTTAGAGGATGCGCGTTGCCAAAAACTGGCCTCGGTGCTAAACTTTTGATTTTGGGCCGCGGGAGACCAATATTCAGCCCAAAAATCTAGTCTAGGTCAGGCCGCATCCAACCCCACCTACCCATCGCGCAGATCCCTCCCTCCTGTCCTCACACCCACACGCAAGCGCCGCCTCCGCCTCGATACCATATCCATTTCCCCGGCGCCGCATCGCCGGCCACCCTAGACCACCGGCGCCGCGGAAGGCTACCGCTCTAGCCCCACCATCGAGCGGGTTCTCCTGTCCTCGCCAACCCGTCCCTTCTCTAGCTGATCACGCACCTCCGGGGCCTAATCCATCAGCGGCCGTCTGGGAGGTGGATGTCGGCCTGCTCCTCCTGCTGCACTTCCGCTGGGTCAAGGAGGCCCGCTCCCCTGCCGGCCAGTGCTGCCGCCGGAGACGCAGCCAAGGCCACGCGTGGCATCCCCCTCCCGTCTGCAACGAGGAGAAGCATGACCTGCTACTGATCTACTCCGATGGCATCCACAACGGACCGCTGCTGCTGCCGGCCGACCCCCTGCCTCCACACCGGTGAGCACCACAACAACACGGCTTCTATTCGCCACACGCCAGTCTTATATCCAATTCTGAACACATCTACCCAAATCTGTAGATACTCAAAGAAACACGATGTTATTTATTTAAATATAGATGAAGTTTGCTCGTGCCTTAATTTTCAGTGCATATGGAGAGTTGTAATGTAAGAGTTCTCGTAATTTAGTCTAATTTGACCTGCAGCTGTTGTGCGATTAACTGAATGTGGGAGGTCTATCTATTTCTATATTAGAAGCAGTCACTCATCTCTGGCCTTTCAGTTTTTGATACTTATTTACAGCAAAATTACATATTACCGGACATATGAGATTGTCTGTACAATATTTAACTTGACATTGATGTAAATGGACTGCCTTTTGTTTTTTCCCTTTCTAATTATCGTAAAAAATTCTTGTACAAAGTCAATTTGAGCTATCATGGTTGTGTGGCTGACTTGGAAGATACTAAGTGTTATGCTGTCATATCTTAGTAATAAATCACATAAATTATCTGGGTGTTATATTATAAGACTAGCATTGTCATTTGTCCTGCTATACATGCTAGATCTTAAATCTCTATTATATAATGCATACTCCACCAACATCAATAATACATTTTCATATTATTTATGATTCTTAAGAAATGGATTTGTAGCCTCGAAATGATAATCAGGTTACTTTTTTTGGTGTGAGAGGACCGAGTGGAAGTGTAGATGGTGAGCTTCAAGGGCCTTAGCTGCTAGGAACTGCAGTGGGCATTCATGCAAAATAATCGTTCTTTGCATATCATAATATCAGCATAATTGTTTGTGCACCCTATTGTGAGATCTCTTTAACTGTTCATTTCATCCTTTTCATACCATGATCAGGATCGGCATGTGCTAGAGATGAGAGGACGTGGACAAGTACCACTAATAGCATCAACAGAATGGAGGTAGCCACCACGCTGTAGTGCATCCTTTTTTTCCATATCTCCCAAGTCTTATAATCTTTTTGTTAGCACCTGTATTTTTAGCAATAAATAAGAACATCTTATTAGCTTACCTACCAGTACATTTTCCTTATATGGTTTAGGATTTGTCGATGCTCTACTTTAGATTTAACTGTACAACTTATTGTCCTTAGAGTTGTAATACCTTGGACATTTCCAATGTCGCATGTTGCCCTCTAGTAGTAGTGCCTAAGCTCTGAATGTAGTCTATAAATCAGTTGAATCATTTTACATGCACCTTGTTCTTTGCCCTTTAGTGTAACAAGCACCCCGGTCAGACCGCCACGTTCTTGGTGCAATCACACGAGAACAAGCATGAATATGTTGACAGGTAGAAGAGCATCGTTTAACCACTACAATTAGGCCTCAGATTAATTCTTTCATTGGAGAATTTAATGAACTCATTCCTCGCAAGATGATATCCATCTTTAACAACAAAGTGTTTGAACTGCTAATCAGTGGACTCCCAGATATTGACTGTGAGTTAGAAAAATGAATTCGCTGTTGTCATGATCTGTTTAGATATTGCATGTAATTTACTAATATTGTATTTTTGATTTTAGTGGATGACCTAAAGTCAAATTATTCTGGCTACAACATAGCTTCTCCAGTTATTCAATGGTTCTTGGAAATTGTCCAAGGTTTCATCAAGGAGGACAAAGCTTGGTTCCTTCAGTTTGCTACTGGCACATCAAAGGTATTTGCTGAAAGCACCTACTACTTAATCTTTAAGCTACTGTCTTTAATTTGAAAACTGTACTGCGGATGGCATGATTCTATACCTCTATTTTAGTCAATACCTCCATTACCCACTAACACTGTGCTGAAATTCTTGCAATTAGTAAAAGACACTAGTATAGTTATTCTATTATTCTTGGTAGCTTAATGGACCTTTACTATAACACTTGTTAATTCCAACAAAGTACGTTACAGAAGTGACTTTCCTGTAGTTTAATGGATATGTACGGAGTGGGTGTTCTATCCCCTTCCTGTCTTCCGTTCCCTGTTTATTTTGTTCTTGAAGAATGTGCAAACATAACTTGCACACAGTTGCATTAAGAAGACATGTGGTCATAGTTACTAGTGGCCAAAGTTCTTGCTATGCAAGACATGGCCTACTGCTACAGGTTGCCTACTATGCAACTTTTATTAGGTTTTTCTTTTTTGTTAGCTTCATGATTGGGCTAGTGTGATGAACTGTTGCATCTCGAGCACGAGCTTTTCTCAGCCTAATGCTTCCTCATTAATTTATTAACTTTTATTTGCATACCATTCAACTTCCACTGTATTTCACTTATAGTTTATGTAAATCAGGATCTAATGTTGTTGAGGCTGGTGTGACAGAAGATCAGAAGAAGCATGTAGATGTGCACCACTGTTTAAGTTGATATATCCACCATGTTTTCGTGCTTGTGTATCTGTTCTTGACTGTAATGTGACTTTTTTTATTGTTAGTGCATGGACCGTTAGTGCTCAAACGTGTAACTATAAATTATATTGTTAGTCCTTTTTCTTAGAAAGGCATGTAGTTGTGTTAACTTTATCATTTGAAATATTTGCGGGCGTATATGGTTGTAGATTCCCCTTAGAAAGGCATTTGGCACCTGAATGTAAATGGATCTGAAAAGGGTCATGGCCCATATAATATTGGACCGAAACAATGTATAATTTCAAAAAGAACTGACTAAGTGACTGAAAACAAAAAAGAAATAGACTATAAGAGGGGCAAAGCCCTATAATGAAATTGACTATCAGAAGACCGAAGCCCAAATAAGAAATGGACCATAAAACGTCCAAGGCTAAAATATGCACAATGAAAGGCCAAGGTGGCCAGAA
Organism: Avena eriantha; assembly: GCA_910589775.1. Lineage (NCBI taxonomy): Eukaryota > Viridiplantae > Streptophyta > Magnoliopsida > Poales > Poaceae > Avena > Avena eriantha. The sequence goes on along the minus strand of OU342740.1, from coordinate 503,023,614 downwards.
TTATTGGGCTGAGCCCATTTAGAAGGTTGACCCATTTAGAAGGTTGAATTGGACCGGGTTGAACCTTACCTACGACCAATTTATTTGGTCATAGAAATCTGCCACGTAGGATTGGCTGACGTGGATAAGCCAGATTTCTTGTGACCAGTATTTTGGTCATAGCTGCTATGACTATCTATTTTGGTCATAATCGTTTATGACCAATTCAAAAAAATGGTCGTTAGCTATTTATAGTGACGCTCGCTATGTGACCTAGTGCTTTTGGTCATAGAAATGTCATAGATAGATTACTATGACCTTTCAGTGACCAATATTTGGGATCACCAGTTAGCACATTTCTTGTAGTGTATTGGACATAGAGTACGTCCCGCCACTAGATTCAACACTATGATCAGGACCGTGTCCACCTTCCGATGCTTGCGGATTGATCTCCTTCAAGACAGGAAGCACTAGTGCAACAGGGTGTATGTGTCTGTCCTGGCAACCTTTTAACCACTTAAACCAATCGCTGTTATGATCTACATCCTTCAAAATCCAGAAATTTTCTTGGTCGACTTTGTCCACAATGCTTGGACACTGATGGTGTATGTTTCGAGAGGATATCCTAAACAGTCCTTTAACCATTCCTTCAACTGACTAACACTCCTGGTTTGAGGGGCAGTCAAATCCAACTCCGTAAAATGAAACTCATGCAAATATGCCCCATATTCATAGTATTGGATATTACCACGACCGTAGTAAAACACGGACTTCACTACATTCTACATCTCTATTGACATAAAAAAATTAACTGTGCGTAAATACATGTACAACTATCCACAAATATTCTAAATAATATACTAATAGCCTGGCTAATATTCCTACAAATCAATCCGACAAATCTTTCTACAAATCCACCTATTCTAAATAAAAATATGTACAATTATCCACATATATTCTAAATAATATACTAAAACCCACCTAATTATTCTAATAGCCTCCTAACCACAGCCCGAGCAGCCGCATAACCATATATAATAACTATGATTAAAAAGGGATTAGAATTTACCCTTGAAGCATGAGAAGCCACTCGGTACAACAGCCTCGGTTCACCAAAGAAGCAGCACGATGCAGCTCATAAACGCCCCTGCTCCAAGCTCCACCATTGCCATTGCTCCACCATAGCACCACCACCATTCCTCCAAAAACCACCACCAAATCGAGTCCTGAGCTAACCCATCAGTAGATCAGGGTTCCCCTATCTCTATAGTGGTTTTAGACGGAAGATTTGGTCGATAATCTGAGCTGAATCGGGGAAATTTGGTGCAAAATAGGTGAGGTTCATCGGTCGTAGAGAGAGGAGGCATCGAGCAATGCGCGGAAGAAGGCGAGATATGCGGGACGGGCTCGCGCGGCTTGGTCCTCGTAGGATGCTTTCGACTAGGGTGTGGCTGAATGGGCCATTCGGCCAGGCTGTCACCGAGTGGGAGAATCGATAGAGCAGGCCCCGCTGTTGGGGGGATACCCCCGGGTAGGGTCACACCAGGGTATAAAGGACGAGTTAGCCGAGGTACGACAAGGTCAAAGCGAATGTTGGCCAAGTCACCTCAAGGCAGGCCGAATCACAGAGTAACCCGGACCGGAGGATGTCTGCCTAACTGAGTCCTGGCCAACGTATGTCGTATGCCGGCAGGATTTATGTAACTTGTATGCAGGTACTCATGTGGCCGAATTAACCAGGCACGATCCGGGTTATATCAGGCTTGCAAGAGAACACTACAAGAGAAAAGAGTTTTTGTGACAAATCACTTTCGTCACCGAAAATGCCGTTTCCGTCACTAAGTACTCCCTCGTGACGAAAACGTGGCGTCACCAGGGTCGTCACGGAAGCTCCGTCACAGATTCTTTTATAGTGACGGAATACAAATTTTCGTCACGCAAGAATGAGCTTCGGTGACGGTCCTTACAGCGTCACCTAAGATAGGTTATCCGTGACGGACCTTCTACGTCACCTAAAATAGGAAAATCTGTCACCGTTTAGCATATTCGTTGACGAAATATGTCGTCATGGAAGATTTATGGCGTCACGAGGATTCTAGCAGGTGGGACATGCAATGATGACGTGGCAGCTGGCAGGTGGGTCCCACCATGATGACATGGCATCTAACAGGTGGGTCCGACGATGCTAACGTGGCAGCTGGCAGGTGGGTCCGACGATGATGACGTGGCAGCTGGCAGGTGGGTCCGAGGATGCTGACGTGGCAGCTGGCAGGTGGGTCTGACGATGCTGACGTGGCAGCTAGCAGGTGGGTCCGACGATGATGACGTGGCAACTGGCAGGTGGGTCCCACCACGATGACGTGGCATCTGACAGGTGGGGCCAATACGATGACGTGTCACCTTCGTGTGGGGCCCGCGGAGATGGCGTGGTAGCTAGCAGGTGGGCCAGCGACGCTGACGTGGCAGCATGTAGGTGGGGCCGTCAACGATGACGTGGCGTCTACATGTGGGGCCTGCGATGATGACGTGTCATTTTTTGGGCCGGCCCATTCGGAACTGCCTTGTGGGTCGGGAGGAATGTGACGCCGTCACCAATTTTTTTGCATGGACAAATTTGATTAAAAATTGAAATTCCACGCAAATTACGAAACAAAATTAAATGGAAGCAAATATTTGAAATGACAGAAAATTTATAAATATGGATTGTATCACACGCAAACTTTAAAATTCTGGTAGACTAAAACTGCTGTATCAAACTCGAATGACTAAAGGAATAAAAAAACAATGTTTCGGCCCACCCGGCCCATTAGCGCCTAGAGATTTTTGGCCCAAGTCGCGGGGACTGGGACTGGGAGTTCTGCGACATCCTCAACAGGTAACTAAGCATGCCATCCATTTCCTTCTGCCTCTTCTCAAATGCCAGACGATTCGCTTCGCTGGATTTTTTCACTGCTTCAAGTTCATCATCCTGCTTCTTTCTCATCTCTTCAAATCTCCTTTCCCGCTCTTGCATCCGTTCCTCCATCTCGCGTTGAACCCTTTCAGCTGCATTCAACGAATCTTGCTCCTGACTTGATAACTTTTCTTCTAAATCACGGATGCGCCCAGCTGAGACGCTAGACCTGTTGGAAGCAGATGAAACTCTGATGCTGGAAAGGAAAGTAATTGATCTTGAATTGTTCTGGTCTCTCAGGACTTCTTCAACAATCTCCAGATCAGTTTTGGGAATCCAATCTTCTGGGTGTGGTCCCATTTTCTGAAGCACCATCTCAGTCTACAATAGGATAAAAAAATAGCAAGTCTAGAGTTAGAAGAAATCAAATAATTAGACAAACTAATGAGAAATGTGTAGCACATAAAATAATTTACTTACATAAGATTCTGCTGATTTCTAGGACATCATACCATCCTTGTTAGTGTGGCTTGCTTTAAAGAAAGCAATCGGGGAGGTATCGACGTCCTCGGTCTTCTGAGATTTCTACAAGAATTATGACACGATGAATTATAAGTGTGTATGGCATGTTCACAAAAAGAAGTAGGTGTTGCTTCTGAAGAGTTCGAATACTCACAAGTGCATGGTAATGTGCAACAAAGCTTCTTGAGCCAGTGGTGTGTTTCTTCATCATAGCATCTCTGTTCTTCTTGTTACTCTCGCAGATTGCCTATGTACAGATGCATGAATTTAGTATTCCACAGTACAGTAGTATGTCTGCGATAGATGTAGCTGAAACAACAGGAATCGTGTACCTTGTAGTGCTTGTCATGCCATATATCAAGAAGCTCTGCCCAGCTTTCCTCGTCTACCTCTTTTGGTTTCAACAATAAAGCTTGCTCGCGGGTTAGATCTTTAACATCTTTCCAATAGACCTTTTTCAGCCTCCAACGTTGTTGGCGAATACCTTTCTGTAAAATGTCAGTGCAAATGTCTTTGCCAAGGTCACCACTGCTGTCCATTGCAAATTTTCCCTGCAGATAACATGGAACACAAATTCATATCAGCATTGAATGACAAAATTGTTAAAAAATCATCCACCAATGAGACATTTTATATGGAAAATGAATAAGAGGTTAACGGACTTACAGTTATAGACTTAATGGTTTCCGGAATAGTATCTTTCAGACGACCTTCCTTGTCACCATACTGTTTCCAGTGGGTTGCCAGTGGCATCTTGCTGCGTATGTGAATGCCACACTCTGAACTCAGTTTTGCTACTTGCACAGGATCAGTGGGTCTCCTCATGCCAGGAGTGAAGTTGATCTGCATCTTAGCCCCTCCATTCCTTCTAGACCACTCGTGTACCCCATACCCCATAGTAGGTTTGCGTACATTACGCTTTTTCTTTACAGCACCCGTGTCTACAATTGCAACTAAAACCAGCGACAAAATGAGAGTCAAGACTTCAATTGAAAATTTTGCAACTAAACCAGTGAATAAATTGTAAGACGTGCTGTCAATACCTTCCCGTTCGCTACGGACAAGTACATTCTCCTCAGGTGAGTTGCTGCCTCTAGAGGTTTGAATTAGCATGGGCGAGGATTCATTTCCATTAGTACCCCATTCCCCTACTTTCTGCGTAGGGGTCTCTGTTTCACCATCATCTTGAGTCTCTGCATTTGCTGCTAACCTTGTTACAACATTTGGAAGCACAAAGGTTTTTGAGCGCTTCTGCTTCTTTTCTTTTGTAGAACCTTCCGTTACCTGCATTTTAATAGATCAAGCCATAAATATTAAAGCAATATGTACATATCCTACATGTGAAGGCAGGAGAATGCTGCATTTCTTCACCTTAGAGGAAGATTTAACAACATCATGGTCCTCTTCATTCGGAACAAACACATCATCATCAATGGGCTCGTCGGCAGGATCAGGTTCATAATTAGGGTCCTCGGTGATATCCTTCTCCTGCGGCTGTGCCTCTTTCCGTGTTGTCACTGCCACCGGTTTCTTAGCAGTACCAAACACAAATTCACGCACCATCGCTGTGAAATCCTCCATTAGCTTGCCATGTTCAATAGCATTCTGCTTCAGTGCTTCAGACATACGAGACATGTTCTCCTCCATCACTTGTTTCCTAACATTTTGATATGCGTCTGCTGTTTTGACTTGAGTAACTGAAAACAATCAAGCAAAGGCAAGTCATGATCATACTCATTAGTACAAACAGAGTAGACAAGATCATTAAAGAAAAAATTACGTGATCCATACTATAAAATTAACATGCTCACAAAACATTATTCTATTGCCTCCAAATCTCATATCGTCATTCAGTTAACTGTCTAAACCCTACTGTCAACAAGTTCAGTTAAGTGTCAGGTTCAGTGTATTAGGTATCAAGTTGTTCAGTTGCGTCAGTTAAGACACCAAGCAGCAGGGTTTATCCAACAAGTTGTGCCCTATTACCTGAACCATTATGTAGGAACAGAAACCTAAATCTAACACATAGTTATAAGATCGGATCATAGGGTGTCATGCTCAACACATTCATGGCATCTGGAACCATGATCTATGAAATTAAAACCCAAGACAAGCACATTGTCGAAGGATTCGGATCATACGGTGTCACGTTCAACACGTGCTAGGCATGTCGAACCATGTCTATGATCTAAAACCTAGATCTTGCACATAAGCTGCAGCATCTTGAACAACGATCTACACATGTTGATCTACTAGAACTCATGCTTGACTGATCTAGAAAGAGGCATAGACCTAGGGCGGCAGAAAAATGACCTGGGCGTTTACGCTTTTGCTTCGGTGTCGGTGGTAGCACATTCCGGCGTGGTGTGCCGCTTCGAAGACTGCCGGACATGTCGCCCGCCGTAGAGGGGAAATCCGCCGGCAACCAACGCCTTGCTTGACGGATCTGGGGTCGAGGAAAGTGGCGATGGGGTTCTAGGTGCGCGGTGAACAAGGAACGGAATTAGGGGATGGGTATGCGGGAGGTGGGGGCACGCCGTTTTTAAAGTGTCGTGGGGGCGGCAAATTGTTAGCGCCAAAATGGGCGGGCGGGTGGAAAACAAAGGAGGTGGGAACGAATTTTTTCGGTACACAAGTGGAGGGAACAAAAACCATTCATTGTAAATTTGATTGGAAAAAACAAAGGGAACGGAACGGGAGGTTTACAAGCAGGGATTATCTCTAATTACATATTATAATTAAATAAATCCTAACACATGCAACGGTTTAGGTTTTGCCACTACTTAGAGCTCCTGTGCGGAATTTGTAATATGTTTTACAAGCCGGGATTATCTCTAATTCATTGTACTATAAATTTATTTGGCCATGAACCATATTAAATTATTTGAATAAGTCATTTGTTTATATATGAAAAGGAAAACAAAATATGTTCATTCACGTACAACAGTTGGATTACTGAGCAAACAATACCATTAGTTTCCTTCATTCCACAACTCCAACTTGAAAGCTGAAGCACAATATCACTTAAACAAGTAAACCTCATTGATTCTAAAAACAAACGGAAGAGCAGAATTATTTCACATATTAGATATGTAGCCAGCAAAGTTTTCTAACATCCACCAAAAGGTAGGTGATCTCATTAGACTTTACACCCAGAAACTCAGCAAATGGTTTTGCAACTAGGAACAGGGGCGGGTCTGCTTGGTCACACCCTGATGCACATGCAACAGGGTAGAAAAAGCATTTTTAGTCTTACATATTAGACTTAAGCATAGTGTATCAGGAAAACTTAAACAGAGTGCATCAGGGTAAGTTTAATCCTAGATCCTCTTCCTAGTCTAGGAAGAGGCAGACATGGAAATCTGATAGGGTCAGGACATGGTCTGGACGTCCGTACTAGCCCTCTGACATCTCCTCCTCCTTGACGGGCATGGTCTGCGTGTCCCTGTCACTGCCACTGCCATCATCGTCGCTGCTGGTGGCGTACTCCCGGCGGGAGAGCCTACCGCCGTAGATTGTGGCGACCAGCTCCCTGTTGCCAGCATAGTAGTCGAACACCAGGATGTTGGCTAGCGAAATAGTGTAGCACTTGACGAACTTGGGCCAGCCCCTGCGGAGGTACAAGCGACCGTCTCGATGATCGAAATACATCTCCACATCGAAGGTCAGCCTGTTGTTACGCTCCCGGACGCGCACAGTGTTGGGCTTGTCGCCGCTGATGTAATCTTTGAAAGCATGGCAGAGGGAGAGCTTGTTCCACTTGTCCTCGTGAAGGATGTGGATGAACATAAAGTCGGGGTTCGGATACAGCGGCAGATGGGGTGGTGGAGACGGTGACGACGACGGTGACGGCGACGGCGACGGTGACAGCGACGGCGATGGCGATGGCGACAGAGAAGTGGCCCTGCCCGTACGACGTCGCCTCTTCTTGACAACGCGCGTTGCCGGCGTACGTGTCTGTCCTTCACGTCCCCTGCCCGCCGTCGCCTTGGCACCCCTGAGCATGGACACCGGCATAGGCGACAAATCATTTATTCTTCTAAATATGAAGACGAAACCCTCTCGGTTACGCCACCCTTCTGAATGCGCTTTCTTCGAGTATATGAGAACAGCTTGTCTCTTTTCTAGATCTGTGCTCTGTACGAAACACTTCCACCCATCTGGATCGAAGAAAGGCGGTCATCCTTTTCTATCTTGAAGTCGATGGGGGTGATCTCCTCTTTAGGAAGACACACTCCAGTTGAGCCTCCCTCATAGATTTGTAGAGCATTAACAACCTTCTTAGACAATTTCTGATCAATACAAAACAAGATATATAAGTTAGTAAGTCGATGTCATAAACCACATAGACAAATTGCATACACGCATGGCAACAAAAAAGAGTTAAAAGAAAGTTATATGAATGTACCATGTGGTACAGCTTAAGATTCGTTTTGGTCAAGCGGGTTACGAATCGCAACCCAACAATTTTGCCCATGTTCGATTGAAGTTCCAGCAGATGCTCTTGCTCACTCTCAGTAAGCCGACATCTTTGGGCGATGAGTGGTCCGAGATCACGCTTTTGCGAAGATGCTCCTGCCATGTTAAAGAATGGGTTGCGCATACAAATTTAGCACACATTAACAAATGGTAAAAGTGTAGGAAACACATTATAGGTATTACAACGTCACAGCAACGTATTTCATCACAACAATACAAATATTGTTTCTGCAAATACTTGCAAGTTATTTCAATGCTACAAGCACTAGTCATAGCATAGGAAAGCTCCAAACTCCTATTCTGTTAGATATAAGTTCTCTAAGAACTACCTTTGCTGTGTTGGATTTTAGAAACATCGTAAGTACTACATTAGTTCTTGCCATATATAGTAGCTAGATGGCTGATCTTTTTTGGGAGACTAGGAAGTTTAGGCCTATTTCTTATAGAAACAGATCATAGCTAGTAATTATGTTCTGTTTTAGTCACCAGAATATAATGCTTCAACGATTTAGCACATCAGAGATGGCAAGTTAGTGTAGGTTCTTCCATTTCCGATGTTGTGGTTGCATGTGGTACAGCCGACCCCAAAACTGTCCCTCTATGCATCATGTGGTTGTACTTTCTAGGCATGTGTTTCTGGTTCATTGTCATTCATGCTCTGGACCTTGCTTACTGCGAGTTGTTTCCTCGCAATAAGGAAAACAGCCAGGTGGTATTTTCTACACATGAACATCCATCCATAATTCCGGCATCGACAATTTCTTAAGACATGTCATGCCTAACTAATTTATCATCTATATATGTGTGTGTCCAAACAAGTTCCATTTTTCATATCAAGATGTAGCTAGCTAAACTTGTTATGTTTGATGGAGAGAATGAATGTGATCTGGTCATCTTGGTCATGGCAGAATGATGCATTATTGTGCACCAAGGAAATGGACCACCACCAAACTTCACTTTGAATCTCTGGCTTGTCAGTATTGCACATTAGATTTACTTTTTCATGCCTGATGTGCTAAGTTATAGCTATAGTGTATTCCTACCTATTAGGAAAATATTTATTCACAAGTGTTATCTGTTGCTCACCCTTGGCTAAGATTTTCAAGAAGTGGCACATGTTCTAGTTTCTCTTATTTGCAGGCACACAACGATGCAACTTCCTATAAGTACAAGGTTATCAAGTATTGGGATATAATTAGCACACTTTACTCAAGGGATCGAGCTACTGAGCGGGAGCTAGGACTGCAGCTGAAAGCCGTGCGGAAATGGCGGACGAGAACGCTAACAATGACAACATCATTGATCAAGCTGTGTTGATATAATGAGCAGACAAGTGTATTTGTGGATACATTGATCTTTATTCATGTTGTAGTTGATTTTTATTTTGAAAATATCATATTTATTTACATTATGTAATTGAATTTTGAAGCCAAATGTGTTGTTGATTTCACAATTGGCTTAAAATGGCAACCAAACAGAAGTTGTAAATCATTTCATTTCAGAATTCCAGGTGGCAGCCAAACATAAAAATTCATTAAGGAATTTAAATTCCATCCAAATGAAGTGACATGGGGATTTCATTTCATTTCATTTCAACCAAATGAAATGAATGCATAGGAGCCAAACGATCCCTAATATATTTTCCTACACATGCATTGTAGAGTTCAGACCTTATGCAATGTTTCCTTCCAGTAGTGTTTGATTCATGGGATTGTAATGTGCAGGAATTATTCCAGTAGGTACACTAGTGTATTTTCATGGGAAATCTAGCTTCAGCACATAGCTCGTGGAAAACCCTACTGGACAAACAATGCATACATGATTTCAGTGGGTAGCACAAGTAAATCCAACATGATTGGGCTCACCTTCAGCGCGGAGCAAGGTTGTGGAGATGCGGTCAACGCCGACGGGCCGACATCGCGGTGGTGTGGCCGGAGTCGATGCAGATGTGCACGTCGTTAGGGGTGGCGGATGCGTTGCGGAGATGCACGGCGGCGTGGCTGTGGAGAAGCACGGTGGCGGGGTTGCAGAAATACGGTCGTCGGTGGCTGGACGATCCTGACAGAGGCGATGCGGATGGCCACGGCGGTGCGGAGATGCGGCGGCGATGCGGAGATGCAGATGGAGAGGAGCAGTTTGGGGAAAGTACGAGAAGGGGCTAGGATATCTGCAGGGATAGATTTTTTCCCCAATTAGGTAAACTATTATTCTTACTAACATTGGTGCATGTTGGACCCACTTATACTAACATTGGTGCATGTGGGACCCACTTACCAATGTTTAAAATAGCAGGCTATTTGATTTAGCGGCGCCGATTTTAAAAGCTATCAAAAGCTATAGCGGAGCTATAGCGCGCTATGCCCATTTAGGGGTTTGCTAAATAATGATTTTTTTTTAAAAAGAGCAGTACATATTGGTATATATATCAATAATTTACAAATATTTGACAGTTTTACAGATCAATGCTCTGATCAACTCACTTATAACAGGTTTGACAATGCATAGTGCATATTACATAGTAAAATTTGAAACAGAGCCACTTATACTAGCATTGGTGCATGTGGGACCCAATGGCATCTGTGGTTCCTGTTTGGCTGAGTTTGGGCAAAATTTGACCCTGATGACACATGTGGGTCCAGTTACACTAGCATCGGTGCATGCGAGTACCTATGGCATCTATGGTTATAGTCTGAGTGAGTTTGGGCAAAAGTTTGACTGAAATTGTGCAAAAGTTGACCCCGATGACACATGTGGGACCACTTACACTAGCAATGGTGCATGTGGGACCTAATGGCATATGTGGTTTCAGTTTGACTGAGATTGGGCAAAAGTTGATCCCGATGACAAATGTGGGTCCAATAACACTAGCTTAAAATAACTTTGTAACGCTTGCGTTTACAATTCTAGACTTTCATCAAGGCAAGTTTATATCTGTTGACAATCATATTCCTTTGAACTAGTATAGCCAGTGCACAAACACAACTGAACACACATATAACATTACATAGATATGTTTGCTAGCTCACGGTACTTTAAGAAACAAGCATACTAAAGTAGTTCAACTTACAAAGTAAACAACAACAAAGTACCACGATTTGTACTACATAAACAACATACAACATCACAAATATAACTGGCTATAGTCTAGTAACGTGCATTAATTCCAGCCGGTGGCGTTGGAGGCGGTGGGGTTGGTGGCTTTGTCGCCCCAGGCAGTGGTGGTGGTGTCACCCCAGCCAGTGGTGGTGGTGTTGCCCCAGCCAGTGGTGTCATTCTGCTCGCCGTCCTGGTCATCTTCGCCCGCTCCCCGTGAGCGTTTGGCGACATGCACCACCTCTCCATCCGCCTCTTCCGCTCCCTAGACCGCTTGCTGCTCTTCCCAGATCACCCTTGCCTGTTCCCTTTTAGCCTGCTGTGTTGCATCATCCTGCTCGTCATCTGCATCACTCTGGTCTGCAGCAGCTGCCGCCTCGGTCGCAGCTTTTGCCGCCTCGGCTTCTTCCGCCTCGGCCTTAGCCGCTGCTACCTTTTCTGCTGCATTAATTGCAGCCTTGCGAGTCCCCCGGTCTAGCCCGTCCCTTGCGGTAATGAGCCTACGATACAGCTCGTAGGCAACATACTCGTCTCTTGCTGCATACTCTAGGTTCATCGTGGAAAGTGGCTTGTTCTCCCATACTTCGTGGCCATCGTCCGGGAGTGCCTTGCAATTCCCGAGATCTCTGTCAATGATGATCACTGCTAGAGATAACATCTTGTCCCTGTCATACGGCTGATTCCAATGGAACCGTTCTTCGGTCTTAAACATGTCTTGGATGTCGATGTGGTACTGTTCTGGAATGGTGATATCCTCATGTGCAAGCTTCTCTTTATCACTCCTAATGTCCATGCTAGCGAAAGTGATCCCCTTTTCCTGAAGGAACTCTGCCAGTTTCGGACAAGGCTCGCTTCTCCTACAGTATAAATGCAAATTAAGACATGAAAATAATTTGGATGATGTACATATATTTGATGATAATGTTAAACAAGGTAATTGCATAACCGTACCATTAGGCCATGTACAACACCCACAGATCATGCATAATACTTGAACTAACATGTCTAAGTATTTGAAATAAATGAGTGCAAGCAATGTATTTGCATTGGCTAATTATACATGATCTCAAATGGAAAATAAAAATATGCACATAACCAGTTTCGGACAAGGCTCCCTTCTCCTGCAGTATAGATGCAAACTATGACATGACAATAATTTGGATGGTGTACAATTATTTGATGACAACGTTGAACAAGGAAATTGCGAAACCGTGCTATTAGGCCACGTACAACGCCCATAGATCATGCATAATACTTGATCTAACAAAATCCACAAGCACTTAAACCTATAGGAATTAAACAATGCACATAGGAAAAATTTCTAAGGATCAAAATCCTCCAAAATTCATATGAGATTCCTTTGAATCAAACAAGCCCTGCATCAAAGGAGGCCTGATGTGAAAACGTTCGTACTGGGTACAATCCTATGAATCAAACATGTGCTGTTGGAAAAAACATAGGGATTGAATCCTGTACAAACCCATAGGAAATCCTTTGAATCAAAGGAGGCCTGAAATAGAAATGCCCATCCTTAGTACGTATATTACCTGCAGTAGTGGAACACGAGGACAGTCTCCTTCAGGGCGATCTGGACGACGGCGAGCTTTTGTGACGGAGCTTCGTCCCGCCTATTCCTTGTGTACTCGAGGTCGAGTCCGAGGAACTTGTAAGTCTCTTTCTCGAGCAATTGCTCGAACTTCTCCAGCATGTGATTCAAGTAGTTCACATCGTTGGTGTACACCACCTCCATAATCTTCGTGCCGTAGGCACAGATGGGCTTGATGTCAACCGTGGTTTTCCCGTCATCGAGGATGTCTCCATAGGGATCCATGGATGCTGAGTTCCCCGTCGTGTGGAGGAGGAAGCCGCGAGAGGAAGAAGAACAGACGAGAAGCGGACGCGTTGCGGTTATTGTGGTGTTACGGCGGCGGTGGAGTCGAGGTGGAGGGCCCGTACATCGATGTAGTCGACCCGTTGCAGTGCGATGTTGTTAGTGCGGTGCAGTGCGGTCAGTTTTGTTACGGTGCGACGCGTTTAGGAGTGGTGTGATGCGGTTATTGCGGTGCAGTGGGGTAAGTTTTAATTTGTTACGGTGTGACGTGTTTAGGTGTGGTGCATGCGATGCGGTTATTGCGGTGCAGTAGTAGGTGTGGTGCGGTCCGGTCGTGGCTGCAAACTTTCAACAATTGAACGCACGGGGCTTTCACCAATCCTCTGGTCGTGGCTGCAACTTAATTTCAAAAATTGAACCCACGGCTTTCCTACAACTTTCAACTCAAGTTTGACCAAAGCTTGTACAGTACATAAATAATTCAAAATATCTCATAAAAATTGAAAACCTACACACTCATAAATTTTACGTGAACTAGTTGACACGAATTTTTTTTAAACTGGAAACATTTCATTCTCATCAAAATAACAATCCCGCATATAAGCTACCACATAGAATGTACCATGACTCATGTGGGTCCACATACACAAGCATTGGTGCAAGTGGGCCCAATAGCATATGTGGGTCCAGTTTGACTAAGATTGGGCTTAAGTTGACCCTGATGACAAATGTGGGCCCACATAGCTAGCGGCGGTGCATGTGGGACCCTATGGCATCTGTGGGTCCAGTTTGACTAAGATTGGGCTTAAGTTGACCCTGATGACACATGTGGGTCCAGTTTGACTAAGATTGGGCTTAAGTTGACCCTGATGACACACGTGGGTCCACATACACTAGCATTGGTGCATGTGGGCCCAATGGCATATGTGGGTTCTATGTTGACTCATATCGCCGCAAAAGTTGACCCTCATGACACATGTGGGTCCACTTTGCTAACATTGGTACATGTGGGACCCTATGGCATCTGTGGGTCCAGTTTGACTAAGATTGGGCTTAAGTTGACCCCGATGACACATGTGGGCCCACATAGCTAGCAGCGGTGCATGTGGGACCCTATGGCATCTGTGGGTCCAGGTTGACTAAGATTGGGCTATAAGTTGACCCTGATGACACACGTGAGCCCAGTTTGACTAAGATTGGGCTTAAGTTGACCCTGATGACACACGTGGGTCCACATACACTAGCATTGGTGCATGTGGGCCCAATGGCATCTGTGGGTTCTATGTTGACTCATATTGCCGCAAAAGTTGACCCTGATGACACATGTGGGTCCACTTAGCTAACATTGGTGCATGTGGGACCCTATGGCATCTGTGGGTCAAGTTTGACTAAGATTGGGCTTAAGCTGACCCTGATGACACATGTGGGCCCACATAGCTAGAAGCGGTGCATGTGGGACCCTATGGCATCTGTGGGTCCAGTTTGACTAAGATTGGGCTATAAGATTGGGCTAGCAGCGGTGCATGCGGTACATGTAGGACTACACGATTCCACACCCACGCGTGCACCAGAGGAAACCAAACCACCAGCATCTATATAACACATCGGTCTCATCGTCTCTCCCACCATCGTCCACTTCTTCCCCAATCTGCCGAAAACCCCAATCCGCTCCCACCACCGCACCACCAATCTCATCCCTTAGTGAATCTGCAAGATGAAGCACGCTCGTGAAGACGAGCCGGAGTCGAAGGCGGTCGGCGGCTCTGGCGATGCACCCGTGGTCGTCGCCGCGGTGGCGGGCGAGGAGTCTTCTTCGGGAGCACCAGCCGCTCGTCGGCGCGCCGTGACCATTGCGGACTCCACCGTACCGGTCGTGGTCGCCTTTGATGATGAGAAGAAGGAGGACGTCGTGGCTCCCGCGGCAGATCTACAGAACCCACATGCAGGCCGCTAGGTCATCGTCGTGCCGGACGATGAGTACTACGACGGCGAAGACCCTGACTCCATCGAGTACCTCTATGAACAAGCCTGCAAAGAAGATGTACCGTTCAAGGAGGAGGCCTCCGACGACGGCACCGAGGTTCTGAGCTGTTCTGTTTGATCTCCTCTGTTCATCTTACTGTTCACATAGGGTTTGTTCGTAGAGTAGATTGATTTGTGCTGTCTAGGTGGTCTTCTAGATATTCTTGATTCTAGGGGTCGTACGGTTCCTTTGTAGTTGACTTTGATTTGATCTGCCATATAGTATTCTTACTCATATGATATATATGGGTTCATGGTTATCAGATTAATTTCTGAATGTTGTGCCTTAAATTCATCCGAGTCTGATTTGATTGTAGAGATTATGATAACAAAGATTTTTGTTTGGGAAGAAAAGATTGATCTGATGCATAGAATTTATAATTACCATTTTCTTAATTTGCTGCTTATTAATGTGTTGATTCCATAGTGTGTATCAATTTGTATCCTTTTAAGTGTAATGATCAATCCATTTGAAACTTAAATTCATCCGAGTCTTGTTTCATTCTAGTGATTATGATTGCTCATATGATATCTATCAGTTAATAGTTATCAGATTACATTCTGAATGTGTTAAGGTAGTTACCTTGCACATGATTGATCAACACAAGCGACTTAAATTTATTTGAGTCTAATTTGATTGTAGATATTATGATAGCAAGAATTTTGTTTGGGAATAAAGGATTGATCTGATGCATGGAATTCATAATTACCATTATCTAAATTTGCTGCTTATTAATGTGATGATTCCATAGTGTGTTTGAATCAGTATCCTGTTTAGTGTAAAGATCAATGCGTTTAAAACTTAAATTCATCCAAGCCTTCTTTAATTCTACTTATTATGATTGCTCATATGATATCCATCGGTTCATAGTTATCAGATAACTTTCTGAATGTGTTAAGGTAGTTAACTTGTAAATGATTCATCATTAAGTGCCTTAAATTCATCTGAGTCTAATTTGATTGTAGAGATTATGATAACAAGAATTTTATTTGGGAAGAAATGATTGATCTGATGAATGGAATTTAATGTGTAATGATCAATACGTTTGAAACTTAAATTCATCCGAGTCTTCTTTCATTCTAGTGATTATGATTGCAAGAATTTTATTTAGGCAAAATTGGTTATTTGCCCCTAAAGTTCACATGCCTTGAATTATGTCCCCAAAGAATATTGTTCTTTAATAAATTATCCATTATGGACTTTGAAGCAGATAGAAATGAACGCTCAGGCGTTCCAGCGCTCACTAGACATGATAAGACAAAACTGTCCTCGATTCATCAAATATTGGTCACACAACATTATCCTCGATTCATCAAATGTTAGTACTATCACCGCAACACAAAACTGTCCTCGATTCATCAAATGTTAGTACTGTCACCACAATAATTTAGAATAATTTTGGCAGCATTGTTAATTTTTTATAGCTTATTTCGTTTGATCGTTGTTGTGTCCTGTGTATCTCACTTCTTACGTATTTCAAAATTCACAGGAAGACTCTGACGACATGGGCCACGCCAAGGACGACAGGGACCACAAGAGCCGCTTTGTTCTTAAGCAGCTGGTGAGTGGCCAGATACCTTTCCGCAGCCGCGGGGAGCTATCTTGCCCATTTTGCGGCAGGGTCATCACCAAGAACTTAGAGAGCATGATCCAGCACGCGGATGGCGTTGGCGTAGGCAGCAGGCAGAAGCACAAGGGCCACACCATGGCGAAGCATGCCGCCTTTGGCAGATTCCTCGACAAGTACGTCAAGGGTGGCCTCATCCCGGTTATCGGTCCTGCTGTTGGCCCTCATGTTCTGTTTCCACAAGTTTAGTTTATGTTTGTGTTGTCCCCCTGGAGATGAAGAGAAACTGTGTGCTGTTTGAAGACTAAGTTTTTATTATGTATGGTGGAAGCTGGGCAATCATACCCAGTTGTTTAAGACTATGTTAATGTGTATGGAGTTTGCTGTTGCGTTACTGGTGCACTTGTTATCTGAATTCTCATGTTGATGCACACTGCATTTGTTTGCTAATTAGATGGGTTGATGCTTTATTTTGTAGCTAAGAAAGTTTGAAGTAAGTTTGGACTACAAAAAGTTTTTGAAACCAATCTCAAACCAGAAACTTATGTACTTTACATACTGATGATCCTTCAGAATGTCTAAAAACAACCACAAACATGAAAGGCAAACTCCTTATTTCCAATACTTTTCATAAAATTTGCAAAATATTCTAAGTAAAGGATTTAATTAATATAGCTAATTCTTTCCTAGTTAGTCTCAAGATTCTATTTTAGAGGATCTTACAGGACCTAACTATGACGACTAAGTTAGAGCAATAAAAACCAAATCAATTTCCTTGCTCTGCGCACTAAATGTAATCAATATATTTCCTTGTTTTTCCTAACGGCTAAAGCTAATCACGTCGAGCCCACATATTAAGCTTACAACTGGGTCCAGGCCCGGCATGCAAGCATAGTCGGACCATATATATATACGCTCTCCCTCCAACAAACCTTAAAGGCATAGTTGGAGTCAGTGCTGCCATCTAAACCACCTTTGCCTAGGCCGCAGATCTGTCGAGAGAGAGGGATGGTGAAGGGCAAGATCGTTGTGGTAAAAATCTAACCTATCTAGTTTGCATGTACTGGACCTATTTGGACAAAAATGTACGGCCAATGATCTTTAAATTTTCTTTTTTTGATTCGTAGTGTCCTTGGTGTTTTGACACCAAGGGTTTGTGCGGCCTGGGCGACAAGATCAAGTCCTTTTTCGTTCTCACCCTTGTAGAGAATTTTGAAGAAATGACGGTACTCATTTTATTTTTTGTATTATCATCAGTCTTTCCTGTTCCACCCTTTTGTCATGAATTATAGCATATGTTAGTTTGTCATGTAGTAAACATGTTTCATTTTTCTTCAGTTAATACCCTGCTATGCTAGAGCGAATTTCCTTAAGAAGTTTGCCATCGACTCTGTCGACCACGAGAATGATTTTGTGGTCGAGGTGGTTACGGAAGAAGGGTTCGAATTCAACGTTGATTGTATCAACAAGGATGGCAAAACATATCTTGAAGGCCAATATTGGAGAGAATTTGCTAGAGTCTACAATCTGGATGTTAGAACGGTGCTTGTCTTCTCTACCGACACACAAGGTCCATCTACCCCTGTGACATCGATCAACCTACCGATCACCCACCCATGTAAGTAACTTCTTATTTGAAGTACTCCCTCCGTTTACAAATATACGATGTTTACGAGTTTGTATAAAATGGATGTATATATGTAGATCCACTAAAATATTTAGGTTCACCCATTTTGCTCGGTTTCTAGTCTACTTTGTAATGTGTAGAATGTCACCGATGGAATTGTCTCTTGGTTTTTCCTTATGAAAAAAGAAGTAGTTGCTTTGTGTTTAGCGCGATATTTTTTATTTGTTCCTAAACAATCTTAATGTTGACGTACCTACCATGCATTAATCTTAATTTTGATTCAGTAATATTCATTTAATTAAGTATTTGAACTTGTACAGCATATTACAATCTGACCCAGGATAAGAAAGGCATACTTGACGCTATGCATGCCACTGATAGAACCATAATTAACTGGAGAATGATGGAGTCAGTGGTCAGCAATGTTGACATCATTGACACGCTGGTTGATGAACATGGAGCTAGGCCTTATCAAGTTGGAAAATGTGAGTCTCTGATCCACACATTAAGCTGGACAAATTGCGTGAAGAAAGAGCTGGTAAGTATGAGTGATCTACTTTGTTGTGCCTATAATTTTCCGATTAACAAATGTTCACATTGTGCATGTGGACCAAGAACAGAAACTCCCGCGACGCCTTGTCCCTGAAAAAATGGCTGAATATGGTGATATCACAATTGTGTGTGATAAATACACAAAGGTCAAAGGGTCGTACTCAATTTCTCCTGAGGATGGCCGAGTATGATGCGCTGGGTGGAGGGAAGTGATGTCACAGGAGGAGGATTTTCGGCGAATTGGAGACAAGATGTTTTTCATGCTATACGTGGGACGTAAGGGGGCTTTCCTATTTGCCTTCTATTTTCCAAATGTGGAACTTTAGTAGCCTTGATCATTTTTACTATGATGGTCATGGGTCATTTGTCGACCTAATAATATGAGATGTTAAGGCAATATTTTACGGTTCTTTCATTATGTGGCATTAGTATGTCTGAAGACATGGTTAAGTGTAATGGTACTATTAAATTTTTTATGAGCTGAAATATATTATGCATGTCGTTGCTGCCAATTATAGTGAAATCGTGTTAATTGAGCTCATTTCATCGGTATCTATGAATATTTTATGAGCTACAAATTTTATGCATGCACAACTTACTAGACGGACATGTCTGTCGCGTAGGTTGTGTCACGTAAAGAAGTATCTATCTCCAGTAAATCTATTTTGCTGCTCGAAATAAGTATGACAAAAACAAGCAAAAACATCTAGGTACGACCATATATACCATTGTAATTAATAATTTTGTGTATAACATGGTTACTAGGAATTGAATGCAACAGTCTCCATAACTAGTATCAAACAGTACAACTGCGTGCTAGTATTTTAGTAACGCATTTTCACAAGGTACTAGTCAATATCACTATCAACATCTGAAATGCTCCTCCCAAATTCATCGACAACCGGTTCCAAGTCTTCTTGTTCTTCGCCGCTCAGGTCCATATCATTGTTTACACCATTTTTCTCTGCTAGTTGTCTAACAGTCTGAGAGTCAACAAATATCAAATCATCAGAGCGATCAGCCATGTCATCTTCATGATCATCAACATATTCATCTTCCTCGTCCTCAATTTGGTGAACAATGGGATCTTCCGAGCCTAGGTCTTCCTGGTATGCACCTGCATTGCCTTCATCATCTTTTTCTGGAACATCGTACATTCCTGTGCTTGAAAGTTTGCACCACCTTCCAAGGATCACCAAATTTTTGTCTTCCAAGTAAAAACAAGTTTCTGCTTGGTGAGCTAATATGAAAGGGGCGTTCTTGTACCACAATACAGACGTATTGATGCTTTTAAAGTATCCATCGTCCTTCATCTGCGTGGTTTTCCTACTTCCAAGGTCAAACCAATCACAGCGGAACAAGAACACGGATCTGTCGCCGTGCTTGTTTCTCGGGTACTGTAACTCAAGAACCTCCTTCATCACACCGTAGTATTCTTGATCTTGTTTGTCAGAAACGGATCCCCTTGTCATTATGCCTGAGTTTTGAGTCCTCATGTTCTTCTCACGCTCGACAGAACTGAACCTAGCGCCATTTGCATTGCACATAGGGTGTACAACTACACGAGCATCTGGATCAAGTGCTAGTGATTTTAAATCTTTTGGAGCATTGTCCAAATTACTGACATGTTTTTTAAACCATGTAGGGAATTCTTTCTCTAGTTCCGCCTCAATGTTGTTCACACCCCTGTTCTGTAGTTGTTGTCGGAAATTCCTAAAAATGAAAAACAAATTAGTAATTGTACTGCTATAACACAAAATATTACTGAAAATTTTGAATGATTAATAAAAAGGTAAATAGACCTACCGAATATAATTTTGTGCCTCATCACAGTTCTGAAGTACATACCAAACCATACTGTCAAATTCTTTGGGAAAATACTTCAACTTGGATAGTCCTAAACCTCTGGCTCTATCTGAAAAAATATCAAACTCTAGCGGATCAACTCTTTGTTTCTTATCTTGGTTCCTCTCAGGCTTGTTATGTCTGGTTTCTATGACATCGCCCAAAAATTTAGAGCAATGATGCAAGCACTTATCCATGATATATCCCTCAGAGATTGAACCTTCAGGCCTTGATTTGCTACGCATAGTTGATTTTAGGTACCCGAGCCTTCTTTCAACTGGATACATCCAACCATATTGAACAGGCCCCCTCTAAAGTGCCTCATCAGGTAGATGAATAGCCAGGTGCACCATTACATCAAAGAATGATGGGGGAAATAGCAGCTCAAGCTTGCAAAGAATTATGACAATTTCAACCTTCATTCGACGCAACACATATGCTCTTAGAGTTTTGGCACACAACTCCCTGAAAAAGTTTCCCAGTTCAGCAATGGTCTCATACATCGCCTTTGATGCAATCCCTCTCAGACCAGCTGGCAACACACGCTGCATAAGTATGTGGCAGTCATGCGTCTTCAGACCGTGCACTTTACCCCCTGGGATGTCCACACATCTTGCTAAGTTTCCAGCAAAACCATCTGTGAACCTAGTGTTGGCCAAATACTTGCACAATTTTTGTTTGCCTTCCTTTTGAAGCGTCCACGGTGCTTTCTCCTTTGAAAAACCCTTGGCCTCAGGTTTCATCCAGAACTTCTTCCTGACATTAAATTTCTCCAAATCCATTCTACCACCAACAGTGTCCTTGTTCTTTCCATCAAGCTCAAGAAGGGTACCAAGGATATTGTCCAATATGTTCTTCTCAATGTGCATCACATCTAGGTTGTGAACAAACTTCAATCTTGACCAGTATGGCAGATCATATAAGCTGATCTTCAGGTGCCAGGTTGGCTCACCAGTCATGCCACGCTTTCTCTTCCTAGTTGATGGATTTTTCCCTGGCCTGTAATCCTGAACTCTCTGTACCCTCTCCTCTCTTTCTGCAAGTGTGAAACTTGTTGGTGCATCCTTAGGTTCAGGTTTTCCATTGAAGGCTCTGCTACTCCTCCACTTGTGATCGTGAGGCAGAAATCGATGATGACCAATATAACCAATTTTATTATGCAAAGACTCGTAGCAAGGATCCTTATCGCAGTGCGCACATGCGAAAAACTCTCTTGTGCTACGGCCAGACATCGTGGCATATCCAGGATAGTCATGAATCGACCAAAGAAACGCAGCATGCAACGGAAACTCTCTACCTGTGCACGCATCATATGTGCCCACGCCACTCCATAGCTTCATCATATCTTTTATCAATGGATGCATAAATACATGAAAATCCTTTCCTGGTGAATTTTTTCTAGGGATTAGCAATGACATCATGAAGTTGGATTGATCCACGCACATCCACGGTGGGAAGTTGTATGGAATGACAAAAACTGGCCACATACTGTATGAACTACTCATGTTTCCGTATGGGTTGACTCCATCCATCGCAATACCAAGCCTTATGTTACGGGCATCTGAAGCAAACCATCCAAACTCCTTGTCAAAGTGCTTCCATGCTTCACCATCAGCTAGGTGCCTCAAAATACCCGGTTGTGCAACCCTCTTATCCTTGTGCCACTTGGTGTTCATCGACGATTCCTTGGAAACAAAAAATCTCTGTAACCTTGGGATTATAGGAAAGTATCGAAGCACCTTGTGGGGAATCTTTCTCTTTGCTTCCGGGTCTTTCCACCTTGAAAATCAACACTCGGGACATTGAGTTTTTTTTGGCATGGTCTCCCCAAAACAGAGCACAGTCATACTTGCAAACATGAATTGTGTCATAACCAAGCCCAACCTCAGAAAGAACACTCTTAGCTTCAGCATAGGACTTGGGAAAATTCACTTTTGGCAAAGCAGCACATAAGACAGCCATAAATTGATCAAAAGCTCTATTTGTGACCCGGTTGTATGATTTCACGTAAAGCATCTTCATAATGAATGACAACCTCATCTCAGTGGTGCATCCCTCGTGAAGCTCTTTCTTAGCTTCTTCTATGAGGTTCGCATAGAAATTAGTGTCACTTGGGCCTCTGTCACCAGAATCATGCAGCTCATCTAACATCTTGTCAACATGATCATTATGATTCTCATTTCCATCATCATAATCATAATCGTCATCGCTTTGATACAAACTATGATCATAGTTTTCATCAGGACCATCATCTTCTCCATGACAACTCCACTTTGTGTCCGAAACGGCCATACCATTGACGTGTAAGTGATACTCAACAGTGTCCTGAGTCTGCTGCGTAATATTAAGGCATTTTTGGCATGGGAACAATATTGATGCACCTTCGTTGCAGTTTGCGCCCGCAAACTCCATAAACTCGCGGACACCTTGTATGTAAAAAGGGGTGAACTTGCGCCCATGAGTAATCCACTGTTGATCCATCGCCTACAAAAATATATATAATGTGTTCCACTCGATTCATGATGCCATTCAATTTGTACTAATCGATGTGAAAATTATTTACCAAAGTCCAAATAAATCACAATGTGTAACATAAATACCAATCCAAATCAATTTCATAACAGATCTCAAAGGAACTCACATGTGCTTCCTATCGCCGTGCGCCGGCCTGCCGCGAAGCCTCGCTAGCTGGGATCGTGATCGATCGTCGTGATCGCGTAGGCACAAGTCGCTAGGACTTGTAGATGAAGGGCCAGCGAATGTCGTGATCGCGTGGACAAGGGATACCCTTGACGGCGCTCGTTCGCAAGAACAGAGAAGAAAACTGTTTGGAAGATCGCACAAGTCCTAACTATAACGATCCGTGTTTGTACATGCCACGTACTGCACATAGAGTTTACAAAATGGTAGGCCAATCAAACAATTCAAAAACCGAACGGTAGCCCAGCGGTAACGAAACGTTTTACTTTGTACTAGGTCCTCGGTTCGAAACCCATCTTTGCCCTTTTATCGTTTTTAACACAATTGCTAACTCGTTGGTCCCACGAACAATCGGTGACGGCTTAATCTACGACGCCCTAAAATCCGCCGTGCGGATAATCGGTGACGGTTTGCCATGACGCGAAACGCGACCATCAGGCATTATCAAGCATACGTGACGCCCAAAACTAATCCGTCACCTGTGGTTACTTTCGGTGACGGTTCTGAATTTTTTCACCAGGCAATTCGTCACCGATTCTAAGATCTGTTGTAGTGGAACGAAGGTATTTCCCTGGTCAAAAGGTTGTCGCTGTACGCTGGAGCATGAGCGAAGCGTACAAAGGCTAGGACCACCGAGGCATGGCCAACAAGGGTGACGCGCCCTGTGTCGGATGACGCTGGCGCCGCAGAGGCTTACGTAGCCTCTGCATGGCTTACGATGGCGAAAAGTGATCCAGTCGGCTTGCTATTTTGGGAAGAGGCATATTCCCTGGAATATGCCTCCACGTCTGCCCTAATTGGAGACCTAGCCACCCATATATAAGGAGGGCTAGGGTACCTGTAGAGGGGGTTGATCTCTAGTTGGTTGACATTTGAGTAGTTGCTTCCTAGGAGATAGCTAGTGGTGAGAGTAAGAGAGCTCCTTCTTCCTCCTCTCCCCAATACAGCTCAAGGAGCATCTGTAATCTTGTGAACTTGGAAAATACCAAACATCTGTGTGTGGAATCACCACACTTTCCCTCCCTGGATTCCTCTAGTGCATATTGTCCCCACCTTTAGCCTATCCATGGCATCTACCGTGACACCACCACGACAGTTGGCGCCCACCGTGGGGCTAGCGGCGCTAGCAGGAGTGAAGATCCGGACGGGAAACCTCATCGGCAACGGCGAGCGCATCATCTCCGGGCTCGTTCAGCGCTTAGGAGCGCTGGACTACGTCAGCGACAATGCTGGTTGCTTCGGCACGCATCCTCTTCCGCGCAACGGCATCTTCGCCAAGCTTGGCGCTCACAAGATCTACATTGGCGTCGATGTGTCGTGCGTTCATCCGCGACACGTCGTTGAGGGAGGCGAGCCACCTCTTAGTGCAGCTCGCGGGGCGCGTATCACTCGCTCCCCTGACCGTGCCGAGGTGATGATGACGGCGCCTGACGTTGGTGCGAGTAGGGATCTGCTACCAGATCCGGAGGTAACACCCAAAGCACCGAGGAAAAGTAGAGATCCTCTGCTAGAGAGGCTAGAGAATGAGTTGCAGTAGGAAATAGATAGCTTAGCAAGCCCAGTAGTAGCAGTGGTAGATCCGGCTCAGGCATAGGCCGAGTTAGAGGAAACTAGGTAGAAAATACTGGAGGGTGCAAAAAAGATAGCCACGGCTTAGCAGTCGTTGAACATCACACTGCGCAAGTACGCAAAGGCAAATAAGGTAGATGCTGTAAAAGTGAAGGGTACAAACCTCATTAGTGAAATGAACAAAGAAGGTGATACTAGAATTGAGAAATTAGAGAACATTTTGTCTGTGGGGCTGCCGAAGTACAGTACCCCAGCAAAGAACCTCAGAGCAGCGGATGCAGCTGCGTCTGAGTTAGAGGGCTTGACGGGTGAAGCCCGACAAAGACAGCAGGAAAGGGTCAATGAGTTAGTTTAGATTGCTAACAAACAGAATGAAGAGTTGCTCAGGGCAAACCTGGGGAGACCTGGAGCTTCCAAGGTTGTTTATTCGGCAGTGGGTAACCAGGAGAAATCCGCTGGAGCTGCATCGTCTCCTCATGGTGGTCCTAGAAGAGAGGAGGTGGTAACCTCAGCCAGGAGGAACAAACAGATAGTCCCATATGACCCGACAAGGGCAGGGAAAGGAAAAGATGTGCAGGGAAATGAGGATCGACGAAGTGTTAGCCGAGGTGAAGCGGGCCGAGGTAACCGCGACCAAGGCAATGCCGGTCATAAAAACGTTGTAAACGGCAATGTCGGATAGTGTAACTCGGCGGGTGCAGGGCAACCGCAGCAGCGGAATATACCAGGCAAGAGCGAAGTGCTGGCCAAGGTATGCAATAGAGAGGCACGCCTCAAGAGCAAGATAGATACAATGATGGTGATTCGGAAATGGTAAACGCAGGATACCCTAGGCCAGACTATCATGTGATAGGATCAAGGTTGGGAAGCAGGAACTTGATGCCTGATGACGCCAGGTTAAAACTGGATCGGCTTTATAGGTCGGAGCAAATTGAGTGTCAAGGTCCTCCGGGTCCGGCGTGTTTTGGGCCCCGGATCATGAAGGAGCCTCCGGTACCTAACTTCCAGTTACCCAGAGGCACTACGACATATGACGGTAGCACAAAGCCGGAGGATTGGTTGATAAACTATGCGACAGCGGTAAAAATTGCTACAGGCAACTTGAGATGGGCTGTGAGATATGTACCTCAGATGTTGGAAGGGTCAGCAAGGGTATGGCTAAACAATTTGCCACCCGGAAGTATTAACTGTTGGATCGATTTTGAGGAAATGTCTGTTAGTAATTTCTCAAGCACGTATCAGAGGCCCAATAGGCCATAGACCCAAGCAATGTGCAAGCAGAGACCAAATGAGACAGACCGGGAATTCTTAACCTGCTGGTGCATTGTGCGAAACTCATGTGAGGGTATGATTGAGTCACATGCCATAGCTTGGTTTGTGCAAGGGTGCAGATATGCAAGCATGCTATGGAAAAGGTTACAAAGGGATATGCCAACTACATTAGCAGAGACAATCCGGATTGCTGATTCATATTCCTTGGGTGATCCGACTCAACCTAGGCTTGTGTCAAACAAGTAAAACAAGGAGTACTATCAGCGAGATGGAGCCGGGTCATCCCGGCGGAATGATTACCGAGGTAAGAGAAGAGATGATAGACCGGACTACAGGTACAGTTCGCAACAAGTTGCTGCCATGAATCAAGATAAACCAGGAGTAGGGAGTAATCAACGTCAAAAAACTGGAGGGCAACAGTGGACTCCAAGAAATGATGGCAAGAAAACTTGGACGCTTGAAAAAGAAACAGTGGCAAGAGAAGAAGGACAGGCCGAGGTATACGTATGAGGCAATGCTGGATCAGCCATGTAAATTTCACACGCCAAATCCGAGTAACCCAGCAGGTCATACAATACGGCAATGTGAGTGGATGAGGAAGATAGAACAAAACGGTTCGAGGAATGTTCAGGCACCTCGGAACGATCAACCTCGGTAGGAGTTACCCCGGCAGCAATTGCTCCCCGGAGCGAACATGCAATAGTTAATGTTGCCACCGCCTCCACCGAGGTATGAAAATCATGAGAGAAGGGATGCAGTGCATCATGTGGAAAATTAGCATCAGCCAGATCAAAGGTACCCCAGCAACGAGGGGAGAAATGAGTACAGAGAACATCACCAGAGTTACTGTGTGTTTACCACGGAAGAAATGGATATGAAGAGCATGCAGCGCCGACATATGGAAGTGAATGCGGTAATGCCAGCGGTGGCGAGGTATATGCCTTGGTCGGATCAGGAAATTACCTGGAGCATCAAAGATCATCCCAAGCTTATGCCAAGTCCTGGTTCGTATGCGATGGTGTTGGACCCAACATTCATTGGGCTAAACATCAATGTGAGGTTCTCAAATTGATAATTGACAATGGTAGCAGCATCAATATCATGTACGTGGATACAATGCGCAAGTTGGGTATCTCGGAGAACATGATCCAAGCTACAAGGACAACTTTCCATGGCATTGTGCCAGGCATTTCCTGTGAACCCATTGGCAAGGTCCGGGTTGACGTATTGTTCGACACGAGAGATAACTGCCAAACTGAGAATTTGGAATTCGAGGTTGTCAATTTGGAAAGCGCATATCACGCATTACTCGGCAGGCCAGCCCTGAACAAATTCATGGCAAGTACTCACATCAGTTACTTGAAGATGAAGCTGCTTGGGCCAAATGGAGTAATTACCATAGCTGGGGATTTCCGACGTTCCATTGAGTGCGCGTCAGCCGGGTCTAACCTGGCCGAGTCACTCGTGATTGCGCAAGAGAAGAGAAAGATCCAGGAGGTGGCGGCATTGGCTCAATCCGCGCAGCAGTATATGCCGGCGCTGAGTAACCCACATGGAAGTGTCTCATTTCAAGCAACAAAGGATACCAAGAAAGTGCCTGTTGATGATCTGTTCCCAGAGCACACCGTAACAATTGGTGCCAGGTTAACTGACAAATAGGAGAGCGAGCTCATCAACTTCCTCCGTGAGAATCGGGATATCTTTGCTTGGTCCACACAGGACTTGCAAGGTGTCCCGAGGGAGTTGGCCGAGCACTCTTTGAATGTGAGACCCGGAGCAAAGCCGGTGAAGCAACCTCTCCGCCGCTTCGCTGAAGATAGGAGAAAAGTCATCGGAGATGAGATAGCTCGGCTCCTAGCAGCTGGGTTTATCATGGAAGTGCTTTACCCGGATTGGCTATCTAATCCGGTGCTGGTGGAAAAGAAGAAGGATGATCCGAATGTGGCAGTGGTTTGGCGTATGTGCATCGATTACACGAACCTGAATAAGGCGTGCCCAAAAGATCCATTCCCACTGCCAAGGATAGATCAAGTCATAGATTCTACTGCTGGGTGTGAACTGTTGTCATTCATAGATGCATATTCTGGTTTCCACTAGATACCTCTGAACCCGAATGATCAAATAAAGACTGCGTTTATCACCCGTATGGGGCTTATTGCTATCGCACCATGCCTTTTGGTTTACGTAATGCAGGGGCAACGTACCAAAGATGTATGCAAAAATGTTTACACGGCCAAATTGGCCAAAATGTGCAGGTATATGTGGATGATGTGGTTATAAAAATCAAGGAAAGCAAAACGCTCCTTGATGATATCAGGCAAACATTCGCGAACCTAAGAAGGTTCCGAATGAAGCTTAACCCAGAGAAATGTACCTTCGGTGTCTCGGCTGGAAAATTACTCCGATTTCTTGTCTCCAGCTGAGGTATCGAAGTTAACCCAACTAAAATCCGAGCCATAGAGTGAATGGAACTTCCGAAGTGTCTTAACGATGTCTAGAAGTTCACTTGTTGTCTGGCATCTTTAAGTCGGTTTGTATGTCGGATGGGAGAAAAGCCATTGCCTCTCTATCAACTAATGAAAAAGTCGGACAAGTTCATATGGACGCCGCAGGCCAATGAAGCCTTCACCCAGTTAAAGAAAATGTTAGCCACTGCACCGGTGTTAGCCTCTCCACTATCAAAGGAGCCAATGTTGCTCTATATAGCCGCAACCAACTGAGTTATAAGTGCAGTAATTGTGGTAGAGCGCGACGAGGAGGGTAAGTCAGTGCAAAGGCCAGTATATTATCTGAGCGAGGTGTTATCAGCTTCAAAGCAAAACTATCCTCACTATCAGAAGATGGCGTATGGTGTGTATATGGCAGCAAATAAGCTAAAACACTACTTTGAGGAACACCCAATAAAAGTGATATGTGAAGCCCCCATATCTGAGATAATGAGTAACAAGGATGTGAGCGGCCGGATCCCAAATTGGACAATTGAGCTAGCCCCTTATGCTCCACAATATGACAGGAGAGATGCGATCAAGTCTCAGGCTGTGGCCGATTTTTTTGCAGATTGGGCCGAGGTGCAATATGAGCCACCATTACCGGATCCGAACTACTAGAGAATGCATTTTGATGGATCAAAAACAAAAACCGGGTTAGGCGCCAGAGTTGTACTCACCTCACCAAAGAACGACTAGATGAAATATGTGTTGTAGATCCATTTCGCAGCATCAAACAATGTTGCTGAGTATGAAGCACTTGTGCATGGGCTCAAAGTGGCAAAATAAATTGGAATATGTCGGATCCAATGCTTTGGCGACTCGGATCTGGTAGTTTAGCAAGTCTCGGGGCAATAGGACGCTTTGGACGTAAACATGGCATTATATAGATTTCACGTGCAAAAAATATCAGGGTACTTCGAGGGATGCGAGTTTCACCATGTACCCCGGCTGGAAAACGAGGCTGCCGACGTATTGTTGAAGCTCGGATCAACCCGACAAGCAATTCCATCGGGTGTAGCACTAGAACACCTCAAGAAACCATCTATCAGGCCGTCCCTAGAAACCGACTCTATCTACATCCTGGTAGATCCGGAGTCCGGAGCTGTACCCATGGACATAGACATGGGAAGTGGTTCAGGAAACCCGGAGACTGCTACGCAAAACCCAGGGACTGTACAGCGCGATCCGACCGAGATTATGTCAGTGGATCAAATGGAAATTGGTGACGAGGTGTTTCCGGTGCGAGTTATACCAGCTTGGGCACTACCCATATTTCAGTTCCTGGAGGATGGAACTTTTCCCAGTGAAGAGGTGCTTTCTAGGCAAATTCAGAGGAGGGCAAAAGCATACACAATTATCAATGCCGAGCTATACAAAAGGAGTGTGACTAATGTCCTCCAACGATGTGTTGACCCAGAAGAAGGGCTCGACATCCTCCGGGATATACAACAAGGGGAATGTGGGCATCACGCCTCATCCAAAGAATTGGTAGCAAAAGCTTTCCGGCATGGGTTCTACTGGCCAAGTGCCTTAGAGAAAGTAGAGGATCTAGTAAGCAAGTGCAATGGTTGTCAAAGGTATGCTACCAAGACGCACATGCCAATGTCGGAACTCAAAACCATACCAATTACCTGGCCATTTGCTGTATGGTGTTTGGATATGGTTGGCCCGTTTAAACCAGCAAGAGGAAATATGACCCATATCTTGGTTATGGTGGACAAGTTTACGAAGTGGATTGAAGTGAAGCCAATAAGAAAATGTGATGGATCTACAGCTGTGACATTCCTCAAAGATATCATTCTGAGATATGTCTATCCTCACAGTATCATAACAGATAATGGCACAAATTTTGCTGAAGGAGCTTTTGCGCGATTCTGCCGAGATAAGAAGATCCGGCTGGACGTTGCTTCGGTAGCCCACCCTGCATTGAATGCACAAGTGGAGAGATCCAACGGATTAGTATTATCCGGGATAAAACCCCGGCTCATTGAGCCGCTGCAAAGATCAGCGGGGTGCTGGATAGAAGAACTACTAGCGGTACTGTGGAGTTTAAGAACAACTCCGAATAGATCAACAGGCTATACGCCATTTTTTCTGGCATATGGGGCAGAAGCTGTACTACCAGCCGACATAGAGCATGATTCGCCTAGGGTCACCCAATACACAGAAGCCGAAGTGCGAGAAGCCCGGCAAAATGATGTTGATCTGCTGGAAGAAGCGAGAGAATTGGCATTGTCTAGATCCGCCATATATCAGCAAAATCTCCGACGCTATCATAGCCGGAAAGTAAACCCCCGAGTCTTCCGGGAAGGTGATCTGGTACTCCAGTTGGTACAACGTACCGCTGGCATGCATAAGTTATCCCCCCATGGGAAGGACCATTCATTGGGAGCAAAGCATTACACAATGACTCTTATTATCTCATCGATGCAAAACCACAGGAGAAGAACAAGGCGGATAGGTCTGGCGAGGAATCTAAGCGTCCATGGAATGTAGGTCTACTTCGTCCGTTCTACACTTAGCAAAGAAGTGTGTGTATCCGAGTCTCTCATACGTCGGTATGTATGCCGGCAATGAGTTTATCAATGAAATCGTGGCACCTCGAGCAGTAACTCGGGGACTGCCTTAATAATATCGGTTGTCTTCTGTACTTGTTATTTATTTTTAAGTCGGCTGGTTTAAGTTGCTTCTGCCTAAGCGGGATTAGTAGTGTGTGAGCACCAAAAACTCAACTCTTCGACTTGCTACTGTCCAACAAGATTTCGCTTCATGGCAAGCAAGAGAATAAGTTTGGAATTGCGTAGCACACGAAAAACGACTAAGGAAAAGAACGTAATTGAGCCGACATTTGTTATTTGGACTAACTTTATGTTTGCCTTGTTTTTACTATGCTGAGTTATTTTGAGCTAGTCCTAAAAGTTTCTAAGTATTGTTAAGTCAATTTTTGAAACTCGGACTCGTAAGTCACAAAACCGAACCAAGGTAGACACGAGCCGAGCCAAGAAATTGGAGAAACAAGAAAATGAAACTCGGTACTACGCCCAAGTTAATCCGGCACGAGCAACTTAGTAGCAAAATATGATCTGTATACTTAATACATCTGCACCCGGCATACCAGGGATCTGATAAACTTCAAAGTGTTTGTTGGTGATCAAGGAGCAGCAGGAGGAGGTAACTCGGCGCCAGTAGGTGGAACTCCAGCCTCAGCTTCAGCGTCATATTCATTTTCTTCAACGTCCGAGGCTTTGTCCTCTTCCTCCTCATCCGAACCATCTTCGACATATTCGTCGTCAATAGCTTCGAGAAAGCTTGGTCCCTGGTTCCATTGATGGATGGGGGCAAACTGAATGAGGCTATGTGCGCAAGCCTTGCACCGAGCTATCCAATCCGGATCATTGGACCACCTTGATCCGGTGCGCAAGCACTCGAGAAGATTCAGATTTATTTTCTCATACCATGTGAGCACGTAGTGGAGGACGGTTTCAGCTCCGGCGCGTCCGGCGGATTCCCTCTAGAGGTCAAGCTTGGTCTCGCACTCCATTAACTTTGTAATCAGAGCCATGGACCCCTCCGGAGTATCTTCACCAGGCCAAATGGCATTGAAGACTCGGACTGCTGCATCTAGGAGACCCTTACTGTAGTTCTTCACAATCTCGATGCGAGAGGATAGGCTGACCAACAATTCCTCCATGTCATAGGGAATATTTTCAGCGGCAAGACCAGTTGGGGTACCCCTCTGCTGGTGGAACTTGGAAACTACAGCAGCCGCAATAGCATCGCCCTCTGGAAATTTGCCTGAAAACAAGACAAGTGAAATAAGTAAAGGAGGTTGACCCAGAAAGATTCATGTCGGCTGAAGGAAAAGAACTTACGAGAAATATGGCTATGGATCCGAGTCAGCTCCTTGGTGCAGTTATCACGTCTCTCCCGAAGTTACACAAGTTCAGCATTTGCCAACTCAAGCTTAATGTCGGCCTCCTTCAGCAGTTCTTGATCTTTGGCAATTTGGAGGTTGAGATGTTCCCGTTCCTCGGTGAAGTCTTGGCCAGCTTTCTCCATCTCAGTTTTGTGGAGCGCCTTGAGCTTTTTCATTTCTGCCTTGAGCTTGGCAATTTCATCATCTTTGGTCCAGAGGAGGGCGAGCTCATCATCCTTCTTCTTAAATTCGGCCCGATGCTTCCTTGCTTGTTCGAGAAAATGCAGCATCATATCATGCACGGGCACACTATCTTCAAGAGATGCTGAAACAGTTTGTTAACCCGGCAAAGCCGAGGTATGAATATCTCCCGAGCCAAGAAGAAAAGGAGAGAGAGCGTAGAAGAAGATTAAGCAAAACTGACTTACCTTTTCTTTGATCCAAGTTCTTCCTCATGATGGTGTTTTCGGCTTCCACTTCGGCTGCCCAATCCGAATAACAGATTAGTTCAGCAGGAAAAGACAAAGAAAGATGGGGAAAAAATCCAAGGAGAAAACTTACCCCTTTTTTCGAACTCAGCGACAAGTGTAGAATGTTTTGAGCGCAGCGCCTTATGTGTGTCCAAGAGGCGCTGAAACTCAGCGCTCCGGCGATTGGTGGTAACCTGAGAAAAGCAAAGTTGACTTGATCATGTGCATATTCGAAGTGTAGAAGATCCGGGCTAAGTGGAACTTAACCCGGTTCTAGGTGTGTGCATATTCGAAGTGTACAAAATCCGGGCCAAGTGGAACTTAACCCGACTCTAGGTGTGTGCATATTCGAAGTGTACAAAATCCGGGCCAAGTGGAACTTAACCCGGCTCTAGGTGTATGCATATTCGAAGTGTACAAGATCCGGGCCAAGTGGAACTTAACCCGACTCTAGGTGTGTGCATATTCGAAGTGTACAAAATCCGGGCCAAGTGGAACTTAACCCGGCTCTAGGTGTGTGCATATTCGAAGTGTACAAGATCCGGGCCAAGTGGAACTTAACCCGGCTCTAGGTGTGTGCATATTCGAAGTGTACAAAATCCGGGCCAAGTGGAACTTAACCCGGCTCTAGGTGTGTGCATATTCGAAGTGTACAAGATCCGGGCCAAATGGAACTTAACCCGGCTCTAGGTGTGTGCATATTCGAAGTGTACAAAATCCGGGCCAAGTGGAACTTAACCCGGCTCTAGGTGTGTGCATATCCGAAGTTACTAAGGAGCTATGCTAGTTCTCTAAGGAGCATCTGGCCGAGTAACAAGTTACTCCCCCAGAGGCTCGTGGACTAATGGTTATATCACTAATGTTTAGTACATGTTAAAGAAAAGACAAGGTAGCGTACCTCCATCATCCGGCCGGCAAGGTTGATAGCCTTGGCGGCTGTGTTCATTTGTGCGGCAAACTCGGTAGGCCCATATTTTTCCGGGAGATCGTTGTTATGGACGAACTCCGCCTTGTTCTAGTTTTTGATGAACTCAATCAAGGATGGAGGATAGCACTCTCCGCTAAGCATATGGGGCGCAATCAAACCCTTGGCATGGGCTTCCCTCCTTTCAACTTGGGCAGCAGCAGGGCTAGTGTGCAATGCAAGTTGCGTGCTAGCTGACCCGGTGGAGGCATCTTTCTTCGGTGGGGTCTTCTTCGGAAGCATGGACGAGAGCATGCACTCTCCAGCCTCGATGGATGCTGCCCTGGCGGCATCATAAGTTTTCTTGGCCTTAGGCTGCTGCTGAGAGGTTGAAGTTTGAGCTGTGGATTTGGTCTTGGGTGCAGCCTTGGTGATAACTGGGCCTTCTCGCCGAGTCTTGGAAGACTCAGACGAGGCGGATGGAGTTGGTGCTGCTGGTACTTGTGGTGCTACTGTTGGTGCTGGTGCTGGCGCTTGTGCTGGTGCTGGTTTTGGTGGTGATGCTGTTGGTACCTCGGTGGTGGCAGGTTGCGGCTGAGCCGAAGAGTAGCTGGGAGCATCCGCTGCCTCGGCAGAGCCACTTCCCCTGTTCCGAGGTTGCCCTCCTCTGGACGAGGTGGGCTAGAACCCGGAGCAGCCGATGAACCCTCCTGAATGGGGCTCAGTGGGCGTGTATCGTCGCCACGAGGGGGAGATGGGGTATGCCGGAGGGGCGAAGCGATGCTGGATCCGCTCTGGGGAACCTCCACAGCAACCCTACCGAATCAAACGACGAATAATAAGTTACAACAGAAGAAAAGCACGAAGCAAAATATTGGACAAAGATAAAAGTGACTTACTCATCAGAAGTCAATGGCTCCTTGGGCTTCCGAGCCCTCCGAGTTATGGCCTTAGTCGTAGTCTTGGTGGCAGCTTTGTCTGCGGACTTCTTTCGCCTTTTGGTTGGTTTAGAAGGTCCGGAAGAAGCAGCAGAAGCGGCCGTCCGTTTCTTTGACGCAGCCGGGACTGGCTCACCCGTGGTAAGGGGAGGATCTTCGTGGCTCTACCTAGACGGGTTAGCTGAAGTCGGAAAGGCGTAAGAAAGGGGTACAGCGTCAAATTCTTCCATCACCTCAACGTTGGAATCATCTTCATCATCAAGCCAATCTCTTAAGGAAGAGAAGTTACCAGTGGGTCGCTTGGTCGCATCGGGGAATGGCAGGAACATTTCCTGATCCGGCTCCTCCTCATCCAGGGCATCTCGATTGTTCGCCCATTTGAGAGAAGGCTCGGTGGCATCTTCGAGGGTTTGCTGAAGAAACAACTAAGAATAAAATGCAAAGGGATCAAACAAACAATAAATTCCGACATATGGTATAACTCGGAAAAAGATTGAATCACGAGGTTTACCGTAGGAGGAAGCTTGTCCCGGCAGAAATGCTCAATCCCCCACTCCTAATCAGCGGAGAAGTCTTTGACAGTTGTGAAGAGGGCCTTGACCCGGCGGAATATCTCGGTGTTACTCAATTCAAATGTGGAAGTCCGGTTGGGGTCAAGTCGCCAGCTCATGTGGCAAAGCTTGTGTGTGTGCTTCTAGAGAGGGGAGATCCGGCTGCGGACGAATGTGATAATCGCGTCCTTATTGCGCAGCCCCGCATCCTTCAGCTCCTTGAACCGCTTGTTGACTTGATTCGCCAGAACAGTGGGTTTCTTGGAAACCCGGTCCCACCGATCCGGATTAGGAGGACCCGGAGTGTAGGGGCGCCGCCGGATCAGATCTTCATTCGTGCCATTTCTGACATAGAAGAAATTTCGGGCCCAGCCCTTGCTTTCGGGGACAAATAGAAGCAGCACCGAACTGCGTAAGATGCTTGTCCTCCGGGTCAAGCTGCATATTCGGAATCACATTCCTTCGTAGACCGAAGAACCGGATCCAAAGCTCCTTGGTAGGCCACAATCCGACATATCCCTCTATGGTGGACGCGAAGGAAGAAAGGGAGGTGATGGCATTCACCGGGAGATGGTGTGGTTGAAGTTCATAGATGTTGAGGAAATCATGGAAGAAATCGCTAACGGGGAGGCCGAACCCGTGCTGGAAGTGGGAGAGGAACACTACGAACTCACCGGGATTGGGTGAGGGTGCGAGCTCCTCGGAGGCAAGGCGGGCAACCACGCCATCGGGGATGCGGCGCGTGCGATATAGCCAGTCTAGGTCATCCTAGCACACCCAGGAGCCAGCCCAGGCGCCATGCTGTGTGTTCTCCGCCCCCTCCTCCATCTCTGCTTCCGCGACGGCGAGCTCTTCTTCGGTCATGTCTAGATCGCTATCCTCACCGGCCCAATCGGAGGTGGGGGTAGAACCTTGGACTGGCGCAGACCCGTGGCGGTGGAGCTGCACGGGAGCGGCGGCGACGCAGGTGCGAAAAGGCACGATGTGGCGGCGGCGCTGTTGAGCAGGTGCGGCGACGGCGCTGCTGAGCAGGTGCGGCGGTGGCGGCGCTGTCGCTAGGAGGAAGAAGAAGAAGAAGAGGCAGAGGGGCACGAGATGGGGAAAAATACCAAGGGGCGTGCCCCTCCCGTATTTAACACCGCCCTAGCGAGGGTAGTGGGATCGTGCGCTGCGGCAAGGTCACACGGTGTGGCCGTGTATCTGCCGGGTCAGCCAATCACAAGCAAGCCACAAGAAGGGCCACGTGGCACAGGGGATCCCACGACGCGACGTGATGATACAGTTAACGAGGAGACAAACGCAATGTGACGTGTGCAACAATAACACCTGAAATTAACTGCAGTAGTAACTGGCGCAGACCCTTAAAATGAGGCAACATAATGATTACCCTCCACGTGGGATAGCGTATGAGAGAAGGAAGGATAACCCGGAAAACTAAAGGGTAATCCGACCAGCGAGTGAAAACTCAGAATGTGCCAAGGGAAAAGGTAGCTAATGAAATCCGGGATATGAGGTAACTTGGAAAAGGGAGCAAAAGGCTTGGTAAAATTGAACCTGTTGTGGCCTTAGCAGCTGGAGCTGCAAGACCGCACCAGCTTCGGGGACTAATATTGGGGGGATACCCCCGTGTAGGGTCACGTCAGGATATAAAGGCCGAGTTAGCCGAGGTACGGCAAGGTCAAAGCGAATGTTGGTCGAGTCACCTCAAGGCAGGCCAAATCACGGAGTAACCCGGACCGGAGGATGTCCGCCTAACTGAGTCCCGGCCGATGTATGTCGTATGCCGGCAGGATTTATGTAACTTGTATGCAGGTACCCGTGTGGCCGAATTAACCAGGCACGATTCGAGTTATATCAGGCTTTCAAGAGAAGGAAGGTATCTCGCTGGTCAAAAGGTGGTCGCTGTACGCTAGAGCATGAGCGAAGCGGACATAGGCTAGGACCACCGAGCCGTGGCCGACAAGGGTGGCGCGCCCTGTGTCGGATGACGTTGGCGCCGCAGAGGCTTACGTAGCCTCTACATGGCTTACGATGGCGAAAAGTGATCCGGTCGGCTTGCTATTTTGGGAAGAGGCATATTCCCTAGAATATTCCTCCATGTATGCCCTAATTGGAGACCTAGCCACCCCTATATAAGGAGGGCTAGGGCATTTGTAGAGGGGGTTGATCTCTAGTTGGTTGGCATTTGAGTAGTTGCTTCCTAGGAGATAGCTAGTGGTGAGAGTAAGAGAGCTCCTTCTTCCTCCTCTCCCCAATATAGCTCAAGGAGCATCTGTAATCTTGTGAACTTGGGAAATACCAAACATCTGTGTGTGGAATCACCACACCATCCCTCCCTGGATTCCTCTAGTGCATATTGTCCCCACCTTTAGTCTATCCATGGCATCTGCCGTGACACCACCACGACACCCGCCACCACATGCACTCGGTCACAGCGTCGCCGAGTACTGTTGATTCGGGTAGGCCCACGCCAAATAGGCCACTCGGTCAGGGTGTTGCCGAATAGATTCTAATCGGGTTGATCGTCATCGACAAAATGCTAGATGTGTAAAATGCTGAAATCGTGCAACACTTCTCAAATTAATTAAAAAATGTATTATTTTAAAAAAATCGCCTTGCGCGGAAGGAGAAGATGCCGGTCACCACGGTGCCCTGACCGAAAGATCGCCGACTCGCCGACACGCAAAAACCGACGCTCGATGGTGCCAGTGGTCACACTCGACGGAGGAGCGCGTGGGACAAGATCCGACGCACGCTGATCCGGTGAGCGCAGCCACCGCTCCGAGATGAACAAGAGGAAAGGCAGCCGCCTCGCGCACCACCGTGGATGGACTGGCCGCTAGCCACCATGGGCCCTCTACATAGGAGAGAAAAATGGATGGGGAAATGGGGAAATAGGGTTAAGGTTGACCCGATGGGGAGTTCGGTTCAGCCACATCTCGAGGACAACCATTGGGTTCAATCCAACGACCGAGAGTGAAGTGGGGATGATGCTATTTGAGGCTAGGATTTGTCCTAGCTAAAGATGGAACTAGGGTGCTCATGTTTTTTTCTATAGTTTTTTTGCAGTGAAGTTTATTATGTTTATATGTTCTATGTTTTGGCATTGTTTTATACTTAAAATAATTTCCTAAAATGTTGGGACCCTCATATGATTAATGTTTATGCAATATTTATGATATTTTGATGATGATCTCTACTATGATCATGAAGTTTACGACGATTTCATTAGTATGGTTTTTCTATGATATGATTACTGCTAATGTTGATGTCATGGTTATGACATTTTTTATGACGTAATCATCCCGTTGGGCCGAGGGTGACTTTAAGAATAATGTTGTTGGTTGCATGATTTGGTTTTTCGCACTGCGTCATGCGACCTAATAATGTTGATCCATTTTGTTAAAGGAATTTTCTAGTGCATTTTATGTCTTTTGGCATGTACTGACTAAATGTAATGAAGGCTCATAATGATGCTGATGTATTATGGTTAATTCTCTTAACAAGGATGTACCCTGTTAGAGAATTTCATTATGTCCATGTATTGTCATTTGTTTGACAATTATCGTTTACCAATTGATGTTATTTGGTGAACATTCATGTAATTTGATGTCCTACTTTATTTGGAGTATATTTATGGTTAATAGTAATGTCATTTTCACTATGAATGTCCATATTAGTGAGATGTCATTATTATTAATGTTCATGTAAATGTTTAGAATTAATGGTATTTTGTATCATGCCTTGAATGTTTTCGTGATAAACTTTCACATGTTTTCTTAATGTTTTTGAAACTATGGTGTCGATTTTTTATGAAAAAATGATCAGTGATGAACTATGAACCCAACAACATCTCATTTTCTCGTGATGTATATTTCATCCACTTAATTTCTCTCATCATGAAGTAGGAATTCTACTCATCAAAAGTATGTAACTGATATGATGATTTATGAATGTGATTTTAGAGAATAGTCAAAGGTTGACCCAATGACTTGGATAAGATTACCAATGTTGAGATTCACTAGATATATTTTCTTATTCTTATTTACTTAGGATTCCATATCTATATTAATGGAATTCCTTTCTTATATATACTAGGCATGATCTATTGGTACTATGCAACCATAGGTTCTAGGCCTAAACCCTCTACAGATCCATATGATCCCTAATCTACTTCTTACTACTATGGTTACAACTATGTTAGTCCTAGGGATTTAGCTATACCTTTTGTAGATTTGTAAGTTATCTCTTGTTGATGAAGATTGCCTTCTCCTAATTTGCTTTTTATTATTCACTTTCCTCTCTAGATCTCTATCTTACACTACTAATGTGTGTTTTTTGTTTGTGATTTGTACCTATCGCTAAGCCTCTGCCCTGAGTGTGAGTCTTATGAGCCCTTGCTCTGAGGTTGTGAGTTGTGAGGTGGGACTGCTCAAGGAATCTCCTAATTATAGTATCTTGAGATAACTTGGGATCCAAGTTTTCCACGGGACTTGGTAGCCAAGGTACTTCGGTGGAACGAGTATCCACTTGAACTTATTATTTTTAATATGAAAAGTGGAATTTCTCACTAATGGTCTTGGGCTCATTTGTTATGTGGGCTTAATAATTGGGATTGTATTAATAAATACTATTATCTTATTTGCATTTTAAGTTAAAACTTTATTTGCAAATATGGGATGATTATTGTAAGGTTCGATACTAATTAAGTAAAAAATTAATTAGCAATATGGATTAACAATATTTTTTATCTAATGCTTAATATTATTAACTAAGTGAAAACTTAAACAATAATATAGTTGATCTATAAAGATCTAAAAATGGTCTTAACATTAATTAAGTGAACTTAATTAATCAAAGTGGTTTGATCGGGTAAAGTCAAGGATGTGAAATCATCAACTCTCAAGGTGAGTAGATGATATGCTTGGATATTCTTGTTAGTGTATCAAACTTAAGTATATGATTGGGAATGAATAATAGTCATTCAAGTACATTTACTAAAGATTTATCCTTATGGCTTAGTATCAAGTATGTAAATCATTCTTTGTAAGAATGATCCTATCAGGTGATATATTTTATGTTGATTATAATTGGCAACTAAAGGTTTCCACAGGTTTAGTTAGCTTCTCTACTGTCTAGTGGTTCTGAATATCTACTAGGCTTGCATTCTAAAGATGTCGGTCAAACTTCTAACTATCTAGATCTCTTCCCTTTTCTTAAAAGGAATAAATATATTGAATATATATAAATATAATAGATCATGATTTAGATAGATCAATATTTGATTTTGAGCTTTGATGCTCCAAGGATACTAAAGAATTGTCTAACACGTGTGATGATAGATTGAGGATGACCAGACAAGCTATGAGATACTGTTAGATCTGGTTCTTTATTTCTTAAGGTTATGTTCCTTTTATGGTTCATTTTATTCACAAATGACACTTCTAACTCCTAAGATAGAGTCTTAGAAAAGGCCACAGCAAAGTTTCCAATGCTCAACTTGATGATTTAAGTCTAACTCATCAACTTAAGTGAAACTTCAATCTATTTGACAAGTTTTATTAAAATGTTATTAATTTTCTAGGATTTTACATGCATGGATGCAATGCACACTTTCATGTTCTACCCATTTCGTGTCTCTTAACCACGGGATATTAAACTCGTAATCATTGGATACACCTTCGGAAGAGATAAACTTCCATATTTTTGTTGTAAGAGACTTGATCATAAGTGCATAACCCATAGGTAAGTCATGAATTTGAATCCAAATTTGAAAATCAAATATATCAATTCTTGTGGGCTTAGTAAACTCGTCATATGGTTCAATTAGCACTGGATTACCTCAAACCTTCCATGGACCACCATCCATCACCCTTTCCTAGTCACGTAGGCAGAAAAATTGGAGAGTATGCAGGTTAATCCCAAGGCGATCTCATATTCTTGAAGATCTAGAACTTGGGGTATTCACCTTCTGTGGAAACCCTCGCGATCGCCAACTAGCGAGTTGCCTCAGCCAGCAATGAGTTGTCACCCACAAACACCACATCATCGATATCACCCTAATAATTGCAAGATAGATGTTGTTACAATAATGCCAGATTTACAAAAGGATTTTTTATAGGATGGACTTACATGAGACGTGGGTTAATTAAGTTGGTGCAAACATGTTTGCCACCGGGCTTCCAACGGCCTGATTTGCTCCCCAACATCCACGTAATACACAAAGCTATTTTCAGTAACAACTCCCCGTTAGAGGTGGTGTTTTGGCTCCTAGCTGCAAATGAACCCCTTATTAAAATATATAAAAAAATAAAATTTAAATTGTCAAAAAAACTAAACGAAAATTTCACATGTACATCCTTATATTCTAGGACCCTGCTAACGCAGGGCGCCGCACGTACGTATCTCGCGAGCGGCGGCTGCCAGCTGGCGCAGACACACGCAATCCCGACACCACCAACCATGCTGGGCCCAATAGACCAATTTAGTGGACCTCCAGGACAACTCTAACTTTCAACCCATCCTCTGTCTTTTATACACCACACGATTGATCCTTCTACAACTGAGTCACCTTTTCAACAACTCCCGCATCTGCCACCTCCTAGCTTCTTTTTCCTCAAGAAAAGAACCAGACCAGATCTGAACCTGACTAGATCTGAACCCATGGAAAATAACTAGTGGGATAAAACAACAACCAACAACAAGTTGGTCATCTTTAACCCCTCTCCCCCATCCCATGTATTCCTTAATCTCATATATTTCAACTAGTTTGCATAAACACACAAAAGATGGAATCTCTCACGGAAGTTTTGATATAAGCACATAGAACAACTAGAATATATCAACAAACAAACAAGATACTTGTCCAAGAAAAGAGGATACTAATAGTAGTTTTGAATCTGGTAACTTGATTTTTGCACTGAACAAGTTTAAAACATATCCTAGGTGACCGGAATATCATGACTGAACATTCTTCCATGCTTGTGCTATAGCCAACATTTAAGTAGCCAACATTTTGAATCTGGTAAGTTGATTTTTGCACATAGAAAATTGCATATTGTTCCCTGTGCATGATCAACTTGAACCTTGAGCATCATCTACTTAAATGTGGCATGTATGTTGAAAATTCACTTCTCATTCCTGCATTGAAAAAAGAGTAAGCATGATGAATTTGATCAAATTCAAAAACAAATGACCTTGCAGGTTACACAAAGAAAAAACCATGGATATTGATCAAATTTTCGTGATGGATGAGTCTGATGGTGATGTTATTGACTGGAGCACTGAATAATGAAGGTACATGTGTGGTTTTACACATTTAATAATAAAAACTCAGAAATAAAATAAAACTGCCAGATTATTTCTTAATTGTTACAAGGTTATACATGTAGAACTAACAAATTAGCTTTATTAGATGGACAAGCTAAAACATTCAGAACTGCCAGATTATTTCTTAATGGTTACAGGGTTATACATGAAGAACTACCAAATTATCTTTATTAGATGAACAAGCTAAAACATTCAGAACTGCCAGATTATTCATCAAAGATTACAAGGTTATACATGCAGAACTACCAAATTAGCTTTACTAGATGGACAATCTAAAACATCATAACTGCCAGATTATTCATCAATGATTACCAGATTCTACTTGATAAAACTGCCAGGATATTACCTAGTAATTCCAAATAAAAGTAAATTCGAGAGATAATTACACGTTACCAGTTTAAAAGGAAAGTTAGTGATTTGCCATGTTTCCTACCTACTAGTTCCCAGTCACAACAACTAGTGAAAATCCAGTTCTTAACAAACTTCTAGAAATCTAATATGCTTCATACCAATGTTAAAAAAAATGCAGATATGATTCTTTTGGGTGGAAACAATGAAGCAACACTTTCCGGGGGTGGTTCACTCGGGATTGCTTGCCCTGACATGAGTCTCGCACAGTCAAGTGCTGCTCACACACCTCCGACAGAACAAAACAGTGGTAACAACGGGATCCCAGAAGTCATTTCTACACCGTAGCCACCAAGTACACACATGAAGGTGAGCACATGGGACGGTAGAGGTGATAGAGAGGGGGCAGAATGGGTGCACGAGGTTGGGACGATGTTGAATCAGTACTGGGCAGGTTCGAGGCGAGGAAGCATAGGAGCGTCTCTACCCGTACTGCCCCTCTCTCACCCCTACTGTGCCACACACTCACCTCCTCCTTATTTTCTTCACCGCCAGCAAAGCATGGCGATGGACGGCTGCGCGAGGTTGGGGCGATGTTGAATCAGTATTGGGAAAGTTCGAGGCGGGGAAGCAGAGGCGGCCGACACTTGATGAGGGAGCTGGACGGGAGTGATACATTGCAAATGTATCTATAATTTTTGATGTTCCATGCTTTGTTTTATCTACTTTCTTGTGTCTTGTCCACACTTTGGAGTACTTTCATATGATTTCTTGGACTAACCTATTAACAAGAGCCACAGTACCAGCTGCCTGTTTTCTTCTGTTTTGGGTTCCAGGAAGTCAGAAAATGAATATTCTCGGAATTGGACGGGACAAAAGCCAAAGTAGCTATTTTACCGGAAGACATCTGGAGCCAGAATACGAGACGGAGAGGATCCAGGGGGCCACCACACCACCTGGCCGCGCGGGCTAGGCCTGGCCATGCCAGGGGGTGGTGTGGCCAGCCCAGGCACCCCCTCGGCCTCTCCTTCCGTGTATATATTGCCTCCGATACCAAAACCCTAAGTACCTGATCAAAAAATCCACGAAAGAGTCTAATGCCGCCGTCATCTCCATCCCTAGATCGGGAGGGATCTGAAGCTCTTCCCGGCACCCTGCCAGAGAGGGGAATTCACCCTGGAGGCCTTCTTCATCGTCATGCAAGCCTCCGGTGTGATACGTGAGTAGTTCATCTCTGGACTACATGTCCATGTAGTAGCTAGATGGCTGGTTCACCTCCTTTGTGCTTTC
Source organism: Avena eriantha (assembly GCA_910589775.1). NCBI lineage: Eukaryota > Viridiplantae > Streptophyta > Magnoliopsida > Poales > Poaceae > Avena > Avena eriantha. The sequence continues at coordinate 502,979,427 of OU342740.1, read as the reverse complement.
ATGTCTAGATCTTGTGAGCTCCGTTCATGATCAAGATCATCTATTTGTAATTCTGCATGTTGTGTTTGCGGGGATCCGATGGATATTGAGATGCTATTTCAGATTGATTATTGATTCTATCATGTCTTTGTTATTTGTGATCTTGCATGCTTTCCGTTGTTAGTAGCTATCTTGGCCAAGTAGATGCTACTAACTCTAAGAGTTAGTATTTATGCTCGATAGTGGGTTCATGCCTCTGGTAATCTGGGGAAGTGACAGAAATCTCTAAGGTACTAGATGTGATGTTGCTACTAGGGAGAAAACAACAATCCTTTGTTCATAGAACAATCGTATTGTTTACTTTACACGCAATTCATAAAGCAATAATCTGTTGCTTGCAACTTAATACTGGAGGGGGTTCGGATGATAACCTGAAGGTGGATTATTAGTCATAGATGTAGTTGGATGGCGGTCTATGTATAATGTTGTAATGCCCAATCAAGTTCCAAAGGAGTCAAGATGATTAGTATATGCTTGTATGCTTCTCGGTGTTTGTCAATTGCCCCGCTGTAATTTGTTCATCCAACATGTTATCTAATCTTAAGGAGAGCCACCTCTAGTGAACTATGGACCCCGGTCCTTTCTTTTACATACAATCTACAAACTGTTTACTGCTTTGTGTTTACTTTCTGCAAATTATTACTTCCTTCCATTCGATACGTTTAATCCTTTGTTTTTAGCAAAACCGGTGAGATTGAGAAACTCATCACAAGTTGGGGACAGAGTTCTGTGGTTGTGTTGTGCAGGTCTCCACATTGCTACTAGCATCGGTAGTGCGCCCTGCCAAGGCTCAGCTAGCAACACCTTTGGGGTGTTTCCTTGCTCCTACTGGATTGATAACCTTGGTTTCATAACTGAGGGAAACTTACTGTTGTGCTCATCATACCTTCCTCTTGGGGTTCCCCAACGAGCTCGTTAATACACGAGTCAGCAGAGAGGCAGTGGCTTCGTGAGTGGAGGGGTGGAGGGATTGGAGGTAAAGGGAGAGCTCGTAATCGATACATTGGAGGAAGCTGAAAGGCACTACAAGATGTACGCACGGAGAATGGGATTTGGCATCAGATACAACTACAGGAAGAAGTCAAAACTAACTGGAGGGTACATAATGGCAGCACTTGTTTGTCACAAGGTAGGCCACCAGAAAAAAGAAAATGAAGACACTCAAAATCCTAAGCTTGTTGTGCTGGAGAGGAATAGGAGTACAAACACAAGAATTAACTGCCAGGCTCGAATGATGATAAAGTTTAGGGTTGGCATCTGGGTTCTGACAGACTTTTGTAATCAGCATACCCACCCACTCATTAAAAAATGGTCACTAACCGGGTTCCTATGATCACACATAGAAATCCCGCAGGAGGACCAAGATTTCATCAAGGTGCTTCATTCAGTGAACATGGAAACAAGCAGAATGATGCAAGTGATGGCTACGCTCTATGAGTCACTTGAAGGAGTTTTGTATACACCTAAATACATGGCGAACTTCAGAGCATCAATTCAAGCTGAGAACAAGTACACGGATATGCTAAATACATTTACGTATTTTGATTAAATGAAGTTGCAAGATAAAGATTTTTATTACAGATTCACACTTGATGATGAAAACAGGGTTGAGAACTTATTTTGGGTAGATGGAGCTGCTAGAAGAGCATACAATTACAAACACTTCAATGATTGCATATATTTTGATACAATATATTGTATCAATCAATATAAGATGCCTTTCGCTCCATTTATAGGAATAAATAGCCATGGACAGTCTATCCGGCTTGGATGTGGGTTCTTAAGGAATGAGCTCAGTTCTAGTTTTGACTAGCTATTTGAGACTTTCCTAATTGACATGGATGGTCTAGCTCCAATAAATATCATTATAGACCAGGATTTTGGAATGAGGTCAGGAATAGATAACAAGTTCTGAAACACTTGGCATAGGAACTGCCGTTGGCATATAGTTGACAAGGCAACTGAAGAAATTGGGTCATTAGTTGCGAGGATTCCTGGCCTACAAGAAGTGATAAACGATTGCCTAAATTGTAGCTTGTCACCTGAGGAATTTGAAGAGAGGTGGAATGATATGATACAAAAGTTTGGCTTGCACGGGCATCCTAAGTTTCTGGCACTATATGAGAAAATAAGTTACTGGGTCCCAGCATACTTTATGAAGTCCTTCTACCCATTCCTGCAGACAACCCAACGCAGTGAAGGATTTAATGCAGTGCTGAAACAATATATCAGTCCTTCAAACTCAGTCCTCAAGTTTTTTCATCAATATGCTGCGATCCAAGAACATATAATGAAAGTATGGAACAAAGAAGAAGCAGACTCATCCCTAACTACAGCGAAGACATGGTGCTGGCACCCAATCGAACAACACATGTCAATGGTGTATACGCGTGGCATATACAACTGTTTTCAGAAAGAAATGATATACACAATGTCCTATAACATAGTATAGACTGCTAACCATATTTACATGCTTCAATGCATAACAAAGTTTGTGCCCACATACCACGATAGAAACTACCAAGTTTATGCAGACCGTGAAAATAGTCAGTACAAATGTCAATGCTGCAAATTTGAGAGAAACGACATGGTGTGCTGTCACATTCTAAAGGTAATTTGCAAACTTGTTCTCAATTGCTAGAATAACTGCCACTAGTTACCTACTAGGAAAGTATATGATTGCCAAGTTTTAAAAAATGTATGTCATATAGTTACTCTTTATGGAAAGCAAGCAACAAATGTCGCCATATGGTACTACCTCCGTCCCAAGGCTTAAGGCGTATAATTTTTTTTCAAAAGTAAAACCAACTTAAGTTTGACCAAGTTTTTAGAGAAAAATATTAATATTTACTCTTTACGTAATCCATACTCTTTCATACATCATGAAACATATTTTCACATGGTATCTATATAATATAATACTTTTTGATACTTTTTTCTAAAAGTTTGGTCAAACTTTACATGGCTTGACTTTTCAAAAAAATTATATGCTTTAAGCCTTGGGATGGAGGGAGTAGATTGGAAAATGTATCTGAAAAACCGCTAGATTAAAAATGACCATAGTTGCAAATTTATTTAGTTTTGACATATTATGTTTTTGATAAACATACTAACTATACTACCTCATTTTTTTCTTTTCCAAATGAACACCATGTTCTTTCTAGGACTCACAGTGATGCCACCGGCATATGTGCTTAAAAGGTGGACATGGACTGTAGAGGAGAATTTAGTGGAAGAAACACCAGGCCAACCGGAGGAGATGCTGGAGGAATCTATGAAGGATATGTCACTAGAAACAATGTGTAATGAGTTCAAAAGCATGGCACTATACGGTAACAAAAAACAAAAGATGGGCAGAAGATAATAAGGATGGATCTAAAAAATATGAAGAAGGATTTGGCTTCACTAAAGAGAGAGATAGAGAAGAGAGAAAAAATTAGCTACTAATTCTACTCTCCCAACAAATTCTTCACAGCGTACAACAAACCAAAGAAATTAGCAAGATGCGCCTACGATAAGTATGGATGAACAACATCAAAGATCTGGGCCAGAAACACATCCACTAAAATGCAAGAAGGCTGCTCCGAAGACATCGGCACCTACATGTGATCCTAGCCCAAGTAACAATGCTAACTTCACAATTTCAGATCCAATAATACCTCCAACCACTGCAGCATATTCGGAAACATCACATGCCCACATATGTGATCCCCGCAAATCAAACACAAAAGGAAGAAAGAGAAAGTATGCATTCGAGAATGCACTGAACATTGGCAGGAAGGAAGTCCGTGTATGCAAGCAATGTGGCTCGATGGAACATGATTTGAGAACATGCCTAGAAAGACCGCAGCTACCAAACCAGAATTTAAAAAGCCCTCGGGATTACCGCATAAACAATTACTATTGTTTTACTTTTTTTTTCATTGTTTCATGTTGTAAAGGGAGTGCCATGTATGTCCTATTTACTTCCATCTATATTCATATATGCTCAAGAATTTCACGAAACAAACGAAGAAACAAACAATTGTAGTTTTACCGTATCACATTGTTGTTTAAATTTGACCTGTAGTTCTCCGTTTCCTCATTAAAATCAGCAGTAATCCACTTGTACGGTATGATCCTCCTCAGTTTATATACATCACCTCTACCAACTTGTGGGATGCTTTGCCCATCCCAATGCTCAATGTTGTAGAACACATGAAAACCATAGTTGAATCTGCGAGGGGAGAAATAAAAAAGCAATCAATAAAAACTGTAGTATAAATACAGTCAGAAATCATTTTCCGGAGATAAAAAAGACAAAGAGAAAATATGTCATACAAGTTTTCCTGCAGTGGCACATTAACAATTGCGAGTTCCCAATCCTATATTTGGACCTTCGAGGTGGCATAATGTATCTGCCATATAGCCTTTATCCTCCTGATTAGGGCATTTGTGTGATCAGCGAGACTTTGACTCTCTTTACCATGAATCGAGTCAAGTGCTTCAAACCTCTCAGCTTGAAAGTTCATAGACAATCAATACCAGTGGTTTCCTTCCTTATTTCCTCTGCTAATCTCTTCAAGAACTAGGAAAGAAATCTGGATAAAAACAGACAAGAAAAACAAGTAACTACTCTACATTAAAAAGGCAACTTAGCACTGCTAATATGCTAATTAACCTTGTGGTATTATGTAACTGAAAAACTATATTCACAGTGTGCTGCTAACCTGTTTCATTACACTGAGCGAGTAATCCGATCTTTTTTTGAAATACGAAACAACAATCTTCTCAAATTGTCCAGTTATCAAAAAGTTGGAGAGCTAATATGGCATTATCATCTTGCCCTCCACTTTGTCAGTACGACGCAGGTACTCGATACCAACTTCCATGCAATGGTTGGACAATTCACCCCTAACATATATAGAATCAGCCAAGACACTAGTTACAACCCAGTTGTCCGTGTATTTTACAATTTGGTACCTAGTTTAGTAAGAAAGGATGAAAATGATTAAGAATGAACAACCACCAGGATAAAAATAAAAAATATCAACAACAACCAGATTTAAAATGAACAACTACCACATTAAAAAAGGAACAACTACCAGATTAAGTTTGAACACCTACCAGGTAAAAAATATGAACAAAAACCTATAACACTAAGTATGAGCATATCAGTATAAAAACCATCAACAAATTACATATATGACCAAAAACCAGATTTAGTGGAATAGCTACCAGATAAATTTGAACTGATACCATGAAAATATCTACCAGATATATTTCAATAACTACTAGATTAGGTAAGAACAACTACGAGGAAAAAAAATTAAATGATGTTTACTTTTCAAGTTGGATTTGCTTGGCCTTGCATGTTTGCTGCTCAGCATGATCTTCTGGTATATATTCTCTTGATCTGCACTAACTTTTATCAAGATATCAAAGGGAGACACCAGAAAACGGGATACATTTTTTACCCTCACTTTGTGAGGTTGCACCTTCGGTGTTATGCTTTGAATATCGTTGCCATACATGGTGCTTGCGGGGGTTACAACTGCTTCCAAATCTTTCCTCCTTTTTGAAAATGCTTTACAATAATCCTCATACCTATTAAGCTCTGTCGCACCTTCCTCACTAAGGAAATCAATTTTATTGAGGATGTAATCTTCCAGCTCCTTTGATAGTTTGAACTCTTCGAAATCAGAGTTAGTGCTTGTTTTTTTCAATAGGTTTGCTTGTTTCTACTGTGGACAGCAAAATAAAATTATCAAAATAGTTATCCTACGTAACTTGGCTGCCATGTTAAATAAACTTGCTTCATAGAGCACACAAAATCTTGGAAGTGATAAAAATGTGGCTGCCCAATTAAATAATATTTGCTTCCAGATTAACTAGACTTTGTTGCCACATAAATAAACTTGCTTTCTCTGTTTTACTGAAAGGGTATTACTCAATATTAGCATAATTTTTCTGTAGAAGAGCATGCATGTTTATTAGCATACTAGCAAAAGTTCCATAGGTGAAAAAATTGCAGGATACAAGCAAAAGGTTACCTTGTGGGTTTGCCCAAGCTATTGGAGCAAAATCTTGCACAAATACTGGCATCAAATCTTCCTATGTATCGATTGTGCAGTATATTGGAGAATCATCCCCACAATCTTCCTATGAACTAAAATCTAGGTTGAAAGGTGGTGGTGTAAACATACCCAATCGGTTATATCTCTTTGAACTAGTAGATGGGCCTCCTACATCCATATGTTTACTTTTTCGAGAAGTACCTTTTGCTGTGCTTGTCTGTCCTTCATGGACCCTAGGCAACAGTCCTTGCTTTATTATTGATTCAGACAACCCTCTAACAAGTTCTTGAATTTTTTATGGAACTAGAACTGGTCGCCCACTCGGAAAACTAGGAATCCCCAGTTTAGCACCAACAAAAGGGGACAACTTCCATGGCATGTACTAGTTGCTGTTATGCCTAGGAAATGTCCCTTATGCTACTGGTGAGACCACCATTGTTCTGCACATGTTCTCACTTGGTCCTCCTATTTTTTATTGCAAGTTATCAACGGTTGGTGATATATGGATTGCATTGGCCTTGTTTTTTCCATCGCCTGAATTATTTTTTTGGCTCCCAATAGAAATTCTTCCAGCATTGCTAGATGATGGTATCTTTGTGGTAGCAGGGGAAACTGTAATAGCAGTTCTCATTGTCTTCCCATCACTGATCATCGCAACAGGGGCATCTTTTTGATTGTTGGTAACCATCGGGGACACCAAAAAAGCTGAATTTGAACTCTTCCCATACTCTAAGGTTGGAGAGAAGCCGATAGTCTTGCACTTGGAATAACTTACATGAGTAGTGCTGACATTGCTGCCAGCTTGAATCTGTGCTTACGCGCCTACGCGCGCATAGGGGCTGACGAAGCTGATAGTCTTGCACTTGGAATAACTTACAGGGTATTTCACCGCGCCTATGCGCGCTATTTTGTTCTTGTTTCAACAGGACCCCAAATTGTTGAGTCATATATGAACATATCAATTAGAGCTGTCATATTCTGTAATTATATGATATTTCTAAGTGATAAAAGTCATTTTATGAATTTGCCTTCGCACCAGGATGAATACCAATCGAACAAGAGGCATCAGTATGGTTAACGACCACTGGTACGGGCAGAGCCCACCCGTACTGTCCGCCCATACGAGGCGCCATCACGTCCGCCTCGTCAAATACTTCTACCTGGCAAACACGAGAGAGAGATTCGACATTCACAGCCACCAAAAACCACAAAACACCACATCTGAGAGGGATCTGAAGGAGGATCTTGGCTGGGGTAAAATCTCGGCTGCTTCGCGGATCATTGGAGGACAACACATCATCCCTTCATCATTAACCACTGCATCTTCATAACCACCATTATTCCCATCTTTCATCTATTAGATCTTTTTGTAATTCCAGATCCAATTGTGGTTTACATTAGATCTACCATCGTACTTTTATTCATTCATTGATTATGATGATGTTGTTGATTGCCTCCATGAGTGAGTAGTTCCTTTGTTCTTAGGGAGATGGAGAAACCCTAGCACCATTATGAACTTATAATAAAGATGATCTATTCTTATGTCCGTATGACTTACTTGTTGATGACTGCAAGTGCACAGACTAATTGTAGCTATTTTTGAAGTAAAGATATCGAACCCACAGAGAGCTATTGGTAAAGGTCTTTATGACCCTCGTTACTCTCTACCAAAGAATACTTATAAGTTGTCTTTGATCTCAAGTAAAGGGTGTTTGAATGGTTTATGGTTGTTTGCAGAAAAGTAATTAAAACGAATAAAAGAAAACAAGTAACAAGATTGTATGAAAGCGTGGTTGAACTCAATAGGGCTAAAATGTTCTCGGGGATGTAGGATACACCACTAGCATAGTACTATTGTTATATGTAATAAAGATAACATACTTCTTGTGTCATGACATGTGTGGAGAGAGCCCCATAATAAGATGTTCACGACAAGGCTCGTAGGAAGCCACTTTGTTGAGCCAAGTGTGAGGTCACCTCTAAATAACCACTGTGATGTCTGAGAGCAATCACCCATACAAACCACCGCAATTAAAGGTTTCCACATGGATATTGTAATTAGCTTAGGGATTCCGTATTTAATCCCCCTTTGACAGTGTAGGTTACGAGCCGGTGCCAATCTGTCACGAGGCATTTCGGGTACACTTCCAAGACACGTCCAAAGGGTTTCTTCCTCCCTTTAGTCCCGAAGGAAAATGATATGTGGTCGACTTCACATATCATCTAAAGAGATAAATCAAACACAAATCATAATTATATCATAGACAAGCAAGTCATATGGACACAAGAATATATCATCTTTATTAGAAGTTCATAATGGTGCTAGGGTTTCTCCATCTCCCCAAGAACAAAGGAACTACACACTCATGGAAGAAATCAACAACATCATCATAATCAAATGAATGTATTAAAGTACAGGGGTAGATCTAATGCAAACCACAATTGAATCAGGAATTACCAAGAGATCTAATAGATAAAAGATGGAGTAATGGTGGTGATGAAGATGCAGCGGTTCATGATGAAGGGGATGATGCGTTGTCCTCCAATGATCCGTGAAGAAGCCGAGATTTTACTCCAACCGAGTTCCTCCTTTAGATCCCTCTCGGATGTGGTGTTTCATGGTTTCTGGTGGCTGCCAATGTCGAATCTCCCTCTCATCTTTGGCAGGAGAAACTATTTGACGAGGCGGTCACGATGATGCCTGGTACGGGCATACGAAACAGGCGGGCTCCGCCCGTACCAGTGGTCGTTATCGGTACTGATGCCTCCTCCTTGTTTGTTATTCTTCTAGGTGCGAACGTAAATTCATAAAATGACTTTTATCACTTAGAAATATCATATAATTACACAATATGACAGCTCTAATTGATAAGTTCATATATGACTATGATTTGGGATCCTGCTGAAACAAGAACGAATAGCGTGCGTAGGCACAGTGAAATACAAAAATCCCTACTTTATTTATGCAAAAACAAAAGGTAAATATGCTTCAATTTTAGACACATCAACTCCCCCAAGCTAGGCTCTTGCTCGTACCCGAGCGAGATGGTGGCTTATGGACAAGATCATCATGTTCATGAGACACGAGACGTTATGATAATGAGGCAAAAATTGAAACAGGAGTACAACGCCGGATGTGGAGATGCGTCGGGGGTATTACCATACGCTTACACATTACATAACTTAGAGGCTTCCACACTCTATTTCTAGTATTAATGAAATTATAAGAAGCTACTAGTGATTCAACATATCATATAATCACGGAGTTTAGAGATGTGTAACACTAAGTTTAATAGTGAAGATTCATGATAATTTTCTCTTTTCTTCTTTCGCTTTTTTTATATATGCTTGATTCTTTTGATAGCTGCTTTATTTTTATCTCTTGATACTTGCATATCTATATTTTTCCTTGCTCCTTTTTCTCTTTTTCTTTTCAGCAAGCTATTTGATCGTGCTCACTGCTTCAATGGCTTTCGAAAACTCTTAATCATAATATGCTACCAGAATTCTTCTTCTCATAACTTAATAAATATATAGATGTGGAAGTCCCTAAAATTATGACAGCTGTACAAGTATCATAATACTCAACCTAGTTCAATCATCTAATATAATAATCATGAATCAAACACAACTTCAATTTTCATAGAGTCTCATAAATCAATGGATATAATTCTTCTCTTGAACAAACGGAACTCGAAGTTGATGTAACTAATGCAAATTCGGAAATTTAAACCTAACCATGTGTGCAGAAAAGTAATCACGCTAAATATGTAAGATAGATTACAAGGTTCTCACAGACCCCCAAGCTTGGAGTCAAGTCGGGTGAATCCAATAATCCCTTGTGATTACTTACTCCTTTTGGGGAGTAAAGAAGTCATCATATTCCTCTTCTTCATCCGCCTTGAGGTTGCAGGCTTGAGAAATACACGTGAATCGCGCAGACATCTCTATGACGCCGATGTGTAATTCCTTGATTACTTTGTTTAAAGTCCTTCTATCATCTGCCATCTCCATAATGATCTTGGTAAGGAGTTCTACTCTACCATCGATGCCATCGACCTTCTTTTTGACATCTTTACCCATCATCCATTAAGAGTCAATTCCTTCCCCAATGGTCTCAACACAAGCCTTAGAAATCTTTTCAAGGTTCTTGATCTTTTCTTGAATCTCATCTCGGTCTCCCCTTTTCTTGGAAGAGGTTTCCGGAGGTGATTTAAGAGAAGATCCATGAAGGTTATACCTGTAGGGGTTGAGTGGAGATTATTCTTTGTTCCTTCCTTGTTCCACGTGCCTAAGCATCTCCAATTTCTACGGGAACATATCTTCCCAATTGGGGAGTGGAACCACACGTGCGGGCTCGCAGTTGGAGGAAGATGAAGTATCTCCTTCGGATCCCTCCTTCCTGACTCGTACTTCAACGGTGTGCTCCTTCTTGGCCTAGATCTTCTTGATATAAAAAGGCTACACGGACCTCGAGTAATCAAGTGAGATCTGAGGTTTCATTGTAAAATGATAGGAAGAAGTTCTAGATCTGAAATAGGATGGAAAAGAGCGAGAAAGAATTAAAATGCAAATTGGAAAGTAAAATCGGAAATTCAAGGGGCCAGAGTCGATCGCGAGCTATGGTACGGGCGGGCTCCGCCCGTACCATGCTCCCATATATATTCTTTAATGCCTTCACAATTTTTTTAGAATAATTTTAACATGCGGAAAACAGTACTAGTGACGGCCATCGGTATGTGCGCGTCGGCCCGTACTGTCCGATCGTACCGGATTGAAAAGAATCGGCATTGTTACTCCAAATGGTTAACGACTAGTGGTACGGGCGCGTTCGACCGCACGGTCCACCCGTACCAGGTCGAAAAACCATTCATATTAACCATAAAAACTAGACGAGTTCAAAACAAAAGATAGAATCATCCAAAAAGATTTCCAAAGAAGCAGAACTTAAGTAATTTACACTTTGTTACCTAGCCTCCGCTTGTTGTATTCTTTAGCTAGGATTACATGGATCAATTCCATAGTGTTTACTTCGCCAACTCTATAATACTTCAATTGCTGCCCATTAACAATCCAGGATGAAGAAGAGGGTGTAGTATTTTTCGGTCTTACTTCTCCCGATGGATATACCTCTTCAACTTCGTATGTTCCCTCCCACCTGGATTTCAACTTTCCTGCAAGAATCTTAAGCCTAGAGTTGTAAAGCAAAACTTTATCTCTAGTTTTAAATCCCTTGCCTTCTAACTTTCTGTCATGCCATTTTTTAACTTTTTCTTTAAATATTCTAGCATTTTCATAAGCCTCATTCCTTAGTTCATATAAAGCATGAATGTCTAAGAGTCGTTTTTCACCTACGGTTTTAAAGTCAAAATTCATAGTTTTGATAGCCCACCGAGCCTTATGCTCGAGTTCTAGTGGAAGGTGACAATTTTTACTGTAACCATTTTGTATGGTGTCATTCCCATGGGGTTCTTCAATGCTGTGCGATACGCCCACAATGCATCATTAAGCTTTAAAGCCCAATCTTTTCTTGATCTGTTCACCATTTTCTAGAGTATGACCTTGATTTCTCTGTTAGATAATTCCACTTATCCACCGGTTTGAGGATGGTAAGGCGAAGCTACCCGGTGGTCTACTCCATATTTTTGAAGTATCTCGTCAAAAGTCCCTTTCATAAAATGAGTTCCACAGTCAGTAATCAAAAATCGAGGTACTCTAAACCTAGGGAAAATGATGTCCTTGACCATCTTGATGGAAGTGGTTGCATCTGCATGAGCCGTGGGCATAGCTTCAACCCATTTAGTAACATAATCAACAACACCAAGAATATGATTATAACCGTTAGAGGGAACAAATGGTCCCATAAAATCCATTCCCCATACATCAAATGGCTCTATTACTAAGTTATATTTCATATTCATTTCTTGTCGTTTTCCTATATTACTCATATGTTGATAGGTATCACAATTTTTAACATATTCATGAGAATCTTTGGCTAGTGTAGGACAGTAGAAACCTGACTGTAAAACTTTGGCTGTAGTGCGATTACCAGCGTGGTGCCCACCGTAGGGACTATCATGACAGGCTTTAAGGATGTCTTTAACCTCATGCTCTGGCACACATTTCTGGATTATCCCGTCTGTACCATGTCTATATAGGTAAGGATCATCCCAAAAGTAATGTTTTAAATCATTGAAGAATTTCTTTCTTTGATTGTAATCCATTCCTTTTGGTAAAACCTTGCCTACTAGGAAATTAGCATAATATGCAAAACAAGGATCGTGTGATTTTACAAATGCAAGATATTCGCCGGGCATAGACTCGTTAATAGGGATGGGATCCTCCATGATTCCTTCCATTCATGAGAAATGGTCGGCCACAGGGTTATCATTTCCCCTCTTATCTACTATTTGTAAGTCGTACTCCTGAAGTAATAAGACCCATTTTATTAGACGGGGTTTAGCATTCTTCTTAGCTAGAAGATGTCTTAGAGCTTGATGATCAGTATGAACTATTACTTTTGGGTTGATGATATAGTGTCTAAACTTATCACAAGCAAAAACAGCAGCAAGGAATTCTTTCTCAGTTGTTGCATAGTGCCTTTGATCGTCATTAAAGACTCGACTAGCATATTGAATAACGTTAAGGTTAGGGCCATATCTTTGTCCTAAAACATCCCCAATAGCATAATCACTAGCATCGCACATAATTTTGAATGCTTCATCCCAATTGGGTGCTTGAATAACAGGTGCAAAAATTAGAGATTTCTTTAACTGATCAAAAGAACCATGGCAATATCTATCAAAAGCAAAAATAATATCTTTATCTAGGAGACGAGTTAAAGGGGTGGCTATTTTAACAAAATCTTTGATAAAGCGTCTATAAAAACTAGCATGCCCAAGTAAATTATTTACTTCTTTTATATCTTGCGAAATTGGAAGTGTTTCTAAAGTAACTAAGTTTGAACTATCAATCTTAATATTCTTCTCAGAGACCTTATGCCCAAAAACTATACCTTCCCTTACCATGAAGCTATAGCGCTCTCAGTTTAGAACCATCTTGGTTTGTTCACACCTCTGCAAAACTCTATTAAGATTATAGACACTGTTCAAAAGTAGTTCCATAGACAACAAAGTTATCCATAAGAACTTCCATGGAAGTCTCCACAAAACTGTCAAAGATCTTTAAAACACACTCTTGAAAAGTAGCAGTTGCATTACACAATCCAAAAGTCATTAATCGATAAGCATAGGTTCCATAGGGCATGTGAAAGTAGTTTTTCTTGATCTTCAGGTTGGATAGCTATTTGAGAATAGACAGAGTATCCGTCAAGAAAACAAAAGTAAGAATTAGCGGACATCCTATCCATAATATCGTTAATGAGGGGAAGTTGCTTATGGATTTTTATGGTTTCTTTATTCAACTTCCTAAAGTCAATACACGTTCTATATCCTGCTATTGTTCTAGCTAGAATGAGTTCATCCTTGTCATTATTAATTATTGTTATGCATCCTTTCTTAGGTATGGAATGAGTTGGACTCACACATTTGCTGTCTAAAATTGGGTAGATAATACCACTGTCCAACATACATATTACTTCCTTTCTAGACTTGTGAGTTCGCCGAAAACGTCACCTACTGTGAGAGGATACTATTCTCCCTTCTCCGCCAAGTGAATCTGGAACCCTAGTTGTTTGCCTGGGGATTCTCCTCCTATTCCTCGACTCTTTATTAAGGAGACAGACCAGTAATCTCGCATCTGATAAAAGAGCGGATGTTCCCCTAAGAAAGCAAAGGGGCATTCTTCCTTCATAGATTCCCGATGCCGATCTACTCTTGAAAGGCTTTCCAAGACCTAGTTTATAGAATGATCCCTTGCACATTGAGCAAGACATTGTATTCTGTAGGTTGGAGTAAGATCAATGGAGCCGAAAGTAAAGAATCGGTAGTGAGGCTTTCCTCCGTGAGGATTTAATCCTTTGGTCGTAACCAGGAACTAACTTTAAGACGAGAGACAACGTGTCCATACTTCTGGCTGAATTGTTGCTTTCTAGTGGCCGACCATCCTTTCCATACCTTCTCTCAATGGTGAGGAAATCGATAATCGTTAATTGCTCGGTCGGCTTGGGAGTAGCAACTAATCGGAATTCGGATGATTAACTAATTTAATCGGTCGGTTATTAATCGGTACAACCTACATCAATTAGCACCTAAAACATGTGTATATAAGAAAGAAATAGTATATGTGCCTTTATATGCCCAACCCTACTTATCTAGAGCCCAAAACCCATTAAAACACATATGCTTCTCCTTTGACCTCTGAAATTGCTCTTCTCCCACCACCTACCCAGGGTACTGGTTAGTGATGGCGGGAATCGAGCTCTTGGAGGTGGGAATCAAGCGGGAGCCTCGCAAAACATACTTCATTGGGTCGGGCTAGTGGTTGGACGGGCGATACGCTGAAAATTTTGCAAATTTTTGGACCAAATGTAGTAGTTAATCGGGAATATACCTAGTAATCGGTCTATCAGAGCTATTAGTCGGGATAAAGGATTAACACAAAGGATTAGTGGTAATCGACACAGTTAGGTCCCTAGTAGCGATTAATCGGCCTATTAATCGCTGATTCGGACGATTTTTTGAACAATGCCTTCTCTAGAGCGCTCCAACTTTGAGTCATATCCGTAAGAAAAGAAATGAATTCAAGTGGTAGGTCCATCAACATATGAAGAAGCACTTAACCCGTGCTCAACCGACCCATCTAGCTGTGGGGTCAAAAGATACCATGGACAGACTACCTCTTTCATTTTGGGATTTAACCTTTTTTGATTATCAACAAACGGTTTTGCATCTTCAACCATAGGTATCTTGTGAGTTACTATGGTCAGGTCTATACCTTTTATGTCATTAAGAGTGTATCCAAAAGTTTCTCGTTGTTTGACAAGTACTTCTAACAACTTTGTACTTTCATCTGGAGAGAGCTTATCATCAAAAAATACAGGACATTTACCTTCCTTGTCTAAGAATTCATACATGAGTCTTGGAGAAAGAGGTTTTAGAACAATTGGTGGCGGATCCTCGTCCCCTTTTCTTTCAAGCTCTTCATATTCATCTCTGAGACCCTGCTCAGCCTCCGGTGTGGTGTTGAGGATTTCATCCAAATCTTCTTTTGCAGAGTCGTTGGCAAGGGAATCATCACTTGTCAAACTTCTCTCCAATTCAGATTGCGGTGTGCAAAAGTAGATTGCTGATAGCTGTGAGATTCAACACATTTTTGATGGCTTTTATTGATGGCTTTCTCCCGGATTTGATCGTTTTCTAGCTTTACCTAACGCTAATACTTCGGTAGCGAAGAAAACTTTGTTTTTAATGTGTGTTTCAGGTTATGAACATCAACAAAGGGATTTAGCAAGATGAACACAATATTCTAGAGAAAACAACTGAGTCCCACCTTGGAAGCATGCGAGGGGAGCTCATAGAAGCTTTAGCGAGCAACTATATGGCGGGAATATTTTTCCAGCCATATAGTTCCCGCCGTATAGTTGTCGCCGCCTCTATCTTGTCAAAAGGGACAACTTCCATGAAGGGACCATGGAAGAAAACACAACACAACAGCCGCCATACCATCCAAAAGGGATAAATAAGAGATCCAGAGAAGAAGGGGAAGACATTCTTCATCTCTCTCCACGATCTTCAACCTCTTGGCCAATACACCCCATAGCCACTACTTGTACTTGAGAGAGAGAGGGATCTCCACCTTGCAAGACTAGGGTTTGAGATTGTTTCTTCCCATCTTGAATTGTGTTGGATATTTTTATGTTCTTATTGTGGATCTCCACGGTAATACAAAGACAAATTCTTTTTATTCAATTATATTGATGATCCATTATTCTCTCATGTGTGAGTAATTACTTTGGGTGTGGGAGATGTAGGGGATTGGTGAGATGTGATGTGCCTGCATATTTTCCATTAGTTTGTGATTGATTCTAATTGCTATATTATGTGTGCTTGACTATCTGTGGGATGCCTAATGCTTGTTGTCCAATTAAGGGCACAGACAACATGATGCTTTGTTCTACATAGATAAGATCTTGTTCGCTAGTGGACCGGCGACCCCCGGGTGACACGGGGATATCAATGGAAAGCTAGTTGACTCAAGGATAATGAGTAACCACTATGCTTATTGCATTAGTCCGATCCAAGGAGCTTAATTGCTAAGCGACCTGAAGGGTCTTAGTCGTCTAGTGTCTGACCATGGGTTTGGTAACAGGCTAGTAGGATTATCGAAGTTGGGATGAAATCTACCAAGTGGAGTTCCGGCTAATTATGGGTTGCTCGCCTACTCATATATTTATAAGATTATAATTGTTACATTTACCACTCGTCCACCTGGCATAGTCACTATCAGCATGAACCGAATCTCCCCGCACCTTCTTTCGCCATATATAGGAAACAACAAACAACAAAGTCGTTCTTTACTTTTATCTTTATATTTCTGAAGTTTACATTTTAGTTCTATTTAAATACATCTCATTTAATCAAAACCCAATTCCTTATTTCAGCACTTGCGATCAATTCACTGAAGACCTGTGACAACTTCGGGTGTGACAAAGACTTCACCTATAAACACTTACCTTTGGGCACCTTGTGGGATCGATATCTGAACTTCGAAACTAGCTACAAATGATCTGTGCTCTTACAGACATCAATTGCTGCCAATTCTTCAATAGTCTTCTCCTCTTTAATCTAAACTTTCTTCTCATAAGGAAGTCTCGTGAATTGGATGTAGCTTATTTCTACAGTTTCTTCACCAAGCTGTAAAGATAAAGCCTGTTTTTTGTTGTCAATATCAATATCCATAGAATTGTAAAAACTATTAACAAAAATAACTAGGCAACTGGAGTTCAAAGGTATTTCGATAATATGAAAATCAACTGGATACACAAAAGCCCAATAGAAATGCGAACATTGCGAAGTATTCCGCGAGTAGGATGCAAAGTTCGATTAGAAAACATAAAGGTCTTAATCATCTAGTGTCTGACCATGGTTTTGGTAACAGGCTAGTAGGATTATTGAAGTTGGGATGAAATCTACCAAGAGGAGTTCTAGCTAATTATGGGTTGCTCGCCTACACATATATTTATAAGACTATAATTGTTACATTTACCACTCGTCCACCTTGCACAGTCACTATCACCATGAACTGAATCTCCCCGCGCCTTCTTTTGCCATCTGCAGGAAACAACAAATAACAAAGTCGTTCTTTTCTTTTATGCTTTATATTTCTGAAGTTTACATTTTAGTTCTATTTAAATACATCTCATTTAATCAAAACCCAATTCCTGATTTTAGCACTTGCAGTCAATTCACTCAAAGACCCGTGACAACCTCGGGTGTGATAGAGACTTCACCAATAAACACTTACCTTTGGGCTCCCTGTGGTATCGATATCTGCAGTTTGAAACTATCTACAAATGATCCGTGCTCTTGCAGACATCAAGCTATTTTCTAGCTCCATTGTCGTGGAGCTAAGCACTAAGTGTTTGTCTTTTGACATTTCAGGTGTTGCTACTACAAAATGTTCTCCTTAGGAGACAAAGGGTCTACACGCTCTGGTAGGACCTACCTGCCGGATTATATTGAGTGTGTGCCTACTTAAAGGCGCGTGGAAATTATTGAAAAACTTTTAAGATCAAATAAAGTTGAAGTTGAAAACCTGAGTGATATTATGGAAATCATGTCTATTTACAGGACCACTCCTGTGAAACTTGAGAAAACTCTTAGGGAATATAGTTCCAAGTTCTGAATTTCTTAAACAACCAATAGAGTTTCCTAATCCTGGAGTTAGAGAATATCAATTTGATGGTGGAATTATAAAAAATTTCCAGGAGAAAGCTTTCAGTGGAAGCAAAGATGAAGACCCAAGAAGACATATTAGAGAGTTTGACAATGTGATAACATCGCTTGGACCAAAAGGTTTGCCAAGAGACTTCTCTCGCCTTAATTTATTTCGATGGTCTCTTAAAGGTAAAGCTCTAGACTGGTTATATTCTCTCCCTCACCATTACATTAAATGTTGGGAAAACTACATTACTAAATTCATAAACAGGTTTCTTCCTTTTAAAAAGGTAACTAAACTAAGAAAGAACATAGGCAACTTTAGTCAGAACATGGGAGAAAACTACCCATAAGCCTGGCAAAGATTCTTTGGAATGATCAATATAATCATGGCTATTCTGAACTAACAATTTGCCATTTATTTTACCATGGTCTCAATACTCAATGTAGAGAGTTGCTTGACTTCTCAGTAGGAGGATCAATAAATACTTTAACTATTAAAGAATGTTTGGAATTAATGTCTACTAGGGCTAAGAATGATTCTTTATATAATCCTGATTTTGGCACTAAGCCGGAAAAGGGGATACTTCGTATAACTCCTGATCTTATGCCTGAGGCATGCAAAACTATGAAAGAAAAAGGTATACCTTCTAAACTTGTTAAGGAAAAAAAAGTAGATTTGTTACAAGTTTTAATTGAAGAAGATGAAACTAGAAAAGTTTTTCAAGAATTAAAACATCGACAAGTAAAATCTCATAATAACTTGCATAAGCATTTCCATAAACACAAAAAGATTTGGCGGAACTCACGGAAAATTATGATGAGATTGGCCAAGAAATAAAATTATTTCACAAGTATCTTAGTATGATTGAAACCCAATGTGAACAAATAGCATCTGGTTATCAAAATTTTCTTCGTGAAGATAAAGATATTCTTGTTTCTACTAATGTTGTCACAAGAAGGGGTGCAGTTGTTACAGGACCCTTAGGACCACCGGAATACAAAGCCAAAAAAGAGCGAAAGGAAAAAAGCCTTGCTCGAAGAGAAGATAAACAAGGAGGACAAAAATGATGCACAAGATGACCATTATGACTCTGATGCAGAGACGGTTAACCCAAGAGAAGATAAACAAATAAGCAAGGAAGATGAAGTTGTGATAGTAGAAAATAAGAAAAGCAATAAGCAACAACAAAAGAAAGCAACAAAAGAGCCTGCCCCCCACAAAAGGTAAAAGAAAAGAGTAAGCCAGGTGAGAAAAAGCTTCCTTATCCAGATCGAAAAAAGAAAGCACCGGATCAGGTAATTTATAATTCGTTTACAAAGGCACTTAGTGACCTTCGTCTAGAAATTCCATTTGCGGATATAATCAAAGTTCCTACTTATGGTAAATTTCTCCGTGATATTCTTAGTAGAAAGAAATAAATAACTGAAACGGTTGCCATGGTAACGAGCTATCCTGCTAATGGGAAGCTATTGTCTAAGTCTGGAGATCCCGGAATACCAACTATTTCATGCTCAATAGGAAAAACTGATATTCATAATGCCTTGTGTGATCTAGGAGCAGGAGTTAGTGTAATGCCATACTACCTCTATAAAAGGTTAGGATTAGGGGAGTATTCTCCTACTACTATCACTTTACAGATGGCTGACAAGTCCACTAAACAACCCATTGGTATGATCGAGGATGTGCTACTTAGAATAGATGAGCATGTTATTCCCACTGATTTTATTATTCTTGAGATGCCTAAAGATGAAAGATTATCTATAATACTTGGAAGACCTTTCCTCAATACTGCAGGTGCACTAGTAGATTGCGCTGAAGGAAAGATAATCTTCAATTTTGATGATGCTGAAATCATCCGATATTTTCCAAAGAAGCTGGGAGAAGGACAAAGATATGTTGCCCCGACAAACCGAGTTCATGTGGTAAGTGCCTTTGATAAGAGGCAACCAATGGTAAGAAGAGAGAAGAGGTTGAGTTACTCAGCCATTCTTAATAAATTGTTAATGGGAGTCAACCCATTTTGTCAATTAAGTAGATTAGAGAATAAGAAGTTCATCGCATTCCTACCACTTTTTCATAGACATTCTTGTGGAAGCGTGCCTGTGAAGATGCAGCTGTCAAAAGTAGTACAAACGTCGGTTGAATGAGTCGAGAATAATAATAAGCATAAAAGTTTGAGTTTTCTATTTATAGAAGCTAAAATTTTGCTTTTAATATGCTAATGTTGGTCAACAGTTTTTACTATCAATTTTCTGTCAAAAACAAGGTATTTCGCTAAGTTTTGGGATAAGAAGGAATCCTCGAAGAAATAGAATTTTTTTGATGATTACTAACGGTTTAACGACCAACTATACGACAGGAATAAAAATTCTGGCCGTATAGTTCCGGTCGTATAGATATATTTGTCATCAACAAAATTTCTTCGAAGACACAGAGCTTTTAACGACCAACTATATGGCGGGAATAAAAATTCTGGCCGTATAGCTCCGGTCGTCTAGATATCGATGCCTTCATACAAAAATTTCTGAATGGTACTGAGAGTTTAGCGACCAACTATATGGCGGGAATAAAAATTCCGGCCGTATAGTTCTGGTCATATAGATATCGATGCTAGTTTTAGAAATTTATCTCGAGAGGTAGACAGTTTAACGACCAACTATACGGCAGGATTGTTGCAATCCGGCCGTATAGTAGCGTCCGTATAGTTGTTTTCTGTATAAAGAAACCCTAGTTGGCGGCGCCGTTGCAACTATACGGCGGAGCAACATCACCCGCTCATATAGTTCCGGTTGTATAGTTCGGTGCGACCACAAAATCGCACCGGGGCGGCTAGGTCTTCCTCCTCTCCTCATTATTTCTCTCATATTCTCTCTCTCAAAACCTCTCAAAATCCACCAGAACTCTGATTCTTCGCGGATATCATTCGTTTGAGCGGGGGAATTAACATATCGATATGTTTCTCTCTCTCTATCCATGCTTTATTTTCAGATTTCCATGGTTGAAACCCTCACATTGATCTAGTGGATGAACTGAAGCTTATTTTGTTTTCCCTATTAATTTCTCATGTTAGGATTGAATTTTTCCACATAGAATCGTTCATATATCATATAGAAACTATATGCCTAAGGTTTTATGGTGAAATTTTTCAGTGCATCACGATGAACAAAATCGGTAACCTCTTTCATTCGAGCAAGTGCCAACAGGGTGAGGGATCGAGCTCAGGGTCTTGATCCTCGCGCAACTCCAAGTTGGACATTGTCTCATCAAGGAGGGTGCTGCCCACACGTTGGGTCGACCACAACTTTCTCACCGCGGCAGGGTTGAAGGAGGATTTGAACCTCATGTGCAACAGGGCAGGGTTGACAGTGCTTAGCTTCACAAGCCACGACACCTATGCCGAGCTCACTCATGAGTTCCTTGCCTCCTTCTACGGCGACCACAGGGAGAAAGGTAACTTGTGCACGGTAAGCTTCACCATGAACCGGCAACACTATGACATAAGTTTCAAACAATTTTGCAATGCTTTCAGCTTCCCTCATACTAGGGAGCCCAATGTTACTAACCTCTATAGTGTCACAAGTGGAACAACTTGGGAGGTTATTTTTGTTAATGGTGGTAGGCACTTTTATCAGAAGAAGATGTCCACCATCTAGAACCCAACCATTTGCTACTATGCTCTGTTCCTCGCAAACACACTACTAGGGAGAGGCGACACAGGCTCCATGGCCAATGCGGACATGGCAATGATCACCAAGGCTCTCTTCCCCACTTCAAGGCAAAGCCCCAATCCTGCAGCTCTACTCATCTAGCACTTTCGCCACCAAAGCAATAAGACCAAAGGTGATATTCACATTGGTGGATTGGTAACCCACCTTGTATGCATTACATATTATACTACCTGTTATGGAACCAGTTGACGGCTCCATACTCATGGACGTCAAGTATTTGACTGCTTGTGGCTTCCTTGGTGTTTATCATGCTAACCAGAGGCTCCGAGCATATCAATTCAGTTATCTTGATGATGCACATGGTGAGCAGGTTTAGTTGCCCTGCCCCCAAGCCTTATTGATTGTGGACAATAACACTTGGATCCTCACCAAGGACCTAGTGATGGAGATCGTAGTCGAGCACCAGCCTGATGAGGAGGAGGAAGAAGAAGGAGAGCAGCAGGATGAGCAGGAGGAAGAGCAGGGACACCATGATGACCCATAAGTATAGGGGGTGTATCGTAGTACTTTCGATAAATAAGAGTGTCGAACCCAACGAGGAGAAGAAGGTGTTGACAAGTGGCTTGGATCAGGATTTCTCTGTAAATACTTATCAAACGAATTTTTAGGTGTTTATTGATAATGTAGATAAATAAAGTGCAAGTAAATAAAAGACAATAATAATAATTGCAGCAAGTGGCCCAATCCTTTCTTTAGCAAAGGACAAGACGGTTGTTTTACTTAAGATGACCAAACGTTCTCGAGGGCACATGGGAATATTGTCAAGTGCTTTCGCTTCATATAGTTGATTAATCTTCTCTAGTTGGATAACTGTTGTGTGGGTGAACATATGCTAATGTACTGACCTTACTAGGACTAATACATACTTGTGATTATACCCCTTGCAAGCATCCGCAACAACAAGAAAGTAATTAAGATAAAACCTAACCACAACCTTAAACTCGAAGATCCTACACTCCCTTATGCTAAGGTTTCCTAACGGGGGTTTAGGTTTCTGTCACTCCAGCAACCCCACGATTAGTAGCCAAATGCACAATGCATTCCCCTAGGCCCATAAAGGTGAAGTATCATGTAGTCGATGTTCACATGACACCACTAGAAGAATAGCACCACAAGTTAAATATCAAACCATTAAATCTTTCTCAACACAATTCCACTACTAACAACGTGACTTCTCCCATGTCCTCAAGAACTAAACGAACTACTCACGAGACATCATATGGATCAAGATCAGAGATGAAATAATGAGAAGTAACAATCTGAACATGAACGATAATTCAATGGTTCCACTCAATAGCATCAACTACAACAAGTATTCAACACCAAGAAAGTTCCCCCTAAGAACTATGCAAGATTCAACCCAATTGTTACAGTGGTACAGAGTGGTGGTGATGGTGCTGGTGATGATGATGGTGGAGACGATGATCCCGATGAAGTCTAGCTTGATGGCGATGATCTCCCCTCTTCGGGAAGGAATTTCCCCGGTAGATTTCTACCAGCTAGAGAGCTCTTTCTCTCTCTGTAGTTTTCGCCCCGTAGAGGCGGCGGAATCTTTCTGTGGTTGCTCCCCGAACTTTACGTTTCCGAGGGGAATATATATGCGGAAGGGAGATGCCAGAGGTGGGCCAGGGTGGCCACACCACCTAGTGGCATGGCCCAGGGGGCCGCGCCAGGGGGTGGTGTGGCCCCCCTGTGGCCCATCTCCACTTCCCCTTTTGGCTTCCTTCGTCTTCTAGAAAAATAGGATTCTCCGTATATTTTCCGGGATTTTTTGAACTTCGCGAATTTTGCCTCCAGATAGTGCCTTTTCTATCAGAATCCTGACTCCGGTGGTTCATCCTCCAAAAGTCATCAATCATGCAAAAATATATGAAATAACATAAGTATCATCTCTTAAAATGAAATATATCAATGAATAACAGTAAATTATGATATAAAATAGTGATGCAAAATGGACGTACCAACTCCCCCAAGCTTAGACCTCGCTTGTCCCCAAGCAAAAACTAAGCTCAATAAACATGACCGCAGGTTTATGGAGTGAAGTGTTGATAAACACAATACGGATAAGAAGCATCACATTCATCAATACACAAATCATAATAGAAAATAACTCACTATTATATAACTTAACTTGCAATGAGTAAGGGAAACACAATAAAGATACACAAAGTAAATCATAATTGGTAATGGCAAAATTTGTTCCTTGTCAGAGAACGGTTAACAAATTGCAGGAGTCAAACATAATGGGGTTTTCAATGATAGCTTTCAAAGTAATATTCACTCAGATAAGAGCAGTGTGCAAAACAAGGAACATAACAAACATGATTGAATAAATCATCATATGGATGATTGAATCACAAGAATCAAATGCTTGCTAGAGATAGAAGGGAATAGGTTTACTGACTCAACTAAAAAGTAAAATATAGGCCCTTCGTAGAGGGAAGTAGGAATTTCAAGTTTCATAAAGAGCCTCCAAAAGTTATGGTATGTACTAGCTTTGAGCTCTCATTGCCCCTATCATAGGCATCTTGAAGTGATTATGTTTAATGTGAGGGAAAATATGAGTTATATGCTTGACAAATTATATGTTGAAAATCTCATGCCCCTTGAGTACGAGTACCAGACCTCATGCTACTCAACTTTGGTCTCCGGTAAGTTCTTGTCATCGTAAGTGTATGTGTATCATAGAGAACCGCCAACGGGGTACCCCTTGCCCAATGACACATGAGCTATCCCATATCAAAATGACAAGGCAACATACAGTGAGCATCTTAGCGATCTTTTTATTTGCTATTTGCATATGTTTTTATTGATGATGCTTCATAGAATGACACTATGGTTATGCTGCAAGTTTCCACCATGATTAGGCATGGCTTAGGCTAGCCGCCCAGGCATTTCTCTAACACATGTACAAACTCCATGACCTTACAAGCTCCCCTTTTATTTCACACCGCCGGCATCCATAAACAAAAGAACATGATATCAACTAAATAATAAGTGCAATGTCGAAAGCGGACCCCATGATAACATGGTTTTGCTAACTCCCAACTTATAATTTGCAAGCATAGAAGCTTCATAAGATAGTCACAATGGTGCAAATTTATTAAGTACAAGAAAATAAAGTGTGCCATCAAGTTTGTGAGAGCTTTAATCACTAATTTTCACATAACAAGTTTAATTTGGAAGATAGATAAAACTCGAGAATTTACTTGAAATAGCAACAATGCTAATAGGTAGATATGGTGGACGTAAATGGCATAGGTTTTAGTTCAAGGATTGGATGCACGAGAAGCATTCTCTCTCAGTACAGGTTTTTGGCTAGCAAGGCTGGGTAGCAAGCATAAGAGTTGAAGAAAACAAACAAACATACAGGTGATAGAAATAATCATGCAATCTTCCTTGGAAACACAAAAGATCTTAACTAGATAATACTAAGCTTATGAGCCAATCAAGAAAGAAAGATAATGAAATTATATTTCTAAAAGTACCTTTCTCTTTTCCATTCAATCCTTAAATAGTGTTGCTACTGACCAGAGCTAGGTTTTCCAAAACCAACTAAATTTACTTAATGATCCCAAAGTGATATCAATACTAACAACAAGATCAATCATATAACAGAAATTGCAAACTGAAATAAGATGTGCAAAAATTAAATGATAGAACTTCTCATTAATATTCCATAACGGCAAGTCACACCAAGGGATTCATAGATAACCAACTAGAGGAGAGGTACTTCCACAATGCAAACCATCCTATATGATAACTTCTCTATTCATGATATGACTCTACTAAAAAGGTAAAAAGATGAAAGATAATGATGTGATACCGTGGCACTCCCCCAAGCTTGGAACAAACCAAGGGGATGCCAAAATCGAATGATGAATTACTCCTTCAGTGGTGGTGGTGTTCTCTCAATAAGCTTTTCAATCAATTTATTAAAATTGTCAATCTTGAAGGTGAGAGTACGAATCAACTTCGAATTGTGGTCAATGCGGTTCATGATCGTGTCGGACTGTGAATCCCAGCCCTTGTGATTCTTTCCCCACTCTTCCTCCTTAAAGTGTTCTTCTCCTGCATCGTTAGAACGAGGCATATCCCAATTGGAGGGTAATTTTTCCTTAGGCATCTTTTGGAATTGTTGCTCATGTATAAGGGCATGGAAGGGATTCTTGATGCGTGGAGGAAGTGACCGTGAAGCCAAGCAAAGGCGCGGAACCTTCCCTCCAATGGACAACTGTGTAGTCCTTTTGAGCTTGACAGGACGTGCCACCACTCCAATGCTTGCAATGGTGGTGCTGGTGCGCGGATGCTGGTCTTCCTTCACTTCCTCTTCAACTTCACCCTTGATCTCCTCCTCCTGCTTGGGGTCTTGGAGATCATCTTCCACAAGCTTCTTGCCCTTATCGTTGGTGGAGACCATCGTGCTTCTAAACTTGAGAATAGTTCCTGGCAGAAACATATCGAAACAAAAACACGATATACAGACCTCGGGGGATCCGGGGGATTATATATTACAAAGTTTAACAACAAAAGGAAGGTACTGAGAGAAAATGTGTCGGAGACGGGCTCCGTGGTGGCCACACCCCCTGGTGGCACAGCCATGTGGGCCCGCGCCACGGGGTGGAGTGAGCCCCCCGGGCTCCATTTCCGTCCCTTTTTTGACTCATTATCTTCCATGTTAGATAAAAACTGCAAAAATTTAGATTGAAAAGTTTTTCGCGGACCTTTAATTACAAAAACTGTTACCTATTCGAAAACGGACTCTTCAGGTTTCTGAATTTGGTCTTTAATAAATTCTTCCGGAGTCACCACTTGAATAATATCAATATCTTCATTGTAAGAATCTTCAAAAATATAATGTTTGAGTCTTTTGACCATTCTTCATCTCATTACATCATCCTCTCCTAACACTTGAAAATTTCTTTCATACAAAACTTCACACAATCTTCATTAGCAACATTAGTGCATGCAAGATAATAAACCTTTGGGTTCAATTTCAACTAAAATCCATCAAAACATAAGCTAATGTAGCAATTCTGTTCGAAAGCTCAAAAGAATTCAAAAAGGAAATCGATTTAAGAGGCAAATGCAAAAATGGCAGAAATCTATCAAAATAGACCAGCATGTAAAGATCATTTTTTTGAAAATCTGTTGTTGCTCAAATCAAAAAGTGCAAAACTAACGAAAGTTAAATAATAACCTGGGGCATGCACACAAAAAAATACAGATCAGTACTACGTTCTAGGATTTTTCATGATTTTTTACAGTGAAGCACAAAAATCTGTTTCAGGACAGCAACTTCCCCAAATCTTACTTCTCTCTCATTAGAGGCTAATCTTGACACAAAAACCAAACAAAAAGGATAAGGAGAGGTTATTACAGAAGCAATAACTTCCAGGACTAAAATAAACAAAAATTAAACTAAAAGCAAAAATATAATGGGTTGTCTCCCAAAAAGCTCTTTCTTTATAGCCATTAAGATAGACATGATAAATTTCAATGATGCTCACATAAGAATATAAATTGAAGTTAAAGAGACCATCAAGAAGCAAATATACACATATTTAAGTCTAACCCACTTCCTGTGCAAGGGAATTTTGTAAGAAAATAAATTATTGAAACCAGAGGCTACTAGCATAGGAAGTCAAACAAGTGCAACATAAAGACTTTCATCATAAAGCGAGGAAACTTAATATTATTGAGATGCATAAAAACATTTTCCCCTCTCTCATAATAATTTTCAGCATCATGAATAAATTTAACGATATAACTATCACAGGAACCATAGTAGCAATGATCACTTATTCTTACAAAAAACATAGGGACACTAGCTTTCCTAGTTCTACTAGGATGTGAAACAATATTAGAAATATCCTTACAAAGGATAATGTGTCCATCTTCTACATTTTTAGTGACAAGTGTTGGGAATATGCCCGAGAGGAAATCATGGTTGATGATATTTCCCAAAGTATTCATAAAGTAAAGTTGTCCCTATATGAACATCAGATATATATCACTGAATACGTGATTCCGTTGTGGAACTATGTATTCACGATTGTTCATATTAGATTGTCCTTGGTCGTTGAGGTTGTGCAGGACACACAACTTAGACCAATGTGCAAGTTGGCTGATGACACGGTTCCACTTGTCATGGGCATGGTGATGCTATTCCGACTTACACTGATTCGGCTAAAGAGTTTAGCGAGTCGGACTGACCCATAGTTGAGATGCAACGAGCATGTTGTCATTTGTAGTCTCAAGAAATGGAATCCTTCGACCTGAGGTGATTGCATGATCCGAGTTGTGGATCGCCAACTTAGGTTCTATCAAACGTTGTTCTGTAAATGGGCAGTTATAAAGGTAGAGTTCGGGTTGGTTGTGAAGCAAGCTGCGTGACGTGAATTACCAAGATGGGATTTGCCCCTCCGCAATGGAGAGACATTCTTTGGGACCTCTCATGTGATATGATTCCGAAGCATGGCCATGCGCTACTCAGTTAAGTATTAACTGAGGAGTCGGACTAAGAGTTAGTCCAGTGAATCACATATCATGGTATGAGAAGAGAGTTAAGCTATTAAAGGGATGGCAACTACTCTCCTATAGCTTAACAGGTATATCGTGAGGCAAAGGGACTTGGACGAAAGTCACATTGAAGGTTCATCTTCTGACTTTACGGCACTTGGGAGTTGGCATGTCTTGCTAGAGGCTGCTACCATCTATCGACTTGAGACCGAGTGCTCATGGGAGTGAGTTGGACTCAAAGCCATGACGGGATACTTGGAGGAGTAGCTCATGTCGTGTCCAGGTGCACGTGAACCTACAGGGTCACACACTTAAGGGTAAGGAGCCCATGTGGAGATTGGAGTACAGCCTAGATGGGCCTCAAGCATTGAGCCCAACTAGGAGTGTATATAAGTGGAGTGAAAAGGGATAGTCCCTGACCTAGCCGTCACTTTCTCCACTTCCATTTTGGGCTAGACAGGATCTAGAAATCCTCTGTCCGAAGCTCCTTCCTGTATGTGTGGATACCGTTAGAGGCGTTGCACGTGCGGCGCTGGAGACATGGAAGCTCGTGGGGATCTGGTGAAGGAGTTCGTGGCATCCGAAGAAGCTGTCCGTGGGATTCGAAGGGCTATCCAGGGATTGTTCGGCACTGCTTCGACGCACTGCATCAACTTCCGCATCTGCGCGTCTAGCGGTAATCTCGTGGCCTATAACCTGAGCAGGATCTTGGGAGTACCGTGTAGGGAAAAAGTGTTGTTTATCTCTGCGTTGCCCAATAGTGGTATTAGAGCGAATGCTTCTGGTTTTAGGCTCTAGATCTGTGCGTATGTGATATGCACGAAGTGGTGGATAGGATCCACTTAGGGTTTTGGTGGTCGATCTATGAGATAGATCGGTTTTGTGCAAGATTGATTGGATCAATCGCACTCGGGGGTGCATGGAAGATCAGGTGCGGATGATCAATGAGATTGGTCAGATTTGCACAGGGATCAGATTTGGGTAAAAGTGTTTTATCCAATGAAGGAATCCATGGTTCAGAATGCAGATTAGATCTACGATTTCGAAAAAATCATCAGGCGTTGCCTGCACCCGCGAGGGGCGCTGCCCCTTCGATCCCCGTCGCGGGAGCACCGGCTTCGACCTGTCGTAGCACATTAGATGTCGTTGCGAGGTTCACAATGCCGGTAGATATCATATCTATGCATAACTTGTTTTTTGCAGGAAGTTGTGAATGGTATGGCTTATGTGCATGTGATGTGTGTAATCCATACGTGATCTGTGTATCACGGGTTTGTCAGCCGGCTGGAGCCAAAGTGCTGTCACTGTTATTGTATAACGACCTGCGTGTCGACATGAGATGCCATCTTCTTGTACATTCCTTAGTGCTAGTGTAGCATGTTTGGAGGACTTGAAGAACACTGCAGCCAAAGGCATGATGAACAGGTTCATGGAGATGGAGATCACCATGAAGGGAGCCATACCATTTCACATTATAATTAGATTATTTTGTGTGATTGTTATGTCTCTAGTTTTACGTCTATGAGATAGTGGTTAAACTTTAATCCCTCAAAGAAGGTCTAGTCGGTCTCCCCGCCGGTGCTGCACCATCACAAGTCGGACATTCTTGGTAGTGGGCTCATAAAATTGAGGTGCTACCAATTCTTTTCGACTAGATGGGTTCGAGTCGGACTCTTACAGCGGAAGCACTTGGTAAGCTAAATGGGTCTATCACAACGGTTGTGGGGCTCGGGGAGAGGATGGTTGGGAGCCTGGGCATGAGATGCCACCCGACCAACAGGAGTCGCATGAGATGCGATTGGCAAGGAGTTACCTACCTAGATCACTTGACGGCTAGCGGTGATGCTAAAGCTCACTAGTCGGCTTGCTTATTTAGGGTCTTGAATCACTAAGTAACCATCGGAGGGATGTTGGTTCTAGTGGGAGCATAAGTATAAGTATTAAAATGTTTAATACGCCTGCTCTTTTATGAATACTTGTCTTAAGTGTTTTGCATATTTCTGTTGTAGATAATGGCACCTAGTAGCAGTCTCCCTCAGTTATCCAGTTTATCTTCGAGGACCATTCTAGAGAAAGATAAACTTAATGGGACAAACTTCACCAACTGGTATCGTAATCTGAGAATTGTTCTCAAACAAGAAAAGAGGGACCATGTTCTAGACAACCCGCTTCCAGATGTGCCGGATGAGAATGCGAGTGTCGCAGCAACCAATGCCTATCGTAGAACATGTGATGAGTCTATAGAAATTAGCTGTCTTATGCTTGCTCACATGGAACTGGACTTGCAGCAATATTTCGAGAATGTTGAGGCCTACGATATGATCGAAAGCCTCAAAATTATGTTCCAGGCTCAAGCAAAGACCAAGAGGTATCAAGTCTCTCAAGCTTTGCTGAGTTGTAAGCTTAAGGATGGTGATCCACTGAGTCTGCATGTGATCAAGATGATTGGTTACGTGCAGTCTCGGGAAAGGCTTGGCTACCCCATTAGCGAAGAGTTCGCTACAGATATAATTCGGAACTCTCTTCCTAGTGTGTATGGTCAGTTCATATCGAACTACCACATGCATGGTATGGATAAGAAGCTCACTAAATTACATGGGATGCTTAAGCAGGCAGAGGTTTATCTCAAGAAAGGTACTAGCCAAGTGTTGGTGGTACAGAATAAGGCTAAGTTTAAGAAGAGTTCTTGTACTAAGAAGAAGAATACTAAGTCAGGAGGTAATGCTCAGGATGAGATCCCAAGCGTTTCCTCGGGGACTAAGTCATCTCCTTCAGCCGGTTCCGCTTGCTTCTATTGCAAAGCGGATGGCCACTGGAAGAGGAATTGCAACAAGTATTTGGCGGATAAAGCCAAGAGTGGAGGTGTGACTTCCAACTCAGGTACACTTGTTTGCAATTTTATAGACCTTTATCTTGCTGATGCACCCAGTAGTTCTTGGGTATATGATACCGGATCAGTCATTCATATCTGCAACTCGTTGCAGGGACTGGTAAGAACTAGGGGCGTAGCAAGAGGCGAGGTTGACATTCGGGTCGGCAACAAAGCAAGAGTTGCTGCGTTGGAAGTCAGCACGATGCAACTTCATTTACCTTCAGGATTCTTAATGGAACTAAATAATTGTTATTATGTTCCAGTGCTTAGTCGAAACATCATTTCTACCTCATGTTTGATGAGACAAGGCTATGAGTCTAATATTAAGAACAATGATTGTTCTTTATATTTGAATGATATGTTTCACGTCTTTGCACTCGTTCAGGACGGGTTATTTATTTTGAATCTTGATGGTGGGTCGGTCTATAACATAAATGTGAAAAGGTTGAAACCAAATGATTTGAATATGACTTACTTTGGGCACTGTCAACTTGGTCACATAAGTTGGAAACGCATGAAGAAGCTCCGTGATGAGGGACACCTAACTTCGTTCGACTTGGAGTCGTTTGAGACATGCGAATCCCGCCTTCTAGGCAAGATGACCAAGACACATTTTGCAAGGAGTTGTGAAAGGGCGTTTGACTTGTTGGGACTAGTACATAGTGATGTATGTGGTCCAATGAGCGCGCCAGCCAGGGGTGGTTATGAGTACTTCATTACCTTCACTGATGATTTGAGTAGATATGGATATGTCTACTTAATGAAACATAAGTCAGAAGCCTTTGAAAAGTTCAAAGAATTCCAGAATGAAGTACAGAATCAACTCGGCAAGAAAATAAAGTTTCTTCGGTCAGACCGAGGAGGCAAGTACATGAGCCATGAGTTTGATGACCATCTGAAGAGTTGTGGAATAGTTCCTCAGCTCACTCCGCCGGGTACATCGCAGAGGAATGATGTCTACGCACTTCTATTCTTGTAGATAGTTGTTGGGCCTCCAAGTGCAGAGGTTTGTAGAACAGCGGCAAGTTTTCCCTTAAGTGGATCACCCAAGGTTTATCGAACTCAGGGAGGAAGTGGTCAAAGGTATTCCCTCTCAAGCAACCTTGCAATCAAGATACAAGAAGTCTCTTGTGTCCCCAACACACCTAATACACTTGTCAGGTGTATAGGTGCACTAGTTAGGTGAAGAGATAGTGAAATACAAGTGGTATAGATAATTATAAGTGGTAACGGTGATAGAAAATAGCTTGATGGCGTGTGGTTGATGTGGGAAAAGACTAAAGGAAAACTGAAATAAAGATGGAAGCAAGCAAGCATGTAACAGATCTAATTGCAAACGATGTTTCAATGCTTAGAAACAAGGCCTAGGGATCATACTTTCACTAGTGAACACTCTCATATAAATATATTCTTCTTTATGATACTACGCTGAACTACTCTCCGGTTGGACACTCTAATCGTTGGTAGGGCTATAACAGCACACCTCAAAGTTCATCTTTCCTATCTAGATAACCCCACACTGTCACCTTGAGTACTAGATGAGTCCAACAAACACCGCAATTTCATAGAAACATCCAACTCCAGATATAACTCATAACATGTATTCGTAATCTCAAGCCTAAGTGCCACCATGGTGAGCACGCTGTCACTTTCACACACATGGGGAGAGCAGAGATCTATTAAAGCACTTGAGTAGCAAGGTAGATCTATAGATTACAAGCTCATGATCACAATATGATCATGCATAGAGAGAGATGAACACATAGCTACCGGTAGAACCCTTAGCCTCGAGAGAGAACTACTCCCTCCTCATCGTGGGAATCAGCAATGGTGATGGAGATGGTGGTGGAGATCGATGGAGATGGCTCCGGGGGCACTTCCCTGTCCCGGCAGGGTGCCGGAACAGAGACTTTCTATCCCTCTAATCTCCCCTTCGGTGGCGGCGGCACTGCGGAACTTTTCGTGGCTGGAGGCTTGATGATTTAGGGTTTTGGTATCAGGAGGCTTCTTATAGGCCAGAGGGCAAGGTCGGTGGAGTGCCAGGGGGCCCACACCACCTGGTGGCGCGGGTAGGGCTAGCCCGCGCCTGGGGGGTGTGGCCAGGCCCTGGCCCTCCTCTGTCTCGTATTATGGCTCCGTGAGTCTTCCGGTAAAATAGGAACTTTGGCTTTTGTCCCGTCCAATTCTGAGAATATTGATTTTGTGACTTTCCTGGAACAAAAAATAGCAGAAAACAGGCAATTGGCACTGTGGCTCTTGTTAATAGGTTAGTCCTGGAAATCATATGAAAAGTACTCCAAAATGTGGACAAAACATAAGAAAGTAGATAAAACCAAGCATGGAACATCAAAAATTATAGATACATTTGCAATGTATCAACATCCCCAAGCTTAACTCCTGCTCATCCTCGAGTAGGTAAGTGATAAAAAGAAAGAATAATTTTTGAGGTGACATGCACCATCAAAGACTTGATCAAAGTATTTGCAAAACATTCAAAGCTGGGATCATAGTACTTAAATCATAACATGAAAGACAAAGTTCTAGCAATAAGAAAAGAAACTATGATGCACCATGAAAAGGAACAAACAAAAGATTCATGAATAACAATGCTTTGCAAGACGTTTGTTTGTTTAACATAAAGAAAACATAGCATAATAGCATTCAGCTTGTCCCTCCATAGAGTAGCAAATATAAATGCATAGGACACCTTCAAAGTTCATCAGAGTGACTAGATACAAATAGTTTAAAACAAGCAATATCAAAGTATGCATCAATCAACTAGTCTTGGGACAATGCACATAGAACTAAGAATGGCCACTATGCTCTCAAAGTAGGTGCATAAAGTTAGAAGGTGGAGACTCAATATAATGGTGGAAGAAAGGTCTTTTCAAAAGGAAGTAGGGATTCAAGTCTCATAAAGAGCTTCCAAAAATTGTGGTACTTATAGCTTTCAGCTCTCATTGCCCCTATCATAAGCATCTTGAAGTGATTAAGGTTAAAGTGAACAAACTAGGGTGTACATGCTTGACGAAGTATAAGTCAGAAATCTCATGTCCCTTGTATACGAGGGCCGCTCCTCATGCTACTCAAGTTTAGTCACCGGTACGTTCTTGTCATCGTAAGTACATGTGTATCATTGAGAACCGCCAACGGGGTACCCCTTGCCCGATGATACGGAAGAATCCCCATATCAAAATGACAAGGCAAGCAGAGAACGAGCATCTCAGCAATCTTCTTATTTACCATGGGAATATGGTGCTTTTTTCTCCCTTTCCTCTTTTCATAGTATCTTTTTTTTCTCTTTTCTCTTTTTTCTCAATATAGGACTCTCTTTATTTTATAAGAAGAATGCTTCATAGACAACTCATTATGGTTACGCTGCAGGTTTCCACCATGTCAGCATGGATTAAACCAGCGGCCCAGGCGTTTCTCTAACACAGATACATAACTCCATGGACTTACAACCTCCCCTTTCATTTCACACCGACTTCATCCATATACAAAAGAGCATGATATCAACTAGGTACAAGTACCAAGTGCAATGTTTAAAGCGTTCCCCATGAAAGCATGGTTCTGCTAATTCCCGACAAATAAGTGCAAGCATATACAACATAGAAGACACAATGGTTCAAGTTTATTAAGGGCAAGTAAATTAAAGTATGCCATCAAGTTCGTGAGAGCTTTAATCACTAGTTTTCTCATAACAAGTGGAAGGTAAACAAAAGCATGAATGTACTTGGAATAGCATAAGCTAGTAGGTTGGTATGGTGGACTCTTTGGAATAACTTGGTTTAGGGAGTTGGATGCATGAGTGGAACTCATACTTTGTTGTGGAGGCTAGCAAAAGATTGGGAACGACAAACTAAGAGAGCAATAATGGCCATAATCATGCAGAGCGACAAAACATCATTGATCAAAGCATAAAATAATACTAAAAGTTGAAAACTAAAGGATCATAAAGGCTATGGTGACTTTGGATAGTCATAACATGGTGTGAGCATGCGCCAAGTCAACCCAAATAAAGCATCAAAGGAGAATACCACTATACTATGCTTTAATATGCTAAAACAACGCATGATTCATCCAAGGAACATTAAGCAATCTCAATTGTTTATAACAAGTCATGCTACAACAAAATAATACTAATCATAAAGCCAAAACAATATCAAGCATGGCATGACAAAGCATATGCCACAGTCAAAAACAAGCTCTCTTTACCACTTAAGCATGAACTTTCCTACTCTTTTCCAATCCAAACCAAACTATTTGAAAACCAATGTATGAAAGAGGGGGGGTCCAACCAATTTATTCAAGTAAACTAAGAAAACCAAGAAAATGAAAAACCAAAACGAAAACGAAAAAGAAGACGCTCCAAGAACAACACAATTGTGCATGAAACAATAAAAATGAAGCGTTTGGAAGGAACCTGGGATTTTTATTGATGAAGAAGGGGATGCCTTGGCATCCCCAAGCTTTGACGCTTGTACTTATTGTATATTTCTTGGGGTGACACACGTGGCATCCCCAAGCTTGAGCTTTAGTCCATCCTTCATCTCATTACTCATTCCTTCCATACACCTGAAATTTTTCCTTCATACAAAACTTCACACAATCTTTATTAGCAACATTAGTACACTTAAGATATTAAGTCTTTAGGTTCAGTTCTAACACCAATAAAACTTCCATTAAAACACTAGCTACTGTAGCACTTCCCTCAAAAATCTCAATTCCCCAAAAGAACTCAAAAAGGAACCAACAAGAAGCAAATGCAAATAATGGCAGAAATCTGTCAAAATAGACCAGCAGGTAAAGACAAATTTTTTAGAAGACCTTCTGTTGCTCAAATCAAAAAGTGTTGAACTAACGAAAGTTAGACAACAACCTGGGGCAGAAGCAAAAAAATTCACGCCTCAAAAGGACGTACATAGATTTTACACGAATTTTTACGGTGAAGCACAAAAATCTGTTTCGGGACAGCAACTTTCTCAATCATTACTTCTCTCTCATTAGAGGTTACTTTTGGCACAAAAAGCAAATAAAAAGGAGAAGGAGCAGTTATTACAGAGGTAATAACTTCCAAGACTCATCTAAAACTTTTGGGTTATCTCCCAATAAGTACTTTTCTTTAACGCCTTTAAGTTAGGCATGATAGTTTGAGAAGATGCTCACATAGGAAATATGAATTGAAGTAAAAGAGAGCATCAAGAAGCAAATTCAAAGCATATTTAAGTTTAACCACTTCATATGCATAGGAATCTTGTAAAGAAACAAGTCATGAAAGCACAAAGCAACAAGCATAGTAAAGCAAAACAAGTGCAACTTCCAGACTTCCAACATAAAGAGGGGAAACTTAATATTGTTGAGATACATAAAACCATGTTTCCCTCTCTCATAATAACTTTCAGTAGAATCATGAATAAAATTAACAATATAACTATCACAAGAAACATTCTTATCATGAGCCACATGCATATAATAATTATTACTCTCCACATAAGCATAGTCATTCTTATTAATTGTAGAGGGAGCAAATTTAACAAAATAGCTATCATTATTATTCTCATCACCATAATAATAAAATATAGGAGGCATATTGTAATCATAATTAATTTTCTCCTCAATAGTAGTCGGACTGAAAATATCATATTCCTCATTGTAATCATCATATATTGGAGGTTTGGTATCATCAAAGTAAATTTTCTCCTCCGTGCTTGGGGGACTAAAAATATCATGCTCATCAAAACCAGCTTCCCCAAGCTTAGACTTTTCCATAGCATTAGCAATAATGGTGTCCAAAGAATTCATACTAATAACATTGCTATTAGCACACAAATAAAGTTCCATAGGTTTTTAAATTTTCTCTTCAAACACTTCATGTCCTAACTCAATATAAATACTATAAAGCTCTCTAATTTTGTTGTTGTTTTCCATTAAGCGTAACTAGTGAAAACAAGAAACAAAAAGACAAAATTGCAGAATCTAAAGGAAATAACTTCGAGCACTCACACCGAAGGATGTGAGTACCTTTTACCTTACCTCCCCGGCAACGTCGCCAGAAAATAGCTTGATGTCTACGCACTTCTATTCTTGTAGACAGTTGTTGGGCCTCCAAGTGTAGAGGTTTTTAGAATTGTAGCAAGTTTTCCCTTAAGTGGATCACCCAAGGTTTATCGAACTCAGGGAGGAAGTGGTCAAAGGTATTCCCTCTCAAGCAACCCTGCAATCAAGATACAAGAATTCTCTTGTGTCCCCAACACACCTAATACTCTTGTCAGGTGTATAGGTGCACTAGTTCGGCGAAGAGATAGTGAAATACAAGTGGTATAGATAATTATAAGTGGTAACGGTGATAGAAAATAGCTTGATGGCGTGTGGTTGATGTGGGAAAAGACTAAAGGAAAACTGAAATAAAGATGGAAGCAAGCAAACATGTAACAGATCTAATTGCAAACGATGTTTCAATGCTTAGAACAAGGCCTAGGGATCATACTTTCACTAGTGAACACCCTCATATAAATATATTCCTCTTTATGATACTACGCTGAACTACTCTCCGGTTGGACACTCTAATCATTGGTAGGGCTATAACAGCACACCTCAAAGTTCATCTTTCCTATCTAGATAACCCCACACTGTCACCTTGAGTACTAGATGAGTCCAACAATCACCGCAATTTCATAGAAACATCCAACTCCAGATATAACTCATAACATGTATTTGTAATCTCTAGCCTAAGTGCCACCATGGTGAGCACGCTGTCACTTTCACACACATGGGGAGAGCAGAGATCTATTAAAGCACTTGAGTAGCAAGGTAGATCTATAGATTACAAGCTCATGATCAGAATATGATCATGCATAGAGAGAGATGAACACATAGCTACCGGTAGAACCCTTAGCCTCGAGAGAGAATTACTCCCTCCTCATCATGGGAATCAGCAATGATGATGGAGATGGTGGTGGAGATCGATGGAGATGGCTCCGGGGGCACTTCCCCGTCCCGGCAGGGTGCCGGAACGGAGACTTTCTGTCCCCCGAATTTCCCCTTCGCTGGCGGCGGCGCTGCGGAACTTTTCATGACTAGAGGCTTGATGATTTAGGGTTTTGGTATCGGGAGGCTTCTTATAGGCCAGAGGGCAAGGTCGGTGGAGTGCCAGGGGGGCCACACCACCTGGTGGCGCGGGTAGGGCTAGCCCGCGCCTGGGGGTGTGGCCAGGACCTGGCCCTCCTCCGTCTCGTATTCTGGCTCCGTGAGTCTTTTGGTAAAATAGGAACTTTGGCTTTTGTCCCGTCCAATTCTGAGAATATTGATTTTCTGACTTTTCCTGGAACCAAAAACAGCAGAAAACATGCAACTGGCGCTGTGGCTCTTGTTAATAGGTTAGTGTAAGAAATCATATGAAAAGTACTCCAAAGTGTGGACAAAACATAAGAAAGTAGATAAAACCAAGCATGGAACATCAAAAATTATAGATACATTTGCAATGTACAAGGAACGGTGTGTCGGAACGGCGGAATCGGACCTTGTTGGACATGGTATGATTAATGATGAGTCGGACAGATCTACCTTTATCATTTTGGGGTTATTGTCTAGAAACGGCGGCGTTCACACTAAACAGAGTACCATCAAAATCGGTAGAGAAGACACCACATGAGATGTGGACAGGCAAGAAGCCAAGTTTGTCTTTTCTTAAGATTTGGGGTTGTGAAGCATTTGTCAAGCGACTTCAGTCGGACAAGCTTACAGCCAAGTTGGATAAGTGCTTTTTCATTGGGTATCCAAGGGAAACCTTGGGTTACTACTTCTACAACCGAGAAGA
Organism: Avena eriantha; assembly: GCA_910589775.1. Classification (NCBI taxonomy): domain Eukaryota; kingdom Viridiplantae; phylum Streptophyta; class Magnoliopsida; order Poales; family Poaceae; genus Avena; species Avena eriantha. The sequence continues at coordinate 502,940,550 of OU342740.1, read as the reverse complement.
GGGCAAAGTGTTTGTCGCTCGGAACGGTGTCTTCCTTGAGAAAGAGTTTCTCAGTCGGGAAGTCAGTGGGAGTACGGTGCGGCTCAAAGAAGTTCGAGAGGAACCGGTCAGTAGCGATTTGGCAAAAGCCTTGGAGGTTGAGCCAGTCGTGGTAGCTGAGCCGGCAGCTGCACCTACACTGCGAAGATCGACAAGATTGCGAAGTGTTCGTGATGTATTACTATTAGACAGTGATGAGCCGACAACTTATTCAAAAGCGATGGTGGGTTTTGATTCCGAGTCATGGCTTGGAGCCATGAGATCTGAGTTAAAGTCCATGGATGATAATCAAGTTTGGAACTTGGTTGATCTGCCAGACAGTACAAGACCCGTCGAGTGTAAATGGGTCTTTAAAAGGAAAACTGATATGGATGGAAACGTTTCTATCTATAAATCATGGCTTGTCGCGAAGGGGTTCCGACAGGTTCAAGGAGTTGACTATGATGATACTTTCTCACTTGTAGCGATGCTTAAATCAGTTCAGATCATGTTAGCTATAGCATCCTATTTCGACTATGAAATATGGTAGATGGATGTCAAAACGGCTTTCCTTAATGGAAAATTAACCGAGGACGTGTATATGATACAACCCGAGGGTTTTGTCGATCCGGCTAATGCTGACAAGGTATGCAAACTTCAGAAATCCATTTATGGATTGAAGCAAGCATCTCGGAGTTGGAACATTCGCTTTGATGAGGTTGTCAAATCGTTTGGCTTCATCAAGAGTGATCATGATTCTTGTTTATACAAGAAGTTTAGTGGGAGCAAAGTAAACTTTCTAATCTTATATGTGGATGACATATTATTGATTGGAAATGATGTCTAGATGTTGCAAGAAACCAAGGAATCATTGGAAAGGAGTTTCTCAATAAAGGACTTGGGTGTGGCAACTTATATACTAGGAATCAGGATCTATAGAGATAGATCCAGGCAGCTCATTGGATTGAGCCAAAGTAAATATTTGGACAAAGTGTTGAATAAATTCAATATGGAATCATCTAAGAAGGGGTTCTTACCAATGTCCCATGGCATAAGACTTAGCAAGACTCAGTGTCCCTCGACAACTGATGATCGAAGTAGGATGAGTGTGATTCCGTATGCTTTGGCAGTCGGGTCCATCATGTATGCCATGATTTGTACTAGGCAGGATGTTTCCTATGCTATAAGTGTTGTGAGCAGATACTAGGCTAACCCTAGAGAAATCCACTAGGCAGCAGTTAAGAACATTCTTAAGTACTTGAGAAGGACTAAGGATGTGTTCCTAGTTTATGGAGGTGAGGTTGAACTCAGTGTAAGGGGTTACACGGATGCGAGTTACCTTATTGACTTAAATGATTCTCGTTCGCAATCTGGATAGGTGTTCGTTATGAATGGAGGAGCTGTGAGCTGGAAGAGTTCCAAGCAAGAGACTGTGTCTGCATCTACAACAGAGGCTGAGTATATTGCTGCCTCAAAGGCGGCAAAAGAAGATGTTTGGATCAGGAATTTCCTGATTGATCTCGGTGTGGTTCAAGGCTCGTCCAATCCGTTAGACGTGTATTGTGACAACAATGGTGCTATTGCACAAGCCAAGGAACCTATACAACACCATAAGAACAAGCATATACTCATGCGATACCACTTGATTCACCAGTTCGTGGATCAAGGTGATATCAGGTTATGCAAGGTACACACGGATGCAAACGTTGCAGATCCGTTGACAAAGCCACTTCCACAGCCTAAGCATGAGGCATACGTAAGAGCCATGGGCATTAGATGCCTAGACATGTGATGTCGGGATGATTGACTCTAGTGCAAGTGGGAGACTATTGGAAATATGCCCTAGAGGCAATCATGGTTGATGATATTTCCCAAAGTATTCATGAAGTAAAGTTGTCCCTATATGAACATCAGATATATATCACTGAATACGTGATTCAGTTGTGGAATGTATTCATGATTGTTCATATTAGATTGTCCTTGGTCGTTGAGGTTGTGCTGGACACACAACTTAGACCAATGTGCAAGTTGGCTGATGACACAGTTCCACTTGTCATGGGCATGGTGATGCTATTCCGACTTACACTAATTCGGCTAAAGAGTCTAGCGAGTCGGACTGACCCACAGTTGAGATGCAACGAGCATGTTGTCATTTGCAGTCTTAAGCAATGGAATCCTTCGACCTGAGGTGATTGCATGATCCGAGTTGTGGATCGCCAACTTAGGTTCTATCAAACGATGTTCTGTAAATGGGCAGTTATAAAGGTAGAGTTCGGGTTGGTTGTGAAGCAAGCTATGTGACGTGGATTACCAAGATGGGATTTTCACCTTCGCAATGGAGAGACATTCTCTGGGGCCTCTCGTGTGATATGATTCGGAAGCATGGCCATGCGCTACTCAGTTAAGTGTTAACTGAGAAGTCGGACTAAGAGTTAGTCCAGTGAATCACATATCATGGTACGAGAAGAGAGTTAAGCTATTAAAGGGATGGCAACTACTCGTCTATAGCTTAACAGGTATATCGTGAGGCAAAGGGACTTGGAAGAAAGTCACATTGAAGGTTCGTCTTCTGACTTTACGGCACTTGGGAGTTGGCATGTCTTGCTAGAGGTCGCTACCATCTATCGATTTGAGACCGAGTGCTGATGGGAGTGAGTTGGACTCAAAGCAATGACGGGATACTTGGAGGAGTAGCTCATGTCGTGTCCAGGTGCACGTGAACCTACAGGGTCATACACTTAAGGGTAAGGAGCCCATGTGGATTAGATCCATGTGGAGATTGGAGTACAGCCTAGATGGGCCTCAAGCGTTGAGCCCAACTAGGAGTGTATATAAGTGGAGTGACAAGGGATAGTCCCTGACCTAGACGTCACTTTCTCCACTTCCATTTCGGGCTAGACAGGATCTAGCAATCCTTTGTCTGAAGCTCCTTCATGTATGTGTGGATACCGGTAGAGGCGTTGCACGTGCGGCGCTGGAGACAGGGAAGCTCGTGGGGATCTGGCGAAGGAGTTTGTGGGGTCCGAAGAAGCTGTCCATGGGATTCGAAGGGCAGTACGGGGATCATTCGGCACTGCTTCGACGCGTTGCATCAGCTTCCGCATCTGCGCGTCTAGCGGTAATCTCGTGGCCTATAACCTGAGCTGGATCTTGGGAGTACCGCATAGGGAAAAAGTTTTGTTTATCTTTGCGTGGCCCAACAACAAGGTCTTTCACATTTGCTACTTCAGGTTCAACATCTATTTGTTCATCATGTTCTACAACTCTCTTTGTACTTTTGTTAACCATACTAGCTATCATAGAATGTTCCTTTACCTTAACAGGGAAAGGTATTTTCTCGATGTAAGGTTTAGGTAAAATATGATCAACGGTGCAAACTTCAGTATTTCTAGCAGGAACACAGTCAACGCTATCTTTATATGGTGCATGATACTTGTTCCATTCCTTTTTGGGAATTTCAATATAAGAGGCAAAGGCCTAAGAACATTTTGCAATAACTTGAGAATCAAGACCATAGACAGTACTAATATTATGAAAGTCATCAGTTCCCATAAAAGATTTAATGCATTCATAATCATAATTTATACCTGACTTTCTTCCTTTATCATTCTTGTCGTGGTGGTGTCACGGAAGATGCCATGGATAGGCTAAAGGTGGGGAATAATACACGCTAGGGGAATCCAGGGAGGGATAGTGAAGTGATTCTCCACACAGAAGTTTGTATTGCTCAGTTCCCAAGATTACAAGTGCTCCTAGAGCTGTATTGGCGAGAGGAGGAAGAAGGAGCTCTCTTACTATCACCCACAAATCGCACCTAAAACCCTAGCCCAACCAGAATAGTCAAAAACCAACCCCCTCTACTGAAACCCTAGCCCCTCTTTTATAGAGGGAGCTCGGTCTCTGCCTAGGGCATACGTGGAAGCATATTCCTGAGAATATGCTTCCTCCCAAAGTAGTAAGCCGATCGGGGTGCTTTTCCCCTGCGTCACACATGCAGAGGCTACGTGAGCCTCTGCGACGCCCGCATCAGCCGACATGGGCGTCGTCACCCTTGTCGGCCACACCCCGGTGGCCTGTCATTGCTTGCTTCGCTTAGGTAGTGCGTACTGGGACTTATTTTGACCAGCGAGATTCCTTCCTTCTCCTAGAAGCTAGATGTGACCCGGATCATAGTTGATCCGGCCACGCCCGTTCCTGCATACAAATAAAACAGACACCTCCGACTTAGTCCTTAAGTCGGTTGAGACTTAGTCAGGCGAACACCCCCTGGTCCGGATTACCCCGTGATTCGGCCTGCCTTTAGGTGACCCGGCCAGCATCAGCTTTGGCCTTGCCGAACCTCGGCTAACTCGGCTTTTATACCACGGCATGACCCTACCCGGGGGTATCCCCCCAACATTAGTCCCCGAAGCTGGTGCGATCTTAGCTGCCTTGGCCGCTAAGGCCACATCAGGTTCAATTCTCTGCTCCGGTTGTTATTGCCGAGTTATCTCTTTACCTCGGATTATATGGATTTACGTTCCCTTCGCACATTCCAAGTTTTCACTTGCCGGCCGGGTTACCACTTTAACTCGGACCTCATGGTTTTACTTTCCCTCCGCACATTCCAAGTTTTCACTTGCTGGCCGGGTTACCATAGTTCCATCCGGGTCTTGTTTCCTTCTCTTGTACGCCAACCCATGTGAAGGGTAATCATTATGTTGGCTTATTTTAAGGGCCTGGACAGTAACCGCCGCAGTAATTGTCAGTTATCACTGTGCATGGGTCACGTCATGCCTGCCTCCTCGTTTATCGCATCACATTGTCGCGTCATGGGATCATCTCCGCTCTGTGGCCCTCCGTGTGGCTCCCCACTGATTGGTCGAGGCAGGTGATACATGGCCACTGCGTGTGGCCGATCCGCAGGATGCGATCCCACTCACCCCTTGAGGGAGTGGTTAAATAGCGGAGGGGCACATCCCTTAGGATTTTTCTCCTTCCGCGCCCCTCTGCCCGTTGCTCTTCTCCTTCGTCTTGCTCGCGACCGCGCCGCCGCCAGTGCTCCCAAATAGCAGCGTCGTCGCCGCGCTTCTCCCTCACACCTCTGCATCGCAGCCACCGCTACGCAACTCCCTCACCACGGGTCCTCGCCAATCCAGGCCTCTGCCCGCCGACGCTGCTAGCGCCAGTGAGGGCAGCGAAGACCAGATGACAGAGGAGGAGCTCATCGTCGCTGAGCAAGAAATGGAGGGGGACACCACGGCGGCGGACCGCGGTGCGTGGGCCGGGTCCTAGGTCTGCGAAGATGACCTAGACTGGCTCTACCGCACCAGGCGCATCCCCGCCGGTGTTGCGGCTCATCTTGCCTCCTCCGAATTGGCCCCCTCACCCAATCCGGGTGAATACGTCATGTTCTCGTCCCACTTCCAACGGGGCTTCGGCTTGCCGGTGAGCGACTTCTTCCGGGACTGGCTTAGTACATACCAACTCCAGCCGCACCATCTTCCAGCCAACGCCATCACTTCTCTTTCGGCCTTTGCTTCCATGATCGAAGGCTATGCCGGACTGTGGCCCACGAAGGAGCTATGGATCCGTTTTTTCGGCCTTCGTCGCAACGTCATCCCAAACATCAACGCCGATCTGGAGGACAAGCATCTCACTCAATTCGGAGCGACTTCCATCTCACCCCAGAGGTTTTCCGTTTTCTCCCGGGTCACCGGGTTAGAATCCTGCAAAGGGTGGGCCCGGACTTTCTTTTACGTCCGGAATACCGGCACCGAAGACTTAATCCGGCTGCTCCCCCATACTCCGGGTCCACCTAACCCGGATCTGTGGGATGCCGTTCCTAAGAAGCCCACGGCCTTGGCCAACCAGGTCAACAAAAGGTTCGCAGAGCTGAAGAAGCTCGGGCTGCGCAATGAGGATGCTATGATCACTTTCGTGCGCAACCGAATTTCCCCCTCCATAAGCGCACCCACAAGGTGTGCCACATGAGCTTCGACCGCAACCCCAACCGGACCTCATCCTTCGAGCTGAGCAACACGGAGATATATCACCGGGTTAAGGCTCTCTTCACCACCCACAAGGACTTCTCCTCCGAGTGGACTTGGGGAATTGAGCATTATTGCCACGATAGGCTTCCTCCCGTGGTAAGCTTCATGTTGCAAACTTACCCCGGGCTAATTACATGTCAGTTATTGTTGTATTTTTGACTCTATTGTTCATTCCTTTCCTCAGCAATTTCTTCAGCAGACCCTCGAGGACAGCACTGATCCGACCCTTAAGTGGGCGCTGGACCGGGAGACTCCGGATGAGGAAGAGCCGGACCAGGAGATGTTCCTCCCGATAACCGACGCCACGAAACGACCCATGGGTAAATCCTCTTCTATTAGAGATTAGCCCGATGATGAAGATGACTCGGATGTCGACGTGATTGAACCTGTTGAGGCTGTCCCCCTTTCTTTTGCTTTTTAGGCATCAGCTCACTCCGGTGGTCACATTCATGAGGATCCTCCGCTCTTTACGGGCGAACCTGTTCCGGTAGCGCCGAAGAAGAAGCGCGGGGCTGCTCCAAGTTCCTCCTCCGGACCTCCTCAGCCTGCTAAAAGGCGAAAGAAGTCCAGGGACAAGACTGCCCCCAAGCCAGCAGGCAAGGCCCTAGCACGAAGAGCTCGGAAACCCAAGGAGGCCCAAACCTCAGATGCGTAAGCCATTTTTCCTTTTGTAACTTGCTCTTCCTTGCATCGTTGTGATTTCTCTTCTGACATTATTCTCTTTTGCAGAGCTCCGGTGGAGGTCCCTCAAAGTGGATCTAGCATCTCTTCACCGCTCTGACCTAGCCCTTCTCCTCGTCGTGATGACGAGTCACGTCCGCTGAGCCCTATTCCAGAGGGTTCTGCGGCTGCTCCGGGTTCTGCTCCACCTCAGAAAGAGGAGGGTAACCTTGGAGCGGGGGAGACCGGCCCATCCGAGGCGACGGCATCCACCACTTCGGCTTCGCCGCAACCAGCAGCCACCGAAGCTACCTCGTTACCAGCACCAGCTCCAGCACCAGCAACCAGACCAGCACCAACACCAACTCCGGCATAAGCACCAACTCCGGCTGCAAAAACATCGGTAGCGGCACCAAGTCTAGCAACAAGAGTACTAGCGCCTAGCTCCTCTGCCTCATCCGAGTCTTCTCAACCTCGGCGAGGAACTACTCCAGCAGCTCCTAAGGGGGAATCCACTGTGACGACTTCCTCTTCCCAGCAAGCCAAGGGCAAGAAGGCTCCGAACGCTACCAAGTCAACATTCGTCGAGGCTAGGCAGCGTACCCTCGCATCAATGCTTCCTAAGAAAGCTCCAGCAGCGAAGGACGCCCCTGCCGAGCCAACTGATGCACATCAGATGGTTCTGCACACCAGCCCAGCCCTTGCCTTGATTGAAAGGAAAGAAGCGCACGCGAAGGGCTTGGTGGCGCCCCATATGCCCACCGGTGAACGGTACCCTCCGAGCTTGATTGAATTTTTCATGAATTGGAATAAGGCAAAGGTAGTTCAAGACGCTGATCTCCCGGAGAAGTTCGGCCCCACCGAGTTTTCCGCCCAAATAAACAGAACCGCAAAGGCAATTAACCTCGCTGGGCGGATGATGGAGGTACGTCGCTTCCCCTTTACATGTTGTAGATAATAACCATTAGTCCCCGAGCCTCCGAGGGAGTAACTTGTTACTTGGCCGGATGCTCTTTAGAAAACTAACGTAGCTCCATGAGAACTTCGAATATGCACACACCTAGAGCCGGGTTAAGTTCCACTTGGCCCGGATTTTAGTACACTTCGAATATGCACACACCTAGAACCGAGTTAAGTTCCACTTGGCCCGGATTTTAATACACTTCGAATATGCACACACCTAGAGCCGAGTTAAGTTCCACTTGGCCCGGATTTTAGTATACTTCGAATATGCACACACCTAGAGCCGGGTTAAGTTCCTCTTGGCCCGGATTTTAGTACACTTTGAATATGCACACACATAGAGCCGGGTTAAGTTCCACTTGGCCTGGATTTTAGTACACTTCGAATATGCACACACCTAGAGCCGGGTTAAGTTCCACTTGGCCTAGATTTTAGTACACTTCGAATATGCACCGAGCTAACTTATGTTTCTGTATCCCTTTCAGGTGACCACCAATCGCCGGAGTGTTGAATTCCAAAGCTTGCTGGATACCCACAAGATGCTACACGCAAAGCAGGCTGCACTTATCGCGGAATACGAGAAAAGGGGTAAATTTCTTCCTTAGCGCTTCTTCATTTTTCTTCATCTTCCTTTGCCGAACTAACTTCATCATTCGGTTTCCGCAGCTGGGGTGGAGGGTGAGAACATTATTATGCGGAAAAATCTGGAGCAGATCAAAGGTAAGTCATTTCTGTCCGACCTTGCAGTGCTTTCCACTTCCTTTTCTCCCTGGCTCGGCAAACATTCATACCTCGGCTCTGCCAGGCCAACACACTATTGCAGCATCGCTTGAAGATAGTGTGCTCGTGCCTGATATGATGCTGCATTTTCTCGAACAAGCAGGGCAGCACCAAGCCGAGCTTTAGAAGAAAGATGACGAGCTTGCCCTCCTCCGGACCAAGGACGATGAGATTGCCAGGCTCAAGGCTGAGATGGAGAAGATGAAGGCCCAGCACCAATCCGAACTTCAAAAGGCTGGTCAGAATTATATAGAAGAGCGCGAGCGCCTCAATCTCCAGATCGCCAAGGACCAGGATCTTCTCAAGGAGTCCGGCATCCAGCTTGGGTCGGCGAACGCTGAGCTTGAGCAGCTTCGGAAGAGACGTGATGACTGCACCAAGGAGCTGACTCGGATCCTCAGCCATATATCACGTAAGTTCCTTTCCTCTTTCCGACCTAATTCTCCGGGTTACTTCATATGTCTTTTCTTCACCTTCCTCCGTTGCCTCATTTCTAGGCAAATTTCCAGAGGGCACTGCTATTGCGAGCGCAGCGGTTGCCAACTTCCGCCGAGAAAGGGGTACTCCGGCCGCTCCTGATGGTGAAGGGATTCCTTATGACCTGGAGGACTTGTTGTTCAGCTTGTCATCTCGTGTGGAGCTCATCAAAAATTACGGCAAGGACATCCTCGGCGCTGCAGCTCGCATCTTCAACACGTTCTGGCCCGGCTAAGATGCCCTGGAGACCACCGCACTTCTCATTGAAAAGTTAATGGAAACCGAGACTCAACTCGACCTCTGGAGAGAGTCCGCTGGACGTGTCGCAGTTGATACCATTCTTCACCACATACTCACGTTGTATGAAAAAATCGATCTCAACCTCTTGACACGTCTGCGTACAGGATCCAGATGGACCAATGACCCGGAGTGGGTAGCTCGGCGCCAGGCTTGCGCCCACACCCTCATCGAATACGCTCCCATTCATGAATGGGTTGAGGGGCCGAGCTTCCTGGAAGCCGCTGGGGACGAAGAGGTTGAGCACGATAAAGATGGCTCGGACGATGAAGGAGAAGATGACGCCTCGGACATTGAAGGCAACGAAGACGATGCCGAACTTCCTCCTCCCGCAGCTCCTTGAGCGGAAACACTTAAAAACTTATCAGATCCCCGGTATGCCGGGTGCAGTTATATCCCATATACATGTGATATTTTGCTACTAAATTCTTATGCCGGATTAACTTGGGCGTAGTCCCCGAGTTTCTTTTTCTTGTTCGTTCAATCTCTTGGCTCGGTTCATGTCTACCTTGATTCGGTTTTACGACTTACGAATCCGAGCTTCAAAAATTGTCTTAACAATACTGGGAAACTTTTAGACTTAGCTCAAAAATAAAACTGCATAATAATTTGAAAATAAATACAGGGTTAGTCCAAAAAACAAACGTCAGCTCGAATAAATTCTTTTCCTTAGTTGTTTTTCATGTGCTACGCAATTCCAAACTTGTTCTCTTGCTTGCCATGAAGCCAATTCTTGTTGGATAGCTGCAAGTCGAAGAGTTAGGTTCTTGGTGCTCACACATTACTAATCCGAGTTAAGTAGAATAACCTATTCTAGCTGACGCACAAAAAACAACAAACATTATTAAGGCAGTCCCCGAGTTACTGCTCGAGGTGCCAACATTTCATTGATAAGCTCATTGCCAACATACATACCGACATATGAGATGACTCGGATACATACACTTCTTAGCTAAGTGTAGAAAGGAAGGAGTAGAGCTATATTCCATGGTCGCTTGGATTCCTCTCCGGACCTATCCGCCTTGTTCTTTTCCTGTGGCTTTGCATCTATAAGATAATAAGAATCATTGTGCAATGCCTTGCTCACGATGAACGGCCCTTCCCTTGGGAGGGATAACTTATGCATGCCAGTAGTACGTTGTACCAACCGGAGCACCAGATCGCCTTCCTGAAAGACTCGGGGGCATACTTTTCGGCTATGATAGCGTCGGAGATTTTGCTGATATATGGCGGATCTGGACAATGCCAGTTCTCTCGCTTCTTCCAGCAGATCAACATCATTTTGCCGGGCTTCTTGCACTTCGGCTTCTGTGTATTGGGTGACCCTAGGGAAATCATGCTCTATGTCGGCTGGTAATACAGCTTCTGCCACATATACCAGAAAGAACGGCGTATAGCCTGTTGACCGATTCGGAGTTGTTCTTAAACTCCACAGTACCGCTGGTCGTTCTTCTATCCAGCACCCCGCTGATCTTTGCAGTGGCTCAATGAGCCGGGGTTTTATCCCAGATAATACTAATCCGTTGGATCTTTCCACTGGTCCGTTCGATGCGGGGTGGGCTACCGAGGCTACGTCCAGCCAGATCTTCTTATCCCGACAAAAACGCGCAAATGCTCCTTCCGCAAAGTTTGTGCCATTATCAGTTATGATACTGTGAGGATAACCGTATCTCAAGATGATATCTTTGAGAAACGTTACGGCTGTAGCTCCATCACATTTTCTTATAGGTTTTACTTCAATCCACTTGGTAAACTTGTCCACCATTACCAAAATGTGAGTCATATTTCCCCTTGCTAGTTTGAACGGGCCAACCATATCCAAGCACCATACGGCAAATGGCCAAGTGATTGGTATGGTCTTGAGTTCCGACATCGGCATATGTGTCTTGGTAGCATACCTCTGACATCCATTACATTTTCTCGCCAGATCTTCTGCTTGCTCTAAGGCACTTGGCCAGTAGAATCCGTGCCGGAAAGCTTTTGCTACCAAGGCTCGGGATGAGGCATGATGCCCGCATTCCCCCTGATGTATATCTCGGATGATTTCAAGCCCTTCTTCCAGGTCAACACATCGCTGGAGGACATTGGTCACACTCCTTTTGTATAGTTCGGAATTGATGATCGTGTAGGCCTTTGCCCTCCTCTGTGTTTGCCTGGACAGCACTTCCATCTTTCAGGAATTGAAATATAGGTAGTGCCTAAGCTGGTATTTCTCTCACAGGGAACACATCCTCATCAATCTCCATCTGATCCACCGACATAACTTCAATCGGATCACGCTGTGCAGTCCCCGGGTTCAGTGAAGTAGCCCCCCGGTTTGCCGAGGAAGTCCCCGGGTTTCGCGCACCACTTCCCATGTCAATGTCCATGGGCACTGCTCCGGATTCTGTGTCCTCCGGGACATAGATTGAGTCGGTTTCTAGGGAGGGCCTGATGGATGGTTTTCTGAGGTATTCTAATGCTACACCCGGTGGAATCGCTTGTCGGGTTGACCCGAGCTTCGACAGCATATCGGCAGCCTCATTTTCCACCCGGGGTATATGGTGAAATTCGCACCCCTCAAAGTAACCAGATATCTTCTGCACATGAAATCTGTACAGTGCCATGTTTGGATCCAGTGCGTCCCACACTCCCGACACTTGCTGCACCACCAAATCCGAGTCGCCAAAGCATACGATCCGCCGTATCCCAATCTCTTTTGCCACCTTGAGCCCGTGCACAAGTGCTTCATACTCAGCGACATTGTTTGATGCCGCGAAATGGATCTGCAGAACATATTTCAACTGGTCCTTCTTTGGCGACGTGAGTACAACTCCGGCACCTAGCCCGGTTTTGGTTTTTGATCCGTCAAAGTGCATTCGCCAATAGTTTGGATCTGGGAGTGGCGGTTCGTATTGCACCTCGGCCCAATCCATGAAAAAGTCCGCCACAGCTTGAGATTTGATGGCCTCTCTTCTGTCATATTGCGGCGCATAAGGAGCTAGCTCAATTGCCCATTTTGCAATTCTGCCACTCGCATCCTTGTTACTCATTATCTCGGATATGGGGGCCTCATATATGACCCGAATGGGATGGTCCTCAAAGTAGTGCTTCAGTTTCTTGGCGGCCATGTACACGCCATATGCCACCTTTTGATAGTGTGGATAGTTCTGCTTTGAGGCAGATAACACCTCGCTCAAGTAATACACTAGCCTTTGCACCGATTTACCTTCCTCGCCGCGCTCCATCACTATCACTACACTTACAACTCGGTTGGTTGCGGCTATATAGAGCAACATTGGCTCCTTTGATAGTGGTGAGGCTAGCATTGGTGCCGTGGCTAACATCTTCTTCACGTGGGTAAAGGCTTCATCGGCCTGCGGCGTCCAAACGAACTTATCCGACTTTTTCATGAGTTGGTAAAGAGGCAATGCCTTCTCTCCCAACCGACATACAAACCGACTTAACGAGGCCAGGCAACCTGTGAACTTCTGGACATCGCTGAGACACTTCGGCAGTTCCATTCGTTCGATGGCCCGGATTTTGGTTGGATTAACCTCGATACCTCGGCTGGAAATAAGAAAACCGAGCAATTTTCCAGCCCGGACACCGAAGGTGCATTTTTCCGGGTTAAGTTTCATCCGGAACCTCCTTAGGTTTGCAAACGTTTGCCTGATATCGTCAAGGAGCGTTTTGCTTTCCTTGGTCTTGATAACCACATCATCCACGTACACCTGTACATTTTGACCTATTTGGTCGTGCAAACATTTTTGCATACATCTTTGGTACGTTGCCCCTGCATTACGTAAACCAAACGGCATGGTGCGATAGTAATAAGCCTCATACGGGGTAATAAACAGAGTCTTTATTTGATCATCCGGATTCAGAGGTATCTGGTGGAAACCAGAATATGCATCAATGAATGACAACAATTCACATCCAGCAGTTGAGTCTATGACCTGATCTATTCTTGGCAGCGGAAATGGATCTTTTGGACACGCCTTGTTCAGGTTCGTGTAATCGATACACATGCGCCAAACCACTGCCACATTCGGGCCATCCTTCTTCTTCTCCACCAGCACCGGATTAGACAGCCAATCCGGGTAAAGAACTTCCATGATAAATCCTGCAGCTAGCAACTGAGTTATCTCATCCCCAATGACTTTCCTCCTATCTTCGGCGAAGCGGCGGAGAGGTTGCTTCACCGGCTTAGCTCCGGGTCTCACATTCAAAGAGTGCTCGGCCAACTCCCTCGGAACACCTTGCAAGTCCTGTGTGGACCAAGCAAAAATGTACCGATTCTCACGGAGGAAGCTGACGAGCTCGCTTTCCTATTTATCATTTAAACCGGCACCAATTGTTACGGTGCGCTCTGGGAACATGTCATCAACATGAACCTTCTTGGTATCTTTTGTGGCCTGGAAAGAGACACTTCCATGCGGACTGAGCCAATGCCGCCACCTCTTGAATTTTCCTTTTTTCCTGCGCAATCACAAGTGACTCGGCTAAGTTTGACCCGGCCGACGCACACTCCATGGAACGTCGGAAGTTCCCAGCAATGGTAATCACCCCGTTTGGTCCGGGCAACTTCATCCTCAAGTAGCTAATGTACCAGCTTGCCATGAACTTGCTCAGGGCTGGCCTTCCGAGTAATGCGTGGTAGGAACTTTCCAAGTTCACCACCTCGAACTCCAAATTTTCGGTTCGGCAGTTATCCCTCGTGCCGAACAATACGTCAACCCGGACCTTGCCTATGGGCTCACAAGAAATGTCGGGCACAATACCATGGAAAGTTGTCCTTGTGGCCTGCAGCATGTTCTCCGAGATACCCAACTTGCGCATTGTGTCCGCATACATGATGTTAATGCTACTGCCATTGTCAATCAACACCTTTGAGAACCTTACGTTAATGTTAGGTCCAATGAGTGTCGGATCCAGCACCAACGCATACGAACCAGGGCTTGGCATGAGCTTGGGATGATCCCTGATGCTCCAGGTGATTTCCTGATCGGACCAAGGCATGTACCTCGTCACTGCAGGCATTACTGCATTCACCTCCATATGCCTACGCTGCAAGCTCTTTCTATCTGTTTCCTCAGTGGTGAATACACAATAGCTCTGATGGTGCTCTCTGTACTCGTTTCTCCCCTCATTTCCAGGGTATCTCTGATCCGGCTGATGCTGATTTTCCACTTGGTGCACTGCATCCCATCTCTCATTGTTATCATACCTCGGCGGAGGGGGAGGCAACATTAGCTGTTGCGTGTTCGCTCCTGAGAGAAATTGCTGCCGGGGTAACTCCTGTCGAGGCTGATCATTCCAGGGTGCCTGAGCATTCCCTGAACCACCTTGTTCAATCTTGCGCATCCACTCACATTGCCTCGTCGTATGACCCGCTGGGTTATTCAGATTTGGCGTGTGAAACTTGCACAGCTGGTCCAACATCGACTCATAAGTATACATCGGACGGTCTTTCCTTTCTTGCCACTGCTTCTTTTGCTCTGGTGTCCTAGTCTTCTTGCCATCATTTCTCGGAGTCCACTGCCCTCCAGTTTTTTGGCGTTGACTGCCCCCTGCTCCGGGCTGATCTTGATTCACAGCTTCAACTTGGTGCGAACCGTATCGATGATCTGGTCTATCATCTCTTCTTTTTCCTCTGTAGTCATTCCTCCGGGACAACCCGGATCCATCCCTCTGATAGTACTCATCGTTTGACTCGTTTGATACGAGCCTAGGTTAAGTCGGATCACCCAAAGCATACGAATCTGCAATCCGGATCATCTCTGCCAACGTAGTTGGCATTTTCCTTTGCAACTTTTGCCACAGCTCGCTTGCATAGCTGCACCCTTGTGCAAACCATGCTATGGTCTGTGATTCTATCACGCCCTCACACGAGTTTCTCACAGTACACCATCGGGTTAGAAACTCCCGATCTGTCTCATTTGGCCTTTGCTTACACATAGCTAGGGTCTGCGGCCTATTTGGCCTCGGATACGTACTCGAAAAATTGCTGATGAACATTTCCTCGAAATCTATCCAGCAGTTGATGCTTCCTGGCGGCAAATTGTTAAGCCATACCCTTGCCGGTCCTTCCAACATCTGGGGTACATATCGTACAACCCATCTCAGGTTGCCAGTGGCAATTTTCACAGCTGTAGCATAATTTATCAGCCAATCCTCCGGCTTTGTACTACCGTCATACGTCTTCGTGCCCCTGGGTAACTGGAAGTTCGGTACCGGTGGCTCCTTCATGATCCGGGGTCCAAAACATGCTGGACCCGGTGGACCTTGACACTCGATCTGTTCTGACCTATACAGTCGATCCAGTTTCAACCTGGCATCATCCGGCATCAAATCCCTGCTTCCCAATCTTGACCCTATCACATGATAGTCCGGCCTTGGGTATCCCGCGTTTGCCATTTCCGAATCTCCATCATTATACCTGTCTTGCTCTCACGGAGCACCTTTCTGTTGCATACCTCGGTCGGCACTTTGCTCTTGCCTTGGTATATTCCGCTGCTACGGTTGTCCTGCTCCAGCCGAGTTTCGTTGCCCGGCATTGCCGTTGACAACATTCCCTTGACCGGCATTGCCTTGGTCGCGGTTACCTCGGCTAGCTTCACCTCGACTCACACTCCGTCGATCATCATTTTTCTGAGCTTCTTTTCCTTTCCCTGCCCGCGTCGGGTCATACGGGACGATCTGTTTGTTCTGTCTGGCCAAGGTTACTACCTCTTCTCTCCTTGGACCACCATGAGGAGACGATGCGGCTCCAGCGGATTTCTCCGGGTTACCCACCGCCGAATGGACGATCTTTGAGGCTCCAACTCTCTTCGGGTTAGCTCTGAGTAGTTCCTCGTTTTGCCTGTTCGCAATCCGAACCAGCTCGTTAACCCTATCCTGTTTTCTTTGACGGGCTTCACCCGTCAGACCCTCTAACTCGGACACAGCTGCATCCGCTGCTCTGAGGTTTTGTCGGGGTACTATACCTCGGCAGCCCCACAGACAAACAGTTTTCTGATTCCTCAATTCCAGTATCACCCTCTCTGTTCATCTCGCTCATGAGATTTCTTCCCTTTACTTTTACAGCGTCAACTTTGTTCGCCTTTGCGTACTCCCGCAGCGTCATATTCAACGACTGCTGAGCCGCGGCTATTTTCTTTGCGCCCTCTAGTATTTTTTCCCTAGTTTCTTCTAGCTCGGCCTGCGCTCGAGCCGGATCTACTGCTGCTACCACAGGGTTTGCCAAGCTATCCATCGCTTCCCTCAACACATTTTCTGGCCTCTCTAGTGGAGGACCTCTACCTTTCCTCGGTGCCTTAGGCGTTACCTCCGGATCTGGCGCCGGATCCTTGCTTGCGCCTGCACCTGGTGCGGTCATCATCACTTCCGCATGGTCCGGGGAGCGAGCGATACGTGTCCCGGGAACCACGGTGAGGGGTGGCTCCCCCGCCTCGACGACGTGACGCAGATGAACACACGACACATCAACAACAACATAGACCTTGTGCGCGCCGAGCCTAACGAAGATGCCATTGCGCGGAAGAGGGCGCGTGCCGAAGAAGCCATCGTTGTCGCTGACAAAGTCCAGCGCTCCAAAGCGCTGAACGAGCCCGGAGACGATGCGTTCTCCGGTGCTGATGATGTTTCCCGTCCGGATCTTGACCCCTGCTAGCGCCGCTAGCCCCACGGGGGCGCCAACTGTTGTGGTGGTGTCACGGAGATGCCATGGATAGGCTAAAGTTGGGGACTAATACACGCTAGGGGAATCCAGGGAGGGATAGTGAAGTGATTCTCCACACAGAAGTTTGTATTGATCAGTTCCCAAGATTACAAGTGCTCCTAGAGCTGTATTGGCGAGAGGAGGAAGAAGGAGCTCTCTTACTCTCACCCACATATCGCACCTAAAACCCTAGCCCAACCAGAATAGTCAAAAACCAACCCCCTCTACTGAAACCCTAGCCCCTCTTTTATAGAGGGAGATCGGTCTCTGCCTAGGGCATACGTGGAAGCATATTCCTGAGAATATGCTTCCTCCCAAAGTAGTAAGCCGACCGGGGTACTTTTCCCCCGCGTCACACATGCAGAGGCTACGTGAGCCTCTGCGGCGCCCGCGTCAGCCGACATGGGCGTTGTCACCCTTGTCGGCCACACCCCGGTGGTCATGTCCTTGCTTGCTTCGCTCAGGTAGTGCGTACCGAGACTTCTTTTGACTAGCGAGATTCCTTCCTTCTCCTAGAAGCTAGACGTGACCCGGATCATAGTTGGTCCGGCCACGCCCGTTCCTACATACAAATAAAACAGACACCTCCGACTTACTCCTTAAGTCGGTTGAGACTTAGTCAGGCGAACGCCCCCTGGTCCAGATTACCCCGTGATTCGGCCTGCCTTTAGGTGACCCGGCCAGCATCAGCTATGGCCTTGCCGAACCTCGGCTAACTCGGCTTTTATACCATGGCGTGACCCTACCCGAGGGTATCCCCCCAACAATTCTCCCATGCTTCAGCATTATCTTGAATACGGTCTAGAAGATCCCATTTAGCTTCTTCTTTCATACGTGTAAATGATCCAGCACAAGAAGCATCCAATAAATCTTTATCATGAAGAGAAAGCATTGCATAAAAGTTATTGATAATAATATTATTAGGAAGCTCATGAATAGGACATTTGAGCATTAGTAACTTCAATCTCCCCCAAGCTTGGGCGGTACTCTCTCCATCACGAGGCCAAAAGTTATATATTTGATTCCGATATTTATGAATCTCACTACGAGGATAAAATTTGGAATAAAAGAGAGGTACAATTTCCTCCCATTCAAGAGATTGGCCATTCTTTAGCAGCTTATACCATTCCTCAGCTCTGCCTTTCAATGATACAGAGAATATTTTTTTCTTAACTTGATCTGTGGTAATACCTACACACTTGAACAATCCGCATAATTCATGTATAAAAAGCAAATGATCACCGGGATGGACAGTTCCATCTCCAAAATAGTAGTTATCCATAACACGATCAACAATTATTTTAGGTATTTTAAAAGGATCAATTTCAGCAGGTGGTGGTTCATTTACTACGTTAGTAGTGGTAGTAGCATTCCAAAATAAGAAACTAAGTGAATTATCCATATTGAAAATAAAGTAACAAACAAAAATAAACAATACTCACAGTAGAAGTTTCCTTTACCAGTTCCACTCTTCAATAGCGCTTCACTCCCCGGCAACGGTGCCAGAAAATAGTCTTGATGACCCACAAGTATAGTGGGTGTATCGTAGTACTTTCGATAAATAAGAGTGTCGAACCCAACGAGGAGCAGAAGGTGTTGAAAAGTGGCTTGGGTTAGGAATTCTCTGTAAATACTTAGTAAACGAATTTTTAGGGGTTTATTGATAATGCAGATAAATAAAGTGAGAGTAAATAAAAGACAATAATAATAATTGCATCAAGTGTCCCAATCCTTTCTTTAGCAAAGGACAAGCCGGTTGTATTACCTAAGATGACCAAACGTTCTCGAGGATACATGGAAATATTGTCAAGTGCTTTCGCTTCATATATTTGATTAATCTTATCTGGTCGGATAAGTGTTGTGTGGGTGAACCTATGCTAATGTACTGACCTTACTAGGACTAATACATACTTGTGATTATACCCCTTGCAAGCATCCGCAACTACAAGAAAGTAATTAAGATAAAAACCTAACCACAACCTTAAACTCTGAGATCCTACACTCCCTTATACAAAGGTTTCCTAACGGGGGTTTAGGTTTCTGTCACTCCGGAAACCCCATGATTAGTAGTCAAATACACAATGCATTCCCCTAGGCCCATAAAGGTGAAGTATCATGTAGTCGACATTCACATGACACCACTAGAAGAATAGCACCACAACTTAAATATCAAACCATTAAATCTTTCTCAACACAATTCCACTACTAACAACGTGACTTCTCCCATGTCCTCAAGAACTAAACGAACTACTCACGAGACATCATATGGATCAAGATCAGAGATGAAATAATAATAAGTAACAATCTGAACATGAATGATAATTCAATGGTTCCACTCAATAGCATCAACTACAACAAGTAATCAACACCGGGAAAGTTTCCCCTAAGAACTATGCAAGATTCAACCCAATTGTTACAGCAGTATAGAGTGGTGGTGATGGTGCTGGTGATGATGATGGTGGAGATCATGATGATGATCCTGATGAAGTCTAGCTTGATGACGGTTTTGATGGAGATGATCTCCCCTCTTCGGGAAGGAATTTCCCCGGTAGATTTCTACCAGCCAGAGAGCTCTTTCTCTCTCTGTAGTTTTCGCCCCGTAGAGGCGGCGGAATCTTTCTGTGGTTGCTCCCCGAACTTTACGTTTCCGAGGGGAATATATACGCAGAAGGGCGATGCCAGAGGTGGGCCAGGGTGGCCACACCACCTGTTGGCGCGGTCCCCCTGCGGGTTGTATGGGCCCCTTGTGGCCCATCTCCACTTCCCCTTCTGGCATTCTTCATCTTCTAGAAAAATAGGAATTTCTGCATATTTTCTAGGATTTTTTATCTTCGCGAATATTGAATCTGGATAGTGCTTTTTCCATCAGAATCCTGACTCCGGTGGTTCATCCTCCAAAAGTCATCAATCATGCAAAAATAGATGAAATAACATAAGTATCATCTCTTAATATGAAATATATCAATGAATAACAGTAAATTATGATATAAAATAGTGATGCAAAATGGATGTATCACACCACCCTGCTTGGGAAGGACAGCAGCAGCAAGGAGGAGCTTGGGACCCGTGGCCCAACCAGCCACAACAGGGGTACAGCTACGTCCCCTATCAGGAGTTCCAGCAGCTCAACCGGCACGTTGGGGATATCGGTCACACTCTTCAGGATGTGAATGAAGATGTGAATACTTTGACTCACAACTTCAGTCACTTCATGACCCACTTCCTTGACTACTACCAGCAGCATCCGCACCAGCCGCCAAATGACGGCAACAACTGGGCCTGGCAATCACCTAAGCTTGGGGGAGATATGAAAACCTCCAAACTTTGCATTCATATTTTCATTTATTCTTTTGATTTATTTTATTTCTTCAAATTTGCATGTTTATTTTTAGCTTTGCATTTCTAAACCGAAAATACAAAAAAATATTAGTTGTAACTTTATTCGCAAGTTCGTTTCTTTTTTTCTCTCGTAGATTGCTTAATTTCAGGTGACTTGGCAATATGAAAGCATAAAGGGATTTCGACTCAAATACAAGAATGAAGCAAGTTAGAACAGGTATCACGTTCCTTTGATCATCCTTTTTGCAACCTTAAATTAATCCTAGAAATATTTACTCACTTGCATTGAGGTCACTCCCCACTTACCTTATTATCCTATAAATTCTATTCCTTTGCTAGTGTCTCCTTTTTAGCCTTGAAATAATGAGAAAAGAACTTGGTTAAAAATACTTCCTATATTTTTACAACAACAAAAAGCATCTGCAATATGACTTGAGTCCATGATTAGCCCAAAGAATTTAATTTTAGAACTACTCCATTCCATTTGAGCTTCATATAGATAGACTTGATAGTACCCTAGATTGAAATTGTTTGATAAAATGGATGATTCGAAGTAGTAGAAATTATGCCACTACTTTTTCTAATAATCACCGTAAGATATTGCTTTACCGTGTCATTACAACTCTGTCGTACTCCATGGGAAACTATTAACTCCGTTGGCCAACGAACAATCTAAATGTGGGAAACCACTTGATTTCGGCTATTGAGTTATGTAAACGTATGTAGCAGCAATGCTATGACGGGTAAATTTTTTAGTCTCCTCATGGTTTCACGTTTCAAGTGAAGTTGTAGTACTCCTCTGGCCCATCATTGGTCAACAATTATTTATTGGTATGGTCACGAGTGCACAACACAGCCCAATTAAACATGATAAAAATAGTGGCATGATTTCTCTATGAAAGAGCTAAAGTTTTTGAAAGGCAAAAGAAAAGAAAGAGGTGCTTTGATAGTCTTGAAATTTTGACATGGGATAGATGAGTTGTTCTTAAATTACATGCTTTTATGCCAACTTGAGTACTCTTAATTGATTAAACAAATAAGAACAAAAAGTCTTCATCTCTCCATAAAGAGAGGCACCAAAAGAATTTGTCTCACTTTCCTAGCAAAAACTTTCAACACTTGCTTGGGCATATGATCTATTTGCTAACAAGATATTCGTGGTTAGGAAGTGGACACAATGCAATCTTGTGAATACTTGTATGATCATATTTAAGATTGCGGGGATTATGAAGAAAAGGATTTGACACCAATTCAAACTTGTGAGTTCCTTTATTTTCAGTCTCGAATCTTCGCTATTCTTCCTTATTTCCTTGTCACTCGAGGGCGAGCAACATCTAAGCTTGGGGGAGTTGATAGCTATGAGATTCGACACATTTTTGATGGCTTTTATTGATGGTTTTCTCCTGGATTTGATCGTTTTCTAGCTTTACCTAACGCTAATACTTCGGTAGCGAAGAAAACTAGGTTTTTAATGTGTGTTTCAGGTTCTGAACATCAACAGAGGGATTTAACTAGATGAACACAATATTCTAGAGAAAACAAGCGAGTCCCACCTTGGAAGCGCGCGAGGGGAGCTCACAGAAGCTTTAACGAGCAACTATATGACGGGAATATTTTCCGGCCGTATAGTTCCCACCGTATAGTTGCCACCGCCTCTGTCTTGTCAAAAGGGGCAACTTCCATGAAGGAACCGAGAACGAAAACACAACACAACGGATGCCATACCATCTAGAAGGGAGAAAGAAGATATCTGGAGAAGAAGGGGAAGACGTTCTTCATCTCGCTCCACGATCTTCAACCTCCTAGCCAATACACCCCCATAGCCACTACTTGTACTTGAGAGAGAGAGGGATCTCCACCTTGCAAGACTAGGGTTTGAGATTGTTTCTTCCCATCTTGAATTGTGTTGGATATTTTTCTATTCTTATTATGGATCTCCACGATAATACAAAGACGAATTCCCTTTATTCAATTATATTGATGATCCATTCTTCTCTCATGTGTGAGTAATTCCTTTGGGCG
The DNA here is from genome assembly GCA_910589775.1 of Avena eriantha. NCBI lineage: Eukaryota > Viridiplantae > Streptophyta > Magnoliopsida > Poales > Poaceae > Avena > Avena eriantha. Next base: position 502,918,260 of record OU342740.1, on the reverse strand, counting down.
TGGGAGATGTAGGGGATTGGTGAGATGTGATGTGCCTTCATATTTTCCATTAGTTTGTGATTGATTATAAGTACTATATTATGTGTGCTTGACTATCTATGGGATGCCTAATGCTTGTTGTCCAATTAAGGGCCCAGACAACATGATGCTTTGTTCTACATAGATAAGATCTTGTTCGCTATTGGACCGGCGACCCCCGGGTGACACGGGGATGTCAATGGAAAGCTAGTTGACTCGAGGATAATGAGTAACCACTGTTCTTATTGCATTAGTCCGATCCATGGAGCTTAATCGCTAAGCGACCTGAAGGGTCTTAACCGTCTAGTGTCCGACCATGGTTTTGGAAATAGGCTAGTAGGATTATTGAAGTTGGGATGAAATCTACCAAGAGGAGTTCCGGCTAATTATGGGTTGCTCGCCTACCCATATATTTATAAGATTATAATTGTTACATTTACCACTCGTCCACCTGGCACAGTCACTATCCCCATGAACTGAATCTCCCCGCGCCTTCTTTCGCCATCTACAGGAAACAACAAACAACAAAGTCATTCTTTACTTTTATGCTTTATATTTCTGAAGTTTACATTTTAGTTCTATTTAAATACATCTTATTTAATCAAAACCCAATTCTTTATTTCAGCACTTGCGGTCAATTTACTAAAGACATGTGACAACTTCGGGTGTGATAGAGACTTCACCTATAAACACTTACCTTTGGGCACCCTGTGGGATCGATATCTGAACTTTGAAACTAGCTACAAACGATTTGTGCTCTTGCAGACATCAATTGCTGCCAATTCTTCAATAGTCTTCTCCTCCTTAATCTCAACTTTCTTCTCATAAGGAAGTCTCATGAATTGGTTGTAGCTTATTTCTACAGTTTCTTCACCAAGCTGTAAAGATAAAGCCTGTTTTTTGTTGTCAATATCAATATTCATAGAATTGTAAAAACGATTACAAAAAATAATTGGGCAACTGGGGTTCAAAGGTATTTCGATAATATGAAAATCAAACGGATATACAAAAGCCCAACAGAAATGCAAACATTGCGAAGTATTCCGCGATTAGGATGCAAAGTTCGATTAGAAAACATAAAGGTTGCTTCTGATGGCTCAAGGTAGGATTCATCAAGATGATCGCAAATTCTTCATAAATAGTATAAGGCATTATGTTTAAAGAAGAACTTAAGTCACAGAACCCTACATAAGTAATCCCTCCTAAACAAAAAGGAATTTTCTGTTGACTTTTATTCTTACCATCAAAATTTCCTCCTATCTTTCGGAGGATTCTTTGCTTACCATTATAACCTCTTCCTTGAACAATTCAGGTTCCAAAAGTTCTTTTACTATCCCAATGTTTTCCTTAATGGCTCCTAAGTCCCTAGTTAACCTTCCTATTATTTTATTCCCTTCACTCCTAATATCCATTACCTTAGTTAGAATAGTTTCATCTTCATCTAACATTTTCTTTTGCATTTTTGAATATCTATCATTACGACAAGTTTTAGAGGGTTTTTCTTCCATAGGTGGTGTATAGTGTTCCCAATCTTTTGGAATCTGCAGGTAGTCAGCATAGGATCTATCAATTTGAATGACCATGCGATGGTCAAGATTAAAATTCCCAAGAAATGTTTCTACCTTTGCAGAAGCTAGAAACTTCTTTAAACAATTACACTCTATGGGGTTCTCCATTTTAAACTCTGCCTCACAATAGGCTTTCTCTATCCTATTCACCGTATCTAACAAATTCCATGCGCTCTCAATACTCAATTCGGTGAACGACCCATTGGTAAGGGAATCGAGTTCATTTCTATTATTATCATTCAAAGCTATGTAGAAGGTGTGTATCACTAGCCAAGGTGGGAAATTATGATGGGGGCATCGATCAAGCAAATCCCGAAATCTTGTATATCCTTCATGCAAGCTTTCTTCAGGTTTTCCTTTAAAATTCGTAATCATGCGCCTTGCACCAAGAGATTTTGTCCTGGGAAATAAATCAACTAAAAATAGAGAGGCTAGGATCTCCCAGGAATTAGTAATCTTTGCAGAACTTTGAATATACCAAGAACGAGCCTCATCAATGAGGGTTTGAGCAAAGATAGCAAATTTATTAACCTCGTCCTCGATTTGTAAATTAAGATGGAAAGTCCCACAAATATCTTCGAAGAACCCTACATGCTCATACGGATCCTCCGTACCATCTCCTACAAATTTCTTTGCATGGAAAAGATCTAAAAGCATGGGGTTAATATCGTACCCTCTTGGGTTATTGGATTTTAAATAGGCATCCATGGGCGGACCGGAATTCCTCACAGCCTCAAGCTGGATTATATGTTGGTACTCGCCCATAATGTATCACCTGAAACTAATAAACAACTTTAGTAAAACAATGAGTAAAATAAGTAACTAAGAACAAAGACCAAAAGTGCTTAGCTCCTCGACAACGGCGTCAGAAAATAGCTTGATGACTGCGAGTGCACAAACCAATTGTAGCTAGTTTCTAAGTAAAGATATTGAACCCACAGAGAGCTATTTGGTAAAGGTCTTCATGCCCCTCTTTACTCTCTACCAAAGAATACTTATAAGTTGTCTTTGATCTCAAGTAAAGGGTGTTTGAATGGTTTATGGTTGTTTACAGAAAAGTAATTAAAATGAGTAAAAGAAAACAAGTAACAAGATTGTATGAAAGCATGGTTGAACTCAATACGGCTAAAATGTTCTCGGGGATGTAGGATACACCACTAGCATAGTACTTTTGTTATATGTAATCAAGATAACATACTTCTAGTTTCATGATATGTATGGATAGAGCTCCATAATAAGATGTTCACGACAAGGCTCGTAGGAAGCCACTTTGTTGATCCAAGTGTGAGGTCACCTCTAAATAACCACTGCGATGTCTGAGAGCAATCACCCATACAAACCACCGCAATTAAGGCTTTCCCCATGGATATCGTAATTAGCTTAGGGAGTCCCTCTTTAATCCCCCTTTGACCGTGTAGGTTACGAGCCGATGCCAATCTGTCACAGGGCATTCCGGGTATGCTTCCAAAACACGTCCAAAGAGTTTCTTCCTCCCTTTAGTCCTAAAGGCAAATGATATGTGGTCGACTTCATATATCATTTAAAGAGAGAAATCAAACACAAACCATAATTATATCATAGACACGCAAGTCATATGGACACAAGTGTAGATCGTCTTTATTACAAGTTCATAATGGTGCTAGGGTTTCTCCATCTCCCCAAGAACAAAGGAACTACTCACTCATGGAAGCAATCAACAACGTCATTATAATCAAGTGAATCGATTAAAGTACGGCGGTAGATCTAATGCAAATCACAATTGGATCTGGAATTACAAAGAGATCTAATAGATGAAAGATGGAGAAATGGTGGTGATGAAGATGCAGGGGTTGATGATGAAGGGGATGATGCGTTTTCCTCCAATGATCCGTGAAGCAACCGAGACTTTACTCCAGCCGAGTTCCTCCTTTAGATCCCTCTCAGATGTGGTGTTTCATGGTTTCTGGTGGCTATGAATGTCGGATCTCCTCTCGTATTCGCTAGGAGAAACTAGTTGACGAGGCGGTCGCGATGATGCTTGGTACGGGCGGACAGTACGGGAAGGCTCCACCCATAGCAGTGGTCGTTATCGGAACTGATGCCTCCTCCTTGTTTGTTATTCTTCCAGGTGCGAAGGTAAATTCATAAAATTACTTTTATCACTTAGAAATATCATATAATTACACAATATCATAGCTCTAATTGCTATGTTCATATATGACTCCATGATTTGGGATCCTGTTGAAACAAGAACGAAATAGCGCGCGTAGGCGTAGTGAAATACAAAAATCCCTACTCTATTTATGCAAAAACAAAAGGTAAATATGCTTCAATTTTGGACGCTGTCTATATAATGATGATTTCTGTTTGATCTCTCTCTTTAGAGGATATGTGAAGTTGATCACATATCATTTGCCTTCGGGACTAAAGGGAGGGAGAAATCCTTTGGACGTGTCTTGGAAGCGTACCTGGAATGCCCCATGATAGATTGGCATCGGCTCATAACTAGCACGGTCAAAGGAGGATTAAATAGAGACTCCCTAAGCAAATTACGATATCCATGGGGAATCTCTTAATTATGGTGGTTTGTATGGGTGATTGCTCTTATACATGACAATGGTTATTTATAGGTGACATCACACTTGGCTCAGCAAAGTGGCTTCCTACGAGCCTTGTAGTGAACATCTTATTATGTGGCTTTCTCCACACACATCATGACACAAGAAGTATGTTATCTTGGTTGCACATAATAATAATACTATGCTAGTGGTGTATCCTACATCCTCGAGAAAGTTTTGTCCCTACTGAGTTCAACCCCGCTTTCACATAAACTTGTTACTTGTTTTCTTTTTACTTGTTTTAATTACTTTTCTGCAAACAACCATAAACCTTTCAAACACCCTTTACTTGAGATCAAAGACAGCTTACAAGTATACTTTGCTAGAGAGTAACGAAGGGCATAAAGATCTTTACCAGTAGCTCTGTGTGGGTCCAATATCTTTACTTCGAAACTAGCTACAATTGGTCTGTGCACTTGCAGTCACCAGCTCTCTCTCGCTAATAGTTGTGTTTTTATGCTCAAAAAGGTAGCAAAATCTAGAAAAGCTTCTCTGTTCATTCATTGTTCCTTTTGGCCCTCATTTTTTCCCAATCTGGTAGCAAATCTAGAGCAGCAAACCTAACCAGCACCATAAATACTTCTAGTAAATAGAGCATATGTAGATAAAGAAGCTAATATAGGATATATAGTATGGTACTTAATGAGGTTCGACAATTAGGCTACTCAGCAGTAGTAGCAGAAAATTTCAACACAGACAATACAAAAGAAGCTGCTTTGTAGCAGCAGCAGTAGAAGCACAAGATCATTAGCCCCTCATGGCCTCCGCCTCCTCCCTCCGGCGCCTCCTCCACTTCTTGTTGACCAGTCCCTTGTCCTTGGGCGCCTTGGGCTTGATCAGGGGCATGCGACCCTCCTCGATGGCCACCTTATGGAGGTTGCGGAGGTGAAGACCGAGCGCCTGGTGCTTGGCTCTGAAGCCGTGGACATTCACGGACTCGATGTAGGTCCTCACATCCTCGGCATGCTTCACGAGGGAGTTGAAGTCAGTGGCATGGAGCCTCTTGGTGGTGTTGAAGGGGCACCTATAGATGTCACCGGTGAAGAAGTTGTCGTACTGGACGGACTTCAGCCTCCTCAGCACCTGACGAGTCTTGGTGTCCTTAGACTCGTCGTCGCTGTAGTCATCGCTGCTATCCTCCTGTTGGAAAAAAATGTAGAGTGCAATAAGGACATGATTGAGATACCTTGATTATCGGGATTGATTGAGATCCCCTGATTATTCCCAATCCCCAAATCTCAAACCAAATCGAATACTGATCCCAACTACAAATCAGTGCTAGTACTAACTAGAGAATCCCTTTACTGTAACTTGGAGGACAAATAAAATTGGATTGAAATACAAACAGGGGGATTCATCGAAAAAAGAGATCTAATACAAGAGGATTAACTATTGTAAAAATACCTAGCATCCAACGATTGAAAATACGAGCAGCTGAACCCTAATAACATATGATCTAGCATCCAAAGATTGGAATGGGGGAAGAACAAGGGAAGGGGAGAAAACCCTAGTTACCTCTCACCATGGGTCGGTGATGCTAGTGTCGTAGGGGTTCCCTGGCCTAATGTAATCATACTCCTCGTAGGGGTTCCACCCGAGCGGGATCTGCCTGGGAGTAGCGGGGGCCTCCTCACCAGCGGCTACGGCGGAAGCGGGGACGGCATCTGGACAAGGACGACGACTGCCTTCGATGCCTCGATGAGGGCCTGTACGAGGACGGGGGCCTCCTCACCGGCAGCCTTGGAGGCGACGATGTCCACCGCGTCGTTCTTCTCCATCACCGTCGTGATTGGGGTTTTCTTGGAGGTTTGCAGAAGGTGATGGGACAGTGGAGACGGTTGAGTGAGTGAGTGATGAGTGAGAGTGAGGATGCCTCTATAAAGGAGAAGGGAAGGGACATTTTGTTGCACCACCGTGCACCGCATAACCGCATACGCTACTACACCGTGAACGGCAACACGTGTATGCTACCGCCCTATGCACCGCGACACATGTACCGTGAGTCACATTTTTTCCCACGTGTCTAACCATGATGACTTAGTTGTGCTCAGTTATACCCTCGAGTGTAACACTGGCAGTTTGGTTGCACTCAGTTTTTCCCTCCAGTACTAACACTGCCGTGTGCAACATACTTAGTTTTACCCTCCAGTACTAACACTGTCGTGTGCAATATACTCAGTTTTACCCTCCGGTGGCTGGTTAACAGAGAGTCAAAGAATGGGTTTTAGCTAGCTAATTTATGCACGACAAATTCAAAAATATCAAAACATAGTGGCATCCACCCAGGGAGTCTTATTATGTGACCTTCCACCATAAAAAAATGTATATAAATCATTTTTTAACCTAAATCACCACTTCTCAAATCACCTACTATCTATGAAGGTTCATGGCTTTCGACTCAAGCCACTTCCTAAAACATCCCTCCCCAAAACATAGTTTGTCTGAATGAGGCAATAATTGTCAAACTGGTGTGCATTTGAATTGTAAATAGTTTGATGTATGTCAAGATGTATTTTATTATATAAAAGACGCATTTTCATTTTTTAAATCTCTTTCTATTTTCTATTTGAATCTCTTTGTTATTCTTGCCCTTAGTTTTTAAGTTCTACTCAGTTTTTCCCTTTGTTCTTAAGTTCTACTTAGTTTTTCTCTTTGTTCTTAAGTTCTACTCAGTTTTTCCCTCTCTTAGTCACAATCTCTCACACATTGCTCATCTTGGCTGTTACGTTCTGATTGGTTGGGACAGTTTTCACGCGGATCGTGCCCTCCAATTGTTGATTCTCTGTGATCTAGCGGACAGGATAACCCCTATATCTGTCGGGAGCACCCCTCTATCCATGCAAAATAACGAGTTTGCCACTAGTACTTTAACTACATAAACAAATGATTTTGAATATAATTTGAAGGGAAAGTGTTCAAAGATGTATAATTTTCATATATGTAAGTACATTTCACTCTATTAAAATGATAATCTCTCAAGATTTTCTTAGCACAATATTATCATGTATTAAGTGCGATTTTAAAGAGTTAAAATGTGTATAATTTTCGTATATACAAGTTTATACATTACCTTCCACTCTATGAAAATGGGAAAAAATGATAATCTGTCAAAATTTTACTAGCACATCATTATCACGTATTAAGTGCGATTTCACAGTGTTCAAAGGTTTATAATTTTCGTATACGCAAGTTTATGGATTATAGTTCAATCCATGAAAATGATAAATGATCAGGATTTTATTAGCATAATATTATCATATCCTAAGTGCGATTTCAAAGAGTTTAAAGGTGTATAATTTTCGTATATGCAAGTTTATGCATTACATTTCACTCTATGAAAATGGGAGAGAAAATGATAATCTCTCAAAATTTTGGTAGCACATCATTATCATGTATTAAGTGCGATTTCACAGTGTTCAAAGGTTTATAATTTTTGTATACGCGAGTTTATGCATTATATTTCACTCCATAAAAATGATAAATGATCAGGATTTTATTAGCACAACATTATCATGTCCTAAGTGTGATTTCAAAGAGTTCAAGGTGTATAATTTTCGTATATGCAAGTTTATGCATTACATTTCACTATATGGAAATAAAGCTAGACAAAGGGCCGTCGTCGCCGGAGAAGGAGAAGAAAGGGGAGGCAACGGCATGGGCGCGGGCGCGGGGCTGGCTCGGCGTCCCATCTTGCAATGGCAACCTGGGTAAGCTCTGGGTCCGGCGCTCATGTGGATAAGCTATGAGTCCGATGCTGATCTGGATAAATGGAGAGAGGTGTCCACTACGGGAACTGACAGAACCCGACCCTACTTGTCAGCTTGTAATGACAAGGATCCACTACGAGACCCAACTGAACGCGACCCCACTTGTCAGCACGTAACGTCAAGACTGATGGACAGTGAGTTTTCAGACTGTGTGAGAGTTTTGTAGAAGGAGATGGGAAAAAATAAGGAAAAGTTAAGCGGCTGGGGAAAACTAAGTACAACTAACGAACTGAGAGCATGAAAATAGAAAAAATCTATATATGTTACATACTATATGCAAAAAGTTGATTGCAAAAAACTCCAAAAGAATAATCAAAATAGTACACCTTTGATATGTATGCACAGTCTCAGATACAAGGGATTTTCAAGGGATTTTTCAGCCATCATTGCTTTTTCATTCACAGCAGTATTGCGACACCCAGACTTCTCGTGCAACTTCTCTACATTAGCACTGTAGTATAAAAAAGAATGAAAGAAGATTTAGTTGCTAGATTTATTATGAATAATTATCAGATAAGTTATACTTAACTACCAGGTTGTAACAAACATGCAATTGTCAAAAAAGAAGAATTGTAAAAATATTTATTTGCCATATTAACAAGTGGTTACTGCCAGAAAAAATACATTGGCTTATCAGGTTTTAGCATTAGTAAAAATTGTTAGCAAAACTGTAAAAAAGATATACTTGCCAGATTACTTATACATCACTTCCATGCAAATTACACTAGTTTTCCAGGATAAAAACATGACTACTATAACTTACCTCCTTTGTGGATTCTTCGAAACATTCTCTTTATTTTCAGTTCTTGAATTGTCTGTACACATTGGGTCTACTGCTTCAGAACATTTGCTATAGGGATCCCGAGTTCTTTTGAAACTATACACTTTATGCTGTTATGCAACTTCAATTCACTTGCTCTTGATTTAAGTGGCTGCTGTTTCATGGAACTTAGCCTTGCTATAAAACTTGTTGCATCTCTCTTTATTTCCTCTTTAGCTTGTTGGATACAATCCACTGGGAAATCATCAAATAAATAACCAAATCCTTCACTCACGTCGGAAGCATCAGTGTCACTAAATGATGGAACCTTTATTTGAGAGTGCATAATAGGAGGAGATACACCTTCTGCTAGCCCCTGGTTGGGATTTGGTTGGTGTTCCATATGCAGCAGTAATGATTTTAGTGCTGCTTGCATAGTGACTAGATTCTACATCACCTTTATTTCTCTCATTTTCCTTATCTGATTCTAATGAAGGAGAACCCATTTCTTCATCTCCATTTGGTCCTTGAGCATCATCATGAGCACCTCCTTCATTTACTTCTGTTTTATCTGACTCAGTCAAACTTTGAATAAAGTTGCTCAAAAGACTATTAAGCCCAGATGAAAAGTCTGTATGAGATTGAATGCTTTGATCTTTTGCTGCAAAAAAATGATAAACTAGTAAGTTAGAGAACATAAAGTAGTTTCATAGTATGAATCTAATTAGCTAGTAGGTAAAAGAAAAGAGGGTTGTGCTAACGCACGGCGCCGCATATTTTGCCTTGTGTGTGGCGGCCCGTTGAACACTATTGGTCTACTATGTTTCCACCCCCGACCGAACGTACATGTGCGTGAGGCCGAGACTCCACGGTAAAAACTAACTAGGGACCTACACTATCGTTGCGAAGGAATCTGGGAATAGGAGCCCACAAAAAGAGAATCGTGGCAGCGAAAGCAAAGCAAAAGATTTCCCTAGATAAAAGGTGCTCAAGTTGCTCATTGCTAGCTGACTAGGGATAGCAAGAATTAAAAAACTTGTTAGCCTGTTTGTCAACATAAATCAATCACCATTACTAGAATAAATTACATTTGGTTGCCACCTTCAAACATGGTGAAACTTATCTAAAAAAACCGTAAGATACACTTGATAGCTCATTTAAGTATGATTGCTATATTAATTAAACTTGACTACCAGGTTAATTATACTTGATTGCTATGTTTTAACTACGATATCTACCATATCAATTAATCTTTGCTACCATATTAACTATACTTCATTGCCATATTTTAACCAAGATGATAACTATTAGGTTTCCAACATAATTATCACATTTTTTAGAAAAACAATTACTAGGTTTTATTAGAACTAATTAGTAGATTTAAAAAAAAAGTAGAATTTTCTAAAGCAGCTATGAGAACATCAAAAACAATCACTGGATTTCCAACACAGCTATCAGCAAATTGTTTAGAAATTATTTTCACGCCATGCAAAAAAGTAGTTAACACACATGCAGATAGTTCTGCTACACGCGTGGACCCTGTTTGCGAAGTGCATGTGAGATAGGACCAAGCACTATACCAAGTATGGAGGCAGCGACTGTAGCAAACAGTCTACGATTAAACACTGCTACTGCGTGTAGACTGCGCCGCACAAAGATACTGCTTTTCGGATGCCTCTGCGCACAACAACACACACTCGGGGTCGCGTGCGGATGGGTGGCTTGGTTTCCATGCCGCACGGTAAGACTCGACATGCGGCGCCTATAAGTAGATTTTTCCAAGAAAAGAATATGACAAACCTTCTCCTTTCATGTACCATGAATGTTAAGATTCATCCAAGCGTCAAAACCATCTGGCCCACCAAAAAGACCAATTTCCCTAGCAAAATTATCTTTAAACTCATCCCTTAGCTGCAAAATTTTGGGAAAGGGGGTTACATAAACACATGAAAAACACATCAGTGTATAAAAAAGCACAAAAAAATGGAATGTACAAAAAGCAAAAAAAATAGAATTTCTACCTTCATGGAGCCAAAAATGGTCGAGTCAAACTCCTGAGCATCCATTTCATCAAGGACATCAATTACATCCTTAGTCCGGTAATTAATAGAAAATTATGTATGCTCAAAGCCAAGATCAATATGGTCGGTGTCGAGAGCAGAAAAGTATCGCAGCTGAAAAATTCACAAAAATGCAATAATGAGTATGTATATATTGTAAACAAAGGCATTTATATTGACAAAAACAAGCAATAAACATTTTAAATAAGTAACAAGGATAGGTAGCTACCAGATAAAATTGCCATGGCTGCCAGCAAAAATACATATGGCTCATTTTAAATAAGTAACAAGGCTAGGAAGCTACGAGATAAAATTGTCATGGCTGCTAGCAAAAATACACATGGCTGCCCAAAAAAGTACACTTGGATGCCAGGTGAAAAAGTAAAAAAAAGGCTACCGGATATGAACACATGGCAGGTTATAGCAGGTATTATACATGAAGATGCTAGATTAAGACAGCTCCTAAATAACTAAAAAAATTAGAAAAAAGAAAGAAGCTCTCACCATGCAAAACAACAAACACCCCTTTGTGTATTTTCCATTCGATAGGTGCTTGTATAGTTCATCAGCAATAAACTTGCACATATTCGTTTCTTGAGCTTGCTCTACATATCCCTAAGAAAAAACATTACCATCACAGATTAGAAAAGAGTAACATGTATATTCATGTGTATGAAACTGAAAGGAATTTAAGAGGAGTTGTAAAGTGTAATGAGTAGTCACATACCAGCATTGGATAACATTTGTTACTTATTCTAGTATCAGTAGTAGGAGCGACAACTGTTGAGGTAATAAACAACAACCAAAGCTCGTTGAATGTTTCATCTGGCTCCGCATACTAAGCTATCCTATTGCCAATTTCGCAAACTTTTGGCCTGCCACTTTCACCAGGAAAAAGCCTTGCTACAATCCTAGCTTCCAAATCATAATCTGCATAGTATTTCACAACCAACTGTCCACGTGGGAGCCCAATCATATCACGCACATACTACTCTATCAAAGGAATCACTCCATGGTAAGGAATTACAAAAGATCGCATAGCTGGATCGTAACACTGTGCAAACTAGTAAATGACTGGATTGTGCAACTGCTCACACTTGATATTGAGAAAACTATCATGCCCCATGTCTACTATGGTAGCATGTTGGTCGTCAGTTAAACTGTTATACAACTTTAAGATAGGTGCTGACGAGACCCTGTTCCAATCTCCGGTGAAAACCTATGAACAAAACATGAGAACAAATAGATGAAAATGTTCCTATTACCAGGATACCAATGCATTAAATGTCAGATTAATTAAAAAACATGGCAAATGTTGCGCCTACAGGGTCGATTTTCCCCAAAATGGTAAGGTATGAATCCTATGGCATTGCAAAAAGATGCCAAACATCCTGCACACGACTGCTGGCTCTTGCACCAACCCATTGTGTCGACATATGAATGCTGTGAATAATATTAAACTCCTATGGCTCTTGCATATTCACACATGTAAGCACAACCACAAAATTTCTCATTCACTCCTCACTTACACACTCATTTTAACCACCTAGAAAACCAACATGAACTAATCCCCCAATAACTGTTTTCAACTAGCTTACCATTTGCATTCAACATCCTCCTTGTGCTCACCAAGAGAACAACAAAGCAATCTTCCTCAAAAAAAATTCACAATCAAGTAAAATAGGCAGTTACATGGTTGAATCCCATCTAACCAGAACCAAAAAATTGAGCACCCACCAACCCACACCACCCACCCACCGGACAACATAGCTACCATGCAGGGGAGGGAGTTGAGCGAGCCAACTAAAATCGACCAACTACAAGCAATAACGCCAAAAAAAACATGTAGACGCGAACTCAAACCCAGATCTCGGCCACCCTTGAAGAGCTACCACTCCTCGCAAGCTAGGAAATCGCCATCGCCGCGCCCCCAGATACAACCGAGCACCACCACCGGAAAAGGGAGGGGATGAGAGAGGGGGAGCGGGAGAAACACACCTACGACCTACCCCCTCCATCGCATGTCACAAAATCGCCCCCAGATACAGCGCTGCCCGCTTCACAAATGATTGCTCGCTTCACCGGTCAGAGGAGAGGGCGTCAGCGACGGAAATCACTCCCGAAAACAACAGCAATTTGTCGTCCGCGAGGATAAAAGAGCAACGATATACTCACCACCGCGAGGGATGCGCCGAATCCGTCGGTCGGCGGTGAGGAAGACGTCCTCCGCTGGCCGCCGCGCGAGAGAGCGGCGTCGCCGATGAATCGTCTGGATAAGGGAGGGAGGAACCGCTGAGAGCGGAATGGACGAACAAAAAAAGCCTGGTTAATTTCACCGATAACACGTCCCTTGAAATTCAAAAGCAGTCTCTCATAGACAGGTAGGCCCCACTTTTATGCCACGTAGGCCACGACCGGGCAAACAACAACCGTGCGCGCGGCGTGGATAAATCAGCTCTAACGTCATCCGCCGCACGACACAGCAACAGCGCGGAGCCTTTCCTTTGATTTTTTTCTATATTCTATGTTTGTGCACAAGTTTCAGCAAAAATGAATATTTTATGTGCTTGTATAAAAGGAAAAAAACATTTTCGTGAATAGATACGTTGGAACACTAAAATTTATCTTTTTTACGTAGGACACCTAAAATGTATTTTTTCCATGAAAACTTTTGTACGGATATATAATGTACGGATGTACATGTCAATGTTTTTTTGAATTTTTTTAATACTTTAAAACATGTTTTCACACACTGGCCTGTATCCGTGGAATTGGATTTCCTGCAAGGTAGGTGTAGCATTGCTGTTACATTGCAGGCTAGATGTTTTTACAATACTCCTTTTTTATGCATGTTTTTACAATACATGGACTAGGGCATCATACCTGCAGATTAAATACGGCCCAGCCCATCATACAAATGTAGATCAAACTGGGGCCCAGTATACCACATCAATGCACATATTGCAGACCCAGCCCGGGACTATTCAACCAGCGGCGAATCGAACGGCCACAACCTCGTACGTATCGCCAGGAGGCCGCGTGCGGCGCACCAGCACAGGTGTCACCGGGCGCCCGACACGGGTGCCCGCATGCGTCCCACGCGGCCGCTATGGCTGCAGGCCTCCACGTAAGCCCATGCACCGCGCTCGCTCCGCTCTATAACCCCACTCTCCTCCCCGGCTTTCCATTCACTCGCAGCTACTAGCGTTTTCCGATAGACCCCCCTCACACGTAGCAGGCAGAGATGGCTGACCACCACAGAGACAGCAGGGGCGTGCTCGGCGGAGGCGGCTTCGGCGACCGCGGCTACGGCTACGGCGGCGACCAGGGGCAGCACCACCAACAGAAGCAGCCGGCCATGATGTGCGCCCTCAAGGCGGCGACGGCGGCCACGGCCGGCGGGTCGATGCTGGTGCTGTCCGGGCTGATCCTGGCCGGCACCGTGGTCGCGCTCACGGTGGCCACGCCCGTGCTGGTCATCTTCAGCCCGGTGATCGTGCCGGCCTGCATCACGCTGGCGCTCATGGCGGCCGGGTTCGTGACGTCCGGCGGGCTGGGCATCGCCGCGCTGTCCGTGTTCTCGTGGATGTACAAGTACCTTACCGGCAAGCACCCGCCGGGCGCCGACCAGCTGGACCACGCCAAGGCGCGGCTCGCGTCCAAGGCCCGCGACATCAAGGACGCCGCCCAGAACCGCATCGACCAGGCGACCTAAGAGAGGAACTGGCGCTTGGGCCGTGCATGCCTGCAGCGTACGGTTGCTGATACGTTTCATCGCCGTGGCCGTGCTAGCGCTAGCTAGTCACCGGCGTTCGTTACCCACCTGTTGTCGTACTTTCCGGTCGAGTGTTTGTTTAGATTTCTCGTTATGAAGTAGTACTAGTACACTACTACGTTTCCTGGTCGAGGTTGCGGGAGGTTCTGCATGTTGGATGATGTGTTGGTGGTGTGTTCTAGTTTTATGATGATGATGATGAATAAATTGCAGAGTTTGGGCGAAAATGCTAGCTACAGTTATTTTCCGCTGAACCTTCTTGCATCGAAGGTTGAATGTGTGGCGAATGCATGGTTGCAGCATCGTCGTGATGATTTTCATTCGGGCTGAGGCACATGAGAGGTGAAGCAAGACAAAAACATCACGCATTGTAGACCCGTGAGAAGTGTAATCGAAGTGACCAAAGTGCTCGAGGGATGCTACCTTCCTCAACTATTTTCTCCGTAATAAGGGCACCAGATTAGCTTTCCGTGAGGTTCTAGGGCCTTCCAAGTGTTAAATGTGAAGTCCCTTAAAAACAAAATTGTTAAATGTGAAGTGGGCTTCTTCAATCTTAGTTTCTGCTCCGGGCTTGCTGGATGATGACGATTTTGAATTTTCGGAGTGTGTGCACCGCCCGTGCGCCCGGTAACCGGCTAGCCTCTCCGTGGCCGCGCGTCCCCATCGTCTCCCTCGCCCCTCCCCCTGCGCCCCCCCTGACATCATGGCAGTGTGGCCGCCCAGGGACCGCGTCCCCCCTCTCCGGTGGCAGGCCTCGGTGGTCTCCATCTTCACGAGCTATCGGTCGGCCCCCGCCCCGGCCATCCTCCTGCTGCGCGTGGAGGCCCGGAGGCTAATTCTTCTCAACGGCGCGGAGGTGGTGATCGATGCCCGCGACCTTGTCTGTGGGGAGTTCATCCGCGAGGGAGTCGCCGTCCTCTTCCCCGCCCACAGTGTCCAGGTAGGTCGCCAGGTACGGACTAATTCCCCTCGTTCCCTGCGCAGGTCAAGGAGCTGACTTCCTGGCTGCGGGGCTCTCTACCCTCCTCGTCCCTCTCGGAGGAGAGGGACAAGTGTCATGGGCCAGTCTCCTTCGGGAGCCTTCTCGGATAGTTCGGCTTATAGGACCCTTTTCCAGGGTCCCACCTCTAGAAGTCACTCTTACCCCTGAGCTTGTGTATTTTCATGTGGCAATTGCTTCAGGATCGCCTGCCTTTGGGGGTAGAGGTGTCGAAACGTAACGGTCCAGGCAATGAGATGTGTCCATTATGTGAGACACCCGAGACGTGCACCCACATTATGTTCACGTCATCACGTGTCCTGCCGCTTAGTTTCTGTGGAACTTCATCCGAGAAGCACTTGGACCTGCCTAAGATCTCGGCGAGTTCCTAGAAACTGAGGCAAACCGTACCGAAAGGAGGCGTCACCTCTTCTGGTTGGTGTTTTCGGCCATTACGTGGACACTTTGGAACATTCGTAATAAGATGGTGATAGAGTGGATTTTTCCTCGCCGTGCTTATGACTCTGGTTGTACTTTGCTTGCCTATCTTTGGCAGTGGTACTCGTTATCTAGGCAGCGGGACCGGGAGAGCGTGGACGGCATCTTGCAGGCTCTTCGGGCATCGGCTTAGCGCTTCGCAGCTCCTGCTCGTGCCCTTCATAGTGCGAGCTCCTCACCTGCTCCTTTCTTCTTTTTTCAGTGCTTTGATGCGCTGTTGTCCTAGCGGACTTGTTTTTTTTTCTTTGGCGCTATGATTTGATCGTACTCTATATGGATTTAGCTTTATTTATAAAACGGGATGGAAGCCTGTTTTGAGGAAGTGGGCTTTTGGAAGCCCATGCGGGCCCGTACTTCCTTGATCGGTTCATGCGTGCTAAATTCTGACGTAACCCGAGCACTAGTAATTAGTCCCACACCGCTAAACGATCAACACGATGACCAACTTAAATACCTGCACCTTGGCATAGCTAAGCAGCCGGGCCTGGTCGTGCGCGCCTGTCACTCCAGCTTTGGAGGGCTAAAGAGTTGGTAAAGGTTGGGTAAGTCGGCTCGTAGCACGTGTCACAGCCTGGTTCTCCGCATGCTCGCAGGCCGGAGTTATGCGGCGCTCGCCCCGCCGCATCCCGGGAAGATAAAATGCCCCGGCTATGAGGTTGCCCGATCGTATCGGGAAGAACTGCCCCGGCGAGTCAGGGTACTCCTCTTAGTTGGCATAAGGGCCGACTAACTTGGTTTACTGGGCGAGTGACCAGGCTTCGGCCTCTAGGCCCATGCTTAAGCGCTGGGCAGGCTACAACGGCGCGGGTGTTGATGCGTTCGCCGTGAGCCCCAACCGCGATTTACCTAGAGCTTGCCACGGAAGACACGGGCCCTTGTTCTCTCTTGCACAGAACCAGGCCTGCTCCGTGGTGCACGTGTTCGCTGACTTAACCCAACTTGCCAACTTTTTGTTTTTGCATGAATCCATTCTACAAAGTAGGTGCTAGTTTCATGCTTGTTTTTCGTTGTCGAGAGAGGGGATTACTACATACTGCAGCCAAAAAAGTGTGCGGCAGCACGCCTGGCTGATGGCCTCATATTCTCTGCATGTCTCCACGACTTAAGAATTTAGATAATACTCCCTCCGTTTCTAAAATAAGTGATTTGGATTTATCTATATTTAGATCTTTTAGGCACGTTTTAGTATATAGATACGTGCGAACAAATTATTAGAACTGTCTATTCACCCTGCCCCATCTAGTAGTGCATGATGTTCCACTCAGTCACTTATTCCGTTGTTTATGAATTATGTGATGACTACGCTAAAAAAAAGTCTCCTGGTACTTAGTACTCTCCCATTCAATATATTTACTCCGTCCATAAATAAGTGACTTTGATTTATCTACATACGCATACTAAAGTATGTCTATATGCACGAGAATAAAGACAAATCCAAGTCACTTATTTTATCGAAGTCACTTTCTCTCTTTTCGCCCAAATATATGTTTTCTTATCTAGCTGTATTATTTTAATAATGCAGGGTCACCGGCTCACATGCCCAACGACTGTGCATGCATTTAAGAATCAACCGAGACGTAATGTCGCCCTGAGCCTGAGAAGGCGATCAGGTTTTCCGCGTCTCCGTCGCAGATCCATCTTGATCATGTGGTCTTGAGGTCATGGAAGAGGGTGGATCTCGGCCCCCGTCGGCGGGAGGGCTCCATTTTCCTATTTCTAGTGTTCAAATTTGGTGGGACGACGCTAAGGTGGTGGCAGCGGCGTCGCTTCTAATAAGATCTCTCCGGCTTTAGCCCTATCTCGACAATGACATCGAGAAGCTTGCACTACTAGAAAAATAGCTATAGGTAGATCGCATACCCGTGGTGCCACATCGATTTGGGGCGCCCCACTGTTAGGAAGGTACCCGTGGCGCATGCCCTGAGTGATGCGCCACCACTATGTGTAGGCCATGCTGTCAGGGATCGCACCCCACTTATTCGTGGCGTATTGCATACAAGTGCGTCACAACTATCTTTGTACCCGTGGAGCACCTATATGTAATGCGCCACGAGTAAGTGGTGTGCAGCTGGCAATAGATCTAGGCCAGGTTGCCCGTTGCTCATGGGACGCTGGTGCCCCACAGCTACGTTTTATACCGTGGCATATCTGTATGTCATACGCCACGGGTAACCTAACAGCCAATTTAATACAAGAGACACACCTAGCACACCTACTAGCTTCCACTTCACTCCCTCTTCTTTCTACTTAGATCTGGTCGTCCCCCTCCTCCTCCCCACCTTATTTCTTCTGCTCTTTCACCAATTGTAGCTTATTAAACTTAACTTGGATTCTACATACATAAGAGAAAGCTCTTAGATCTACTAAAATCTCGCATATTACCTTCGCTCCTTCCATCTTCTCGGTCTCGTCTCAATACATTACGCATGTGTAAGAGGATGTGCATGTGTTTGGAGGATGATCATTTATTTCCTTTTCAGCAAATTTCTGGCATCTGGAAAAGGTCCTATTTTTTAGGATAGGTCATACCAAAATTTTCTAGCGACCATTACATGCATTGGTTGTGTGGTTCCAAACTTCTAATTCTCTTGCTCACTGTACCACGCGGGCAACCATGGTTCGCATAATGAGCAAAGACATTGTGGCTAGATTTTTGAAATGTGCGACGACTAACATGATACAAAATAACATGACGGAAATAAGATATTCATGTAGAAGATGCGACCTCAAGTGGTTGATGGACCCTGATTCCAGAAAACTGTAGGCACACTTACTCCATCATGGTTTCATGGATGTCTACACTCGATGGATAAGTGATGAAGATGATGAGGACGTCAATAGGGTGGCAGGAAATGAGGAAGGGCAGCAGGATAATAACGGCGAGGGCGGGTGAGATGACAAAGAGTCTCCCGCACATGATGAAGGATATGCCGGACATGATCATGAAGATCAAGATGCCGAAGAAGATCATGAAGATCAAGATGCCGGAGCATATCATGTAGATTTAGATGCCGAAACAGATGGAACATTGTCAGGCTGGGTGCGGGACCCTTATGTTCAAGAACAGCTTCTCAAGCAGACGAGTAATGCTCGAGATACCGCTAGAGAGAAAGCCAAGCTTGCACAACTTGAGAAAGACGCGGTTACTCCATTGTATGAAGGATGCAAGCCCGTAGATACCCGTTTGAAAGTAATGCTCAAGGCTATGGAGATGAAGGCAAAACACAAATAGACCGATGCAAGCTTCGATGGTAACACGACATTCTCGCACGGTCATCTTCCGTAGGGGAAAAAGTGACCAACTAGTGTCGAGGTGGCCAAGAAAATTGTGTGCCCTCTCAATCTACCACACATTATATATCACATCTGCATCCATGATTGCATCATTTATCGGGGTGAGGATGCAGAGGGAACTGATGGCTCAGTGTTGATGTAGAGCTCGTTGGGAACCCCAAGAGGAAGATATGATGAGCACAGCAGCAAGTTTCCCTCAGTTATAAAACCAAGGTTTAATCGAACCAGTAGGAGCAAGGAAACACCCCAAAGGTGTTGCTAGCTGGGCCTTGGCAGGGCGCACTACCGGTGCTAGTAGCAACGTGGAAACCTGCACAACACAACCACAAAACTCTGTCCCCAACTTGCGATGAGGTTGTCAATCTCACCGTGTTTTGCTGAAAACAAAGGATTAAACGTATCAAATGGAAGGAAGTAATAGTTTGCAGAAAGTAGAAGTAAACAGTTTATAGATTGTAGGTAAAAGAAAGGACCGAGATCCATAGTTCACTAGAGGTGACTCTCCTTAAGATAGATAACATGCTGGGTGAACAAATTACTGCGGGGCAATTGACAAACATCAAGAAAGCAATACATGCATATACTAATCATCTTGACTCCTTTGAGATTCGATTGGGCATTACAACATTATACATAGACCACCATCCAACTGCATCTATGACTAATAATCCACCTTTAGGTTATCATCCGAACCCCCTCCAGTATTAAGTTGCAAGCAACAGATTATTGCTTTACGAATTGCGTGTAAAGTAAACAATACGATTGTTCTATGAACAAAGGATTGTTGTTTTATCCCTAGTAGCAACAACACATCTAGTACCTTAGAGATTTTTGTCACTTCCCTAGATTACCAGAGGCATGAACCCACTATCGAGCATAAATACAAACTCTTGGAGTTGCTAGCATCTACTTGGCCAAGATAGCTACTAACAACGGAAAGCATGCAAGATCACAAATAACAAAGACATGATAGAATCAATAATCAATCTGAAATAGCATCTCAATATCCATCGGATCCCCGCAAACACAACATGTAGAATTACAAATAGATGATCTTGATCATGAACGGAGCTCACAAGATCTAAACATGAAAGCACAAAGGAGGAGAACCAGCCATCTAGCTACTACATGGATCCGTAGTCCAAGGATAAACTACTCATGCATCACACCGGAGGCTTGCATGGTGATGAAGAAGGCCTCCAGGGTGAATTCCCCTCTCCGGCAGGATGCCGGGAAGAGCTTCAGATTCCTCCCGATCTAGGGATGGAGATGATGGCGGCTACAGAACCTTTCGTGGATTTTTGATTGGGTACTTAGGGTTTTCGTCCCGAGGGCATATTATAGGCGGAAGGAGAGGCCGAGGGGGTGCTGGGGTCGGCCAGACCACCCCCTGGTGCGGGCCAGGCCTGGCCGCGCGGCCAGGTGGTGTGGCCGGCCCCCAGCCCTTCTCCGTCTCGTATTCTGGCATCTGATGACTTCCGAAAAAATAGGCACTTTGGCTTTTGTCCCATCCAATTCTGAGAATATTCATTTTTCTGACTTTCTTGGAACCAAAAACAGCAGAAAACAGGCAACTGGCACTTTGGCTCTTGTTAATAGATTAGTCCAAGAAATCATATGAAAAGTACTCCAAAGTGTGGACAAAACACAAGAAAGTGGATAAAACCAAGCATGGAACATCGAAAATTATAGATACATTTGCAATATATCAACATCCCCAAGCTTAACTCCTGCTCATCCTCGAGTAGGTAAGTGATAAAAAGAAAGAATAATTTTTGAGGTGACATGCACCATCAAAGACTTGATCAAAGTATTTGTAAAACATTCAAAGCTGGGATCATAGTACTTCAATCATAACATGAAAGACAAGGTTCTAGCAATAAGACAAAGAAACTACGATGCAACATGCAAAGGCACAAACAAAAGATTCATGAATAACAATGCTTCGCAAGACGTTTGTTTGTTTCACATAAAGAAAACATAGCATAATAGTATTCAGCTTGTCCCTCATAGAGTAGCAAATATAAATGCATAGGACACCTTCAAAGTTCATAAGAGTGACTAGATACAAATAGTTTAAAACAAGCAATATCAAGTTATGAATCAATCAACTAGTCTTGGGACAATGCACATAGAACTAAGAATGGCCACTATGCTCTCAAAGTAGGTGCATAAAGGTAGAACGTGGAGACTCAATATAATGGTGGAAGAAAGGCCTTCATAAAAGGAAGTAGAGATTCAAGTTTCATAAAGAGCTTCCAAAAATTATGGTACTTATAGCTTTCAGCTCTCATTGCCCCTATCATAAGCATCTTGAAGTGATTAAGGTTAAAGTGAACAAACTATGGTGTACATGCTTGACGAAGTATAAGTTAGAAATCTCATGTCCCTTGTATATGAGGGCCCCTCCTCATGCTACTCAAGTTTAGTCACCGGTAAGTTCTTGTCATTGTAAGTACATGTGTATCATAGAGAACCGCCAACGGGGTACCCCATGCCCGATGATACGGAAGAATCCCCATATCAAAATGACAAGGCAAGAAGACAATGAGCATCTCAGCAATCTTCTTATTTACCATGGGAATATGGTGCTTTTTCTCTCTTTCCTCTTTTCATAAACTCTTTTTTTCTCTTTTTTCTCAATATAGGACTCTTTTTTATAAGAAGAATGCATCATAGACAGCTCATTATGGTTACGCTGCAGGTTTCCACCATGTCAGCATGGATTAGACCAGCGACCTAGGCGTTTCTCTAACACATATACATAACTCCATGGACTTACAAGCTCCCCTTTCATTTCACACCGACGACATCCATATACAAAAGAGCATGATATCAACTAGGTACAAGTACCAAGTGCAATGTTGAAAGCGTTCCCCATGAAAGCATGGTTCTACTAATTCCCAACAAATAAGTCCAAGCATATACAACATAGACGACACAATGATTCAAGTTTATTAAGGGCAAGAAATGTAAAGTGTGCCATCAAGTTCGTGAGAGCTTTAATCACTAGTTTTCTCATAACAAGTTTAATTCGGAAGGTAAACAAAAGCATGAATATACTTGGAATAGCATAAGCTAGTAGGTAGGTATGGTGGACTCTTTGGAATAACTTGGTTTAGGGAGTTGGATGCATGAGTGGAACTCATACTTGGTTGTGGAGGCTAGCAAAAGACTGGGAGCGACAAACTAAGAGAGCAATAATAGCCATAATCATGCAGAGCGATAAAACATCATTGATCAAAGCATAAAGTGATACTACAAGTTGAAAACTAAAGGATCATAAAGGCTATGGTGACTTGAGATAGTCATAACATGGTGTGAGCATGCGCCAAGTCAATCCAAATAAAGCATCAAAGGAGAATACCACTATACTATGCTTTAATATGCTAAAACAACGCATGATTCATCCAAGGCACATTAAGCAATCTCAATTGTTTATAACAACTCATGCTACAACAAAGAATACTAAGCATAAAGCCAAAACAATATCAAGCATGGCATAACAGAGCATAGGCCACAGTCAAAAACGAGCTCTTTTTACCACATAAGCATGAACTTTCCTACTCTTTTTCAAACCAAACCAAACCAAACTATTTGCAAACCAATGTATGAAAGAGGGGGTCCAACCAATTTATACATAAAACTAAGCAAACAAAAGCAAATGAAAAAAAAAATGAAAACGGAAAATAAGACGCTCCAAGAACAACATAATTGTGCATGAAATAATAAAAATGAAGCGTTTGTAAGAAACATGGGATTTTTATTGATGAAGAGGGGGATGCCTTGGGAATCCCCAAGCTTTGACGCTGTACTTCTTGGATATTTCTTGGGGTGACACGCGTGAGATCCCCAATCTTGAGCTTTAGTCCATCCTTCATCTCATTACTCATTCTTTCCATACACCTGAAATTTTTCCTTCATACAAAACTTCACACAATCTTTATTAGCAACATTAGTGCACTCAAGATAAATAAGTATTAAGGTTCATCTCTAACACCAAATAAACTTCCATTAGAACACTAGCTACTGTAGCAATTCCCTCAAAAAGCTCAATTCCCCAAAAGAAGTCAAAAAGGAACCAACAAGAAGCAAATGCAGAAAATGACAGAAATCTGTCAAAACAGACCAGCAGGTAAAGACGATTTTTTTCGAAGACATTCTGTTGCTCAAATCAAAAAGTGTTGAACTAAAGAAAGTTAGATAACAACCTGGGTCAGAAGAACAAAAACTCACGCCTGAAAAAGACGTTCAGATATTTTACACGAATTTTTACGGTGAAGCAGAGAAATCTGTTTCGGGACAACAACTTTTCCAATCATTACTTCTCTCTCATTAGAGGTTACTCTTGGCACAAACAGCAAATAAAAAGGATAAGGAGCGGTTATTACATAGGTAATAACTTCCAAGACTCATCTAAAACTTTTGGGGTATCTCCCAATAAGTACTTTTCTTTAACGCCTTTAAGTTAGGCATAAGAAGCAAGAAAAAGAATCAAGTGTTCTCAAATGAAGAAGCATTAAAACCAAATTTTGTTTTCATAGGAGAAGCAAAAGAAATCCTCTATATTCTTAGGAAAGTGTTCTATACCTTTCTTGAGTGGAATTTTATATTTAATGGTGCCTTCTTTCATATCAATAATGGCACCAACAGTTCTAAGAAAAGGTCTTCCCAAAGTAATAGGACAAGAAGCATTGCATTCAACATCCAAAACATAGAAATCAATGGGGACATAGGAATTGTTAACCATAATAAGAACATCATTAAGACTCCCCATGAGTTTCTTTTTAGCATTATCATCAAGTGGGACATTCAAATAACAATCTTCAAGTGGAGGCAAATCAAGCATATCATAAATCCTTCTGGGCATAATAGAAACACTACTATCAAGATCACATAAAGCTTTGAAATCAAAGTCCTTCACTTTCATATTAATGATGGGTTCCCAACCATCTTCTTGTTTAATAGGAATAGAAGCTTTATGTTTCATCTTTTCTTCTTTAATCTTTATGAGAGCATCAGTAATGTGTTTTGTAAAGGCCATATTCATAGCACTAGCATTAGGACTTTTAGCAAGATTTCGTAGGAACTTAATAAATTCAGAGATATTGCAACCATCAAGATCAAATCAAATTTATCATCTAGAGTAGTAGAACTATTACTAGCCTCAACACTAGTGGTGGTGATAGTAGAAACACTAATGTTTCTAGCAATTTCATCTTCTCTTTCCCACTTAGCATGTAATTCAGCTAATAGTCTAACATTTTCATCAATTCTTACTTGTATAGCATTAGTGGCTGCAAAGGGATTATCATTAGTTTCAGGTTTAGCAGCCATTTTATTCAAAGAAGATTGAGCTTCAGCCAAAGATGCTATATTTCTTTCAGCATTAGAGAGTTTTTCCTCAATAGTTTTATTGAAAGCAGTTTGCTTACTAATAAAGTCTTTAAGCATAACTTCAAGTTCAGAGGGAGCACTCGTATTATTGTTGTAGGAACTTCCATAAGCATTACCATTGTTGGGAGGATAAGGCTTATAATTGTTGTTACCAAAATTATTACTATATGCATTATTGCCAAAGTTGTTATTTCTTATGAAGTTCACATCAACTTGCTCTTCTTGAGCAACCAAAGAGGCTAAAGGAACATTATTTGGATCAGTATGGGCTTTCCCATTCACAAGCATAGACATAATAATATCAATCTTATCACTCAAGGAGGAGGTTTCCTCAACAGAATTTACCTTTCTACCTTGTGGAGCTCTTTCAGTATGCCATTCAGAATAATTAACCATCATATTGTCCAGAAGTTATGTTGCAGCACCCAAAGTGATGGTCATAAAGGTACCTCCAGCAGCAAAATCCAATAGGTTCCTTAAAGAATAGTTCAATCCTGCATAAAAAGTTTGGATGATCATCCAAGCAGTCAGTCCATGAGTGGGACAATTCTTTACCAAAGATTTCATTCTTTCCCAAGCTTGAGAAACATGCTCATTATCAGATTGTTTAAACTTCATTATTTCACTTCTCATAGATATAATCTTAGCAGGAGGATAGTATTTTCCAATAAAAACATCTTTGCATTTAGTCCAAGAATCAATACTATTCTTAGTTAAGGAATTAAACCATTCTTTAGCTTTTCCTCTCAAAGAGGAAGGAAATAATTTCAGCTTAATAATATCACCATCTACATCCCTATGCTTTTGCATCTCACAAAGTTCAACAAAGTTATTTAGATGGGCAGCAGTATCTTCATTATCAATACCAGAAAATTGTTCTCTCATAACAAGATTGAGCAAAGCAGGTTTTATCTCAAAGAAAGTAGCTTCAGGCACAGGTGGAGCAATAGGTGTGCTCATAAAATCATTGTTGTTGGTGCTAGTGATGTCACACAACTTAGTGTTTTCAAGAGTAGTCATTTTTTGTGTGTTTTTGAATAAGGAAGCAAACTAGTAAAACTAATTTTTGTGTGTTTTGATAAAGAAACAAGCAAACAAAACAAAAAGAAACTAAGAAAAACAAAAATAACAAAGTAAAGAGATTGGTTATGAGGGACTCCCCTTGTGAAGATGTCCTTAACTCCTCGGCAATGGCGCCAGAAAAATGCTTGATGGCTCAGTGTTGATGTAGAGCTCGTTGGGAACCCCAAGAGGAAGGTATGATGAGCATAACAACAAGTTTCCCTCAGTTATGAAACCAAGGTTTAATCAAACCAGTAGGAGCAAGGAAACAACCCAAAGGTGTTGCTAGCTAAGCCTTGGCAGGGCGCACTACCGGTGCTAGTAGCAACGTGGAAACCTGCACAACACAACCATAGAACTCTGCCCCCAACTTGCGATGAGGTTGTCAATCTCACCGTGTTTTGCTGAAAACAAAGGATTAAACGTATCGAATGGAAGGAAGTAATAGTTTGCAGAAAGTAAACACAAAGCAGTAAACAGTTTATGGATTGTAGGTAAAAGAAAGGACCAGGATTCCTAGTTCACTAGATGTTGCTCTCCTTAAGATAGATAACATGCTGGGTGAACAAATTACAACGGGGCAATTGACAAACATCAAGAAAGCAATACATGCATATACTAATCATCTTGACTCCTTTGAGATTCGATTGGGCATTACAACATTATACATAGACCGCCATCCAACTTAATCTATGACTAATAATCCACCTTCAGGTTATCATCCGAACCCCTCCAGTATAAGTTGCAAGCAACAGATTATTGCTTTACAAATTGCGTGTAAAGTAAACAATACGATTGTTCTATGAACAAATGATTGTTGTTTTCTCCCTAGTATCAACATCACATCTAGTACCTTAGAGATTTCTGTCACTTCCCCAGATTACAAGAGGCATGAACCCACTATCGAGCATAAATACAAACTCTTGGAGTTGCTAGCATCTACTTGGCCAAGATAGCTACTAACAACGGAAAGCATGCAAGATCACAAATAATAAAGACATGATAGAATCAATAATCAATCTAAAATAGCATCTCAATATCCATCGGATCCCCGCAAACACAACATGCAGAATTAGAAATAGATGATCTTGATCATGAACGGAGCTCACAAGATCTAAACATGAAAGCACAAAGGAGGAGAACCAGCCATCTAGCTACTACATGGATCCGTAGTCCAAGGATGAACTACTCACGCCTCACACCGGAGGCTTGCATGGTGATGAAGAAGGCCTCGGGGTGAATTCCCCTCTCCGGCAGGGTGCCGGGAAGAGCTTCAGATCGCTCCCGATCTAGGGATGGAGATGACGGCGGATACAGACTCTTTCGTGGATTTTTTATTGGGTACTTAGGGTTTTCGTCCCGAGGGCATCTTATAGGCGGATGGAGAGGTCGAGGGGGTGCTGGGGTCGGCCAGACCACCCCCTGGGGTGGGCCAGGCCTGGCCGCGCGGCTAGGTGGTGTGGCTGGCCCCCAGCCCTTCTCTGTCTCCTATTCTAGCATCTGATGACTTCCGAAAAAATAGGCACTTTGGCTTTTGTCCCGTCCAATTCCGAGAATATTCATTTTTCTAACTTTCCTGGAACCAAAAACAGCAGAAAACAGGCAACTGGCACTATGGCTCTTGTTAATAGGTTAGTCCAAGAAATCATATGAAAAGTACTCTAAAGTGTGGACAAAACACAAGAAAGTGGATAAAACCAAGCATGGAACATCAAAAAATTTAGATACATTTGCAATGCATCAGGAACCACATGTCCGATGTGCGGCATCGGTCGATACAAGAAAGGGAAGAAAGCTCTTCGAAAAGTGGTATGGTACTTTCCTATCACTCCTCGTATGTAGCGGTATTTCGCAGATCCCAAGGAAGCAAAGCTCATGCGCTGGCACATAGAAAGAAAGAAGCTAGAAGATGATGATCCGAAAAAGGATGAGATCCTGACGCACCCTTCAGATGCTATCTAGTGGAAAGCATTGGACCTCTAATTAGCAATATTCAAGGGCAATTCAAGGAACATCAGGTTAGGTGAAAGCACCGATGGACTCAGTATATTCGGAAGCCAAAGTAGCACGCATAACACGTGGCCCGTGTTTGTATGGATGTACAACCTCCCTATCTGGTTGTGCATGAAATGGAAGTGCATATAAATGAGTATGCTAATTCAAGGACTGAAACAACCAGGTACTGACATCAATCTGTATCTCGGGCTATTGAAATAGGAGCTTGCCACGTTATGGGAAGTCGGAGCCAATATGTACGACCCCGATGCACAAGATTATTTTACTATAGGATTCACATTGCTCAATACGGTGCAAGACTATCCAAATGGCGGATATTTCTCGAGGCAAGTGATCCAAAGATACTTTGCATGCGTTAGGTCCATGGATAACACAACATATCTCCAACTAGAGAAAGATCCCGGGTCTTCGAAAACCATGTTCACGGGGCGTCGAAGGTGGCTTGGCAAGAATGATGCATGGAGAAAACATGGAGATCTGTTCGATGGGACAGTCAAGATCCGAGGAATCCCAGACTGAAGGAGCGATGGAGGAATTGATGAATTGCTGAGGGCATGTTTGCTAGCCTGCTTCCTCGTTTATCGCATGGCTCTAGAAGAATTTGGCCCGTTTGTGTTGTTGGGTTGCATGTATTTCTTGCATCACACTGTTTTTAAAGTGGGCCAAAAGTTGGTCCACTAGGAACGCTGATTTTGGGTGTTTCCATGGGGACAGGTTGAGCTCATGCAAAAAGGGGGGAAGCAGCGCACCTCCCGTGCAAGCTCGGTGATGGCGCGAGCAGCGAAATTTCCTCAAAAGTCGGCGGAAGAAATTTCATCACTGCCCGCCAAATCTCCGTGCTATATATCACTAGTTTTCTCACCGCCAGTAGACACGCCACTATTTCCCCTTTTTTTGACATCTCAAGCCCGCCAAGATCTTCACTGATGAGAAGATAAGAGGTGACATCAACGTCGTTGGCTGTAGGACGGCTCCGATAGGCGTTCATCTTTGAGCTCCTCACCGGCGACATTCTCCGCTCCTCCGATGCCATATAGTTTTTTTGAACCCTACCTCTAGTAGCTCCGTCCTGCTAGATCCGAGTGTAGTTTGCGGTATATCTATGGTAGTATGCCTAATGAATTGCATGATGTAGTCATAGATCAATGATTTTGTGACCTTATTTCATATTTAGGTAGGTTATTTAGTATAGGTCCTCATATGTGCATTGGTGATACATGTTGGACATGACCCCTGATGAGTTCAGCCAGGCCCTTATGGATTCGCAAGAGACCTTTGTGTCTGAGACCCAACCCCAGCTCCCGGATTTGAGGCTCACCTATTCGTAGCGGTCGAAGATCATGTCCACCTCCTATGACTATATACATGGTGGAGCAGATTACAGAGAAAGCTGCACTTATCATGGCCAAGAAGAAGGCCGTCAAGGCTGGCAAAGCCCACAACACTAACCATGACAAGGGGGTGAAGGGTAGCATGAAGTGGAAACCATTCCTCTCCATGTTTGTTCTGAACAAGATGTGTGATATCATCAAGGAGGCGTGAGGACGGAGAAGGCACTACTAGGAAAAACGTTATCAGTGGCGCACCAAAACCGCTTTCTGTGGCGCATCTAGTAGTCTCCACTAAATTGTCGCCACTAAAATTATATTTCTGTGGCGCATATGCATATGCGCCACATAATTCTCCAAATTCTGTGGCGCATATAGCTATATGCGCCACAGAATTCTATGGTACATTCTGTGGCGCATATAGCCATATGCTCCACATAATCCTTTTTTCAGAATGTTGAAATTTTCAGAATCTGGTACAAATACAGGTATATAAAAGGTATATTACATGAAATACACAAAAATTAACAGAAATTCACAGAAAAGCTACACACAGCAGTACAAATATTCCAGTTCACATATAATACATCAACAAGCACGAATGTTCACAAGTGTTCATCAATCACATCACTTAGAACCGAATAAGTGTACAAGTATATTTCACAAGTGTTCATCTCACTCACATAACTTACAACCGTGCGATGTTGTCACCGCCTACCTTAGGACAGAATATAGTACACTGTAACCGCGATGCCGGTGAAGAGGAGCGGCACCAAGATCTTCGTCCGTTTCTTCTTCCACACGTGTCTCCTCCACTTGGCCACCGCCTCCTCTCTAGTCGCGTATCTCTTGTAGCTGTTGCCGCTGAACTTGTCCACTTGTTGGTGGCAGTCCACCCACTCCTCGTAGACACTTGGAACCCGACCCTTGTACACAACGTACGTTGGCATCTCTATTGACAAGGCATATTAGTACATCATGCAAATATATATGTTGATAAATATTAGAGCAAGGCATTCATAAACTTAAAACAATGCGTCGATGACAATGAAAGAAACATGAAAACATGTCCAACACAATAACAACGACGCTTTCAAGCTAGGCAAGTTAAGTTTTTCGACGCACACATTACATGTCCACCGATACACACGCTCTCTCGGTCAAGTAGCCTTCTCCTCGTAGGGCGCCGGGAACAACTGGTACATGTCTTTCATCGTCCATGTCCTGAAGTCACCCTGCGTCTTGAGGCGGGCTTCGATCTCCCTCTTGGTGAATGACCTGGGCTGGTGTAAGAGCCCACCACTTGTGTTGACCTGTTCCATGATGATATGTGACAGCTTCACCTGCGTATCATGGAAGTCTTCCCTGAGATTGGGGTCACTGATCCCATGCAACTTTTGGGCCCATCCTTGGAGAGAAGATGGCATCATTAGCATCTCGCAATCCCCGACAAACCCTTTGAGGTGATGGCAAACGTAGAAGGCCTCCTTCACACTATCAGACGGCTGCTTGACGCAGGGGAACTCGAACACATGCTTGAACTTGTGTCGGTCATCGTCCCTGTAAGCCTCCCCCTTATAGTTGAAGGGGCCTCCCTGATTGGCATAGCCCTCGATAGCATCATCCAGAACGCTCCTTACTCTGGCGTAGTTCTTCCTCCTCGCACTCCCCGAGTCGAAGTAGGTGGCAAGCGAATACCTCGTGGAGAGGACGATGAGCGTGCAGTACTTGTCTCTGCGCAACACACAATGTGGAACGGGATGTTGGAAAAGAGCAATGGAAAGAAATACTTATGTGTTACGACGGCGGTAGGAGGATGTGTACACTTACTCGGGAAAGAAAGGCACAAGGATGTTGTCCTTCCTCTTGCTGTCCATCAATAGCTTCTGAAGGTAGGACTTTGCCCGGGCCCGGGTCCTTGTTCCTTCTTCTAGCTGGCTATCCCGCATGTAGTTGGGATTCTCTATCGCGACGAACGGGGTGTCCTCTCTCTTGACCTTCATCGCCAGATTGAGCGCGAATAGGCGGACCAAGTTATAGTCCAGCTGTCTTGAGTGGAACAGCTTGAAGATGTCCTCATAGGCTATGAAGAACACATCCGTGGGGGCATCCGTGATGAAACCCATGTCCTCCGGCACCTTGGCGGTGAACACCGGGTAACTCGGGTCCTTGTCCTTGAGAAGGTGGACCTAGTGTCAGGATACCTTCATGCAAAGTCATCATAGCTCCCGAAGCCAGGCGGCGTAGTTCCGAAGGCAGTATGGGCTGACCAGCTTCGTGCACTCTGGTCAAGCCATCCTCACGGGGTGGTACAACGTCGTCCCGGTAACGGATCGGAGCGGGCTGGCTCGCAGCCTTGTCCATGTTCCTGTTCGGCCTCTTCCTCACCCTCTTCCTCTTCGCATCAGCAGCCTCCACTGGCGATGCCAACCCGTCACCGGCCGTCCTGTGGAGTGTGTCAGGGCTGAAAATGATTCCGGCCAATGGAGGTTGTGTCTCAGCGACCGGAGGCATCTCCTGAGAAAACCCACAGAAGACCAGGCGCTTCTTGGGATGGCTAGCTTGATCGCGGAATGATGGTTCTTCAACGAGAGGAGGCATGAACAGTCCTTTGCTGGCGCCGGTGTTGACAAAGGCATTCATGTCGACCGGTGCATCATCATCATCCACCTCGATGTTGGTATCGAAGGCCGCCATGTCCATGTCATCCTGGGGTGGTGGCGATGGCTGTTGCGGTGCCATGGCCTTGCCTTTAGGCGGGGCAATGGCGGTCGAGGAGCAACCACGCCCTTGGCTGCTTATGGCGCCGGTGCAGATGCTCCCAAGAGTCTCTGGTGACGGCTTGTGGTGGCGGGGACGACGACCGATGCAGCAGGGGGCTTCGTCCTTGGCGGCCGGACGACCGAGGTGGCACCGGTGGAGCGAGACCCAATACGAATATGGGTCTTTGGCCAAATCATGGGATAGCCATGGCAACCTTCCAGGGTCAGGTGCTCGTCGGCTGCCGGAGGTTGCATGGGAGGGTCCATGTCTTCGCACCCCCCCAACACCCGACCCAACTCAACGCGCATCACGGCATCGTCCATGGGCTTGCAGTGCATCGTGCGGTTCGCCGATTGTATTATCTTGCCCGTGGCAACATCCTTCAACTCGCCGTCGGGCACCTTGTGCAGGAGCACGCACGGAGTGTCCTGAGGCATACAGATATGCATCATGAGATGGCAGCCAATCAAAGGCATTAAGTAGAGCACGCTGACTAACTACTTATTTTACCTTAGTGAGGGCGCCGAGCTCGGCTAATGTCGAGACACGGGCGGCCGGTGGCTGATCCTTCTTCTTCTCCTTCTCGGGTGCATTAGGAAGCACCGCCGCCGCTGGCTGTTGCACCTTGGTAGTCTCGGCAGGAGGGGTAGCTCCGGCGCATCCAACTCCATCGGCTACGCCGCGAGGATGGAGGGCGGGGGGGTAACCATGTCTGGTGACACTTGGTGGCTCGAGGTGCTGCCGCCGGCACTGGGCACTTGTATCGGCCCCACCTGACCATCCGCATTCAATTTTGCTATCCCCTCCATCAGCTGAGGGGGTAGCATCTCGAGGATCTTCTGCTGCACTATCGTGTTCACCTCGTCCTGGTCCACCTTACTAGCTTCTAGATGCACGATCTTCCGCTTCAGCTCTTCCTTCTCGGCTTGATCCTGAGCCGCCGACTAGGTCCGCCTCTCCTTTCTCTTCTTGGCTTCCTCGCTATAGTACTCGCGGAACTTTGTGCTCGTACCAAAGCCAGAGATACGGCCAAATGATGTGGGCGGCTCGGACTGTGGCCTCCCCTTGAAAGCGTGGGTCGCCCTGTTGAAAATCGTGTCCCACGGCTCCGTCGACCCCTGGGACGACGAGTCCGGCGCCTCGCGTGTAGCCTTGATTTCAGCGTCCTACAGATAAGGAAAGGTGAACCCAATTAGGAACTTGCCTTCATTATTCAAAATGAAAGCAAATGGACCGTGGGTAAATTCCTTACCAGCTTATTCTCAAACTTCCTCACATCGTCATCGTCGGTGACGAATTCCTTGGAATCCTTGTCCAGATAGTAGCGGGCCCGGACAAAGTTCCGGGTCTGCTCATCCGTGATTTTTAAAAACGGGGTTTCTTTCCCAAGACGCTCAACCTCGGCGTCCTCCCTTTCCCATATGGCCTTCTTTCCCCTATAACCGCCGCTTCCACATCGGTGGTTACCTATGTTCTATTCCCGCATTTCCCGACCCCACTCTGTCCATGCCTTCGCTTCTTCAGTCTCCATCTCCGCCTTGAATATCTTGAACTCGTCTTCGTCGATCATGGGCTCACCCTTCTTGATCTTCTCCCAGCTTTCCTTTTTCGGGATCTTGTTCTTCACCCGGGTTCTCTAGCTGCTCAAGGCATTGGCCATCTTCGTGATGGCTAACCTGTTCATGTTATTGGATTTTTCCAGTTTGTCGGTGCACGGTGCTGGGAACTTGGACCATCGGTGAAGCTTCTTAAGGCAGTTTGCCACCAACCGCTGATTCACTTCACTTCTCAGGTGCTTCGTGTTGATCGACATGCTTTCCCGGATGATGCACCCGAGTTGCATGCCGTACCCGGCGGCAACATCCGGAGGCTCCAACGGAAGGCCACTTTCCGAGACCAGAGTGATCTCGTCGGTGGTGTTGGCGAGCTTTTGCGGCTTCCGATCCTTCCTCGGCTTCTTATTCTTCTTAACGGACGGGTTGCTGCTACCGCCATCCGTGCGGTCCCCGCCATCGGTCGTGCAGCCTCTGCCATCGATCGTGCGGCCTCCACCATCGGAGGTGGTCGCATCCTCCTCCTCAGCTTCATCTATCCGGTAGTCCTCGTCCCCCTCTTGCTCATCATCCCCATCGTGGCCCACAGTAGCTGCCACGTCCTCATGCTGAGACTTCGCCGCCTCGTGCTGCGCTGCCGCCTCCCAGAAAGTGAGGTTCGCCGCTCTGGCTTGGTCTTCGACGCTCATGGCGGCCTTAGAAGTGTCGGCTCCATCGGCGGCCGACATGTTTGCACACTTCTAAATAAATTAAAATAAGGAAGTTAGTATTAATTATTGTTGACAATATTTAAAATGAGCTGTCCATTTCTCCCGAAGTGTCAATTCACTTCCATTTCGGTCAAGAAAAGGGGCTCATATGTCAAAATTACTAAGTGTCGACCGAAAAATTCGGCATGACCTTCGCTATTTTTTTGACATATGAGCCCCATTTCTCAACCGAAATGGATTGAAATCAACATTTCAGGAGAAATGGGCAGCTCGGTGATTTCCCTGCAAACATTTCACATACAAAAATGCACAAATTGTGCTCCACAGCCACATATGGTCGTTGGTCAAATATCCATAATATTTAGAACCTCGTCTATCGCGAACTGAGGGTGCACGTCGTTGTGCTGCTACCTACTTCCATCAATTTCATTCAAGAAAAAGAATAAGAAACTTCATGAGCATGGACAGTATACAGTATAGAAGCGCCACTAGCATCGTTTTCACCTGCAGAAATTTCTTCACCAAAAGTAATCACATTCTGGCAAGTCGGTGTCACAGAAATTTCTTCACCGAAAGTAATCACATTCTGGCAATTCGGTGTCACAGTCCGATATATTCCATGATGTCCTATATCCAAAATAGTACAAGTACATATAGTCATCTCGTTTTCCATTTGATCCACGATTGACACTGTATTACTTCTGTTATTATTACATGTATCGTATAGTTTATCTTTGTCCATTTGATCCGTGGGTTATTATTACATGTGTCGTATTGTTTGTTTTGTGTGACTGGGAATCATACTGGCCCATGTTTTACGCCCACCACCCACACAAAAGGCCAAACCTCTCTGAGAAAATGTGTAACCTATGTTTTATTTTCAAACGGGCTAGAGGCACCAAACAGGCCAATATCTGCCTGGTCTGGTGCTTCCCTGCAGTTATTGCTCCTCCCTTCTGAGTGAATATTATATTACCATTGTTTCCAATTTCAGCATGGAGGATTTTAATTGATTCCTGTGCATGTTTGAAAGAATGTATATGCCTCTTATCGCCTTCATTATTTAGCATGGTTGTACTACTGAATGTTAGATGTTCAGAAAATGTGTACATGTGCTTCCATGTTTTTATATTATGCTCGTACTATTATTTAATGAAAAACAATTATTGATATTAATTCTGTAAACATAGAAGAAAAAACATTTCGTTTGCTTACATGTTCCAAACCTTGAAAACCCTTTGTGGCTTGATTTGGGACTATGTTTGTTTGTTTGTATCCTCTAACCTATGGGACCATGCAGCAAATGCATGTTGGTCCTCTGCCCATTCTTTAGGAGTGCTCTGTATTTTCCCAACCACATAACCCCATGGCCTACATCAACTTGATGGTGGGGTGTGTCTTTCTAATCGGCATCAAGTACCACCAACGGAATGGTTTCCTGGGGCTATGCCTTTCCTATAGTGGGTCATGTTGCACATAACAGTGTGGTGAGGACCAGTTTCTTATTGTGCAGTAGGCCAGCGTCTTTCCATTCATCATGGCACAGTTCTTGCTAGTTGGAGAAATGCAAATATTTTCTGTTACTCTGGTAGATTGTTGTGGAAACTGCTCACATCCGGGACTGAGAATGAGCATGCTCTAACCCTCATTTTTCCAACCACAGGATGAGACATGGAGTACATTACTGTAAAATTTCATAAACCTCTCAGTTTACATGTTCTGGTGGCTACTCTGGTGGAAACAGTTAACACCGGGTATGTCATGGGCATCTCGATTGCGTGAGATGTTTTTACCAAGATGGTTACCCGGAAAACTAACTCCCATTTCTGTTGTTTCCATATTCATTTTCCTTCCAGGATGTGGCATCACCCCCCAACTAAGTTGAAGTGGCCGGCTCGCTGTCAGACTAATTGTCCGAACAGGATCCTGGTTAGAAGTTGAGGAAGCATTTTTCAAACGCACATAGTAGCACATAAGGATACGCAGTTCCAAGATCGAAGAGGAATTTCAAATCCACATAGGGACACGGCGGAGAGAGGGATGGGGCAGGGAACAACTTACCAGTTGAAGGGGCGCAAGAGCGAGGGATGAAGGAAACGCGCGACGGCGGTGCCGCTAGCCTCCAGCACCTCGAAGCCTCCTCCTCCTGGACGATAGAGCCTCCTCCTCCTCCTCCTCCTGGACGACGAAGCCTCCTCCTCCTGGTGCTCTGCGAGGCCATGGTGGGTATGGTAGCTAGGCAAGGTGGGCACAACACGGCGGGCGTGGCACGGTGGGGCGGCCGAGAGCAGGGGAAAAAGGGGCGAGCGCGGCGGGGCGGGCTTGGCGGCGAGAGCGGAGGAGCGCTAGGGTTCTGTGGGATTTGACTCGATTTGGGGAAAAAGGGGCAGTGAGATTGAGGCCTCATCAAAACACTAAGTCAAAGAATTCTCTGGCGCATCTATTCAGATATGCGCCATAGAATTGTTGGAGATGGTACAAAAGGCGCGTTGCGCTGTTGTTTGACAGAAAGACTTGCTTACCACACTGGTTCAGCGCTTGCTCCTCTGTTCTGAACCTGGGGTGGCTAGGTTCGATTGCTGGCTGTCACATCTTTTTTTTTGACTTTTTAAAAAATATTTTAAGGATGGTAATAATATATTAAAAGCAAGAACTAATATATTTGCCTATTAAAAACAAGAATTAATATATTTGCCTCGATATTATATTATATGCTTGTGTCACACCCACATAAATATCCGCATACATTAGTTTGTCAAAGTAATAGATATATGCAGGCGCGCGAGCGCACATGTGCATTAATTAGTACCAAAAAAGGCGTCAAAAACCGCTAAGTCGGCTCCGAGGTAGCTAGTGTCTTTTCACAACAACTTTCTTGCCCTTCTTCTTCGCGGTAGAATACTTTAGGCCGGCCATCTTGAGATTTCTTCTCGTGTACGGGCAACCTTTAGCCGGTAGGGTAGTCTTCCTTCTTACTTTAGCATAAGTAGTTGGCTTGTCGAATTCCTCTTCGATCTTGGGATCGCCGTTCTTGTCGATGTCTTGCTTGTTGGCGGGTCCTTCCATTCCGATGATGCTCCTCTTGCCCCTCCTCACGATAACACGGCTTGGCTTTGCCGGGTCGATAATGAAGAAGCATTGGTCAACTTGGCTAGCGAGCACCCATGGCTCATTTTTCGTGGAGGCGTTCTTCGATTTGGCATCGGGTATAACCATGGTGGTGAAAAACCGGCCATATTTTTCGACGCTCTTGGCCCATCTGACACGAAACATCGGCACCGTCACTCCGCAATAGTCGAGTTCCCATATCTCCTCGATCCTTCCATATAATCTTTCCTTGACATCCGTCTCGTCATCAGCGTATGATAGCATAGTTACTCCTGAGTTTTGGTATTCGCTATTCTTCTCCTTCTCCTCAGTATAGAATCTGTAGCCGTTGATGTTGTACGTCTGATAGGTCCTAACGTTGCACCTGGGGCCCTGTGAGAGTGAGAATATGAGTTTATGATCTTCAGTATAAGGCGTCGGCATGGGACTTTCCAGTAGCCTTTTCTTGAACCACCCTGTGAAGCTGGCGTTGTGCTCTCTGGTTACGTCTCCCTTCTTCCTCGGCTTGCCCATGTTGGCGAGCTTCTGCTCGATTAATGTTTTGTGCTCATCCACCCAGGGGCCGACCAACTGTATGTGTTGCAGCGCGACTCGGTTTTCCCTATCAAAGGCGGTGTGTTCGAGTTCGATGCCGACATGGAGTGCGCGGTAGCCCTTGCGGTGACCAAATCCAGCGAGCCTCCCGAGGTGCTTCCTAGTGGGCAGACCGACATCCTGGTTCTCGGTGCTTAGGTAGTTCTGGCAGAAGGAGATGCACTCGTAGGTCAGAAAGCCCTTGGCTATGCTTCCATCTGGACAGGACCTGTTGCAAACGAATCCTTTGATGACACTATTTAGCCTTTTGAACGGCATCATGTTGTGCAGGAACGCCGGCCCGAGATGGATGATGTCATCCACGACATGGACAAGCAGATGCACCATGATGTCGAAGAACGCGGGAGGGAAGTAAATCTCGAGCTCGCATAGTATCTTGACGATCTCTTCCTGTAGCTTGCCGAGCTGCTTCACGCTGATAGACTTCCTAGATATGACATCGAAGAAGTTGCAGAGGCCAAACAGCGTCTCACGGACGTGCTCGTCCATTATCCCTTGGATCGCAACGAGGAGTATCTGCGTCATCAGCACGTGACAGTCGTGAGACTTCATCCCACTGAACCTCTTCTTCGCTACGTCCAGATATCTGCTTATCTTCCCAGAGTAGCCGTGGGGAACCTTGACTCCTAGGAGGCAACGGAAAAACCTCTCAAGCTCCTCCTCGCTTAGAGTGAAGGATGCAACTTTAAGCACCACCTCATTCTTCTTAGCCCTTTTGCGGCGACCCTGGGTCCCTTCCGTCTGTTCATCGTCATCGTCGGCATCGTCACTATCGGGGTACTGAAGTTCCTTCTTAATGCCAAGCAATTTTAGGTCGCTTCTTGCTTTCGGCCCATCCTTGGTCCTATCCGGCATGTTCATCAGAGTGCCGAGCAGCCTCTCGGTAACGTTCTTCGTGATGTGCATCATATCGAGGCTATGGGGCGTGTGGAGGACCTTCCAGTAAGGAAGGTCCCAGAAAATGGACCTCGCCTTCCATACTCCATGCAGCGGTGTTGGCTGTTCCCTCGGCCGCTTCTTTCCTGGCGCAGGGCACTCTTCCCAATTTTCAAGAAGCTCCTTGATTTCTTCACCGCTCAACGGTCGACGTGGGGCATTATCGTGTTCGTCTTTGCCATTGAACAGGTCTCCGCGTTTTCTCCACGGGTGATCCTTGTGGAGCCACATTCGAGTCCTTTGGAACACGGTTTTCGAAGACCCAGGATCCCTCGGCAGCTGCAGATGCGGGGTATTATCCATGCACCTGACACATGCACATAATCCGTGGTTCACCTGACACGCTACATATCCGTAACTAGGATAGTCCTGCACCGCCGTGAGCAACGCAGCTCTCAAGTCGAAATAATCTCCAGTGTAGGCATCCCACATACATGTCGGCGTCTCCCACAGCGTCGCTAACTCCTCTTTTAGGAGCCCGAGATACAGATGCATGTCGACACCCGGTTGTTTTGGCCCCTGGATAAGGATACTCATGTGTACGCACCACTGCTTCATGCACAACCAGGGGGGAGGTTGTACGACCATACAAACACGGGCCATGTGCTATGCGTGGGATTGAGTCCGTCGGTGCTCATGCCCAGCCTAACGTTCCTTGGATCGAGCCCAAACTCATCTTGGAATTTGATGTCC
Organism: Avena eriantha; assembly: GCA_910589775.1. Taxonomy (NCBI): domain Eukaryota; kingdom Viridiplantae; phylum Streptophyta; class Magnoliopsida; order Poales; family Poaceae; genus Avena; species Avena eriantha. The sequence continues at coordinate 502,878,784 of OU342740.1, read as the reverse complement.
AGTGCATTCCACTGGCTAGCGTCTGCGGGGTGTGTCAGGATCTTGCCCTTCTCCAGATCATCTTCCGGCTTCTCCCTCTTCGCGTGCCATTGCATCAGCTCTGCTTCCTTAGGGTCTACGAAATACCGCTGCAGACGGGAAGTGATAGGAAAGTACCACACCACTTTTCGAGGAACTTTCTTGTTCCCTCTCTTGTACCATCCCTGGCCGCACACCGGGCATGTGGTTCTATCCTTGTACTCGTTCCGGTAAAGTGCGCAGTCGTTGATGCATGCGTGGTACTTCACGTACGGTAGGTCTAGTGGGTAAACTACTTTCCTCGCCTCCTCGATACTTGTTGGCAATGTGTTGTCCTTGGGAAGACGAGTGTGCCAGAATTTCATGTGAGCGTTAAAGCTAGTGTCGGTCCATTTGTGCTCCGCCTTCATCTCCAGGGCCTTCAGTGTTACACTCAAGCGTGTATCCTCGGGCCGGCACCCAGGATACAATAGAGTCCTCCCGTCTACCTCCATCTGTGCCAGCTTGGCTTTCTCTCTAGCTGCAGCTCTCGTGTTGGCCGTCTGCTTGAGGAGTATTTCTTGAATATGAGGGTCCCGCAAGGCCGAAATTAGCGGCGTGTCCGTGCTCCCGTCTTCTCCGCCGCCACCACCACCATCTACTCCGGCATTGTCTCCTTCATGATGATCGTGTCTGCCGGCATCTCCTTCTTCATGATGATCATGTTCGTCGGCATCTCCTTCGTCATGATGATCATGTCCAGGAGACCCTTCGTCTTCTCCCTCGCCCCTGGCCTCTTCTTCATCATGGCCACCGCCATCTACCGGTGGCTCCTTCACTAAGAAGCCAGGCATGAAACCGCGCGTGAAGAGGTGAGACTCCAGTTGTCCGGAATCAGGGTTGATCCACTTCCGGTGTTTGCACGTTCGGCACGGACATCTTATCTTGGTCATGTTGTTCCGAACCATGTCGGCTACCGTGTCAGCCTTGTATCTAACCACCCAGCGTTCGCTCATATGGATGACCATGGTCGCCTGCGCGCGAACATAGACCAAATTAAAGAGAGTATGTTAGAACCATGCACACACACGACGCGCACACATACATGCATGCATTATCGCCAGGAAATTTCGGCATGACCTATCCTAAAAATAGGACGTATGGCTAGTGCAGAAATTTGCCGAAATGGACGTGAATCAACATTTCGGCAAACCTCCATGCACCCGTCACCGGCAACATGCATTCAAGTACAACACAAACTCCCTCCACAAGCAAACATGTATTCAAGCACAACACAAAGCGAAGGAATATCATCTCTCGCCATCGCACACCGCCCGCGGGATCATCTTTACCTACAAAACATCCATACACACCGCGCCGAGGCCCGCCGGCCACACAAAACATGCTTCACACAAGTACCCATGCACACACGCCTCACAAATCTACAAACCAAATCTACACCAACCCCATATGCATAGTGTAGCAAGAGGGGGTGTGGGATGTGTGGAGGAGGAAAGTATGAGTGGTTTACTACCTTTACAAGTAGGAGTAGCTTCCCCTCACAAGTACATGAACCAAAGTAGGTCTAGCTATCAAGAATGGAGGTGAGTATGAGCAAAATGGAGTGGGAGGGAGGAGGGGGACGAGCTAGTTGGAGGTGGTGGGAAGAAGGGAAAGGGTGGCTGCCACCTTTTGTAGATCTGTTTATGGAAATGCTCCATAGAATGTCAAAATTTTGTGGCGCATATAGTTACATGCGCCACAGAAAGTGAGAATTCTGTGGCGCATATGCTATATGCGCCATAGAATTTTGACATTCTGTGGCGCATATATCCATATGCGCCACAGAATTCTGGCATGCCCATGTGCTGGGGTCAGGCCCACATGGGCCCACAGGAATTCTGTGGCGCATACGGCTATATGCGCCACAAAATTCTCAATCCATATGCGCCACAGAATTGCAGGAATTCTGTGGCGCATTTGCTACATGTGCCACATAATTAATTTTATTGGAGCATTTTTTTTATATATGCGCCATAGAATTAAAATCTACCTATAATCGTTTTCCTAGTAGTGAGGGGTTCAAGGAGGTGCACCTGAACACTTGAGCCCGAAAGGTGTTTGAGTTTTTTGACATCGAGGTGTCCTCACAGTGGGTGTATAACCACCTACATAAGTGGAGGTCCAGGTGGATCCATGTGTCCAAGCTTAGAGACCTTAGCGGAGCTAGATAGGATAAGGAGAGTTGCACCATCATCTTGGAGGATTTCCACCACAGAGGCCACATCTCGGTAGTAACTAATTAAAGTTCTTCTACTAACCTCCTTTTTGTTTGAACTTGCACTAACCTCCCTGCCATTCCCTATCTTAGGATCACTCTAAAGATGTCGAGTATCTGAACAAGCCAATCACCAACTATTGGCATATGAAGACCATCTTCTCATTCGACCTTGCCACTGACATGTTTGCCATTGGCTCTAGTGAGCCTCTCGGCACAGTGATCCCTGAGTATGTGCCAACCCAGGAGTTCGAGACAATGGCGCTTGATCATGAGGGTGAGAAAGAAGCCATCGGTGGTTCTGTTGCTCCAGGCGACGTTCCTGGCGGCAGCACAAATGCCAACATTTGTGGTGGCTTCAAGCCGTCCAAGAAGCGGAATAGGTCGCTGCTGGGAGAGGAGGACATTGCTGCCATCACGTGCATGACGAGGCCACGAAAGTTGTGGCCGCCTCCATCACCACTGCTTCCCCTCTTGATGTGCATCCAAATCTCTATGATGTCATCATGATGGCCACCGGCTTCAGCCCCGAGGCTCTGATGGTGGCATTGATCCACCTCTTCGATAACAGGGCCTAGGGAAATGGCTTTGTTTAGATGGCAGACGACCACATGGAGCTCTGGCTCAGGACCTTCCTGACCAAGCACTACTACGTGTAGTGCTTGCTCCCTGATCATGGTGATGGAGGTGGTAGTGCATGCATGATGAAGAAGAAGTTGTTGGTTGTATATTTTGAAGTAGCTAGGGACTAGACGAAAACTTATTCCAAGGCATGTTTATTGTGAGGTGGTATATACTAACCCCTCACATTATGGAAAACTTGCGGTGGTACGATTACACCCCTTTTGATGTGGTTGTAGGATGACACCATAAAAGTTGGTGGCGATCGGTAGGATCACATTAGCTTGGTAGATGAACAGTTGATGCTTTCGCCCATATGATCATGCATGCTTAACTTACCCATCAAATTTGTCGAGGTTAAATTTCTCGTCCAAAGTCTCCTTTAATTATTCGGCTTCTTCAGCGGTGGCGAAGCCAAGCTGCATACATGAACCGTCGGAATAGGACTGGTGGTTGATACATTGCAAATGTATCTATACTTTTGATGTTCCATGCTTGGTTTTATCTACTTTCTTGTGTTTTGTCCACACTTTGGAGTACTTTTCATATGATTTCTTGGACTAACCTATTAACAAGAGCCACAGTGCCAGCTGCCTGTTTTCTGCTGTTTCTGGTTCTAGGAAGTCAGAAAATGAATATTCTCGGAATTGGACGGGACAAAAGCCAAAGTCGCTATTTTACCGGGGGACACTTGGAGCCAGAATACGAGACAAAGAGGGGCTGGGGCCTAGCCACACCACCTGGCCGCGCGGATAGGCCTGGCCCGTGCTAAGGGGTGGTCTGGCCGACCCCCACACCCCCTCGGCCTCTCCTTCCGCCTATATATTGCCTCCGATACCAAAACCCTAAGTCCACGATCAAAAATCCACGAAAGAGTCTGTAGCCACCGTCATCTTCATCCCTAGATCGGGAGGGATCTGAAGCTCTTCTCGGCACCCTGTCAGAGAGGGGAATTCACCCTGGAGGCCTTCTTCATCATCATGCAAGCCTCCGGTGTGATGCGTGAGTAGTTCATCTCTGGACTACGGGTCCATGTAGTAGCTAGATGGCTGGTTCTCCTCCTTTGTGCTTTCATGTCTAGATCTTGTGAGTTCCGTTCATGATCAAGATCATCTATTTGTAATCCATACATGTTGTGTTTGCGGGGATCCGATGGATATTGAGATGCTATTTCAGATTGATTATTGATTCTATCATGTCTTTGTTATTTGTGATCTTGCATGCTTTCCGTTGTTAGTAGCTATCTTGGCCAAGTAGATGCTAGCAACTCCAAGAGTTAGTATTTATGCTCGATAGTGGGTTCATGCCTCTGGTAATCTGGGGAAGTGACAGAAATCTCTAAGGTACTAGATGTGTTGTTGCTACTAAGGAGAAAACAACAATCCTTTGTTCATAGAACAATCGTATTGTTTACTTTACACGCAATTCGTAAAGCAATAATCTGTTGCTTGCAACTTAATACTGGAGGGGTTTGGATGATAACCTGAAGGTGGATTATTAGTCATAGATGTAGTTGGATGGCGGTCTATGTATAATGTTGTAATGCCCAATCAAGTCTCAAAGGAGTCAAGATGATTAGTATATGCTTGTATGCTTTCTCGATGTTTGTCAGTTGCCCCGCTGTAATTTGTTCACCCAGCATGTTATCTATCTTAAGGAGAGCCACCTCTAGTGAACTATGGACCCTGGTCCTTTCTTTTACATTCAATCTACAAACTGTTTACTGCTTTGTGTTTACTCTCTGCAAACTATTACTTCCTTCCATTCGATACATTTAATCCTTTGTTTTCAGCAAAACCAGTGAGATTGACAACCTCATCGCAAGTTGGGGGAAAAGTTCTATCGTTGTGTTGTGCATGTCTCCACGTTGTTGCTGGCACCGGTAGTGCGCCCTGCCAACGTTCATCTGGCTACACCTTTGGGGTGTTTCCTTGCTCCTACTGGATTGATAACCTTGGTTTCATACTGAGGGAAAACTTGCTGCTGTGCTCATCATACCTTCCTCTTGGGGTTCCCCAACGAGCTCGATATATTTTGGGCCATCAACAACTTTTTCTGGCACCGTTGCCGGGGAGTCAAGGACATATTCACAAGGGGAGTCCCTCATAACCAATCTCTTTACTTTGTTATTTTTCTTTTGCTTAGTTTCTTTTTGTTTTCTTTGCTTGTTTCTTTATTAAAAACACAAAAAATTACTTTTACTAGTTTGCTTTCTTATTTGAAAACACACAAAAATGACTACTCTTGAAAACACTAAGTTGTGTGATTTCACTAGCACCAACAACAATGATTTTATGAACACACCTATTGCTCCACCGGTTCCTGAAGCTACTTTCTTTGAGATAAAACCTGCTTTACTCAATCTTGTTATGAGAGAACAATTTTCTGGTATTGGTAATGAAGATTTTGCTACCCATCTAAATAACTTTGTTGAACTTTGTGAGATGCAAAAGCATATGGATATAGATGGTGATATTATTAAGCTTAAATTGTTCCCTTTCTCTTTGAGAGGAAAAGCTAAAGAATGGTTGAATTCCTTAACTAGGAATAGTATTCATTCTTGGACTAAATGCAAAGATGCTTTCATTGGAAAATACTATCCTCCTGCTAAGATTATATCTATGAGAAGTGAAATAATGAAGTTTAAACAATCTGATAATGAACATGTTGCTCAAGCTTGGGAAAGAATGAAATCTTTAGTAAAGAATTGTCCCACTCATGGACTGACTGCTTGGATGATCATCCAAACTTTTTATGCAGGATTGAACTATTCTTCAAGGAACCTATTGGATTCTACTGCTGGAGGTACCTTTATGACCATTACTTTGGGTGCTGCAACAAAGCTTCTGGATAATATCATGGTTAATTACTCTAAATGGCATACCGAGAGAGCTCCACAAGGTAAGAAGGTAAATTATGTTGAGGAAACCTCCTCCTTGAGTGATAAAATTGATATTGTTATGTCTATGCTTGTTAATGGGAAAGCCAATATTGATCCAAATAATGTTCCCTTAGCTTCTTTGGTTGCTCAAGAAGAGCAAGCTGATGTGAATTTCATAAGAAATAACAATTTTGGGAGTAATGCTTATAGGAATAATTTTGGTAACAACAATTATAAGCCTTATCCTCCCAACAATGGTAATGCTTATGGAAATTCCTACAACAACAATAGGAGTGCTCCCTCTGAACTTGAAGTTATGCTTAAAGACTTTATTAGTAAACAAACTGCTTTCAATAAAACTATTGAGGAAAAAATCTCTAATGCTGAAAGAAATATAACATCTTTGGCTGAAACAATCTTCTTTGAATAAAATGGCTGCTAAACCTGAAACTATTGATAATCCCTTTGCAGCTACTAATGCCATACAAGTAAGAATTGATGAAAATGTTAGACTATTAGCTGAATTACATGATAAATGGGAAAGAGAAGATGAAATTGCTAGAAACATTAGTGTTTCTACTATCACTACCACTAGTGTTGAGGCTAGTAATAGTTCTACTACTTTAGATGATAATTGTGATTTTGATCTTGATGGTTGCAATATCTCTGAAGTTATTAAGTTTCTACAAAAGCTTGCTAAAAGTCCTAATGCTAGTGCTATGAACATTGCCTTTACAAAACACATTACTGATGCTCTCATAAAGATTAAAGAAGAAAAGATGAAACATAAAGCTTCTATTCCTATAAAACAAGAAGATGGTTGGCAACCAATCTTAATATGAAAGTGAATGATTTTGATTTCAAAGCTTTATGTGATTTTAATAGTAGTGTTTCTATTATGCCTAGAAGGATTTATGATATGCTTGATTTGCCTCCACTTGAAGATTGTTATTTGAATGTCCCACTTGATGATAATGCTAAAAAGAAACTCATGGGGAGTATTAATGATGTTATTATTATGGTTAACAATTCCTATGTCCCCGTTGATTTCTATATTTTGGATGTTGAATGCAATGCTTCTTGTCCTATTACTTTGGGAAGACCTTTTCTTAGAACTGTTGGTGCCATTATTGATATGAAGGAAGGCACCATTAAATATCAACTCCCACTCAAGAAAGGTATAGAACACTTCCCTAAGAAGAGAGAGAAGATTTCTTTTCCTCTCCTATGAAAACAAAATTTGCTCTTAATGCTTCTTCATTTGAGAACACTTGATTCTTTTTCTTGATTCTTATGTCTAACTTAAAGGCATTAAAGAAAAGTACTTATTGGGAGATAACCCAAAAGTTTTAGATGAGTCTTGGAAGTTATTACTTCAGTAATAACTGCTCCTTATCCTTTTTATTTGCCTTTTGTGCCAAGAGTAACCTCTAATGAGAGAGAAGTAATGATTGGGAAAGTTGCTGTCCCGAAACAGATTTCCGTGCTTCACCGTAAAAATTAGTGTAAAATCTCTGTACGTCCTTTTGAGGCGTGAATTTTTGTGCTTCTTCCCCAGGTTGTTTTGTAACTTTCGTTAGTTCAACACATTTTGATTTGAACAACAGAAGGTCTTCAAACAAATTCGTCTTTACCTGTTGGTCTGTTTTGACAGATTTCTGCCATTTTCTGTATTTGCTTCTTGTTGGTTCCTTTTTGAGTTCTTTTGGGGAATAGAGATTTTTGAGGGAAGTGCTACAGTAGCTAGTGTTTTAATGGAAGTTTTATTGGTGTTAGAACTGAACCTTAAAGACTTATTATCTTGAGTGCACTAATGTTGCTAATAAAGATTGTGTGAAGTTTTGTATGAAGGAAAAATTCCAGGTGTATGGAAGGAATGAGTAATGAGATGAAGGATGAACTAAAGGTCAAGCTTGGGGATGCCACGCGTGTCACCCCAATAAATATCCAAGAAGTACAAGTGTCAAAGCTTGGGGATTCCCAAGGCATCCCCTTCTTCATCAATAAAAATCTCAGGTTTCTTCCAAATGCTTCATTTTTATTGTTTCATGCACAATTGTGTTGTTCTTGGAGTGTCTTATTTTTCATTTTCGTTTCGGTTTTTCGTTTTATTTTGTTTGCTTAGTTTGCTGAATAAATTGGTTGGACCCCCTCTTTCATACATTGGTTTTCAAATAGTTTGGTTTGGTTTGGAAAAGAGTAGGAAAGTTCATACTTATGTGGTAAAGAGAGCTAGTTTTTGACTGTGGCCTATGCTTTGTCATGCCATGCTTGATATTGTTTTGGCTTTATGCTTAATATTCTTTTCTAGAGCATGACTCGTTATAAACAATTGAGATTGATTAATGTGCCTTGGATGAATCATGCGTTGTTTTAGCATATTAAAGCATAATATTGTGGTATTCTCCTTCGATGCTTTATTTGGGTTGACTTGGCGCATGCTCACACCATGTTATGACTACCTCAAGTCACCATAGCCTTTATGATCCTTTAGTTTTCAACTTGCAGTATCACTTTATGCTTTGATCAATGATGTTTTGTCGCTCTGCATGATTATGGCCATTATTGCTCTCTTAGTTTGTCGCTCCCAGTCTTTTGCTAGCCTCTACAACCAAGTATGAGTTCCGCTCATGCATCCAACTCCTTAAACCAAGTTATAACAAAGAGTCCACCATACCTACCTACTAGCATATGCAATTCCAAGTATATTCTTGTTTTTGTCTATCTTCCAAATTAAACTTGTTATGAGAAAACTAGTGATTAAAGCTCTCACGAACTTGATGGCACACTTTACTTTTTGCATCTAATAAACCTGAACCATTGGGTCCTTCTTTATTGTGTATATGCTTGTGCTTTATAAGTTGAAATTAGCAGAACCATGTATCATGGGGAACGCTTTCAACAATTCACCTGTACTTTGTACCTTGTTGATATCATGTTCTTTTGCTTATGGATCCCGGCGATGTGAAATAAAAGTGGAACTAGTAAGATCATGGAGTTTGTATGTGTGTTAGAGAAACGCCTGGGCCGCTAGCCTAAGCCATGCCTAATCATGGTGGAAACTTGCAGCATAACCATAGTGAGCACTCTATGAAGCATCCTCAATAAAAACCTATGCAAATAGCAAATAAAAAGATCGCGGAGATGCTCATTGTCTGCTTGCCTTGCCATTTTGATTATGGGATAGCTCATGTATCATGTGCAAGGGGTACCCCGTTGGCGGTTCTTTATGATACATATGTACTTACAATGACAAGAGCTTACTTGTGACTAAAGTTGAGTAGCATGAGGTTCTGTCTTCGTAAGTAAGGGGCATGAGATTTCGGTTTATAACTTGTCAAGCATATCCTGTTAGTTGTGTCACTTTAACCTTAATCACCTTCAAGATGCTTATGATAGGGGCAATGAGAGCTGAAAGCAATTAAGTACCATAATTTTTGGAAGCTCTTTATGAGACTTGAATCCCTACTTCCTTCTATGGAGGCCTTTCTTCCACTATTATATTGAGTCTTCACCTTCTATCTTTATGCACCTACTTTGAGAGCATAGTGGCCATTCTTAGTTCTATATGCATTGTCCCAAGACTAGTTGATTGATGCATATCTTGATATTGCTTGTTTTAAACTATTTGTATCTAGTCACTCTTATGAACTTTGAAGGTATCCTATGCATTTATATTTGCTACTCTATGAGGAACAAGCTGAATGCTATTATGCTATGTTTTCTTTATGTGAAACAAACAAACGTCTTGCAAAGCATTGTTATTCATGAATCTTTTGTTTGTGCCTTTTCATGTTGCATCATAGTTTCTTTGTCTTATTGCTAGAACTTCGTCTTTCATGTTATTATTGAAGTACTATGATCCCAGATTTGAATGTTTTACAAATACTTTGATCAAGTTTATGATGGTGCATGTCACCTCAAAAATTATTCTTTCTTTTTATCACTTACCTACTTGAGGACGAGCAGGAGTTAAGCTTGGGGATGTTGATACATTGCAAATGTATCTATAATTTTTGATGTTCGATGCTTGGTTTTATCTACTTTCTTGTGTTTTGTCCACACTTTGTAGTACTTTTCATATGATTTCTTGGACTAACCTATTAACAAGAGCCACAGTGCCAGCTGCCTGTTTTCTGCTGTTTTTGGTTCCAGGAAGTCGGAAATGAATATTCTCAAAATTGGACGGGAAAAAAGCCAAAGTTGATATTTTACCGGGGGACACTTGGAGCCAGAATACGAGACGGAGAGGGGCTGGGGCCTGGCCACACCACCTGGCCGCGCGGCCAGGCCTGGCCCGTGCCAGGGGGTGGTCTGGCCGACCCCAGCACCCCCTCGGTCTCTCCTTCCGCCTATATATTGCCTCTGATACCAAAACCCTAAGTACCCGATAAAAAATCCATGAAAGAGTCTGTAGCCGCCGTCATCCGCATCCCTAGATCGGGAGGGATATGAAGCTCTTCTCGGCACCCTGCGAGAGAGGGGAATTCACCCTGGAGGCCTTCTTCATCATCATGCAAGCCTTCAGTGTGATGCGTGAGTAGTTCATCTCTGGACTACGGGTCCATGTAGTAGCTAGATGGCTGGTTCTCCTCCTTTGTGCTTTCATGTCTAGATCTTGTGAGCTCCATTCATGATCAAGATCATCTATTTGTAATCCATACATGTTGTGTTTGCGGGGATCCGATGGATATTGAGATGCTATTTCAGATTGATTATTGATTCTATCATGTCTTTGTTATTTGTGATCTTGCATGCTTTCCGTTGTTAGTAGCTATCTTGGCCAAGTAGATGCTAGCAACTCCAAGAGTTAGTATTTATGCTCGATAGTGGGTTCATGCCTCTGGTAATCTGGGGAAGTGACAGAAATCTCTAAGGTACTAGATGTGTTGTTGCTACTAAGGAGAAAACAACAATCCTTTGTTCATAGAACAATCGTATTATTTACTTTACATGCAATTCGTAAAGCAATAATCTGTTGCTTGCAACTTAATACTGGAGGGGGTTCGGATGATAACCTGAAGGTTGATTATTAGTCATAGATGCAGTTGGATGGCGGTCTATGTATAATGTTGTAATGCCCAATCAGGTCTCAAAGGAGTCAAGATGATTAGTATATGCTTGTATGCTTTCTCGATGTTTGTCAATTGCCCCGCTGTAATTTGTTCACCCAGCATGTTATCTATCTTAAGGAGAGCCACCTCTAGTGAACTATGGACCCTGGTCCTTTATTTTACATTCAATCTACAAACTGTTTACTGCTTTGTGTTTACTTTCTGCAAACTATTACTTCCTTCCATTCGATACGTTTAATCCTTTGTTTTCAGCAAAACCGGTGAGATTGACAACCTCATCGCAAGTTGGGGGCAAAGTTCTGTGGTTGTGTTGTGCATGTCTCCATGTTGCTGCTGGCACCGGTAGTGCGCCCTGCCAACATTCATCTAGCTACACCTTTGGGGCGTTTCCTTGCTCCTACTGGATTGATAACATTGGTTTCATACTGAGGGAAAACTTGCTGCTGTGCTTATCATACCTTCCTCTTGGGGTTCCCCAATGAGCTCGATATATTTTGGGCCATCAATGGTGCCCACCTCAAGCGAAGTATCCTTTGGCGCCTCTGGTGTAGACGCGTCAGATTCTTCGCTCCAGGAGCGCTTGCGAGTGCCCTCCTTGCTTGAATCAGGGATTTCCTATGCAGACACAGTTGACCCTGATTCATCGTCCTCTTCGGCTTCAGAGGGAAGAACACCCTCCGGCTGAGGTTGTAGCGAAGACGCTACTTTCCAATTCTAGTACAAGCATCAACACTGTAACTACAAAGTGTCCTACGGACAAGGAAAAGAATAACAACAACGATTCGAAGGCAACATTACCTCGGGAGGGGAGTTACTCGCGCGGAAGGACAGCATGACTGAGTCCGCAGGAAGGACATCCTTGTTGGTGCACTTCGTCAGCGCCTGAAACTTCCTGTCCACTTTCACTGATGACAGGTTCTCCGAGGAGATGCGAGTGACGTCATCCACACAGGTCCAGCACGACATGGGGTGTGCCCTGGCATGCAGAGACTGCACCCGCCTCCGCAAGAATGTGCGAATAAGGTCGATGCCGGTGATTTATTTACCTGGGATAAGCTGAAGGTCACAGACACGCTTGTATAAGACTTTGACTTCCTCCGCCTCGCCCGGCATTACAATATTCTTCCATGACCTCTTCCTCCTCAGCTCATCCCTGGGGTCAAAAGGAGCAAGTCCATAACATTCACCGTCAACATGCTGATCGTGAATGTAGAACCATTTTTCCCTCCATCCTTGGATGGATTCGGTGATGTTGAGGCTTAAATATTGGACATTGGGGTCCACATAGATCCCGCAGCCACCGACGTCATATACACAACTAAGCCGGGATGAAGTATTGGACATTGGGGTCCACGTAGATCCCGCAGCCACCGACGTCATACACGACTAAGCCAGAACCCGGCTGCCTCTTGAGCTTGAACAACTTCTTGAAGAGACCGAAGTGTGGCTCGATTCTGAGCCAACACTCGCAAAGGGTAATGTAGCACGCGATGTGCACAACAGAGTTTGGGGTCAGCTGATGTAGTTGGAGCCTATAGAAACAAAGCAACCCTCGCACAAATTTTTGGAGGGGGAGAGAAATACCACGGAGGATGAATGCCAAAAACATCACATGAAATCCAACAGAAGGATTGGGGATTACCTCTAGCCCTGACATCTTGCAATCTGCTTCATTGGCGGGAAGCGGGCCATCTTGGCAATGAGTGTGGAGCTAATGCTCCTTCAACAAAGTGCGCCGCCATAACCCATTGGACACGGGGGGCCCCGGACCCTTCTTCTTGGTGGTGGCGGCGGTGCCCAGCGGCGCCGGTGCCCTTCTTCTTCGCTGCAGCGGCGACAATGGCAGATCCAGCGACATCGGCTCCCTTCTTCTTCCCCATCTTGCGACGGCAGAGAGACCGGAGGAAGTAACTAGGAAACACTTTGAGAATGGGTAGCACAACGCGAGCAATGGGCGCAATGCAACAGAGGAGAATGGCAACGACAATGGTGCACAAAGGAGGAAGAAGATCAATGCGAAAATTACCACACCCAAAACCTACTTAAGCACCAGGGAATGCCATCCAACGGCTCACAGAACCTCACTCCTACGCATGGCGCAAATCAATGGAGACGCGTGGTGATGGTAACACCAAACCGTTGTTGCACGTTCCCCACTATGCGCGAGAATCAAGGAGACGCAGTTAAAACAAAGATTACACGTGACTGGTCAAATCCCAGTCAGGCTTTGGGGCTCACCCCCATCACGTCCCATTAGCACCGCTTATGCGTGCAACTGATCTCACCAGATCGTCAGCACTGACGTCATCAAGGAACCCACTCTAGCGGAGATTCTCTTCGATTGATCTAGTCCTTGCTCGACTCTGCGAGTCGACCAAGCACTCGGGGGCTACTCCTAACAGGAGTGCTGGCCGCGCACGTGAAAATTTTAAAAGGGCATAGAACTTCCGTGATAAACATACACGATATTTACATCTCTGCCTCCTCTTTCGAATTAACAACTCGAGTATGCACTCGGGGGCTACTCCCATAAGGAGCGCAGGTCGCGCACCCTATGAGAAAAGGAAAAGTTATCTGTACATGGTAAAAGCGTTGATTACATCTACACCATGGGCATTCGACACATTCGGCGACTCTCACCTCACAATTACTAAATATACCCCACTAAGAGACAATGTCTCCTGACTCACCCGAATCACCTCCACTGTGAACAAACTTTCGGATACCGCATTAACAACATGAAGGTAAGACCTACAAAAGGCCTGGCAACGCACCTGATGCGCTCTACCAGAAATAATCCGTGCCTACATGGACGATGAAAATGCCTTGACGGACATGTCAAGTTCTCACACTAAACACTAGAATTCGACTCTATAAGACCTCCGCGACAGGAGTCAAATTACGCCAGCAATTTTCCGAATTTGAGTTCGGGGACTCGAGTTTGAGTAGATAGCGTTGTTTTGCCCTAAGGAAGTCAACTGATCCTGATCCATCGGATGAATCAGACATGCATATCGACAATCCCTATGACACAAATTGCGGCACCCGAAAGAACTTCGGATGAGAATATATTCCCACACACTTGAGGATTTCTAGTCTAGAACCGAATCTATGATTCGGCTGGACACTCGGGGGCTACTGACATGAATATAACTTATAGGTACTCGAGATTAGCCTATGCGGTCCGCCCAAGAGGTGTCCATGGTGTGAAGCAAAGGCCAACAAGGATTCGGGTGACCCACTTAGCACGAATTATTGAATAACACGGCAAGGAGTAGATAGAAATTTCAAGAGAAAACCCTAATTTGTAACCGACTTGGCCTGCTATCCCGAGACCTAGCCTCCCTATATAAAGGCTAGGGGGTAGCGAGGAGGATAATCCACAACCACCACATACACCTTGCTAGATTGCATTTGTGCCCCTTGTAACTTTCGACTCCCTCGTAATCAAGAGCATACAAGCATGAGTAGGGTCCTCTACGAGGCATGAACCTAGGTAAACCTCGTGTCACCTGTGTGCTTGTTTGTAGCCGATCGATGCCTCTAGCACTCCCTACTTTTTCGATCCTAAGTCCATCAACGACGGGCATCGATGAGTTAACCCCTAATCACCTAGAATTTTGAAACAACTATGAAGTGGGTAGAAAATACATTAAGAAGGTGCAAACACGATATCTTCCCTATTTCCGAGCTAAGTGCATGTAAAAAAAATAGAGAGACCATATACTGAATGTTTTGGGGTTTGATTTTTCCCGTGATAGGAGACAAAATATAATTCCTTCTTTCAAATGCATTGGGAAGATAGAAATTGTCTACTCTGCGGATATATACTTTAAAGGCTAAAAATATACCCCCTTAATTTATAAACCAAGAGATGGCCAAGCCATGCGCACAACGAGGTGGCTACTAAGGATATATCCAAAGCTGCCCGTAGTAGTTTTCCCTCGTTCCATGTCGTACGATTGGTGGAGGGGATATACTAGTATTATATTGTTCACTTCGTCTAGAATAACTTTTTTCGATTTATCTAAATTGGTGTATATATATATATATATATATATCTATATACTACTAAAACACGTCTAAATAAATAAGATTCTAGACAAATACAAGTAATTTAAAGAAGACATATATAATGCCTCCTCGAAACAGGCATGCACCCAACTATATTAATATAGCAACCACGGTTGAAACCGTTGCTGGGCCAGACAACACAACGCCCAAAAGACAATCAAATAAATGAAAAAGAAACAGAAAAGAAAAAGAAGAGAAAACAAAGCCGAGGATAGTGGCTCAACAAAACCGAGGATGACTGATGACCCACAAGTATAGGGGGTGTATCATAGTACTTTTGATAAATAAGAGTGTCGAACCCAACGAGGATCAGAAGGTGTTGTGGCTTGGATCAGGAATTCTCTATAAATACTTAGCAAATGGATTTTTAGGTTTTTTATAATACAGATAAATAAAGTGCGAGTAAGTAAAAGACAATAACAATAATTGCAGCAAGTGGCCCAATCCTTTCTTTAGCAAAGGACAAGCCGGTTGTATTACTTAAGATGACTAAACGTTCTCGAGGGGACATGTGAATATTGTCAAATGCTTTCGCTTC
Organism: Avena eriantha; assembly: GCA_910589775.1. Taxonomy (NCBI): domain Eukaryota; kingdom Viridiplantae; phylum Streptophyta; class Magnoliopsida; order Poales; family Poaceae; genus Avena; species Avena eriantha. The sequence continues at coordinate 502,863,320 of OU342740.1, read as the reverse complement.
ATATAGTTGATTAATCTTCTCTAGTTGAATAAGTGTTGTGTGAGTGAACCTATGCTAATGTACCGAGCTTACTAGGACTAATACATACTTTTGATTATACCCCTTGCAAGCATTCGCAACTACAAGAAAGTAATTAAGATAAAAACCTAACCACAGCCTTAAACTCTGAGATCCTACACTCCCTTATGCAAAGGTTTCCTAACGGGGGTTCCGGTTTCTGTCACTCTGGCAACCCCACGATTAGTAGCCAAATACACAATGCATTCCTCTAGGCCCATAAAGGTGAAGTATCATGTAGTCGATGTTTACATGACACCACTAGAAGAAAAGCACCACAACTTCAATATCAAACAATTAAATCTTTCTCAACACAATTCCACTACTAACAACATGACTTCTCCCATGTCCTTAAGAACTAAACGAACTACTCATGAGACATCATATGGATCAAGATCAGAGATGAAATAATGATAAATAATAATCTAAACATGAACAATAATTCAATGGTTCCACTCAATAGCATCAACTACAAGAAGTAATCTACACCAGGAAAGTTTCCCCTAAGAACTATGCAAATTCAACCCAATTGTTATAGTGGTACAAAGTGGTGGTGATGGTGCTGGTGGAGATGATGATGATGATGATCCCGATGAAGTCTAGCTTGATGACGGTGTTCATGGCAATGATCTCCCCTATTCAGGAAGGAATTTCCCTGGCAGATTACTGTCTGCCAGAGAGTTGTTTCTCTCTCTGTAGTTTCCGCCCCGCAGAGGCGGCAGAATATTTCTGTGGTCACTCCCCGAACTTTAGGTTTCCGAGGGGAATATATACATAGAAGGGCGATGCCGGAGGTGGGCCAGGGTGGCCACACCACCTGGTGGCGCGGCCCGGGGGCGTAGCGAGTGGTGTGGGCCCCCCGTGGCCCATATCCACTTCCCCTTCTGGCATTCTTCATCTTCTGGAAAAATAGGAATTTCCGTATATTTTCTAGGATTTTCTGATCCTCGCAAATATTGCATCTAGACAGTGATTTTTCCATCAGAATCCTGACACAGGTGGTTCATCCTCCAAAAGTCATCAATCATGCAAAAATAGATGAAATAACATAAGTATCATTTCTTAATATGAAATATATCGATGAAGAATAGTAAATTATGATATAAAATAGTGATGCAAAATGGACGTATCAACTCCCCCCAAGTTTAGATCTCGCTTGTCCCCAAGAGAAAACTGAGGTCAATAAACATGACCATAGGTTTATGGAGTGAAGTGTCGATAAAGATAATACGGATAATAAGCATCACATTCATCAATATACAAATCATAACAGAAAATAACTTACTATTATATAACTTAACTTGCAATGAGTAAGGGAAACACAATAAAGATACACCAAGTAAATCATAATTGGTAATGGCAAACTTTGTTCTTGGTTAGAGAACGGTTAAGAAATTGCATGAGTCAAATATAATGGGGTTTTCGATGATAGCTTTGAAAGTAATATTCACTCAGATAAGAGTAGTGTGCAAAACAAGGAACATAAGAAACATGATTGAATAAATCATCATATGGATGATTGAATCACAACAACTATAATGCTTGCTTGAGATAGAAAGGAAAAGGTTTATAAAGAGCTTCGCAGAAGGAAACAGGGATTTCAAGTTTTATAAAGAGCTTCCAAAAATTATGGTCCTTACTAGCTTTGAGCCCTCATTGCCCCTATCATAGGCATCTTGAAGTGATTAAGGTTAATGTGAGGGAAAATATGAGTTATATGCTTGACACATTATAAGTTGAAAATCTCATGCCCCTTGAGTACGAGTGCCAGACCTCATGCTACTCAACTTTGGTCTCCGGTAAGTTCTTGTCATTATAAGTGTATGTGTATCATAGAAAACCGCCAATGGGGTACCCCTTACCCCATGACACAGGAGCTATCCCATATCAAAATGACAAGGCAACAGACAGTGAGCATCTCAGCGATCTTTTTATTTGCTATTTGCATAGGTTTTTATTGAGGATGCTTCATAGAATGCCACTATAGTTATGCTGCATGTTTCCACCATGATTAGCCATGGCTTAGGCTAGCCGCCCAGGCGTTTCTCTAACACATATACAAACTCCATGAGCTTACAAGGTCCCCTTTTATTTCACACCGCCGGCATCCATAAACAAAAGAACATGATATCAACTAAATAATAAGTCCAATGTCGAAAGCGGAACCCATGATAACATGGTTTTGCTAACTCCAACTTATAATTTGCAAGCATACAAGCTTTATAAGATAGTCACAATGGTTCAAATTATTAAGTACAAGAAAATAAAGTGTGCCATCAAGTTTGTGAGAGCTTTAATTACTAATTTTCACATAACAAGTTTAATTTGGAAGATAAATAAAACTCGAGAATTTACTTGAAATAGAAATAATGCTAATAGGTAGATATGGTGGACATAAATGGCATAGGTTTTAGTTCAAGGATTGGATGCACGAGAAGCATTCCCTCTTAGTACAGGTTTTTGGCTAGCAAGGCTGGGTAGCAAGCATAAGAGTTGAAGGAAACAAACATACAAGTGATAGGAACAATCATGAAATCTTCCTTGGAAACACAAAAGATCTTAACTATAAAATACTAAGCTTATGAGCCAATCAAGCTAGAAAGATAATGAAGTTGTATTTCTAAAAACACTTATCTCTTTTCCATTCAATCTTGAAATAGTGTTGCTACTGACCAGAGCTAGATTTGCCAAAACCAACTAAATTTACTTAATGATCCCACCCAATACTAACAATAATATCAATCATATAACAAAAATTGCAAACTAAAATAAGATGTGCAAAAATTAAATGATAGAACTGATCGGTTCGTAGCATGGAAAACAAAAAATTTCTACCGCAAGAACGAACAAAAACCTAGATCTAATCTAGATAAAAGCCAAGATCTAATCTATTAGACATGTGCAACGAGATAGATCTGTACTAACCCTTGTAGATCCGAAAGCGTTACGAGATTGGATCTCGTGGTTGATGTAGTCGATCACTTGCCGATCTCAAGATCGAGTGGACGATCCTTCCGGTGCTGCGTTCCGGCAGCACTTCCGCAGTCGGTCACACGTGCGGAGTCAAAGCAGACCTTCCTCTCCTCGTTCCAGCGAGCAGCGGAGGTAGTAGATCTTCTCCACGGAATCCCAGCAGCACGATGGTGTGGTGGTGGTGGTGGAGTAGAGAATTCTGCAGGGCTTCGCCTAAGCCTGAGCAGAAGAAAGGAGGAGTAGAGAGGCGGCTAGGGTTTTGAGTAGTGGAGGGGGCAAGGGGGTGGCGCCTCCACCCCCTCTATTTATGAGAGGGAGGCGCCATGGGGAGGTGGAGTCCTTGTAGGACTCCCCTCTCCCTTGGCCGGCGGATCAAGGAGGTGGGGGGAGAGTCCTACTCCCCCACGAATCCTTGTCTTACTCCACAACGATTCCTTGATCCTTTCTTGGTTTTCAAGTAAACTCCAAGAAATCTTCCAGAACCTTCCGGAACATTCCTAAACCTTCTAGAATCCCCATACAAATACTCCAGAACATTTCCTAACTTAGAAAATGATCCCCAATATATGAATCTTATTCCCCAGACAATTCCGGAGCTCCTCATGATGTCCCGAATCCATTCCGAGACTCTGAACAACATTGGTCTCCAACGCACATTCCATATCTACTTAAAACAACTTCGAACCTTAAGTGTGTCACCCTACGGTTCGTGAATATGCAGACATGATGAAGACACCTCTCCGATCAATAACCATCAGCGGGATCTAGAGATCCATAACGGCTCCCACATACTCAACGATGACTTTGTGATCGATAGAACCATTAACATACGAAACCAATTCCCTTTTGTCACGCGATACTCTACTTATCCGAGGTTTGATCGTCGGTATCTCCATACCTAGTTCTACCTCGTTACTGATAAGTACTCTTTACTCGTTCCATGTTATGTCATCCCTTGTGACCCAGTCACATGCTTGCAAGCTAATTAGATGACATTCCACCGAGAGGGCCCAGAGCATATCTATCCGTCATATGGATGGACAAATCCCAATCTTGGTCCATGCGCTTCAACACATACTTTCAGAATACCCAATGACACCTTTATGACCACCCAGTTACGAAGCGGTGTTTGATGTCATCAAAGTACCCATCCAGTGATGGTGATTAACATAACCTCATGGTCGAAGGATTAGGTTACTATGTATTTTAAAGCTTATAGCAAACGAACTTAATGACTTGATCTTATGCTATGCTTACTACGGGTGTGTGCCCATCACATCATTCTCCTAATGATATGATCTTGTTATTAACGACATCCAATGTCCATGATCAGGAAACCATGATCATCCATTAATCAACAAGCTAGTTTAACAAGAGGCTTACTAGGGACTCTTTTATGTTAACAAAACACACAAGTATTAATGTTTCCGGTTAATACAATTATAGCATGGGATGTAAACATTTACCATAAACATAAAGATATAATAATAACCACTTTATTATTGCCTCTTGGGCATATCTCCAACAAGAACTTCTCATTAATATTCCATAACGGCAACTCACACCAAGGGATACATAGATAACTAACTAGAGGAGAGATACTTCCATAATGCAAACCATCCTATATGATAACTTCTCTATTCATGATATGACTCTACTAAAAAGGTAAAAATATGAAGAATAATGATGTGATATCGCGGCACTCCCCCATGCTTGGAATAAACCAAGGGGATGCCAAAACCTGATGACGAATTACTCTTTTGGTTGGTCAACTACCATATACCAAAATATATGTAGTGGTTGCTACATTAATCCGTCCAGACTAAATATCGCTATGAAAGATCAAATCTTATCATAGTCAATTCCTTGAACATTGTCGTAAACTCTTTCCGATATGTCGACTATTTCATAGATTTGAAACATCCATGTCTATTTCTTTATAGATCCAAACACGACCGATAGGCTTCACGCCTTTCCGGAGGGTCTTTTCAGTTCAGGAACTTGATTGCTCGTGTATATGTACTATCACGGATTCCATGACTTCTAGTCATTTTATGGAGTCAGGGCCCATCATCGCTTCTTTGCATGTAGTCGGTTCATCATTGTCAAACCAATAACGACTTGCTTATCAAATCTTACTATTTGATTCTTACCGACCCACATGGTTCTATAGGAACTCTAATCTCCGAGATCGCACCTTTTGTAATCACGAGAGCCATGAGCATTGTGGCCGCCACCGGGACACTTTCCGGCGCTGAGCTACTCAGCACATATAGCTAAGGTTCAACAACCTTATCAAAGTTCTATTGTCCTCCCACTTAACTTTTCACGAAAAATTCCTTCCCAAGAAACTTGACGTTCCAAGCGACAAACTCTTTTGTCCTCGGCGTTATGGAGAATTTCCCAACAAATTCTTTGGAATAACCTACAAAGACGTGCTTATCCGACTTTGGTTGGAAACATTTTACTTATGCATAGCATACCAAAATTTAAGAAAAGACAATTCGGGTTTTATCCCAAACCATGACTTATATGGTGTCATTTCAACGGATCACGATGGAGCTCTTTTCAGTGTAAAAGCGGTAGTCACCAAAGCTTTAATCTTTAATATATAATGGCAGTTTTATAAATGACACCTTTGATCTTACCATGTCAAACAAGGTTTCATTACATATCTTGAACACTCCATACTCCTATGGTGTTTTGGGAAATGCAAATCCATGGAACGATTCTTCAAATCTTAGGTGTTTTGCTAAACTTGTAACTCAAACATCGTTCTTTATGATCCAATCATAAACTCTTTTATTTTCTTGTTACAATGATTTTCCACTTCATCTTGAAAGTCTTTGAACATTTTTCAAATGTTTCATACTTATTCCTTATTGAGTAAGTATATACATATACTCACTCAAATCTTCGGAGAAAGCATATGAAGTTGAAATCCATCGCCCACGACTACACATAATGGACTATATACATCAATATGTACAAATTCCAATCAGTTAGTCGTCTGTTCCTCTTTTGGCCTACGAACGGAGTTTTAATTATCTCCAGGAAAGTATCACAAGCGTCATTTGATCCAAATCAAAGACTCCAAAAATCCATCAACATGGAGTTTCTTCATATATCATTTCAATATAATTTAAACGGCGATGTCACTTCGCAAGTGATCTTTCAATCATTTGTCTTGCGACATTTTAGCATTAGTTTTATGGTCGTTATTTCTCCTACCAGACTTGTATATTATCTATCTATTATGGAATACGGTAATTATTTGAACAACCTTTTGTCATCATAATACCTGATCAAAATAACAATTATTGAAACAAATCTTGAAGGCAAGCTTTGATGTCAACGAGCAACACAACAACCCTTTGTTTGTTTTCGATGAACATCATCACATTTTCTCTTGCTAGTTACTTAGGCCATTGCAGTTCCTGAATTGTGTTGTCCTGTATGACACTTCATACCAACCAATTCGGTATCCAATACCTAAGAACACAATTGTTTAACAAGCAAGGAATACAACCATAACATGTATATATTCTATATGCCTAAGTTGGACATCTCCAACCTTTTATTTTCTGCCAAATATTTTATAGATTCTCTTTCAACAACTCCTTTTCTTTTAAAAGAATCTATCAACATCGATAGTGGCGCCATCAACATGACACATGTTACAAAGCATATATAGTCAACTACTAATACCTTTGGTCTTGCACTTTGAGGTGGATCACCATCATCAAATGTTTGGTGTTCTTTCAAAAATCCATTATTTAGTAATCTTTTAGTGTAGTAAACACTTTACTTACATCTTCTATTCATCCTTATCATGACAATTTTCATGATCAAGCTGCTATAGCTTATAAAGGTGAATTGCGAGTATAATGTTTCTTTTTCAAAACCTTTTGGAGGATTAGGACGACTAGCATATCCAACCTTCACAAATTCTCATCAAATATGAGGACGTAGACTCTATCATGTTGTAACCAACACATTGTTTTAGATATCGCAATACCTTTCACATATGATGGTTTCTGAAACATTGCTTTCAGCTCTTAGATAAACTTGATATTAAAAACAATCTTTTGAGTATCAAGAATAATGGAGGCAAACATGATACATTAGATACTAACACTGGAATTGTTACTCTTGATTTAATACTATTTATTAAACTTCATGGAGTAAATAGAGTTTGCTGAAAGTTTGCAATAGGACTTATAAACTTTAAATTGACATTCAAAACAATACGATACCAGTTCGTAAAGTAAATATCCAAAATTTCTATAGTTCCACTATCTCAACTATAACTAAGCGTAAGGTGGTGAACGGATGCCAATGACTACAACAAACTATGCAAATTCACTTTGATTGTGTTTATGATAAATTGAGTTCGACTAATCCAAATTACAAATGAACTCCCACTCAAAACAACATCCCTCGAGTTGTTTTAGTGATTACACGAACCAAATCCACTACACCAAGTCTGATCATCACGTGACATGATGTAGCTTTAAAGGCGAACAATCAACATGTTCATCATATCATCCATATGACTCATGCTTTACCTTTCGGTATTCCGTGTTCCGAGACCATGTCTGTACATGCTAGGCTCGTCAAGGTTAACCTTATTTTCCGCATGTGCGAATCTGGCTTGCACCCATTGTATGCACACGTAGAATCTATCACATCCGATCATCACGAGATGCTTCGAAACGACGAGTCTTAGCAATGGTGCCAACTAAGGACGAACACTTTATTACTTGATATTTAGTGAGAGGGACCATCTTATAATGCTACCATCACGATCTAAGCAATACAAGATGCATAAAGGATTAACATCACAGGCAATTCATAATTAGTGTGATATGATATGGCCCTTTCTTCTTGTGCCTTTGATCTCCATCTCCAAAGCACGGACATGATCTCCATCATCACCAGCATGGCGTCAAGGTCAGTGGCGCCGCTTCATGGTTGTCCATCATCACTAGCAACTATTACAACTACTTGGAACAAAGCTATTACAAGATGAATAGACACGCAGGTCTTAACAGAATTGAAGACAACCATTAGGCTCCTGCCAGTTGCCATATTACAACAAGGATCATTGCATACATCAAATATAATCACAATAACATGATGGCCATATCACATCACAAAACCCCTGCAAAAACAAGTTAGACGCCTCTAATTTTCTTTGCATGTTTTACGTGGCTTGAGGCTTTCGAATAAGAACGGATCTTACCTACGAAACTGAACCACAACGTTGATACAAGTGCTATCAAGTTGCAAAGTGTAAATTGGATCTATACTATGGTGAGAGAGACAGACACCCGCAAAGCCACTTGTGCAAAGCAAGTTACACGTCAAGCGTGGAGCAAGTCTCATGTGCGATGACATGTAAGGTTAGCCCGAGCCGCTTCATCCCACCATACCGCAAGATGCAAAGTACACAAAGCAAAAGACGACACGAGCACCAACGCCCACAAAGCCATTGTGTTCTACTCGTGCAACAGATCTACGCATAGATACGGCTCTGATACCACTGATGGGTTCGTAGCATGGAAAACAAAAAATTCTACCGCAAGAACGAAAAAAAACCCAGATCTAATCTAGATAAAAGCCAAGATCTAATCTATTAGACATGTGCAACGAGATAGATCTGTACTAACCCTTGTAGATCCGAAAGCGTTACGAGATTGGATCTCGTGGTTGATGTAGTCGATCACTTGCCGATCTCAAGATCGAGTGGACGATCCTTCCGGTGCTGCGTTCCAGCAGCGCTTCCGTAGTCAGTCACACGTGCGGAGTCGAAGCAGACCTTCTTCTCCTCGTTCCAGCGAGCAGCGGAGGTAGTAGATCTTCTCCACGGAATCCCAGCAGCACGACGGTGTGGTGGTGGTGGTGGAGTAGAGAATTCTGCAGGGCTTCGCCTAAGCCTGAGCAGAAGAAAGGATGAGTAGAGAGGTGGCTAGGGTTTTGAGTAGTGGAGGGGGCAAGGGGGTGGCGCCTCCACCCCCTCTATTTATGAGAGGGAGGCGCCATGGGGAGGTGGAGTCCTTGTAGGACTCCCCTCTCCCTTGGCCGGCGGATCAAGGAGGTGGGGGGAGAGTCCTACTCCCCCACGAATCCTTGTCTTACTCCACAAGGATTCCTTGATCCTTTCTTGGTTTTCAAGTAAACTCCAAGAAATCTTCCAGAACCTTCCGGAACATTCCGAAACCTTCTAGAATCCCCATACAAATACTCCGGAACATTTCCTAACTTAGAAAATGATCCCCAATATATGAATCTTATTCCCCAGACAATTCCGGAGCTCCTCGTGATGTCCCGAATCCAATCCGAGACTCCGAACAACATTTGGTCTCCAACGCACATTCCATATCTACTTAAAACAACTTCGAACCTTAAGTGTGTCACCCTACGGTTCGTGAATATGCAGACATGATGAAGACACCTCTCCGATCAATAACCATCAGCGGGATCTAGAGATCCATAACGGCTCCCACATACTCAACGATGACTTTGTGATCGATAGAACCATTAACATACGAAACCAATTCCTTTTGTCACACGATACTCTACTTATCCGAGGTTTGATCGTCGGTATCTCCATACCTAGTTCTACCTCGTTACTGATAAGTACTCTTTACTCGTTCCATGTTATGTCATCCCTTGTGACCCAGTCACATGCTTGCAAGCTAATTAGATGACATTCCACCGAGAGGGCCCAGAGCATATCTATCTGTCATATGGATGGACAAATCCCAATCTTGGTCCATGCGCTTCAACACATACTTTCAGAATACCCAATGACACCTTTATGACCACCCAGTTACGAAGCGGTGTTTGATGTCATCAAAGTACCCATCCAGTGATGGTGATTAACATAACCTCATGGTCGAAGGATTAGGTTACTATGTATTTTAAAGCTTATAGCAAACGAACTTAATGACTTGATCTTATGCTATGCTTACTACGGGTGTGTGTCCATCACATCATTCTCCTAATGATATGATCTTGTTATTAACGACATCCAATGTCCATGATCAGGAAACCATGATCATCCATTAATCAACAAGCTAGTTTAACAAGAGGCTTACTAGGGACTCTTTTATGTTTACAAAACACACAAGTATTAATGTTTCCGGTTAATACAATTATAGCATGGGATGTAAACATTTATCATAAACATAAAGATATAATAATAACCACTTTATTATTGCCTCTTGGGCATATCTCCAACAAGAGCTTCTCATTAATATTCCATAACGGCAACTCACACCAAGGGATACATAGATAACTAACTAGAGGAGAGATCCTTCCACAATGCAAACCATCCTATATGATAACTTCTCTATTCATGATATGACTCTACTAAAAAGGTAAAAAGATGAAGATAATGATGTGATATCGCGGCACTCCCCCATGCTTGGAATAAACCAAGGGGATGCCAAAACCTGATGACGAATTACTCTTTCAGAGGTGGTGGTGTTCCCTCGGTAAGATTTTCAATCAATTTCTTAAAATCCTCAATCTCGAAGGTGAGAGTACGAATCAACTCCGAATTATGCTCAGTGCGGTTCATGATCATGTCGGACTGTGAATCCCAGCCCTCGTGATTCTTTCCCCACTCTTCCTTCTTAAAGTGTTGTTTTCCTGCATGGTTAGAACGAGGCATATCCCAATTGGAGGGTAATTTTTCCTTAGGCATCCTTTGGAATTGCTGCTCATGTATAAGGGTATGGAAGGGATTCTTGATGCATGGAGGAAGTGACTGTGAACCAAGCAAAAGCGCAGAACCTTCCCTCTAGTGGACATCTGTGCAGTCCATTTGAGCTTGACAGGACGTGCCACCACTCCAATGCTTGCAATGGTGGTGCTGGTGCACGAATGCTGGTCTTCCTTCACTTCCTCTTCAACTTCACCCTTGATCTTTTCCTCCTTCTTGGGGTTTTGGAGATCATCTTCCACAAGCTTCTTGCCCTTATCATTGGTGGAGACCATCGTGCTTCTAAACTTGAGAATAGTTCCTGACAGAAACAGATCGAAACAAAAACACAACAAGAACACGATATACGAACCTTGGGGGATTCGGGGATTATATATTACAAAGTTTAACAACAAAAGGAAGATACTGGGAGAAAACAGGTCAGAGAAGGGCTCAAGGGTGGCCACACCCCCTAGTGGCGCAGCCAGGTGGGCCCGTGCCACGGGGTGGTGGGAGCCCCTGGGCTCCGTTTCCGTCCCCTTTTCGACTCATTATCTTCCATGTTAGATAAAAACTGCAAAAATATAAATTGAAAAGTTTTTGGCAGACCTTTTCTTACCAGAACTGTTCCCTATTCGAAAACGGACTCTGTAGGTTTCTGAATTTGGTCTTTAATAAATTCTTTTGGAGTCACCACTTGAATAATCAATATCTTCATTGTAAGAATCTCCAGAAATGTAGTGCTTGAGTGTTTTGACCATTCTTCATCTCATTACATCATTTTCTCCTAACACTTCAAAATTTCTTTAATACAAAACTTCACACAATCTTCATTAGCAACATTAGTGCATGCAAGATAATAAACCTTTGGGTTCAATTTCAACTGAAATCCATCAAAACAAAATCTGCTATAGCAACTCCTTTCGAAATCCCAAAAGAATTCAAAAAGGAAATCGATTTAAGAGGCAAATGCAAAAATGGCAGAAATCTGTCAAAATAGACTAGCAGGTAAAGATCATTTTTTTCGAAAATCTTCTGTTGCTCAAATCAAAAAGTGCAAAACTAACGAAATTTAAATAATAACCTGGGTCATGCATACAAAATTTATAGATCATTTAGACATTCTGGGATATTTCATGACTTTTTACAGTGAAGCCCAAAAATCTGTTTTGGGACAGCAACTTCCCCAAATCTTACTTCTCTCTCATTAGAGGCTAATCTTGGCACAAAAACCAAACAAAAAGGATAAGGAGAGGTTATTACAGAAGCAATAATTTCCAAGACTCAAATAAAGAAAAATAAACTGAAACAAAAAATTTAATGGGCTATCTCCCAAAAACTCTTTCTTTATGGCCATTAAGATAGGCATGGAAAATTTGAATGATGCTCACATAAGAATATGAATTGAAGTAACAGAGAGCATCAAGAAGCAAATATACACATATGTAAGCCTAACCCACTTCCTATGCAAGGGAATTTTGTAAGAAAATAAATTATTGAAACCAGAGGCTACTAGCATAGGAAGGCAAAACAAGTGCAACATAAAGACTTTCTGCATAAAGCGAGGAAATTTAATATTATTGAGATGCATAAAAACATTTTCCCCTCTCTCATAATAACTTTCAGCATCATGAATAAATTTAACGATATAACTATCGCATGAACCATAGTAGCAATGATCACTTATTTTAATAGAAAATACAGGGACACTAGCTTTCGTAGTTCTACTAGGATGTGAAAAAATATTAGAAGTATCCTTACAAAGGATAATGTGCCCATCTTCTACATTTTTAGTGACAAGGTCTTTCATATTTGCTACTGCAGGTTCAACATCTATTTGTTCATCAGGTTCTACAGCTTTCTTTGTACTCTTGTTAACCATACTAGCTATCATAGAATGTTCCTTTACCTTAGCAGGAAAGGTATTTTCTCAATGTAAGGTTTAGGTAAAATACAATCACCAGTATAAACTTCAGTATTTCTAGCAGGAACACAATTAACAATATCTTTATATGGCTCATGATACTTGTTCCATTTCTTTTTAGGAATTTCAATATAAGAGGCAAAATCCTTAAAACAATTTGCAATACTTTGAGAATCAAGACCATAAGCAACACTAATATTATGAAAGTCATCAGTTCCCATAAAAGATTCAATGCATTCATAATCATAATTTATACCTGACTTTCTTCCTTTATCATTCTCCCATCTTTTAGCATTGTCTTGAATACGGTCTAGAAGATCCCATTTAGCTTCTTCTTTCATACGTGTAAATGATCCAGCACAAGAAGCATCCAATAGATCCTTATCATGAAGAGGAAGCCTTGCATAAAAGTTATTGATGATAATATTATTAGGGAGCTCATGAATAGGATATTTGAGCATTAGTAACTTCAGTCTCCCCCAAGCTTGGGCGGTACTCTCTCCATCATGATGCCAAAAGTTATATATTTGATTCCGATCTTTATGAATCTCACTAGGAGGATAAAATTTGGAATAAAAGAGAGGTACAATTTCCTCCCATTCAAGAGAATGGCCATTCTTTAACAACTTATACCATTCCTCAGCTCTGCCTTTCAATGATATAGAGAATAATTTTTTTCTTAACTTGATTTTTTGTAATACCTGCACACTTGAACAATCCGCATAATTCATGTATAAAAAGCAAATGATCACCGGGATGGACAGTTCCATCTTCAAAATAGTAGTTATTCATAACACGATAAACAATTTTTGTAGGTATTTTAAAAGGATCAATTTCATTAGGTGGTGGTTCATCTACTACCTTAGCAGTGACAGTAGCATTCCAAAATAAGAAACTAAGTGAATTATCCATATTGAAATAAACTAACAAACAGAAATAAACAATAGTCACAATAGAAGATTCCTTTACCAGTTCCACTCTTCAATAGCGCTTCACTCCTTGGCAATGATGCCATAAAATAGTCTTGATGACCCACAAGTATAGGGGGTGTATCATAGTACTTTCAATAAATAAGAGTGTCGAACCCAACGAGGAGCATAAGGTGTTGACAAGTGGCTTGGATCAGGAATTCTCTATAAATACTTAGCAAATGGATTTTTAGGTTTTTTTTGATAATGCAGATAAATAAAGTGCGAGTAAATAAAAGACAATAACAATAATTGCAGCAAGTGGCCCATGATACATTGCAAATGTATCTATAATTTTTGATGTTCCATGCTTGGTTTTATCTACTTTCTTGTGTTTCGTCCACACTTTGGAGTACTTTTCATATGATTTCTTGGACTAACCTATTAACAAGATGCCACAGTACTAGTTGCCTGTTTTCTGTTGTTTTTGGTTCCAGGAAGTCAGAAAATGAATATTCTCGGAATTGGACCAGACAAAAGCCAAAGTTGATATTTTACCGGAAGACTCACGGAGCCAGAAGACGAAACGGAGAGGGGCCACAGGGCAGCCACACCATGTGGTGGCGTGGGCTAGCCCTGGTCGCGCCACTAGGTGGTGTGGGCCCCCTGGCACTCCACCGACCTTGCCCTCTGGCCTATAAGAAGCCCCCCGAGGCATAAACCCTAGGGAGTCAAGCCTCCAGCCACGAAAAGTTCCACAGCATCGCGGCCACCAAAGGGGAGATTCGGGGGACAGAAAGTCTCTGTTCCGGCACCCTGCCGGGATGGGGAAGTGCCCCCGGAGCCATCTCCATCGATCTCCACCACCATCTCCATCACCGTTGCTGATTCCCATGATGAGGAGGGAGTAGTTCTCTCTCGAGGCTAAGGTTGTACTGGTAGCTATGTGTTCATCTGTCTCTCTATGCATGATCATATTGTGATCATGAGCTTGTAATCTATAGATCTACCTTGCTACTCATGTGCTTTAATGAATCTCTGCTCTCCCCATGTGTGTGAAAGTGACAGCATGCTCACCATGGTGGCACTTAGGCTAGAGATTACAAATACTTGTTATGAGTTATATTTGGAGTTGGATGTCTTTATGAAATTGTGGTTTTTGTTGGATTCATCTAGTACTCAAGGTGATAGTGTGGGGTTTTCTAGATGGGAAAGATGGACTTTGAGGTGTGCTGTTATAGCCCTACCATCGATTAGAGTGTCCAACCGGAGAGTAGTTAAGAGTAGTATCATGAAGAGAATATATTTATATGAGAGAGTGTTCACTAGTGAAAGTATGATCCCTAGGCCTTGTTTCTTAGCATTGATACACCGTTTGCTACTAGATCTGTTACATGTTTGCTTGCTTCCATCTTTATTTCAGTTTTGCTTTAGTCTCTTCCACGCCATCAAGCTATTTGTTGGCACCATTGTCTTATATCCATACCACTTGTATTTCACTATCTCTTCGCCGAACTAGTGCACCTATACACCTAACAAGTGTATTGGGTGTGTTGGGGACACAAGAGACTTCTTGTATCTTGATTGCAGGATTACTTGAGAGGGGATACCTTTGACCACTTCCTCCCTGAGTTCGATAAACCCATGGTGATCCACTTAAGGGAAAACTTGCTGCTGTTCTACAAACCTCTGCACTTGGAGGCCCAACAACTGTCTACAAGAATAGAAGTGCGTAGACATCAAGCTATTTTCTGGCGCCGTTGCCGGGGAGGTAAGGTAAAAGGTACTCACATACTCCGGTGTGAGTGCTCGAAGTTATTTCCTTTAGATTCTGCAATTTTGTATTTTTGTTTCTTGTTTTCACTAGTTAGGCTTAATGAAAAACAACAACAAAAATAAAGAGCTTTAAAGTATTTATCTTGAGATAGGACATGAAGTGTTTGAAGAGAAAATTAAAAAACCTATGGAACTTTATTTGCATGCTAATAGCAATGTTGTTAGTATTAATTCTTTGGACACCATTATTGCTAATGCTATGGAAAAGTCTAAGCTTGGGGAAGCTAGTCTTTATGACAATGATCTTTTTAGTTCCCCAGCTTTGGAAGATAGCTATTGTATTGCTTATGATGATACAAAACCTCCAATATATGATGATTACAATGAATAATATGATATTTTCAGTCCACCTACTATTGAGGAGAAAATTAATTATGATTACAATATGCCTCCTATATTTGATGATTATTGTGATGAGAATAATAACGGTAGCTATTTTGTTAAATTTTCTCCCACTATGATTATTAAGAATGACTATGCTTATGTGGGGAGTACTAATTCTTTTATGCATGTGGCTCATGATAAGAATGCTTTATGTGATACTTATATTGTTACTTTTATTCATGATGCTACTGAAAGTTATTATGAGAGAGGTAAACATGGTTTTATGTATCTCAACAATATTAAGTTTCCCCTCTTTATGTTGAAAGTCTTGAAGTTGCACTTGTTTTGCTTTCCTCTGCTTGTTGCTTTGTGCTTACGTGACTTGTTTCTTTACAAGATTCATATGCATAGGAAGTGGGTTAGACTTAAATGTGTTTTGAATTTTCTTCTTGACGCTCTCTTTTACTTCAATTCATATTTCTTATGTGAGCATGTTTTCAAACTATCAAGCCTAACTTATAGGCGTTAAAGAAAAGTACTTATTGGGAGATAACCCAAAAGTTTAGATGAGTCTTGGAAGTTATTACCTCTGTAATAACCTCTCATTATCCTTTTTATTTGCTTTTTGTGCCAAGAGTAACCTCTAATGAGAGAGAAGTAATGATTGGGAAAGTTGCTGTCCCAAAACAGATTTCTATGCTTCACCATAAATATTCGTGAGAGAGCTCTGTATGTCGGATTGAGCTGTAATTTTTTTGCTTCTGCCCCAGGTTGTTAGCTAACTTTCGTTAGTTCAACACGTTTTTATTTGAGCAACAGAAGGTCTTCTAAATAATCCATCTTTACCTGCTGGTCTGTTTTGACAGATTTCTGCCATTTTCTGTATTTGCTTCTTGTTGGTTCCTTCTTGAGTTCTTTTGGGGAATTGAGCTTTTTGAGGGAAGTGCTACAGTAGCTAGTGTTCTAATGGAAGTTTATTTGGTGTTAGAACTGAACCTTAAGACTTATTTATCTTGAGTGCACTAATGTTGCTAATAAAGATTGTGTGAAGTTTTGTATGAAGGAAAAATTTCAGGTGTATGGAAGGAATGAGTAATGAGATGAAGGATGGACTAAAGCTCAAGCTTGGGGATGCCACGCGTGTCACCCCAAGAAATATCCAAGAAGTACAAGCGTCAAAGCTTGGGGATGCCCAAGGCATCCCCTTCTTCATCAATAAAAATCCCAAGTTTCTTCCAAACACTTTATTTTTATTGTTTCATGCACAGTTGTGTTGTTCTTGGAGCGTCTTATTTTTTGTTTTTGTTTTGGTTTTTCGTTTGCTTGGTTTGCTTAGTTTGCTGAATAAATTGGTTGGACCCCCTCTTTCATACATTGGTTTTCAAATAGTTTGGTTTGGAATGGAAAAGAGTAGGAAAGCTCATGCTTAAGTGGTAAAGAGAGCTTGTTTTTGACTGTGGCCTATGCTTTGTCATTCCATGCTGGATATTTGTTTTGGCTTTATGCTTAGTATTCTTTGTTGTAGCATGACTTGTTATAAACAATTGAGATTACTTAATGTGCCTTGGATGAATCATGCGTTGTTTTAGCATATTAAAGCATAGTATAGTGGTATTCTCCTTTGATGCTTTATTTGGGTTGACTTGGCGCATGCTCACACCATGTTATGACTATCTCAAGTCACCATAGCCTTTATGATCCTTTAGGATTTAACTTGTAGTATCACTTTATGCTTTGATCAATGATGTTTTGTCGCTCTGCATGATTATGGCCATTATTGCTCTCTTAGTTTGTCGCTCCCAGTCTTTTGCTAGCCTCCACCACCAAGTATGAGTTCCACTCATGCATCCAACTCCCTAAACCAAGTTATTCGAAAGAGTCCATCATACCTACCTACTAGCTTATGCTATTCCATGTATATTCATGCTTTTGTTTAGCTTCTGAATTAAACTTGTTATGAGAAAACTAGTGATTAAAGCTCTCACGAACTTGATGGCACACTTTACTATTATTGCCCTTAATAAACTTGAACCATTGTGTCTTCTATGCTGTATGTGGCATCCCGCTAAAACCACTACTAGAAAATCGCGTTGTTTTTGTGCATTGCATCATCATGACCGCATGCTCATGTCAGCATGCCACATTGCATTTGAGCATCGTCATGTCATTATGCATTTATTTTTCCTAAAACTATTTTCTAAAAGCCTACATTTGTTTTCTAAAATATTCTCCCGTCTTTATTCAAATCAAACCCCGGGTCTCCCGAATATTTTGTTTCGTCTACCAACGGATTTCAAAAGCCCGTTTTAAATAATAAAATATTTATTTTATTTTTAAGGGCAGCCAACCGGGCCGATCCGACCCGGCCAGCCACCCCCAAACCCTTTTCTACCAAATACCCTACCCCCAATTCTACCCAGCCCCCTCCACCTCACCCCGGCCAATCGCATATCGCCACCTCACCAACCAGGCGAAGTGCGATCTCGTGTTGTCGAGTACCACAGTTGTTGGTATGCTGGCAGATGATTATGGTGGAGATGCTTATTGGTGGAGATGATCATGACTTTAAATACAACTATGAAAATGCTAGATATAACTAATGCAGAGGCATCGGTGGGAAATAGATGTTATTTGGTTCGTCCACGCTCACTTGTGTCCCGTAGGACCCCGAGTACTTGATACCTGTTCCTTGACTATTCGCACTATCCACATCCGGGAGGCCTGATGGACCCCCCTGAGCCAGAGCTTGATTCATTTCTATTTCTTGGGGCCACAAAGTAGTTTGGGGCTTTATTACTATCATGTACCTATGCCATGCTTTACTGCTTTATTTATGATTGTGCGTGGAGCACCTGTACTGTTTTGGAATGCGGCACGATTTCGCGGTACAGACAAGCCCAGTCACACTTTCAGGTTCCCAGTCGTTTACAGCCGTTCTCGCAAATCCTGGGTCCGTTCCGGAGCCGGCCAACTTCATTGCGGGTAGCTTAGTGGGGTGGCCCCCTGCAATATTTATGAATCCTGTGATCGCTTAGTCGTGAATGCCTCGTTGGGTTTTGAGTTGGTTTTTCCGAGGTTGATCGAGTGTGTGTTGCTATTTGTGCACCCCTGCAGGGTAAAACTTTCTGAAAGCCGTGTCCGCGGTTATGGACGACTTGGAGCACAGTATCTCGATCATAGACAAGCATAACTAAAGTAGTGCTATAAACTTGACTTAATATGTGAATAGTAATCAGCTAAAGTATAACGGAATGGATATTAAAAATGCCAACAACTGGTGGATCTGTGGTGATCTGTGTCATACTATACCTGCCTAGTAAGTATTGCAACTCCAATGGAATGTGATAAAAGTGCCAACAACTGTTGGGTTTTGGGATTCCTCAGGACAATAATATCTGACTAGTAAAGGTTCCAACTAACACATAATGGTAATTAAAACTGCCCACTACTTATGCTATCAGGATGACTCATGCTATCTATTTCTTATTAGTAACTGCTGCAACTATAACAGAAATGAGTAAAATTGCCAACTGTGTGAGTTCCTTGGTCCGACTTCCTCGTTTGGTCTCGAGGGGGAAATACCAGGATGGGTTTGTTTGGTGTTAGCTTCAGGTTGGATCCGAATAGGTCTTTCTTATCCCTCTCTGATAACCGCCAGTTGTATCGAGTCTCTATAGGTTGTTTAGTGCATGATGCTCTGCCGCTTCAGCCCACCATACCTATGTAGGCGAGAGCCGCCAAATTCCAGCCTCGCCGTGTACTGGCCTCAGTACTGACGCTCCCCTTTTTCCTTTTCCCTTTGTCGGCACCCCTTTTGTTTTAGCAGGTTGAGATCAACGTTGTTAGCAGGGTTACCCTTCTGGCTTGGCCTGGGCAGGGTTATGGACGCCATTGGTTATTCTTCAGTGTTCTTAGCCCCATTTGCATCTTGTCCGTCCCCGGACGTTGTATTGTTTTCAAGGTGATTTGGATCTTTATACTGTATGTCTGTATTCTAGACTCATGGAGTCGTGTTATATATATCTGTTCTGTGGGTCCCATCGAGGACTGTTGTGTAATGGTATTACTTCGTTTTCCACCCGCACGAAAGTGCCTAGTGGGCATCCTTGAATCGTTTCTATGCGGGTTTGGCGGAAAGGGCTAAAACTTGCATAGGGCCGATTCGAGGGTGTTACAGAGTGGTATCAGAGCTCAGGAGTTGCGATACCCCACAAGTCCAGCCTGTAGGATAACCTAGCTAACGGCCGAAGTAGAGTGTCCAAACTATTTTGCAAAATCGGATGGATAGATCTGATTAGGTCTGATTTTACTCCTTATCCCTCTGTTGTTCTCCTCTTACCTCTGCGTGTTTTGATTCTACCCTCTTGTCTTTTCTTCAAGTCCAGGATTTCTCGTGGTTGGGTTCCGTCGTACCTTCAGGGTTTCGCTTCCTCCTTTGGCAACGGTGTTTCTACCTCCGGACTTCATGCTATCTGAGTGATCCCTTATCTGTGGTACCATTCTTTGTTCCTTGGTTGTGCCTTCCGGTGTTTTCCGACGCGACGGCATCATCTACGCCAGATTCGATGCAGAGTCTGCATCACTTCTTTGTTCCGAACCTCGCTTGTCAAGATCTTCAGTCTAATTCCGAGAATGGTTGCACGATGTTCTACTGATTGTGCGGAGTAATAGTTTGGATGCGTGATGGATTGGCCCCCATGCCGACAACTCAATCTATTTGCTCTCGTACATTGAAGTGGATTAGATGCATCGGTTCTCTCTTTCTATCGAAGTTAGAGGTGGCTTTATTTGTGGATACCTCTACCTTCGTCCTTTGTTACCGGAGTGTTCTCTCGACGATCACGGACAACGACCTCTTGTTAGTGGTGTCGCGAGGATCTACACGAAGCGAGAAGATTCAGATCTCCGACCTTCTTCCCGGTACCATGAGTCGGATCTCGAGGGCGAGATCCCTTGTTAGTGTTGTCGAATTGTGGCATCCCGCTAAAACCACTACTAGAAAATCGCGTTGTTTTTGTGCATTGCATCATCATGACCGCATGGTCATGTCATCATGCCACATTGCATTTGAGCATCGTCATGTCATTATGCATTTATTTTTCCTAAAACTATTTTCTAAAAGCCTACATTTGTTTTCTAAAATATTCTCCCGTCTTTATTCAAATCAAACCCCGGGTCTCCGGAATATTTTGTTTCGTCTACCAACGGATTTCAAAAGCCCCGTTTAATTAATCAAATATTTATTTTATTTTTAGGGGCAGCCAACCAGGCCGATCCGACCCGGCTGACCACCCCCAAACCCTTCTCTACCAAATACCCTACCCCCAATCCTACCCAGCCCCCTCCACCTCACCCCGGCCAATCGCATCTCGCCACCTCACCAACCCCCTCCTTTTTTCCTCCACCTCACCCCAGCCAGCCACCACACCCTGCCGCCTTCTCCCCCTGGTCCCCGGGCCCCACACCCCTCACGTGTCACCACACACACACGCACTCGCATGCCGCGCCACCAACCCACCCCACCCGCGCGTGGACACGGACACGACGCACGCTCCCACCCACCACCGTGCCGACCACCTCGGGATTCCGCCCCGTCCCCGGCCCCATCACTCCTTGTCGCGTCGCACGCCTCCTGCACGTTCCCCCACCTCGTGTCTCTCCCTCCCTCTCCTCGTTCCTCGCCGCCGCCGGTCCGTCCTCCACCGCCCGCTCAGGCCGCCACCGGAGCCTCTCCCTTCCCCAACTGCCGGCCGCCGCCCCCCTCGATCTCTCGCGAGGCTGCCGCCATCGTCGTTTGATGGGGATCCACGAGCCGAGCCCGCCGCGCCGGCTGAGCTCCCCGGCCCCGCCTCTCCGCCCCTGGCCGCCTCCTTGGACCGCCGCCTCCGCTGCCAGGGTCGCAGTCGCCTCGGCCGGCCCTCCACCTTCACCGCGTCGAGTCCCTACCTCCCCAACAGCAGGAACCTCCCTCGACCGCCGCCCGCCCAAGGCTGCCCCTCTCCTCCCTCGTGCTCCGCCCCGTCACCTCCGACCTGCGTGACCCCGCATTGAAGCCGTCCTCCACCTCGACGCGGCCTGCCTCCGCTGCCCTCTCCCTGCAGGCCCGCCCGAGCTCTTCCACTTGGTCTCTGCCGCCTCGCCCCGCAAGCAAGCCCACACGCCACCTCTCTCTCTCTCTGTAGGGTCACCTTCCCGCGACGCACAGGTACCCCTGCCCGGGCGAGTGCCCCTGCTCTCGTCCTCTAGCCGCGAGCACGCGCTGATGCTAGCCGTTGTGCGCTCGCCTCCGCTCTTGTAAGCCCTCGTGTTGCACATGTCATGTGTTGTTCATCTGTTTTGGTGCTACAGCCATAACCAGTGGCCACGTGACGTGAGAGCTTTGTTGTATATGCAATCTTCGATGACGATGTGTTGCTATCTGCAAGACCAAGACCCTGAGGATCTTCATTGACGATGAGACTGTCGAGAACCGCCAAGTTCATCCACTGCCGGTGCCACTTGAGGAACCATCGACAAGACCGTCGACGCGAACATCAAGATCTTCTCCCCGGAGTCTGAAGATCGAGACCGAACCCCGGCACGCCAAGACCTTCCTCAGCCCCGAAGACCGAACCCCGTGGATCGACATGACCTTCTGCATGGACGCCGAGACCCCGTTCCCGGAGGCGAAGTCCGAGCACGAAGACCACCAAGCTCTTCTTCCCGGAACGACAAGTTCTTCGCCACGGATCCGATGTCCGAGACCCTGGACCCGAAGACCACATATGCGACAAGTACTCCTCCCCGGACGCCAAGTTCACCGAGAACCAGGACGTCAAGGTCTTCTCCTCGGAACGCCATTATCTCCTACACGGATCCGGAGACCCCCGGTACCCGATCCACTCAAGTTCGCCATCGACGACAAGATTGACCGCTTGGAACCCAAGTTCTTCGTCACGACACGACAAGTTCTCCATCTTGTATCCGAACCTCGCCGTCCCCGTCGAACCCTGAGACCGGACCCCGAATCCCCCGGAACCCCAAGATCTTCCGAACCCAGATGTGTGGACTTTTTCCCGAGCCCCTATTTTATAAATGCTATATATAAAACTTGTTGCATATTAATTGTTCATCTCGCATGCATATCATGTGGTTTGGGGGCATTATGTCGATTCACCTTATAATTAAATATGGAGACTATATGCGGGCTATACTTGTCTCATATCGCCTCCATTTAAATTTGCGTAGCGAAACAATGCCATGCTTTGCCTTGTTAATTCAACATTTAAACTGCGGGGTAGCTAAACAACATGAACCTTCTAATTAATTGTCGGGGACCCCGGTTCCTCTTAATACTGCATAAATGCACCGCATCTGCATCATATCATAATCATGCCGGATCTTCTGCCGTAGTATTAAATATTGTATCCGGTGTTTCTGCTAGTGTTTGCTTCTTCGCGGATTAGGACGATGAGTTGATGCGAGAATAGACAAGTTCTCCGGATATGATCCATCGGCAGTGTTTTCCCAGGCGAGCATCTCTCCCCCTTCTACCTATTTTGCATTTATAGTCTTTATTTCCTCTTGTTGATCTATTGCTATCCGTGTCGCGATGCTTTAGTGTTCCGTACCAGTTATATTTTGTGCAGCCTCTATATTGCCTTGGACACCTCATAATACATGTTGTTTGGTAGATAGCTGGCCTTGCGAGTCGTAGTTGCTTGCTCAGGTGCGATCTCGTGTTGTCGAGTACCACAGTTGTTGGTATGCTGGCAGATGATTATGGTGGAGATGCTTATTGGTGGAGATGATCATGACTTTAAATACAACTATTAAAATGCTAGATATAACTAATGCAGAGGCATCGGTGGGAAATAGATGTTATTTGGTTCGTCCACGCTCACTTGTGTCCCGTAGGACCCCGAGTACTTGATACCTGTTCCTTGACTATTCGCACTATCCACATCCGGGAGGCCTAATGGACCCCCCTGAGCCAGAGCTTGATTCATTTCTATTTCTTGGGGCCACAAAGTAGTTTGGGGCTTTATTACTATCATGTACCTATGCCATGCTTTACTGCTTTATTTATGATTGTGCGTGGAGCACCTGTACTGTTTTGGATCGCGGCACGATTTCGCGGTACAGACAAGCCCAGTCACACTTTCAGGTTCCCAGTCGTTTACAGCCGTTCTCGCAAACCCTGGGTCCGTTCCGGAGCCGGCCAACTTCATTGCGGGTAGCTTAGTGGGGTGGCCCCCTGCAATATTTATGAATCCTGTGATCGCTTAGTCGTGAATGCCTCGTTGGGTTTTGAGTTGGTTTTTCCGAGGTTGATCGAGTGTGTGTTGCTATTTGTGCACCCCTGCAGGGTAAAACTTTCTGAAAGCCGTGTCCGCGGTTATGGACGACTTGGAGCACAGTATCTCGATCATAGACAAGCATAACTAAAGTAGTGCTATAAACTTGACTTAATATGTGAATAGTAATCAGCTAAAGTATAACGGAATGGATATTAAAAATGCCAACAACTGGTGGATCTGTGGTGATCTGTGTCATACTATACCTGCCTAGTAAGTATTGCAACTCCAATGGAATGTGATAAAAGTGCCAACAACTGTTGGGTTTTGGGATTCCTCAGGACAATTATATCTGACTAGTAAAGGTTCCAACTACCACAGAATGGTAATTAAAACTGCCCACTACTTATGCTATCAGGATGACTCATGCTATCTATTTCTGATTAGTAACTACTGCAACTATAACGAAAATGAGTAAAATTGCCAACTGTGTGAGTTCCTTGGTCCGACTTCCTCGTTTGGTCTCGAGGGGGAAATACCAGGATGGGTTTGTTTGGTGTTAGCTTCAAGTTGGATCCGAATAGGTCTTTCTTATCCCTCTCTGATTACCGCCAGTTGTATCGAGTCTCTATAGGTTGTTTAGTGCATGCTGCGCTGCCGCTTCAGCCCACCATACCTATGTAGGCAAGAGCCGCCGAATTCTAGCCTCGCCGTGTACTGGCCTCAGTACTGACGCTCCTCTTTTTCCTTTGCCCTTTGTCGGCACCCCTTTTGTTTTAGCAGGTTGAGATCAACGTCGTTAGCAGGGTTACCCTTCTGGCTTGGCCTGGGCAGGGTTATGGACGCCATTGGTTATTCTTCAGGGCTCTTAGCCCCATTTCCATCTTGTCCGTACCCGGACGTTGTATTGTTTTCAAGGTGATTTGGATCTTTGTACTGTATGTCTGCATTCTAGACTCATGGAGTCGTGTTATATATATATATATATATCTATTCTGTGGGTCCCATCGAGGACTGTTGTGTAATGGTATTACTTCGTTTTCCACCCGCACAAAAGTGCCTGGTGGGCGTCCTTGAATCGTTTCTATGCGGGTTTGGCGGAAAGGGCTAAAACTTGCATAGGGCTGATTCGAGGGTGTTACACTGTATATGCTTGCACTTATTTGTTGGGAATTAGCAGAACATGCTTTCATGGGGAACGCTTTCAACATTGCACTTGGTACTTGTACCTAGTTGATATCATGCTCTTTTGTATATGGATGTCGTCTGTGTGAAATGAAAGGGGAGCTTGTAAGTCCATGGAGTTATGTATATGTGTTAGAGAAACGCCTGGGCCGCTGATCTAATCCATGCTGACATGGTGGAAACCTGCAGCGTAACCATAATGAGATGTCCATGAAGCATTCTTCTTATAAAAAAGAGTCCTATATTGGGAAAAAAGAGAAAAAGAAAAAAAGAGATTATGAAAGAGGAAAGAGAGAAAAAAGCACCATATTCCCATGGTAAATAAGAAGATTGCTGAGATGTTCGTTGTCTGCTTGCCTTGTCATTTTGATATGGGGATTCTTCCATATCATCGGGCAAGGGGTACCCCGTTGGCGGTTCTCAATGATACACATGTACTTACGATGACAAGAACTTACCGGTGACTAAACTTGAGTAGCATGAGGAGCAACCCTCGTATACAAGGGACATGAGATTTCTGACATATACTTTGTCAAGCATGTACACCATAGTTTGTTCACTTTAACCTTAATCACTTCAAGATGCTTATGATAGGGGCAATGAGAGCTGAAAGCTATAAGTACCATAATTTTTGGAAGCTCTTTATGAGACTTGAATCCCTACTTCCTTTTACAAAGGCCTTTCTTCCACCATTACATTGAGTCTCCACCTTCTATCTTTATGCACTTACTTTGAGAGCATAGTGGCCATTATTAGTTCTATGTGCATTGTCCCAAGACTATTTGATTGATGCATAACTTGTTATTGCTTGTTTTAAACTATTGTATCTAGTCACTCTTATAAACTTTGAAGGTGTCCTATGCATTTATGTTTGCTACTCTATGAGGGACAAGCTGAATGCCATTATGCTATGTTTTCTTTATGTGAAATAAACAAACGTCTTGCAAAGCATTGTTATTCATGGATCTTTTGTTTGTGCCTTTTCATGTTGGAACATAGTTTCTTTGTCTTATTCCTAGAACTTTGTCTTTCATGTTATGATTTAAGTACTATGATCCTAGCTTTGAATGTTTTACAAATACTTTGATCAAGATTATGATGGTGCATGTCACCTCAAAAATTATTCTTTCTTTTTATCACTTACCTGCTCGAGGACGAGCAAGAGTTAAGCTTGGGGATGTTGATACATTGCAAATGTATCTATAATTTTTGATGTTCCATGCTTGGTTTTATCTACTTTCTTGTGTTTTGTCCATACTTTGGAGTACTTTTCATATGATTTCTTAGACTAACCTATTAACAAGATGCCACAGTGCCAGTTGCCTGTTTTCTGCTGTTTTTGGTTCCAGGAAGTCAGAAAATGAATATTCTCGAAATTGGACCGGACAAAAGCCAAAGTTGATATTTTACCGGAAGACTCACGGAGCCAGAAGACGAAACGGAGAGGGGCAACAGGGCAGCCACACCATGTGGTGGCGCGGGCTAGCCCTGGTCGCGCCACCAGGTGGTGTGGGCCCCCTGGCACTCCACCGACCTTGCCCTCTGGCCTATAAGAAGCCTCCCGAGGCATAAACCCTAGGGAGTCAAGCCTCCAGCCACGAAAAGTTCCACAGCGTCGCCGCCACCAAAGGGGAGATTTGGGGGACAGAAAGTCTCTGTTCCGGCACCCTGCTGGGACGGGGAAGTGCCCCCGGAGCCATCTCCATCGATCTCCACCACCATCTCCATCACCGTTGCTGATTCCCATGATGAGGAGGGAGTAGTTCTCTCTCGAGGCTAAGGTTCTACCGGTAGCTATGTGTTCATCTGTCTCTCTATGCATGATCATATTGTGATCATGAGCTTGTAATCTATAGATCTACCTTGTTACTCAAGTGCTTTAATGAATCTCTGCTCTCCCCATGTGTGTGAAAGTGACAGCGTGCTCACCATGGTGGCACTTAGGCTAGAGATTACAAATACTTGTTATGAGTTATATTTGGAGTTGGATGTCTTTATGAAATTGTGGTTTTTGTTGGATTCATCTAGTACTCAAGGTGACAGTGTGGGGTTTTCTAGATGGGAAAGATGGACTTTGAGGTGTGCTGTTATAGCCCTACCATCGATTAGAGTGTCCAACCGGAGAGTAGTTAAGAGTAGTATCATGAAGAGAATATATTTATATGAGAGAGTGTTCACTAGTGAAAGTATGATCCATAGGCCTTGTTTCTTAGCATTGATACACCGTTTGCTACTAGATCTGTTACATGTTTGCTTGCTTCCATCTTTATTTCAGTTTTGCTTTAGTCTCTTCCACGCCATCAAGCTATTTGTTGGCACCGTTGTCGTATATCCATACCACTTGTATTTCACTATTTCTTCGCTGAACTAGTGCACCTATACACCTAACAAGTGTATTGGGTGTGTTGGGGACAGAAGAGACTTCTCGTATCTTGATTGCGGGATTGCTTGAGAGGGGATACCTTTTACCACTTCCTCCCTGAGTTCGATAAACCTTGGGTGATCCACTTAAGGGAAAACTTTTTGCTGTTCTACAAACCTCTACAATTGGAGGCCCAACAACTGTCTACAAGAATAGAAGTGCGTAGACATCAGTCCAATCCTTTCTTTAGCAAAGGACAATCCGGTTGTATTACTTAAGATGACCAAACATTCTTGAGGACACATGGGAATATTGTCAAGTGCTTTCTCTTCATATAGTTGATTAATCTTCTCTGGTTGAATAAGTGTTGTGTGGGTGAACCTATGCTAATGTACTGACCTTACTAGGACTAATACATACTTGTGATTATACCCCTTGCAAGCATCCGCAAGTACAAGAAAATAATTAAGATAAAAACCTAACCACGGCCTTAAATTCTGAGATCCTACACTCCCTTATGCAAAGGTTTCCTAATGAGGTTAAGGTTTCTGTCACTCCGGCAACCCCACGATTAGTATCGAAATACACAATGCATTCCCCTAGGCCCATAAAGCTGAAGTATCATGTAGTCGACATTCACATGACACCACTAGAAGAAAAGCACCACAACTTAAATATCAAACCATTAAATCTTTCTCAACACAATTCCACTACTAACAACATGACTGGCCCCATGTCCTCAAGAACTAAACGAACTACTCATGAGACATCATATGGATCAAGATCATAGATGAAATAATGATAAGTGACAATCTAAACATGAACAATAATTCAATGTTTCCACTCAATAGCATCAACTAAAACAAGTAATCTACACCAGGAAAGTTTCCTCTAAGAACTATGCAAGATTCAACCCAATTGTTACAATGGTACCGAGTGGTGGTGATGGTGCTGGTGGAGATGATGGTGGAGATGATGATGATGATCCCGATGAAGTCTAGCTTGATGACGGTGTTGATGGCGACGATCTCCCCTCTCTGAGAAGGAATTTCCTCGGCAGATTGCTGCCCGCCGGAGAGATCTTTCTCTCTCTGTAGTTTCCGCCCCACAGAGGCGGTGGAATCTTTCTATGGTCGTTCCCCGAACTTTAGGTTTCCGAGGGGAATATATATGCAGAAGGGCGATGCTGGAGGTGGGCCAGGGTGGCCACACCACCTGGTGGCGCGGCCTAGGGGAGCGCGCCAGGGGGTGGTGTGGGCCCCCTGTGGCCCATCTCCATTTCTCCTTCTGGCATTCTTCATCTTCTGGAAAAATAGAAATTTCCGTATATTTTCTGTAATTTTCTAATCTTCGCAAATAATGCATCTAGACAGTGATTTTTCCATCAGAATCCTGACTCTGGTGGTTCATCCTCCAAAAGTCATCAATTATGCAAAAATAGATAAAAATAACATAAGTATCATTTCTTAATATGAAATATATCAATGAATAACAGTAAATTATGATATAAAATAGTGATGCAAAATGGACGTATCAATGACCCTCAACCGCTGCGCCCTCCGGAGAATATCCACCATGTTCCTAGCGCCCCAAAGCGTCGCGTACCAAACAACACCTCCAAGAAGGGAAGCGACGACAACGGCGTTGCTGCCCGGACTGGTCCTAGGGTTTCCCTCGGTACGCTACGGGAGGTGGGGAAGATATACACCCGACGTCCTCCAAGAAGGATGACAACACCCGCAGACGTCGCCACGCGGTGTCTAGACGGTAAGGATTTCTCCCGACCCCTCAAAAAACCACACTTCCGGACACTTTGGATTGCTCCACCAAGCTCGCCACCCACCAACATACGCTACCACGGTCTTGCAGTCGCCCTCGTCGTCTCACCGAGACCCACGTAGTGAGGCTGGTATGACCGAAGAGTAGAAGCTTCGGCCGGGGTCGACGGAACAATAGCACGCGGGAGGGAACTACCTCCACCGCCGGAGGGCGATACCCGACCGAATGAAGCAGCAGGGGCAAACCAGGCCCTCACTGGCCCGACTGAGCCCAAATGGACTCGTGAAGCCCCACAGCTTCACTGCATCAGGAGTATCAACATTGCTGCAACCCTAGCATTAAACCCTACTCCTCTGTCCACTAGCGGATCCACCGCCACTGCAGATCCCTGTCGCCAAGTAGTCGCGCCACCACCACGGTGCTCACCGGGCCAACCGGACCGCCGTCGGTCTAGCATCACCTCATGACCCGCCCCTGCACACCAAACAAACGTAGCCGACACGGCTCTGCCAAGCCGGGAGGCGAGGAGCAGCTCGGGATTGCGAGCACTTGCAGAACCATTGGTGCCGGCACTAGCTCCGCTGAGGCCCGCCTGGCCCAGATCGAGGCCTGCTTGGCCTAGATCGGGGCCTTCCTAGCTTAGGACGGGGCCTGCCTGGCCAGATCGGAGCCCACCTGGCCCAAACCTAGGCCTCGCCGTCACACAGGGCCAACACCCACCCGCGCATGCTCACCTCCGACTGAGTTCACCGCCGCCACTCCCCTGCACGAGCGGGCCAAGGTCTCCGTGCGCCAGGAGGGCCGCCGCCGCCGCCTCCAAAGGCCGCGACCAGGAACACCGCCTCTAGCTGCGGGATCCGCCCCCACCGCGGCTCGCCGGCCCCGCCGCACCGAGTACCACCTACCATGGACCGCCGCCACCCCGCGTGGCCCTCCTGGAATCCGGGGAAAGAAGGGCCGCCGCTACCGGCACCGCCCGGGCTTTGTCTGGCGGCCCGCGCCGGCGGCGGCTGGGGAGAGGGACGGAGGCGGAAGGACGGACGGTTGGGAACTACTAAATACATAATGCCTTGATTCTAGTACCGCCGCAAGACGACTAAATATAAGTTCAGACGGGAACTATCGTCATCACTTACATATCGTCGACGGTAGATGTCTGCATGTATACAATTCACAATTGTCTGGCTGCTATCTGCTTCCTAGCTAATGCTCAGGTCCACAAGTGATTCTTCGCAGTACGCATCTTTATTTTTTGATGACTGACTGGTCCACAGCTATATATAAATGCCATATTGTGAAGCTTCCCCATTATCGAGCCGAGATCGTCATGGCAGCTCAGGTAGTGCCACTACTCTTATCTCCACAAGCATTATTGCTCTATCTCTTGCTCCTCCCTCTCCTCCTCCTCTTGCTGCAACGACGGCACTACTTCGCAAGCGCGCAAGCAGCAGCGATCCATGGCGAACGGCCCCCTCCTTCGCCTCCGAGCAAGTTCCCTCTCATCGGCCACATGCACCTCATCGGCTCCCACCCTCACGTCTCCCTCGCCGACCTCGCCGCCAAGCACGGCGACAGCGGCCTCATGCTCCTCCGCCTGGGCCAGGTGAGCAACCTCGTCGTGTCCACCCCACAAGCCGCCGAGGCGGTCCTGCGCACGCACGACCACGTCTTCGCGTCCCGCCCGCATAACGCGTTCGCCGAGACCCTCCTGGACGGCGCCGACATCGCCTTCGCCCCCTACGGCGAGTTCTGGCGACAGGTGAGGAGGCTCGTCACCACGCACCTCCTCAGCGTCAGGAAGGTGCTCTCGCTCCGCCACGGCCGCGAGGAGGAGGTGCGCCTGGTCATGGCCAAGATCCACGACGCGGCCGCCGCCGGCGTCGCCGTGGACATGTCGAGGCTGCTCGCCGCCTACACCAACGACATAGCCTGCCGCGCCGTGTCGGGGAAGTTCTTCCGGGAGGAAGGCCGGAACGATCTGTTCCGGGAGGTGATCGACGGCAACGTGGCCGCGTTCGGTGGGTTCAACCCGCAGGACTACTTCCCGAGCCTGGCGAAGGTGGATCTGCTCTCGCGAGTGCTGTTTTCGAAGATGCATCAGCTGAGGAAGAGATGGGACGGGCTTCTCGACAGGATCATAGACGACCATGCCAGCAAAGCATCGCTACAGCAACAACACGAAGATCAGGAGGCGGCAGACTTCGTAGATGTACTCCTCAGCCTTCAGCACGAGTACAGCCTCACTAGGCAGCATATCAAGGCCATTTTGATAGTAAGCACTTCCGCAACCCATCTCGTGTTTTTTTTTTTTTTTGCAATTGGTGAAACTTCTTATGAACATCGAACAAACAAACATGTACTACTCCCTCCGTTTAGAATAACTACATTCAAAATCTAGACAAACTCAAATCAGTTACTCCCTCCGATCAACAATAAGTGTTGATGATTTTATACTAACTTAGTACAAAATGTACTAAGTCTCCGATACTTATTTTGGATGGGACGGGGGTAGTTATTTCTGGACGGAGGGAGTACTGAGCATGCTTCATTGACCCCGTGCAGGACATGTTTGTAGCTGGTACAGACACGTCATACGTAGTCCTGGAGTTCGCATTGGCTGAGCTCATGCGCAAGCCTCACCTCATGGCCAAACTCCAAGCTGAGGTCAGGGACAAGACACCCAAGGACCAAGAAATGGTCACAGAGGACGACTTGGGCAGTATGCCCTACCTAAAGGCTGTCTTAAAGGAGACTGTCCGGCTACATCCACCGTTGCCACTTCTCCTCCCACATCTCTCCGTCAAGAAATGCGTCATCAACGGCCTTACCATCCCCGCCGAAACCCGCGTCATCATCAACGTCTGGGCTATTGGTAGAGACATCGGATCGTGGGAGGATGCGGACAAGTTCATGCCTGAAAGGTTCGAGGGCGCAGAGGCCCCCGACTTCAAGGGGAGGGATTTCCAGCTCCTGCCGTTTGGAGGTGGGCGACGGATGTGTCCCGGGATAAACTTCGGGATGTCCACCGTGGAGATCATGCTAGCCAACCTTGTCTATTGCTTCAATTGGGAGCCCCCTAGTGGAATGAGGCACGAGGACATCGATATGACAGATGTGTTTGGAATGACGGTTCGTCGAAAACAAAAGTTACTTCTTGTCCCGAGATCACGAGATGTTTAGTTCGGCTTAGTATCTGTCAAAATCAAATTAAAAAAAGTGCACGTATAAGGGCAGATGCTACCAATATACTTTTTTTTATAAAGCTACCAATAGACTTTGAGAGTGTTGTTTTGTCTTTTAACTCGCGTTGATGACATAACCCAATTCTAGTTGCGATTCATGTGGAACTAGAAGTTGCAGTCGCAACCCCATGTATAATTCTTACATAAGTATCTATGGAAATAAAAGATCCCACTAAAGATACATTTTTCATGTGGTTTCTTCATAATAAGGTTTTGCTTGCTAAGGATAATTTAGCAAAACATAATTGAGTTTGTTGTACCAAATGTTGTTTTTGTGGTTCATAGGAATTCATTGAACACTTATTCATATCATGCCCTTTTGCACATCTTATATGGCATATTGTTAATATTTCTTATGATCTTTTATCTCCAACTAGTGTGGACCATATGTTTGGCATTTGGTTGGATCATACGGACATCAAAAAAGATATGATTCACATTGGTATCTCAGCTTTATGTTGATCCATAGGGAGATGCATGAATGATATTTTTTAACAAAAAGAGATCTTTCAGCTTTTACAGTTTATTTATATGATGACACATTGGGTGCAGCTTTGGGCATACCATTTTCCATCGGAGCAGCGGGATGCAATGGTTTCTTGCTGCAGTCGGCTGCTAATGGCCGTTTATGATATCTTCAGCCGGGCTGGCTGGCAGCATACTACTCGACTACAAGATGCATAGTTTCTATATGTGTTTTATCTTTCACTGGCTGATTTATGTATCAACTTTGGATGTCTCTTATACTTTAACATGACTGGATGAAACTATGTTTTCCCTCATTTCAAAAAAAGTGAAACTCTCAGGTGCACAATCACGAAGTGAAGCCAACCATCCTAGAGTC
Organism: Avena eriantha; assembly: GCA_910589775.1. Classification (NCBI taxonomy): domain Eukaryota; kingdom Viridiplantae; phylum Streptophyta; class Magnoliopsida; order Poales; family Poaceae; genus Avena; species Avena eriantha. Next base: position 502,829,899 of record OU342740.1, on the reverse strand, counting down.
AACTGAGCCCTAAGTTAACTGTAGGTCAAGCGAGAACTAATATAAGGGTAGATGTAAAATGTGCAGACCCAAATTATGTTTTTTAAGAGGAGATTACCTCGGCCTTTGCATCAACTGATGCACACAGCCAGGAAACTAGTGACATGCAGGTGTGACGTGAGTCCTTACCTTCTGGTGCTCCGCAGCTACGCCAATAGACATTACTACCGAGCAATGCCCATATACGCCCTGATAACACCTATTAGAGCCACTAGATGAGTGCACACGCATGCATTTCTCGACGTGGTGCAGCATTCTCGATATCATTTATATTTTTCTCTTCCTCCAAATGTTCAGAATCCTCTGCCGAGCTAGCAAGTTTATCGCCATTCCCTTTCCCCTCTCAAGTAGTTGATGGGAAACTGGCCTTGTCTCTAGCCAAAAAGTTCAGCGTATGGTGCTTCGCCAAAACAAAATAATTCACTCTTATGAAAATTTATTTTGACACCAGAAAGCTGTTCAAAATATGACAAGATCAATATTTTAGATTTCACGCCTTCTCGAGATTATATTCTATGAAGAGAATTGTATCGTTCACATATTGAAGAATAGAAAGACCACCATATACAAGATGTGGGACCACTCCTTCAATTTCGCCCTTGTTTTTGGCACGCTAAATTATGATCACTAACATATCAGTCACTATGTTGAATAATATGGACATAGTGGGTCTCCTTGTTTAATCCCTTTTTTGAAAGAAAAGATTAAGGATAGCTGAATAAAAAGTGGTCTTCTTCTATTTTGATTTACGAAAGATCGGGAACTCATGTCTCACAGGATCTTCCTCGTCACCACCAAATTGCTCTTATGTAATTTATTTAAGGTTTAGTCATATTATTATTCTGTTTTATGGATAAACCTATAAATTGTTGTCATTTAATTCAAAAAGAATTTGCTTGTTTGTAACATATGAACAGTCATGAACTTTAGTGCTATATTTACTCTTTTAGCATTCATATTTGATGTATATTTCTTAATATTATAAGAAATAGCACAAATTAAGATATATGATTATTAAGTGAACTCGTATAGTTCCATTATATATTACTCACCCTTTTTAAATAAATTAGGGGCTTATTTCACAATTCGCACCAGGGTCCTAAATTTCTGAAGACGCCCCGCTCAGTTGCACGCTTGGAGCACATATGGGTCGTAAGTCTGTCTTGGATGCACATCGTGTGTGCAACTCTATCTCGGTTTTACATGTGTTATAATTGTACTCTAGATGCGCATCATGAGTAATTGTCACTCAATTGTGCACAGTTTGTAACCGTGTCTTAGTTGCACAGCAACTGCGCTTAGCAACTGCGCTTAGTTGCACATAGGGACATAGTTGCCTTAGAGGGCAAATCTTCACAGAGAGCATCACTAACAGCTGTTGTATTTTGTACCACTGGCGTGCGCTAAAAAAACACACCGTTGCTAGGATCCAACATGCTAGTGGCATCTCTAATATACAGAACGCCACTACTAAAACTTAACTGTGGCGTTCAGTGTAGTCCGAACGTCACTAAATCGGACCCACATGTGGAATCAGGGCAAACTTAGGGGTGGCTTTTGAAAATTGCAAATGCCACAAACTCCTATTGTTCTAGTGGCATTTGCAAATGCTGATGTTATTATGATAAGAGGGGCTCACTGCGAATGGACCTTTCCCCACGTCGGCCCGGTTCGCATCTCCGCCCCTATCACTCCCTCTCCCCTCTCCCCTCCTCCCTCTTCCCAACCGCCGCCGCACCCTGCGTCCACCGCATCCTCCACCCGTCGCCTGCCTCCACCGCATCGGCCGCTGCCACCCCACATCCGCTCCTCCACCGGCCGCCTCGTCATCCCCATCGCCGCCTCCTCCCCGTCCGCCGCCCCTTCCAGCCACGTCGAGCCACCACCGGTGAGCCCCTCTCTCCCCCTTTTTTATTTGTTTTGCTGTAGATGATTTAGTGTTGATGATTTAGATGGTTTAGTGTAAATGATTTAGTGTAGATGGTTTAGTATACATTTTAGTGTTGGTGATTTTAGTATATATTTTGTGTAAATGATTTAGTGTAGATGATTTTAGATAGAAAATGTTAGATAATATATTCTAGACACTTATATTAATTGTTCAGATATTCATATGGTTCATAGTTGTATTAAATTTTATATGTTCACATGTTCATATCTTCGTATGGTAGTATCATATCGGGGCCAAAGTTTCGCGCCGTTCACAGAAAGCGCACGAAGACCCCGACGTGGGGGGCTCAGATCACCGTTGACTATATCAAGTATTATCTTGGTACATGGAAGGACCATGAGCTAGCGGCGTGTGCCTAGGACTACGCGGCGGTTCAGCACTTGGGGCCACACGCCCGGCTGAACTTTGAGCAGGATCGAGCGAGGGCACATCTCAATGGCCCCCTGGGTATGAGGTACTGCATGAAGGAGCAGGAGAGGGAGCACCGTCAGGCGGTGAGGCAGCTGGCGGAGAGGGCAGCTGAGGGAATGCCAGTAAGAGGAGGTACACCGTGTTGAGGCAGTTCCTCGACGATCCCGAGGTTATGCGTATAACCTCTAGTTCTTCGGCATGGGCTCCTCACCACTAGCCAGGACATCGGTGTAGGCTCCTCCGTCGCACGCCAGGAGGCCGCCCCCTCTAGGACTAGCGGTGCAGACTCCTCCACCCAATGTTATGGGCCCTGTATTATGGGTTCAGCCCATGCGACTTTACTGTTGAGTCGGCATCTCCTCTGCACTCGTCGGACTTCGACTTCTCTAGCTCCGACGATTTCATTGACTCGGAGTAGAGTCTAAGGATGTTTATCTTATGTAGTTGATCGTACTACTTATAATACTCTATCTTGCTAGACTTAGAATGTTTAATATGTTTAATGTTTAATTCTTATCATACTCTATTTGTGCTACTTATATATCGTTCTATATGTTTATATATATCGTTCTATCTGTGCTACTTAATCTGTGCAACGTGATGCTAAGTTAAGATGGTGATATATACAGCATATGGATTCTTCGTGTGTCATGTGTGGTTACAACTCGTGTATGAACAGGAAGTTTCGTATAGTACTCCCTCCGAATTTTCAAACTACAACTGTATGTTCTTTAAACTATATGTATATTCAATCTATCTTGTTTATACTATATGTGCTGTAGCTGTTTGAAATAACGGTTGTTTTTTCTAATGATCTTACTCAGAACATCCCATGTAAGTCAACATCTGGCTTCTTGGAGCAGGTCTTTAGAAGACAACAAGACTATGAAATGTTTGAAGTCATCATTGAGTCACTCAAACAGTCTGGACCCAACTTCACAGTTCAAGTCACCAACGAGCCGACCATCACCTATTTCAGTGGACCTACCTGGATAGAGTTTCTCAATCGCTACCATATGAACGTCGGGGACATCATCATATTCACCCTTGACTATGTGCATCGCACCATTTACTTTGATTGTATTGACCCCAACTGTTCGGAGGATGAGGATGGGTACTATGACCATGACTATCCCGAGGAGTAGCTAGCTAACTACTACAATGCATGCTTGTTATCTCTCTAGCTAGTTAAATAATGCGGTAATAATAACTTCTAGATGATGTCTGCTACTGTATATGAATATTTAGTTTCTCCTATATAATTGTTGTGAAATTCAATAATGTAAAACCAGTTTTATTTTATTTTTGAATTCATACAAGTGGCGTTTGTTTAATATACACTGAATGCCACTAAAGATTTTATTAGTAGTGACGTTTAAACTACACACCACTAGTTAGGATATTACGGGTTGCGTTCAGGCCACACGCCACCAGTACTGGTCTTACTAGTGGCGTTTGACCCACACGCCACCACTATCTGCTACCAAGTTAGTGGCGTATGATTTCAACGCCACTAACCCAATTTTTCGAACACCGCCAATAGGCTTTTTCCTACCAGTGTTTGTTGGAATCATTTTTGCACTTTTGCGGCACCAAAAGAGCGGTCGCTTACCAGCTGCCGCAAAATGCAACAGTGGCTGCTCCAGCAACCGTCGTAAAACATGCATTTTCATTCAAATGTATACATAGCGTCAAATTTAAATTAGATAGACATAGGAAATTGAAAATACATCACGAAATTTCAACAAAGTTTAACGAAATTTAAACCATAATCTAATCCCAAATCTAATCTCAGCTGAAATATGACGAGTCGTCATCGGACGCGTTCCAAAAGTTGGTGTCGAGCTCGTTGGAGCAGTCGTCGACAGGGACGGGGATGGGTGGCTCCGACGTGACGTTGGACGGCCTGGTGCCGTCGACGTTCTTCTTCCGCATCGCGTCGAAGGCGATCTAGGCATGCATGAGCTGTGGCTTCTCATGGGCTAGCTGCGCCACGTGCATGTCGTCGAGCGCCGCCATCTGCCGCTGCCTCGTGGTGCGGTGCTACTGCCTCCGTGCCATGCAGTCCGCCTCCGCCAGGAACTGCATCATCGGCAGAGCGGGGAACCCCGCCTCCTCCAGCGACTCCACGTCAAGAAAGTTGAGATCACGGAGGGGGCGGCCAAACCGCCACGTCGCCGCGTCGTCGTTGCGCGCCACTTCGTCGGCATTGTCGAAGGTGCCCAGCCACCAGTGACTCTCATCATGGCTGATGTCGGCGGCGAAGCGGTTGGAGGGCCACATCCTCACGCCGAGGAAGCCGGTGATGCCCTTCGAATGGCGGCGCTGCAGCATCGTCAATCTTGATGGCTACGGCTCCGATTGGTCAGCGGCATCTTCGATTAGAGCTGGGAGACGGCGTGCAATGGTCGGATCTAGAGGGGAGTGGCTCAATAGTGGGGTTTCGGTGTCGGCGGCCATCGATGGCTGCAGCGAAGATGGGGAAAGTGACAATTGGGTACGCACGTGTGTGGCTAGGAAATATGCAGCTACGTGGCTCCCGCATATATGCAGCACGAGTGGGCGGTTCCGCAAAAAAGTACGACAGCAAAACCGAATGCGGCAGCTGTTGGCACCCATTTTTGCCCCATGGTGCCGCATCCGCAGTTATTCGTGCTGATGCCGTGGTTGTTAGAGATGCTCTAATCAGCACTAGCTAATGATTATTTAGAGAGATGAACCCTGTCAAGTAGAGAGAATACAGACATCTTCTCTAATTAGCACTAGCTAATGGTTATTTAGAAAAGGTGACCCCATTCAAATAGCGAGAATATAGAGGGTGGCTCCAGTGGCATTTTCTTCTAGCTTCGTCCCTGGTTGTTCACGGATTTGTAATGCATCCTGATTAAAATTGTGCACCCATTGCTTTTCATTTGATTTTCGGAGCTCTTGAACTTGTTCTTTGTTTTCAGAGTTGTCATGTTTGTGGGACGACACACAAGTAACATTGTTTCTACAGTATATTTTATGAACCACGTGTTGGGTACCTTTATCTTTTTGAGAATAGGTTTATTTAGCAGAACTTTTGGAGAAAAGATGTAAGTGTATTTTTTTTCCTTTTTTGGAAACAATGGCCCAGATAGATTCGTCTAGCCCAATAGGAGCTTCCTGCCTGCCAACAAATAAACCACACCGTTTGTCTCGAAAAAAAGGGAAAATAGAAACCACACCGTCGGAAAAACACAAGTGACAATCACAATACCACATAACACATGATGGTGTAGATATAATCAAGATCCTAAGGTGAGTTCAGCCGACTAAGAAATACAAAGTCGCCTCCCTCAGGCTTAGTCGATCCCTAAAGATATGCCTTGGTGTGAATGAGCTAGCTAAACAAAACGAAAACCTGCAGAGATCGAGCAACGCGGAAACAGAACTAATATCATGCACCGAAGACTTAGCTAGATTAGCAACTACACATATACTAGCATGATAGCAGATCGGCATCATATAATGTCGCGAAATGACCCGGCTACAGTGTCATCAAGATCACAGGCGGAAGAGAGCAGTACGATAGCATCGAAAGTAGAGATAAACAGATGAACCCTAACACATCCTTAGCTAGCTACATCATGTCCTGTCTACGGCAGGGGCGCACCCAAGTCCGAAGCGCGCTAGCCAGCCACCACCCTCGTGCCCCGGCCGTGTCATGCATGCACAGAGATTCTTTCTTGCTCACTTCCTCGTCCTTGCTCCCGGACATGGCTTCCGCTGCTGCAGATAATATGTTGTAAAGATTAATGGCTGGACGATGACACCTCTACGAACAAAGCAACGACCACATCATACATACATACGTACATACATTGATCTGATACATTCATACCTGGCGCTAGAGAATAATGGTCAGCGTGGCGACGACCAGGCTGATCAACACGATGACGCAAACGGATGCACAGACGTGGTCATTCATCATCCTAACTGCAGCCATTCATGCATGCATCACAGGTTAGACGGAGATCAGAACCATACAATACAAGAGAAGAAGCATCACAGTTACACGGCGGACTACTCACTGATCTTCTCTCCCAGTCCCAGGGGCAGCGGCGGAGGAGGGTCTGGAGTCCATATCTCGAAGCGCAGGTAGCAGCTGGAACCCAGGACCGCGGCCACGCGCCCTTCCGCGGCGTACCTCCCCCAGCTCTTCGCCATCGACAGCGACGCCTCCCACAGGCAGCCCACGCACTCCGCCGCGGCGCGGTCCCTCGCGCACTGCGCCAGCACGCGCACCGTGCGGTCTCCGGTCGTAGCGTTGCCGCTGCTCGCCGGAGTAGTCGTGCCGGCGGTGTCCACCGAGCCGGTCGCGGCCCGCGGGGCCAGGGACTGCGCCAGGGATACGAGTATCCGGACGCCGGCGACCTCGGGGCTCGCGACGGCGTCGCCAGAGAAGTAGATCACCGCGCCCATGTCGTCCGCGCCGGCAGAAGAGGAGGTGTTTGCGGCGTCGGCGTAGCCCAGGAAGCAGCGCTCGCTCCAGAAGCCAGCCGGCTGTTAGCAATAATCGCTGTATGTGTGTACACGGAGTCCCGTATCCGAGTAGGTTTTGTGTAGTCGATTAAGGTAAGAATTAGGAGTCCTAATTCTATTAGGCTAGATACAACAGAACTATACTATATATACATCTGTAGTACCCCTGTAATCAATTGAGCGATTGAGAAATAAAGAAGAGAAAGACACCCACGATACGTGCGTGTGGCGATCAATCGTTTCCGTATGTGAGTTCCAGTGAGCTAGCAAGATGCAATCGATCTAGTCCCTGTGTTTGCATTGTACGTGAGCTAGCTACTAGTTGATCGATCGGTTTGCTTAGCTATAACGTGCGTGCTTGCTTGTCACGCCGGAAATCGTCTCGTCGGATCAATTTCATCGTCTACGTCGGAAAGTACTCGACGCGTAGCATCCCGGCGAAAGTATTGTCGGGTCTGGGCTAACAATTGGTATCAGAGCCTCGTGAAGGATCTCCTAGTAACGGAAGGTCACAGCGACGATAGATGTGGACGAGTATTCCGGTGCGGCTAAAGGATTTGCCGCACAGGTGATGACGCACTACCCGCGGTACAACCGCGACAACTACACGATGTGGGCGACCCAGATGGAGTGGGCGCTAGAGTCCAACGATCTATGGGAGGCTGTCGATCCCGGCGGCGACGAGTTCAAGAAGGGCGCGTCAAAGTACCGCAAGGACCGGCATGCACTCACGGCCATCGGCTCGGTGATGCCGGCGGACGTGATGCAGCACCTGATCTTGAAGAAATCTGCAAAGGAGGCGTGGGAGGCGCTCAAGACGCTAAATCTTGGGCACGAGCGTGTCTGTGAGGCAACCCTACAAACCTTGCAGAAGAAGTATGAGAATCTGGAGATGGGAGGAGACGAGACGCTGGACGCGTTTGCCTCGAGGATAGCCACTTTGGTCAATGGGATTCGCGCGCTCGGCGAGAAGCTCGAAGAGATCTCAGTCGTTCGACGTTTCCTTCGTGCGGCGCCGCCGCGTTACTTGTCCGTTGTGTCGGCGATCGAGCAGTGCGTTGATCTCAAGACTCTCACGACGGATGATCTGGTTGGACGATTGAAGGCTCATGACGAGCGGATGAAGATCACCTACGGTGATGCGGTACCGGAAGAGCACGTGATGCTTACCCGTGCCTAGTGGCAGGCGGTGGTCGCCAAAGAAAAGGGCGATCAAGGATCCGGAAGCAGGAGTGATAAAGAAGCTTCTCGCCCAGCGAAAAAGTATATCGCAGGGGAGGACGAGGACGACGCTCCGCCGCAGAGGAAGTTTGATATTAAGAAAGTGAGATGTCATAACTGTGGTGAGCTCGGTCACTTCAAGAAGGATTGCAAGAAACCGCTGAAGGAGAGGGCTCTCATCGCCCAGGAAGGAGATGATGGACCGATGATGCTGATGCTCGAAGTAACTGAGCTAAAGGATGAGGAGGATCCTCCATCACCGGGTACGGAGATTGTGGCGCAAGTAGATCACGATCTACCGTGTGTGGATCACAAGGTACGGAGTGCCCCGTTGCCACGTGAAACCATGGTTCAGGCAAGTGAAGCTTTGGGACTCGTTCATGGCGGTGTATGCGGTCCAATTTCACCGGTAACCCCGTCCGGCAATGAATTCTCGAATGCATGTAGATCTAGCGAGATGATTCTCAGTTCAGACCCATTGTGTTGATCAATGTGGGTTTTTCACCAAGGTCCTTGCTACGAGGTTGTCACCAATGGCGGAGAAGACAATCCACCAACAACAGTCTGCCTGCCTTTATCCGTGGGTGTAGCATCCATGATGGTATTGTTGTACTCCACGAAATCGTACATGAAGCTAAATCCAATGGGGAAGAGTTTATCATTTTCAAAATTGACTTCGAAAAAGCTTACGATCACGTCAACCGAGACTTTCTGGAGGAAGTTCTTAGGAGGAAAGATTTCGACCCGTTGTGGGCTAGTGGGGTGATGCAGATGGTTAAAGGTGGACAAAAAACAACCAATATAAATGGGGAATAAAGGCATCTCTTCCACAATGCTCGTGGCCTCTGTCAAAGAGATCCGATGTCCCGAACTCTATTTAACTATGTGGCTTCAGTTAGCGCATGCCACATTCATGGTGTGGTGCCCCACGTAGTGGAGCGTGGATTATCACACCTGCAATACGTGTATGTTACGCTGAGAATGATTCGTAATGACCCGTGGGATATCATGAATCTGAAGTTCATTTTGCTCTGCTTTGAGGCCATGTCGGGACTAAGAATTAACTTTGCCAAAAGCTGAGGTTTTTGTGCTTGGAGTGGGTCTAGAGTCAACTTCGGGCAACCTTCATGCTTAACTGTAAGTTGGGATCTCTTCCTATGACCTACCCGGGCTTACCCGTGGATGGATCCAGGTTACCCATGTCAGCTTTTGACCCTCTGAAGCTTTTGACCCTTGGAAAGGTCGCAACACCTCTTCAGGGGGAAAGGGTATTCTGATCCAATCATACCTCTCTAGCCTACCACTCTATACCATGGGGTTCTACATGTTGAGTGTTTTGAAAAGGTTAGATCTCGGGTTTTCTAGGAAAAAGATAAGGAAAAACAGAAATACCACATAATGAAGTGAAGCACGATTTGCACCCCTAAGGAAGTGGGTGGTCTGGGATTTACAAACACCAAACTGATGAATGAATGTCTCATGGCTAAGTGGTCCTGGAAGGTCTTCAATGACCAGGGGGTCTATGGTATGACATTATGAAGAATAAGTACTTGGGGAGATATAGTATAGGAGCCATTAGATCTAACCATGGCTCCCAACTTTGGAAAGTTGTCATGCGATGTAGACATTTTCTTAGTATTGGTGTCAGGCACCTAGTGGGTAATGGTCGTAACACAAGATTCTGGATTGATAGATGGGTCAATCCTAAACCACTGTCCCAGGTGTATCCACAACTTTCTGCTATCTGCCATAATCCTGACATCATGTTGCCAATGTTCGTTTGAGTAGGGATGGGGTCCCTTCCTTTAGAAGAACCATTGGTTCAATAGAAAGAGAACAATGGGTTGATCTCTGCCGAGCTTTGGAGATCTAATTGTGACGCAGATGACAGGATGTCCTGCCTTCTTGAACCATCAGGGATCTTCTCGACCTCCTCTCTTTACTCTGTCCTTCACAAAGGGACATGAGTTTTCTGCTTCGGTGAGCTATGGGATGTTAGAATACCATTGAAGATCAAATACTTTCTATGGCAATTTACCAGAGGTACAATCCCTAGTGGGGATCAGGTCCAAAAACGCCATGGCCCGAGAGATGGCTTGTGTCCCCTTTGCAGAGCAATGGAGGATCAATATCATATTTTCTTCAATTGTATTCTTGCTAAATACTTTTGGGCTTGTTTTCGTGATTATTTAGGGAGTAGTTGGGCTCCCAAATCGTTCGCTCAGTTCTTCTCCCTTTTGCAAGGGATGAACGGGTAGTCCAAACGCTGCCTATGGTCGGTGTTTGCGGCCATGTCCTTGGCCTTGTGGAATATTAGAAATAAGGCTTTAATTGAGGGTTCTTTTATTAGAACTTCCCCTAATGGATTATATAAAATTGTTGTTTCTCCGTAGCTGTGACAGCCTCCAAGCCGAAAGAAGGATCGCGATGTCCTTGATTAATGTCATCAATCGCAAGATCACCGAGCTTCGCCAGCACCTGGAGTAGATGAGCTTCTCTCCCGCGATGATGCGTTCTTTCCTTTAGGATGCCTTCCTACCTCCTTGGCGGCCTATCTACCCCTTGTCTAGTTTGTGTTGTTGTTGTAGTTTAAACTTTGTGTGTGTGCGCTTTCCTAAAACCGCTTTCTTCTAGCATACTTATCTCCGGTCTGACCAGATGGTTCATGTTGTACCTCTACCTTTGGTCCTCTGGGGCTTTGTCTATAAAACCGGGCTTTATCTAAAAAATAAAACTATGTGTTTGTTTTTGCATGTTTGTGTTCATAATCTAAGCACTACATGTTTCTATTGTATATATATTCACCCTTTAAATAGATCAAAACACCTTTTAGAGCTCGATCTACATGGAGCTCGGTGTTTTTAAAATTCGAAAACATCAGTTCAACCTGAAATACTTTATATTCTGGACGTAATAAAAGTGACAAAATCTGACATGTTTTGGAAGATCGAATTTTTGCATTGTTCACTATTTTAGATGTCAGTTTTTCAATTCTATGTAGCCCAAATACTGGGTATTTCGGATTGTGAGTTGTTCAGGTTGGTAGAGTACATTATTTTCTACATCTAGATTTTTTCCAAAATATTTTGAAATTTTGAACTGGAGTTTTCGAATTGTTCAAAAAAGGGTACATGTAACCCTAGCTTCAGAGGTCCGCATTCTCACAACACAACTACCACGCATGTCATTCAGTAGAGAAACTGGGTGGGTGTGTAAGAGATAGTACAGGGTTGTACACCGACCAATTGGATGCACCCACCAATTCACCAAAGAGGCAATATATTTCACCCATACCGATATCCATTAGAAAGAACCAGAGAATATATGAGCACCTATCTACAGGAGATGTGGACAGCGGGTGGTAGAAAATCCACTGGCGACTGAACCGGGGCTCTGGCAAAAGCATTGCGAGCGCTGCGTGGTTTTGCCTCGTCACTCGTCAGTTGCCAGGAGCTTTCCGCGCAACTTCCCACAAGATATATTTGGCCATCTGTTTCATTCATCTCTCAACGATGGCAATGAAGTCAGTTCAAAAAAAACGATGGCAATGAAGTCTTGCACACGCAGTATGTACATCTAACGTTTGTCCGGAACCGTCCTATGGAGTTACGGGAATGAGCGAGACATTCAGAACACGTTGACACGCAAAATGAGAAAATGGCGCTGCAAGCGCATCTCATATGCAATTAATAATACTGTACTTGTACAACTGAAACGCTCATCTAGTAGAACGGAACGTATCAACAAGCAACAACTAACGGCAAGTGTAATCCTCAGCGTACAGGATGCAAAGTGATGGTGGGCTGGTCTTTGCTTCTGTACTCTCCCTATCCAAATTTTAAACACAACAACGTCTGAGATCGTTCCGTACCCTTTGTAACCAAGGGTATGACTGTATTTAACGAACTATGAAATTTCGCTCAACTTCTTGGCACCCGCCACCACCCAAAGTCTTGTCTCTTTTTGGATCTTTGCAAAGAGTACAAGAGGCTGCCATGCTTATTGTGGAAGACTTGAGAATTCCATTCATTCCAAACTTTTGAGGATACAACCATGACATGGGAGGCCAATGCTTTGCGGTTTGGCATAGAGTTAACCGGCGTATTTAGAGCATCTCCACTGGTGCGCCCAAATCTTCGCCGGTAGCGCCGTCCACATAACGCTATTGGGGTCGCCGACAGCGCTAGGCTAAATATGAGGAGAGACTTCCCACCACAACATGCCCAAATGATGAATCACAAATAAGTTCGTGCTGACAAAATAAATGACGCTGATCCAATCAAACAGCTTGTACATATTTCTGGCGTAAAATAAAATGAAACTACCTCAAAAGATGGCCGTCGCCGCCGCAAAAACGCTAGCCTACTGGCGATCAAAAATGCTGAAGTTGAGGCCGTCGTCGACGTCGCCCCGCACCTCGTCAAAGTTGTCCTCCTGCTCCGGGCGCTGGCGCGCTTGACGGCTTTGCCTATGCAGCATCCGGCGCCGCGCTGAGGTCGATGATGGCGTTGTTGTCCTCCGCGGACCACCCCACTGCACGAATGTGTTGCTGGCTGGCAGGACGGTGTTGTACGATGCTTGCATCAGCATCGCCTTCCCTGGCTTGTCGTCGAGGTCGCTAGGGTCAGCGAAGGCTGCCTAGAGATCCATCTCCATCTTCCACCAGGTCTTTTCCTTCTTGGGAGGCGGTGGCATCCTCTCCTTCAAGCACCGGATAGATAGGTGGCCACGCGGGGTTACGGTGGCTTCTCCTTCTTCTCTGGCTTTGGGGGAAGCAGAACCCGTGGCTCGCTCTGTGCGCCGCTCTTGTGGATGACAAGGCTACCGGGGCGGCGAGGATGAGAAGGGTATGTCGCCGGGCGTGGAGAAACGCGACGTCGAGCACGATGGTGAACACGAGGGCACCGTGGAGAAGAGGAAGGCGCGGCGTAGCCAGAGCGGGGGAGGCGGGACATAGCCATACTCGCGCAGCGTATCGTTGGAAATATGTCCTAGAGGAAATAATAAAGTTGTTATTATTCATATTTTCTTGTTCATGATTAATATTTACTAGACTCCTCTCTGTGTCTCTCGGGACGTTGCGGTAAGAAAGAATGTTGATTACTATAGAAGCTAAGTAGGTCGTCTGTGACAAAGTTGGAAGACATGTTGCTATGTTATAAAAAGTCATTCGACAAACAAGACGATTCAACAAATAAAGAACGGGTAAATAGCACACAAATATGTTGGCGACCTGGTAGTGACCCTCGAAAGTAAAAAAAGTGGATGTGACGTTGCACCCCTTGTCGAGCCAATCCCTCGGTAAAATACACAAAGAAAGATGTAATGATATCACTTAGAGCCACCAAGTCTATAATCTAGTCGACGCATTGGTAAAATGGCGAGGTGGGACTAAACAACTTGTTTCGTGTGTCCCTTTTATGGAACAGCCTAGTTAGCACCAGAGGGCGGAGTCGGTTCTGAAGCCCGAGACAAAATGGAGCAGCGACGCTGCCTGAGACAAGACAGACATAGGAAGATGATACATTCATTATCATATATGGATGAGAACACAAAGATGTGTTAGACGTTAACTTTCATTTACTCTCGATAGCGAACCGAAAAGTTACAATAACAGATTGAAACAAAGAGAGAAAAACTCATATCTGCATGAGCACACCACTTGTTATAAGAAAAAAGCTGCATTTCCTCTTGCTAACGAACAGAAAGATACAGTTGCAGGTGGAAACAAAGAAACAAAAAATGCCTACATCTACAAAGAACAAACGCCTACATCTAAAGCCTACATTCTAAATATGTGCCTCCTAGAGAGGGCTATAAGATACATCTAACGCGAAGAAGCATCGCGTACAGAAACCCCCAATGTTGGCACCGCCCAAAGCCCCCGACGTCGCCACAGCTGTGACGGAAAAGCCTCGGACGTCATAAACGATTCATCATCACTCTCTTATTAGCGGTGCAACGAATAGAGTAACGAAAATTCAGCCATGCCGCTCGAGGCATCGTCTTCTGTCTTCGATAGGGCGTCGTCTTCTGTCGTCACGAAGAAGTGGTGTACGATGTAGTGGCAAAGAATCGGCGAGAGGACATGCTGTCGGCGTGAACCCATAGAAGCGCGCCCAGCCTAATGATGGAGACATCGCAGGATCACGCAAATCCAGGTGTAGTGTGTTAGCTATCTCTACGGGGTACGTACAAAGGAACGAAACTACGTTTCCGTTGCCCGTCGTGCTACACAGCACCAAGCCACCACCCTGAACGTGTCGGATACGGCAAAGCCATTGTTCGGGGTGGTCGGCGATGTCTATTCTAGCACATGCAGAGAATTAAGCCGAACCAGCTAATACAATAATGCGAGAAACCATAAAAATGAAGGGGTCTTTTATAGGCTAAGCATTGGTTCTGGCGCTGGGGATCCATGCACCTGGGACTCACGGTACTGCCTTGCCGCGAGAACCCGCGTCCGGCTAGACTCTACGCTACTATAAGTGATATAGGACGCGAGAACATGCCGATGCCTATCGTCTATGCTGCCAGCTCGTCCCTCCGCCATGAGCATGCGTGTCCGCCCATGCTTTCTGATGTCACCTCCACTGCCAGCTCGGCTCTCTGACATGAGAACCCGCGTACGACTAAAGTCTAGGATCCCGCGTCGGCTCTGATCAGGCCCCATGGCCATGAGAGAACAATCGTCATGGGCTCACGACTCCACATCAGCAATCAGCGGGCCCCATGACGGCAAGAATCTGCGGCCAGCATGAGCTCATGGAGCCACGTCGGCAACCGGCAGTCCCCACGACCGCGAGAAACCGCGGTCGAAATGGGCTCACGGACCCACATTGGCTCTCGGCGGGCCTCACCACCCGGTGGGTGCGGAGGCGTGTCGCACCTTGAACGCCTCTCACAGAGTTCGCTCCTGCCCACCCATGGTGCGCACGGGGTTGATGGCTCTGAGTATGGCGCCTAGAAAAATGCTGGAGCAATGATGATGTAGAGCTTGTTGGGAACCCCAAGAGGAAGGTATGATGAGCACAACAGCAAGTTTCCCTCAGTTATGAAACCAAGATTTAATCGAACCGGTAGGAGCAAGGAAACACCCCAAAGGTGTTAGTAGCTGAGCTTTGGTAGGGCGCACTACCGGTGCTAGTAGCAACGTGGAGACCTACACAACACGACCACAGAACTTTGTCCCCAACTTGCGATGAGGTTGTAAATCTCACCGTGTTTTGCTGAAAACAAAGGATTAAATGTATCAAATGGAAAGAAGTAAAAGTTTGCAGAAAGTAAACACAAATAAGTAAACAGCATGTAGATTGAATGTAAAAGACAAGGATCGGGATCCATAGTTCACTAGAGGTGGCTCTCCTTAAGATAGATAACATGCTGGGTGAACAAATTACAGCAGGGCAATTGACAAACATCGAGAAAGCAATACATGCATATACAAATCATCTTGACTCCTTTGAGATTCGATTGGGCATTACAACATTATACATAGACCGCCATCCAACTGCATCTATGACTAATAATCCACCTTCAGGTTATCATCTGAACCCCCTCCAGTATTAAGTTGCAAGAAACAGATTATTGCTTTACGAATTGCGTGTAAAGTAAATAATACGATTGTTCTATGAACAAAGGATTGTTGTTTTCTCCCTAGTAGCAACAACACATCTAGTACCTTAGAGATTTCTGTCACTTCCATAGATTACCAGAGGCATGAACCCACTACCGAGCATAAATACTAACTCTTGGAGTTGTTAGCATCTACTTGGCCAAGATAGCTACTAACAACGGAAAGCATGCAAGATCACAAATAACAAAGACATGATAGAATCAATAATCAATCTGAAATAACATCTCAATATCCATCGGATCCCCGCAAACACAACATGCAAAATTATAAATAGATGATCTTGATCATGAACGGAGCTCACAAGATCTAGACATGAAAGCACAAAGCAGGAGAACCAGCCATCTAGCTACTACATAGATCCGTAGTCCAAGGATGAACTACTCACGCATCACACTGGAGGCTTGCATGGTGATGAAGAAGGCCTCCAGGGTGAATTCCCATCTCCGGCAGGGTGCCAGGAAGAGCTTCAGATCCCTCCCGATCTAGGGATGGAGATGACGGCGGCTACGGACTCTTTCGTGGATTTTTGATCGGGTACTTAGGGTTACGTCCCGAGGGCATCTTATAGTCGGAAGGGGAGGCCGAGGGGGTGCCTGGGCTGGCCACACCGCCCCCTGGTGCGGGCCAAGCCTGGCCGCGTGGCCAGGTGGTGTGGCCGGCCTCTGGCCCTTCTCCATCTCGTATTCTGGTACTTGATGACTTCCGGAAAAATAGGCACTTTGGCTTTTGTCCCGTCCAATTCCGAGAATATTCATTTTCTGACTTTCCTGGAACCAAAAATAGCAGAAAACAGGCAGCTCGCACTGTGGCTCTTGTTAATAGGTTAGTCCAAGAAATCATATGAAAAGTACTCCAAAGTTGGAACAAAACACAAGAAAGTGGATAAAACTAAGCATGGAACATCAAAAATTATAGATACATTTGCAATGTACCAGGGGTCCACCATCCTACGACACGGGGTAAGATGGTGCGCATAACACCCGTCCATGGTCTAGAATATTTCGTCCTAGCCCGTAGCGGGGCCTCCTAGAAGAACAGGGCTCCGTTGCGGCGGTGATACGTCCATTTTGCATCACTATTCTATGTCTTAATTCACTATTATTCATTGATATATTTCGTATCGAGAGGTGATACTTATGTTATTTCATCTATTCTTGCATGGTTGATGACTTTTGGAGCATGGACCGCTGCAGTTAGGATTCTGATGGAAAAGGTGTTGTTTGGAGGCAAAATTCGCGAAGATCAGAAAATTCGGGAAAATATACGGAAAATCCTATTTCTCCAGAAGACTCAGGATGCCATAAGATAGAGTGGAGGTGGGCCACAGGGGCCCACACCACCCCATGGCGCGGGCAGGCCTAGGCCGCGCCTAGAGGTGGTGTGGCTGCCCTGGCCCACTCCAGCCTCTCTCCTATGGCGTATATCATCCCCACGAAACCCTAAGACTCGGGGAGCGACCACAGAAAGATTTTGCCGCCTCTGCGGGGCGGAAAACACCGAGAGAGAAAGATTTCTCCGGCAGACAGATTTCTGTCGGGGGAATTCCTTCCTAGAGAGGAGAGATCGTCGCCATCAACACCACCATCAAGCTAGACTTCATCGGGATCATCATCATCATCACCACCATCATCACCATCAGCACCCTCATCACCATCTCCATATTGCTGTAACAATTGAGTTGAATCTTGCATAGTTCATAGGGGAAACTTTCCCGGTGTTGATTACTCTTTGTAGTTGATGCTATTGAGTGAACCATTGAATTATTGTTTATGTTCAGATTGTTATACATCATTATTCCATCTCTGATCATGATCCATATGATGTCTTGTGAGTAGTTTGTTTTGTTCTTGAGGACATGGGAGAAGTCTTGTTGTTAGTAGTGGAGTTGCGTTGAGAAAGATTCAATAGATTGTTATTTAAGTTGTGGTGTACTTCTTCTAGTGGTGTATTGTGAACGTCGACTACATGACACTTCACCTATATGGGCCTAGGGGAATGCATTGTTTATTTGGCTACTAATCGTAGGGGTTGCCGGAGTGACAGAAACCTGAACCCCTGTTAGGAAACCATTGCAAAAGGGACGTAAGGGTCTTAGAGTTTAAAGATGTGGTTAGGTTTCTACCTTAATTACTTTCTTGTACTTACGGATGTTTGCAAGGGGTATAATCACTAGTATGTATTAAGTCTTGGATGGCGCGGTACATTAGCACAGGTTCACCCACACAACACTTAGCAAGCTAAAGAAGATTAATCGACTATATGAAGCGAAAGCACTTGACAGTCTTCCCATGTGTCCTCGAGAACGTTTGGTCATCTATAGAAATACAACCGGCTTGTCCTTTGCTGCATAAAGGATTGGGCCACTTGCTGCATTTATTCCTACTGTCTTTTGTTTACTCGTACTTTGTTTACTTGCTTTATCGAAAACCCCTAAAAATCCGTTTGCTAAGTATTTGCAGAGAATTCTTGATCCATACCACTAGCCAGCACCTTCTGCTCCTCGTTGGGTTCGACACTCTTACTTATCGAAAATACTGCGATACACCCCCTATACTTGTGGGTCATCAGGCGGCGCCATGTGTCGTTTCCGGCGTTCATCCCACGGCCAAACAAAATGGGATGACGTGGATAGAAGTTCAGGCTGAAACATTCTATCGGTATTATTTACTCCGATTGTCCATGCTATAACTGTATGTACTAGAAACTTAATACACGTGTGGATAACTAAACAACACAGAGTCACTAGTAAGCCTCTTCTACTAGTTTGTTAGTCAAGTGATTGTTAAGATTTCCTATACATGCACATGATTGTCACTTGATAACGGGATCGCATGATTAGAAGAATGATGTGATGGATAGGCCCAAATAATAAGCACAACTTCTGATTACATCGTTTAGTTTGAGTGTTATTTCTTTTGGAATTGCCAAGTATAGTTTCCTCATACCATGAGATCAGGTTACTCCTGAGAATTGGAGGAATACTTTGTGGACATCAAATGTCACTTCGCAACTGAGTTATTATAAAGGTGTTTTTAGGTATTTGTGATGGTATATGTTGGGTTGCATGGATCAAGACTAGGATTTTTCCTCCGTGTGATGGAGTGTGAGATATCTATGGGCCCTCTCGGTAGTATAGCATCCAAGTGCTCCATGAGTAATGTGTTTAGTCACGGGGATTCTATACCATGGTACGAGTAAAGAGAACTTGCGGTAATAAGATTGAACTAGGTAAAGTGATACCAAAGATCGAATCACGGGCAAGTAATATATCGTGGTACCAAACGAATCATATATCGGATTGACTGAATCTTTGACATTGTTTTTTTGAATGAGAAGGTACAATATTACAAAGAAGTCCTTTTATAACACTCGCTCTAAGAACCTAGTATTTGAAGATAAGGGCTTCAGATTTACAAAAAGCACCCCACAACAAAAGATATAAAAGCAATCAAGTCCTTGGTGTTACCACCACCAGTCGCCAGCGACCTCAAGGCGCGGGCCGAGGTAGGAGAGGATTCTGCTCGAGACACTCTCAAAGCTGGCGACAATCCACTGCATGTTGGGTCCGTAGCATAGAAAACAAAAATTTCCTACGGTGTGAACTACATGCCAAGATCTATCCACTAGGTACAAAGCAATGGGTGGACATACATCCAACGAGAACTTACCCTCGAAGACAACGAGTTTTGTTAACGAATAGGAACTCGTGGTTGATGTAGTCGTACACTTGCCGATCTCAAGATCGTGAGGAAGTCCGAGCGCCACAACTCAGCAGCGCATCCACACTCGCACACACGTTCAAGCCACCAGACAACCTCCACCTCCTCGCTCCAGCGATCCAGCGGAAGCAGCAACTCCTTCCATACGAAATGCCACCGGGAACATGTATCTCGCTAATCCGAGACCATGGGGAATAATTCTAGAGGGGGAGAGAGATCCTTCACAAGGAGGTGTGAGGATGAAGGAGGGAATGGGTGGCCTTTTATAGGAGGAGGGGGTGCCCCCTCTCTCCATGGCCGGCGCATGGGGGGTGACCCCTCACCTCCCCCATTCATGTGGTGGTAACCCCTCCACATTAAAATGCCTCTTCACATTCCCTTTTAAAGTCTCCACTTTAAATGCATTAAATTTCTCCAAATTTAATGCCCTCTCATTTAATAAAAATCTTTTTATTAAATTTATTCAGAATTTTGTTAATTACTTTAATTAACAAACATTCACATATAGCCCCTTGCAATATTTCAATATCACATGCAGAACCACTTTCTGCAATTTCACCCGAAACAATTTCCGGTTTCTATGAAACAATTCCTACGCTTTGCAATTCTTTCGTCTGAAACATATGTGCTCCAAAATGGTGTCCGGTAACTCTTAAGTGTGCCACCCTATGGTTCGCGAATAATGCAGACATGATCAAGACCCTTCTCCGATCAATAATCAGCAGCGGGACCTGGAGATCCGTACTGACTCCTACACATTCAATGATGACTTCTGTGATCGTGAGAACCTTTAACGCTTGTAACTAAATCCCTTTGTCTCTCGATATATTACATGTCCGAGATTCGATCATCGGTATCTCCATACCTAGTTTGATCTCGTTACCGACATGCACTCTTTTCTCGTTCCCGTGATATAACATTCTAGTGATCACATCACTTGCTTGCAAGCTATCTTAATGTGATATCACCGAGAGGGACCAGAGTATATCTATCCGTCATATGGATTGACAAATTCCACTCTTGATCCATGAGCCTCAACATAACACCTTCGTAGTACTGAACCCATCTTTATAGTCACCCTGTTACGGTGTGACGTTTGATGTTATCAAGATACTCTTCCGGTGTTAGCAATTAACATGATCTCATGGTCTAAGGATAAAGATTACTTCGTATGATGTTATAGCAATATAAACATAATGACTTGATCGTAATGCTATACTTCGGATGAATGTTCATCACATCATTCCACCAATGGTGTGACCTTGTTATTAATAACATCCAATGTCCATGATCAGGAAACCTTGATCATCTTGTTAATCAACAAGCTAGTCTATAAGAGAGGCATAACTAGGAACCCTTTTTGTTTATTAAACACACATTTATTGATGTTTCCGATCAATACAATTCTAGCATGTAAAATAAACATCTATCATATATAAGGAATATATAATAACAACTTTATTATTGCCTCTCAGGGCATATTTCCTTCAGTCTCCCACTTGCACTAGAGAAATAATCTAGTTCACATAGTGATAAATCTAACACCCATGGAGTTTTGGTGTTGATCATGTTTTTCCCTAGGGAGAACTTTAGTCAACGGATCTGCTACATTTAGGTCGGCTAGGAGCTCTGTTGCGATTGCACCTCCACCGTCACAATGGACAACATCGTCTTTATTACAGGAGAAGGCCTTCATCTCCACCTCCGACGCATCTAGCTCCGACTAGCGGAGCGCAACCTTGAAGGATAAGAAGAGCAAGAAGATTAGGATCTTGCCGTACGTCTCAAAACTTCTCCTCGGCAAGATGCAAAACTACGGTACATGGCAAAAAACTACCTCTATGACACCTAAGGAACCCTATACCTACTCTGGTGCTGTCCCCAGCCACCACTCACTAGCTATTCCAATGAGGGTGCCATAGGAGAGTCCTGGCTCTCTTGAGGCATCACTCGGAAACATAAGGTGGGGGCAACCAAAAAGAACTTCGTTTAATATGTGGGAAACTGCTGACTCGTGTACTAACAAGCTCGTTGGGGAACCCCAAGAGGAAGGTATGATGAGCACAGCAGTAAGTTTCCCTCAGTTATGAAACCAAGGTTATCAATCAAGTGGGAGTAAGGAAACACCCCAAAGGTGTAGCTAGCTAAACTTTGGCAGGGCGCACTACTGGTGCCAGTAGCAACGTGGAGACCTGCACAACACAACCATAGAACTCTATCCCCAACTTGCGGTGAGGTTGTTAATCTCACCGGTTTTGCTGAAAACAAAGGATTAAACGTATCGAGTGGAAGAAAGTAATAGTTTGTAGAAAGTAAACACAAAGCAGTAAACAGTTGATTGTAGATTGATGGTTAAAGAAAGGGTGGGACTTGCCTGTACCATTGGTTGTTACGGCTACAAACGCCTGGAATTGTTCCACAATTACTTGGTTGTGTGGACTTCCTAAAAAAACCTTCATTATGACTCCAGATTTCACATTAAAAAGCGTGATTTCCTACAAAACACAATTCAAAGCAACGGTTTGCATATCTTTGCAATTATTAGTCATTAGTGGCAAGGATTGAGAGTTTCTTGTCAACTGCTTGACTAAGAACAATGTTTAAACATAGTGGAAGATGGCTATTTTTGGAGCCATCGGGATCCTCGACATCACTGGGAGCTCTGAAATGGTCTAGAGATAAGAATCATGTATGGCAAAGTATTTTTTGAGGATTCAGAGAAGTTCGAGATTTCACGGTATTGTACCAGAAGCTTTTGGAAGGTTTCGGTGGACTACCAGTGTGCCCCAGCTTCCTAGAGGGGCCACATGGGCCCGAGAGGGAGCACCCCAGCCCTAGATGGTCTAGGGCCCCACTTCCCCATAAGGCCCATGCAGCTAGGGCTTGAGGGAGGGGAAACCCTAAATTGGAGGGGGTTTCCTCCCCTTGGCCATCGCCCCCTACTTGGAGAAGGGGTAAGGGGATGGCCGCCCACCCTCCCCTATATAAGGAGGGGCAGGGCCTGGGACGTAACACCCAATCCTCCTGGCGCCACCTCTCCGCTCCCTCTCTCTCATACATGCTCCCATAGATCTGTTCCGACTTAGGCGAAGCCCTATAGATTTGTCTCTCCACCATAATAGTGCTACCATTGTGTTGTCAGATTTTGTAGAGATTTTCTCTCTCTCTCACAGGATCAAGAAGGAGGAGACATCACCACAGAGAAACGTGTGGATACCTCGGAGGTGTCGTCCACTCGGTACGAGGATCTAGAAGGTCAAGGATTAAACCGACGCAAGCAAATGACTATATCATCCACGATATATAGATCATTAACCACTCGTGTTCTTATATGGTAAGTAGATTAAATCTATCTACTTGTTACTTCCATATAGTAGATTAGATCTTGCGGTGTTTCCTCTTACTAGTCCATAGGATTTTTCCATGCAACAAACCCATCATTAGCATTAGATCTAGATCTATGCGTAGATGTATAGTACGAGTATAACACTATGATGTAGTGAGTGTTGATGAGAATTTTATTAACCTTCCATATGTACGAGTATATGTTTCGGGATAGTTAGATGAAGCGGCCGGATCAACTTTATGCATAAGGTTGTACGGGATTGGTTCCACGAGTGACATGCAACTTGTATTACATAAGTGGATAGCGGGTGTTTGTATCTCTTTCTATAGTTAACATATATTTTGAAGTGGAGGGACCAAAAGGGTGTAGTAGAGATAACATGTTCATCTGAGTTGTGGTTTATGCATAGCAAGAATGGTTCTTCTTCCTAGTAAAAGCCCCAAACCATGTAAAACATGCAGCAATAGAGTAGAGGCATCTAACTTGTTTTACAGGGGTATGTGATGTGGTATGGTCAAGTTTGGGATATGTTATATGTGATGTATGAGATGTGATCATGTTTGTAATAGTATCATGACTTGCATGTCAATGAGTTTGGCAAGCGACGGGATGTATGGCATGCGTGCCAATGTTCATGTAAATTGTTTCAATTCATCACTAGTGTAGAAATAGTTGTAGAAGAAACAATATGGTGGAAGCAACCATGTTATTGGCGCTGTGTTGGTGATGATTGTGATCACACTTTGCTTTGGAAATGGAGGTCAAAGGCACAAGAAGAAAGGCCATATCATGTCACGTTAAATTGCATGACATGTTTATCCTTTTAGTATATTATTTTGCTTTGATTAGATCACAACAGTAGCATTATAATATGATTCCTCACACTAAAATATCAAAATAAAAGTGTTCATCCATAGTTGGCACCGTTGCAGAAGTTAGTTGTTTTGAAGCACCACGTGATGATCGGATGTAATAGATTTTACATTCACATACAACCGGTGTAAGCCATGTTGCACACGCGGAAAACTACGGTTAGCTTGACGAGCCTAGAATGTACATACATGGTCTAGAAACACATAAAATCGAAAGGTTAAACATGAGTCATATGAATGATATGATCAACATGTTGATGTTCACCTTTGAAACTACTCCAGCTCACGTGATGATTGGATTTGGGTTAGTGAATTTGGATCATGTGTCACTAAGCAACTTGAGTAATGTTGAGTTTAGTGGGAGTTTACTTAGTAATTTGATTTACTTGAACTAGTTATCATGAACATAGTCTAAACTAAGTACTTGCAAACATTTGATGTAGATGTCTAAGCGACAAACCTAGTTCAACTTCAACGCGTTCCTAAAGAAAGAAAATTTGAAAGACAATGGGTCTAACTTTACCAACTAGCACCACAACTTCTGGATTATCCTCAATGGCATGAAGAATTCATATGTACTAGAAAAGGTATTAGGTGACTATCCTATTGTTAGTGCTTCTCAGGATGAATGCAATCTCTATGACAGCTGCTATGCTGACAACACACTTGTAAGGAGTGTAATCCTCCTATACTGGAGATTGAAATCCATAGGAGTTTTGAACTCACAGATGCATTTGATATGGTTGAGGAGCTCAAAACTATGTTTCAGACCTAAACCCGCGCGGAGAGATATGAGATCTCCAACAAATTATTTTCTTGTAAGATGGAGGAGCATGGTTCTATGGACGAGCACGTCATTAATATGACAGGCTACGTTCAACGTCTTGAAGCCATGGATTTTAAGATCCCAAAGGAGCTCACAAAGTATAAGATCCTATAGTCATTGCCACCAAGCTATAAATGGTTTGTGCTTAATTACAACATGACTGGGATGAACAAGTCGCTCTCTAAACTCACTGTAATGCTAAAAACTATGGAGGTAGGCATCCAGCGGGATCATCAAGTGTTGATGGTCAACAAGACCATTGGTTTCAAGAAGGCTAAGGGAAAGAAGGGGAACTTGAAGAAGGGTGAAAAATCTATTGTTTCTCTTATGAAGAAGCCAAGGCTAGACCGAAGTCGGATAGCGTGTGCTTCTACTATAAGCGAGAAGTTCACTAGAAGTGTAACTCCTCAAAGTACTTGGTAGATAATAAGGCTGGCAACGTCAACAAAGGTATATTCGATATACATGTTATTGATGTTGTAGGGTTTGTTGCATAGAAAACAAAAATTTCTACCATGAGAACGCACAAAACCAAGATCCAATCTATGGAAAAGCCAAGATCTAATCTACAAGATAGGTGCAACTAGATACATGAGAACTAACCCTCAAAGATCCAAAGTGTTTAACGAGATCAGATCTCGTGGTTGATGTAGTCGATCACTTGCCGATCTCAAGATCGCGATGACGATCCTTCCGGCGCCGTGTTCTGGCTGCGCTTCCGCACTCGGTCACACGTACGGAGTCGGTGAAGACCTTCCTCTCCCTGTTCCAGCGGGCAGCAAAGGTAGTAGATCCCCCCGAAATCCTAGCAGCATGACGGCGTGGTGGTGGTGGCGGAGGAGAGAATCTTGTAGGGCTTCGCCTAAGCCAGAGCAGGAGGAAGGAGGAGGAGGGTGGCGTCTAGGGTTGAGATCGAAGGGGCAGGGGTGTGCCCTCCCCTCCCCTCTTTATATAGAGGGGGTGCGGCTAGGGCTGCCCCATTTTCCCTCCACCTCTAGGGCCAGCGCAAGGGGAGGGGAAACAAACTTGCCCCCCAAGTCTCCCCCCAAACCCTAGGGGCTGGCCGGTTGGGCTTGTTGGGCCTGGTGTGGCTGGCCCATGGGCCCCCGCAGCATACCTTCAGCCCATCTGGCCCCTCCCAGGGTTGTGGGCCCATGAGTGGCCCTCTAGAACATTCTAGAAGCTCTAGTCAAAATACTGAGAACTTTTCCAAACCCCGGAAGTTGACTTCCTTTATATGAATCTTATTATCCGGACCATTCTGGATCTCCTTGTGATGTCCTAGATCCAATCTGAGACTCTGAACAACATTCAGTCTCCAACTCACATTCCATATCTACTTAAAACAACATTGAACCTTAAGTGTGTCACCCTACGGTTCGCGAACTATGCAGACATGATCGAGACACCTCTCCGATTAATAACCAATAGCGGGACCTAGAGATCCATAATGGCTCCCACATATTCAACGATGACTTCGCGATCAAAAGAACCATTAACAGATGATATTAATTCCCTTTGTCGCTTGATACTTTACTTATCCGAGGTTCGATCATCGGTATCTCCATATCTAGTTCAACCTCGTTACAAATAAGTACTCTTTACTTGTATTGTGATGTGACATCCCTTGTGGCCTAGTCACATGCTTGCAAGACAATTGGATGACACTCCACCGAGAGGGCCCAGAGTATATCTATACGTCCTTTGGATGGACAAATACCACTCTTGATCCATGTGCTTCAATCCATACTTTCAGAATACCCAATGCCACCTTTATAACCACCCAGTTACGAAGTGGCGTTTGATGTCATCATAGCATTCATCCAGTGTTGATGATTAACATGATCTCATGGTTGAAGGATTAGGTAACTATGTATTTGAAAGCTTGTAGAAAAGTGAACTTAATGACTTGATCTTATGCTATGCTTATTATGGGTGTGTGTCCATCACATCATTCTCCTAATGATATGATCTTGTTATTAGTAACATCCAATGTCCATGATTAGGAAATAATGATCATCTATTAATCAACAAGCTAGTTCAACTAGAGGCTTACTAGGGAATCTTTTATGTTTACAAAACACACAAGTATTAATGTTCCCTCTTAATACAATTATAGCATGGGATGCAAACATTTATCATAAACACAAAGATATAATAATAACCACTTTATGATTGCCTCTTGGGCATATCTCCAACAGTCTCCCACTTGCACTAGAGTCAATAATCTAGTTGAAAAACTTGTGTATTCAATACTTATGGCTTTCTGGTGTTGTATATACACGATTGCTAGTGGTAAACATAATCTTTGGATCTGACACTTTTAGTTCCGTGTGTATTTGCATGTATTTGCGTCTCTATGCATCACTCATTCTTTAATGAGATGGCATTGTATACATTTGGTCCTTTGGTGAGACCTTTAGTTCCTTGGGGTTAAACCATGTCGATACAAATGTCATACAATATATCTTCATAGTATTAGCCCCACTGTGAACCACACCTAGTTTGATAACAAACTACTTGACACGAATGCCCTCTTTTGCTGCTACAATAGCAATCATATACTTAGACTTTTGTTGTAGTATCTGTCATAATGTCTTAACTTTGGAACTCATCCAAATATGTTATGGAATCTCATTTCCATTACATTGTGCCACCCATAGTTTAAATTGAGATAAACTTAATTTGTATTTTGTGAAAAAAATAGTATCAATGTAACACTTTACAATGAACTAACTATCTATTTGTCACTTCTACATAAATAACATATTCTTAGTTCTTTCAAAGATCATAAGAATGTCCTAACTATCGTCCAATAATCATCTTATGAGTCATTCTAGTATATTCTCATAACAGTTAGAGCATAGGACATATCTGGATGTGTACATATCACAGAATGATTGCTCAAAATATTCTTGTGATTTCACTCACCAAGTGTCAAAACACTCGAATCTTGATTCAGTCCTTTTCCATGCGACACGAACCTTTATTGTTGTTTCCATATTGAACTCTTTCAATATTTCATATATGTACTTCTGGCATAATCATATTAGCGCCTCAATCTATCCATATAGACATCGATGCCTAATATTTGGGTTATGCCTAAGTCTTTCATCAAAATTAAATTTTAATGAAATTCTTAACCTGTGTCAATAAAAGATACATCATTTCCAATCAAAAATATGTATTTCACATAATGTATTAGAAATATGTATTAGCGCTCCCACTTAATTTCTTGCAAATGTAAGCATCTTCATTGTCTCTAATGAAATTAAACTCTTTTAACAGTTTCATCACGGTGAAGATTCCTCTGCGATGCTTACTTCAACCATTGAAGTTTGCATCCATTTTTAGCATCCTTTGAATTAACAAAACCCTTTGGATCGTCTCATGTACACGTCCTAGGTAACCATTATATTAGAAGAACTTGTTGTTGGGTTAGCAGCATAGAAAACAAAAAAATCCTACGATGGGAACTATACGCCAAGATATATCTACTAGATATAAGCAACGGGTGGATATATATCCATAGAGAACTTACCCTCAAAGACAACAAAGCTTTGTTAACAAGATGGAACTCATGGATGATGTAGTCGTACACTTGCCGATCTCAAGATCGTGATGAAGTCCTTCAGGTCCAGCAGTTCCAGCACCATCAGGTCCAACACCATCAAGTCCAGCACCGCAAAGTAGCGGTGCATCCGTGATCGCATACACGTCCGGTCCACCAAACAACCTCCGCCTCCTCGCTCTAGCAATGCAGCGGAAGCAGCAACTCCTTTCTAGATAAAGCCACCGGGAACATGTATCTCGCTAATCTGAGACCATGGGGAATAACTAGAGGGAGAAGAGAACCTTCACGAGGAGGTGGGGAAAGAGGAGAGGAGCCATGGGGATCCTTTATAGGGGAGGGGCGCAGCCCCAAGGCCATGGCTGGCCGGCCATGGTGGGTGCCCCCACCTCTCCCTCATTCATGTGGGTGGAGCTTCCACTAAGCCCACTCACATCAATTTCAACTCCACTCACTTTGCCTTTAATGTCCACCAAATTAAATGCATTTTCTCTTTAAATAAAACACTTTTATTTATTTTATTCAGAATTTTTTTAATTACTTTAATTAACAAACATTCACATAAAACTCCCTGCAACATTTCAATATCACATGCAGAACCAGTTTTAGCAATTTCACCAAAAACAATTCCGGTTTCCATCGAAATGATTCCAGCGCTTTCTTAATCTTTATCTGAAACATATTTGCTCCTAAATGGTGTTGGTATCCCTTAAGTGTGTCACCCTACGATTCGCGAATAATGCAGACATGATCGAGACCCCTCTCCGATCAATAATCAGCAGCGGGACCTAGAGATCCGTACTGACTCCCACATATTCAACGATGACTCTTGTGATCGTGTGAACCTTTAATATCGTAACTAAATCCCTTTGTCTCCCGATATATTACATGTCCTAGATTCGATCATCGGCATCCAAATACCTAGTTTGATCTCATTACCGACATGCACTCTTTTCTCGTTCCCGTGATATAACATTCTAGTGATCACATCACTTGCTTGCAAGCTATCCTAATGTGATATCACCGAGAGGGCCCAGAGTATATCTATCCATCATCGGGATTGACAAATTCCACTCTTGATCCATGAGCCTCAACATAACACCTTCGGAGTATCTGAACCCACCTTTATAGTCACCATTTTACGGTGTGACGTTTGATGTTATCAAGTTACTCTTCCGATGTTAGCAATTAACATGATCTCATGGTCTAAGGACTAAGATTACTTCGTATGATGTTATACAAATTATAAACATAATGAATTTGATCGTAATGCTATACTTTGGATGAATGTTCATCACATCATTTCACAAATGTTGTGACCTCGTTATTAACAACATCCAATGTCCATGATCAGGAAACCTTGATCATCTTGTTAATCAACGAGCTAGTTTATATGAGAGGCATTACTAGGAACTTTGTATTTTGTTTATAAAACACACATGTATTAACGTTTCCAAATTAATAAAATTATGGCATGCAAAATAAACATTTATCATAAACATGGAATAAGATAATAACCACTTTATTATTGCTTCTCGGGCATATTCCCTTCAGTCTCCCACTTGCAGTAGAGTTAATAATCTAGTTTGAAAAACTTTGCGTATTGAACACCTATGGCTTTCTGGTGTTGCATATACGCGATTGCTAGTGGTTAACATAATCTCTGGATCTGACAGTTTCAGGTTCGTGTGTATTTGCATGTCTTTGCGTCTCTATGCATCACTCATTGTCAAATGAGATGGCATTGTATAAATTTGGTCCTTTGGTGAGACCTTTATTTTGTTCGGGTTAAAATATGTTGATATTATTGTCATATAATATATCTTCATAGTATTAGCCCACTTTGAACCACACTTAGTTTGATAACAAACTACTTAACACAAATGCCCTCCTTTGCTTCTACTATAGCAGTCATATACTTAGCCTTTTTGTTGTAGTATCCATCACAATGTCTCAACTTTGGAACTCATCCAAATCCATCATGGAACATCCTTTCCATTACATTGTGACACCCATAGTTTAAATTGAGATAAATTTAATTTGTATCTTGTGACAAAACTAGTATCAATGTAACACTTTACAATGAACTACCTTTAACTATTTGTTACTTATACATGATATATTCTTAGTTCTTCCAAAGCTTATAAGAATATCTTTACTATCATCCAATGATCATCTTATGAATCATTCTGGTATGTGCTCATAACATTTAGAGCATAGGACATACATGGATATATACATATCACGGTATAATCGATCAAAATATTCATGTGATTTTACTCACCAAGTGTTGAAACACTTGAATCTTGATACAATCCCTTCCATGTAGCAAGAACATTTCTTGTTGTTTCCATATTGAACCCTTTCAATATCTCATATATGTACGTCTGGCACAACCATATTAGGGCATCAATCTATCCTTATAGACATTGAAGCCAAATATTCCGGTTTTTCCCAAGTCTTTAATCAATATGAAATTCTTAACCCGTGTCAATAAAAGATACATCATTTCCAATCAACAATATGTACTTTGCATAATCTATTGGAAATTTGTCTTAGCGTTCCCAATTAATTTCTTGCAAATGCAAGCATCTTCATCATTTTCAATGAATTTAAACTTTTTTAACAATTTCATCATGGTGAAGATTCCAACTCCGCTATGCTCACTTCAACTATTGAAGTTTGCATGCCCTTTTAGCACCCTTTGAATTAACAAAACCCTTTGGACCGTGTCATGTACACGTCCTAGGTAACCATTCTATTAGAAGAACCTTGTTTTGTTTATTCAACTACCATATACCAAATTATATGTAGTGGTTGCTACATTAATCCGTCAAGACTAAATATCGCTATGAAAGATCAAATCTTGTCATAGTCAACTCCTTGAACATTGTCGTAAACTTCTTTCTGACATGTCAACTATTTCATAGATGTTAAACATCCAGGTCTATTTCTTTATAGATCCAAACATGACCGATAGGCTTCTCGCCTTTCCGAAGGGTCTTCCAAGTTCAGAAACTTGATTTCTCGTGTATGGATACTATCACAGATTCTATGACTTCTTAGTCATTTTATGGAGCCAGGGCCCATCATCGCTTCTTTGCATGCAGTCGGTTCATCATTGTCAAAACAATAACGACTTATGTTTCAAATCTTACTATTTGATTCTTACCGACCCACATGGTTCAATAAGAACTCTAATCTCCAAGATCACACCCTTTGTAATCACGGGAGCCATGAGCATTGTGGCCGCCACCGGGACACTTTCTGGCGCTGCGCTACTTAGCACATATAGCTAAGGTTCAACAACCTTATCAAAGTTCTATTGTCCTCCCACTTAACTTTTCACGAAAAATTCCTTCTCAAGAAACTTGATGTTTCAAGAGACAAACTCTTTTGTCCTCGGTGTTATGGAGGAATTCCCAACAAATTCTTTGGGATAACCTACAAAGATGTTCTTATCCGACTTTGGTTGTAAACATTTTACTTATGCATAGCATACCAAAATTTAAGAAAAGATGATTCGGGTTTTATCCCAAACTATAACTCATATGGTGTCATTTCAACGGATCATGATGGTGCTCTTTTTAGTGTAAAAGCGGTAGTCTCTAAAGCTTTAATCCTTAAAACATAATGGCAGTTTTATAAATGACACCTTTGATCTTACCATGTCAAACAAGGTTTGATTTGATCTCTCGAACATACCATACTCCTATCGTTTATCGGGAAATGCAAATCCATGGAACAATTCATGAAATCTTAGGTGTTTTGCTAATCATGTAACTCAAATATCTTCCTTTATGATCAAATCATAAACTCTTTTACTTTCTTATTACAATGATTTTTCACTTCATCTTGAAAGTCTTTGAACAATTTTCAAATGTTTCATTCTTCTTCCTTATTAAGTAAATATATAGATATGTTCAATAAAATTTCTGGAGAAAGCATATGAAGCAAAAAGATCCATCGCATATGGCTACACATAATGGACTATATACATCAACATGCATAATATCCAATAAGTTAGTCATCCGTTCCTCTTTGGCCTATGGACGGAGTTTCAATTATCTCGAGGAAAGTTTCACAAGCTTCAATTGATCAAAATCAAAAGACTCCAAAAATCCATCAACATCGAGTTTCTTCATGTTTACTTTCCAATATAATTCAAACAACGATGTCACTTCATAAGTGGTCTTCCAAACATTTGTCTTACGACATTTTAGCAATAATGTTTATGGATGTGATTTCTCCAACTAGACTTGTAAAAGTTCATCCATCCTTTACGGAATACGGTAATTATTTGAAAAACGATTGTTCTCTTAATACCGGAACAAAATAACAATTATTAAAACAAATCTTGAAGGCTAGGTTTGACGACAATGAAAACATGATAACACTTTATTTGTTTTTGATGAACATCATCACTTATTCTCTTGCCAAATACTTAGGCCGTTGCAGTTTATGAATTGTGTTGTTCTGTATGACACTTCACACCAACCAATTCGGTATCCAATACCTCAGAACCACATTGTTTAACAAGCAAGGAATACAACCATAACATGTATATCTTCTATATACCTATGTTGGACATCTCCAACCTTTTCTTTTCTGCCAAATATTTTATAGATTTTCTTTAAACAATTCCTTTTCTTTTAAAAGAATCTATCAACATCAATAGTGGTGTCATTCACATGACACATAGTACAAAGTGTATATAGTCAAATACTAATACCTTTGGACTTGCACTTTTAAGTGGATCACCATCATCAAATGTTTGGTGTTCTTTCAAAAATCCATTCTTTAGTAATCTATTAGTGTAGTAAACATTTTACTTACATCTTCTATTCATCCTTATCATGACAACTTTCATGATCAAGCTACTATAGCCTATAAGGAAGAATCGTGAGTATAATGTTAGTTCCCAAAACCTTTTTTGGGAGATCCAGATGCCTAGCATCTCCATCCTTCACAAATCCTCATACAATATGAATACATGTATTTTGCTAAATTATACTCTATCATAATGCAATCAAAAACATTGTTTCAAATATCACAATATTTTCCACACATGATGGTTTTTGAAACAATTTTTCAGCTCCTAGATAATATTGATATTAAAACAACTTTTGAATATCAATAATCATGGAGGCAAACATGATACTTTAGATACTAACATTGGAATTCTTACTCTTGATTTAATACTACTTATTAAACTTCATGGAGTAAATAGAGTTTTCTGAAAGTTTGCAATAGGACTTCTAAACTTTAAATTGACATTCAAAAACAATACGATACTAGTTCATAAAGTAAATATCCAGAATTCTATAGTTCTATTATCTCAATTAAAACTAAGCATAAGGTAGTGAACAGATGCTAATGACTACAACAAATTATGCAAATTCACTTCGATTTAGTTTATGACAAATTGAGTTCGACTAATCCAAATTAGAAATGAACTCTCACTCAAAAACGGCATCCCTCGTGCCTTTTTGATGATTACATGAACCAAATCCACTACACCAAGTCCGATCATCATGTGAGTCGGTCTAGCTTCAAAGGCGAGAATCAATATGGGCATCAAATCAACTATGTGACTCATGCTTAACCTTTTGGGCATATTCACTTCACTTGTTTGGTTTGTTCAACTACCATATACCAAAAATATATGTGGTGGTTGCTACATTAATCAATCTAGACTAAATATCGCTATGAAAGATCAAATCTTGTCATAATCAACTCATTGAACATTGTCGTAAACTCTTTCCCGACATGTCGACTATTTCATAGATGTCAAACATGTATGTCTATTTCTATATAGATCCAAATACGACTGATAGGTTTTACACTTTTCAGAGGGTCTTCGAAGTTCAAAAACTTGATTTCTTGTGTATGGAACTATCATGGATTTTATGGCTTCAAGCCATTTGATGGAGTCAGGGCCCATCATTACTTCTTTGCATGTAGTCGGTTCATCATTGTCAAACAATAATGATTTAATTTCAAATCTTGGTATTTGATTGTTTACCCGACCTACTTGGTTCAATAGGAACTTAGATCTCCGTGACCACAACCTTTGAGGCACGTCAGCCATGAGCATTGTGGCTGCCTCCGGGACATATTCCGGCGCTGCGCAACTCAGCACATACAGCTAAGGTTCAATAACCTTATCAAAGTTCTATTGTCCTCACACTTAACTTTTCACGAAAAAATCCTTCTCAAGAAACTCGACGTTCTAAGAGACAAACACTTTTGTCTTTGGTGTTTATGTAGGAATACCCAACGCTTATTCGAAATAACCTACAAAGACATGCTCATCCGACTTTGGTTTCAAACATTTTACTTATGCCTAGCATACCAAAATTTAAGAAAGGACAACTTGGGTTTTATCCCAAACCATAATTTATATGGTGTCATTTTAACGGATCACGATGGAGCTCTTTTCAGTGTAAAAGCAGTAGTCTCTAAAGCTTTAGTATTTAAAATATAATTGCAATTTTATAAACGACACCTTTGATATTACCATGTCAGACAAGGTTTCATTACATATCTCGAACACTCCATATTACTATGGTGTTTCAGGAAATGCAAATCTATGGAACGATTCCTAAAATCTTTAGGTGTTTTGCTAAACATGTAACTCAAACATCTTCCATTATGATCCAATCATAAACTCTTTATTTTCTTGTTACAATGATTTTCCACTTCATCTTGAAATTCATTGAACATTTTCAAATGTTTCATACTTCTTCCTCATTAAGTAAATATACATATATATTCACTCAAATTTCCGGAGAAAGCATATGAAGTTGAAATCCATCGCTCATGACTACACACATCAATATGTACAAATTCCAGTAAGTTAGTCGTTCGTTCTTCTTTGGCCTTTGAACGAAATTTCAACTATCTCCAGGAAAGTCTCACAAGTGTCATTTGATCAAAATCAAAAGACTCCAAAATTCCATCAACATGGAGTTTCTACATGTTTTCTTTCCAATACAATTTAAACGGCGATGTCACTTCGTAAGTGATCTTTCAATCATTTGTCTTGCGATATTTTTAGCATTGGTTTTTATGGACGTGATTTCTCCAACCAGACTTGTATATCATCCATCTATTATGGAAAATGGTAATTATTTGAACAACTTTTTGTTCTCATAATACCTGATCAAAATAACAATTATTAAAATAAATCTTGAAGGCAAGCTTTGATGTCAACGAGAAACACAACAACACTTTATTTGTTTCCGATGAACATCATCACATATTATCTTGCTAGTCACTTAGGCCATTGCAGTTCATGAATTGTGTTTTTTTGTATGACACTTCATACCAACAAATACGGTATCCAATACCCAAGAACCACATTGTTTAACAAGCAAAGAATACAACCATAATATGTATATCATCTCTATACCTAATCTGGACATTTCCAGTCTTTTCTTTTCTGCCAAATATTTCTGCGATTCTATTTTAGCATTTCCTTTTTCCTTTTAAAAGAATCTATCAACATCAATAGTGGCGCCATACATATGACACATAGTCTAGAGCGTGTATAGTCAATTACTAATATATTTGGACCTCCACTTTGAAGTAGATCACCATCATAAAATGTTTGGCGTTCTTTCAAAATTCATTCTTTAGTAATCTTTTAGTGTAGTAAACATTTTACCTACAACTTCTATTCATCCTTATCGTGACAACTTTCATGATCAAGCTACTATAGCTTGTAAAGGTGAATCACGAGTATAATGTTGGTTCCCAAAACCTTTTTGGAATATTAGGGCGTTCAACGTCTTCAACGTTCGCAAATTCTTATACAATATGAGAACATGTATTTTGCTAGATTATACTCTATCATATTGTAACCAAAAACATTGTTTCAGATATCGTAATATCTGCCACACATGATGGTTTCTAAAACATTTCTTCCAGCTCCTAGATAACCTTGATACTAAATCAACCTTTTGAATGTCAAGGATCATGAAGGCAAACATGATACTTAGATACTAACACTGGAATTGTTACTCTTGATTTAATACTAATTATAAACCTCACGGAGTAAACGGAGTTTGCTAAAAGTTTGCAATAGGATTTTTAAACTTTAGATTGACACTCAAAACAATACGATACTAGTTCGTAAAGTAAATATCCAGAATCCTATAGTTTCATTATCTCAATTATAACTAAGCATACGGTAGTGAACAGATGCCAATGACTATAACAAATTATGCAAATTCACTTTGATTTAATTTATGATAAATTATGTTCAACTTTAATCATATTAATATTTGATTTTCCACTAAAAACCAACATCTCTCGAGTTGTTTTGGTGATTACACGAATCAAATCCACTACACCAAGTCCGATCTTCACGAGAGAAGATGTAGCTTCAAATGCGAACAATCAACATGTTCATCATATCATCCATATGACTCATGCTTTACCTTTTAGTATTCCGTGTTCCGAGGCCATGTCTATACATGCTAGGCTCGTCAAGGTTAACCTTAGTCTCCGCATGTGCAAATATGGCTTGCACCCGTTATATGCGCACGTAGAATCTATAACACCCGATCATTATGTGATGCTTCGAAACAATGAGTCTTAGCAACGCTGCCTAGTAAGGACGAACACTTTAATACTTGATATTTAGTGAGAGGGATCATCTTATAATGCTACCGTCATGATCTAAGCAATTAAAGGATTAACATCACATGCAATTCATAATATGTGATATGACATGGCCTTTCTTCTTGTGCCTTTGATCTCCATCTCTAAAGCACGGACATGATCTCCATCATCACCAGCGTGGCGTCAAGGTTAGTGGCACTCTTCATGGTTGTCCATCACTAACAGCAACTATTACTACTACTTGGAATAAAGTTATTACATGATGAATAGACACACTGGTCTTAACAAATTTAAAGACAACCATTAGGCTCCTATCGGTTGCCATATTACAATAAGGATCATCTCATTCATCAAATATAATCACAATCACATCATGGCCATATCACATCACATGCCCCTGCAAAAACAAGTTAGACGCCTCTAATTTTCTTTGCATATTTTACATGGCTTGGGGCTTTCGAATAAGAACATTTCTTATCTATGAACAAGAATCACAACACTGATACAAGTGTTGTCAAGTGCAGATTGTAAGTTGGATCTTCACTATGGTGGGAGAGACAGACATCCGTAGAGCCACTTGTGCAATGCAAGTTGGACGTTGAGCGTGGAGCAAGTCTCATGTGCGACAAGATGTAAGGTTGGCCCGGGCCGCTTCATCCCACCATCCCACAAGATGCAAGGTACACAAAATAAAGTGACAACAAAAGCATCAATGCCCACAAAACCATTGGGTTCTACTCGTGCAACAGATCTACGCATAGATTCGGCTCTGATACCACTATAGGGTTCGTTGCATAGAAAACAAAATTTTCTACCGCGAGAACACACAAAACCAAGGTCCAATCTATGGAAAAGCCAAGATCTAATCTACGAGATAGGTGCAACAAGATAGATGAGAACTAACCCTGGAAGATACAAAGCGTTTAATGAGATCGGATCTCGTGGTTGATGTAGTCGATCACTTGCCGATCTCAAGATTGCCATGACGATCCTTCCGGCGCCACGTTCTGGCAGCGCTTCTGCACTCGGTCACACGTACGGAGTCGATGAAAACCTTCCTCTCCCTATTCCAGCGGGCAGCAGAGGTAGTAGATCCCCTCGGAATCCCAGCAGCATGACACCGTGGTGGTGGTGGTGGAGCAGAGAATCCTGCAGGGCTTCGCCTAAGCCAGAGCAGGAGGAAGGAGGAGGAGGGTGGCGGCTAGGGTTGAAATCGAAGGGGCAGGGGTGCGCCCTCCCCTCCCCTCTTTATATAGAGGGGGTGAGGCTAGGGCTGCCCCTTTTCCCTCCACCTCTAGGGTCGGCGCAAGGGGAGGGGGAGCAAACTTGCCCCCCAAGTCTTCCCCTCTCCCCCCCCCCCAAACCCTAGGGGCTGGCTAGGGGCCTCTTGGGCCTGGTGTTGCTGGCCCATGGCCCCTAGTAGCATACCTCAGCCCATGTGGCCCCTCCTGGGGTTGTGAGCCCACGGGTGTCCCTCTAGAACATTCTAGAAGCTCAGGTCAAAATACCGAGAACTTTTCTAAACCCCGAAAGTTGACTTCCTTTATATGAATCTTATTCTTCGAACCATTATAGATCTCCTCGTGATGTCCTGGATCCAATCTGAGACTCTGAACAATATTCGGTCTCCAACTCACATTCCATATCTACTTAAAACAACATTGAACCTTAAGTGTGTCACCCTACGATTCACGAACTATGTGACATGATCGAGACACCTCTCCGATCAATAACCAATAGCGGGACCTGGAGATCCATAATGGCTCCCACATATTCAACAATGACTTCGTGATCGAAAGAACCATTAACATACGATACTGATTCCCTTTGTCACGCAATACTTTACTTATCCGAGGTTCGATCATCAGGATCTCCATACCTAGTTCAACCTCGTTACTGATAAGTACTCTTTACTCATATTGTGATGTGACATCCCTTGTGAGCTAGTCACATGCTTGCAAGCTAATTGGATGACACTCCACCAAGAGGGTCGAGAGTATATCTATCCGTCATCTGGATGGACAAATCCCACTCTTGATCCATGTGCTTCAATCCATACTTTCAGAATACCCAATGCCACCTTTATAACCACCTAGTTACGAAGTGGTGCTTGATATCATCAAAGCATTCATCCAGTGTTGGTGATTAACCTTCTCTCATGGTCGAAGGATTAGGTAACTATGTATTTAAAATCTTATAGCAAAGTGAACTTAATGACTTGATCTTATGCTATGCTTACTATGGGTGTGTGTCCATCACATCATTCTCCTAATGATATGATATTGTTATTAATAACATCCAATGTCCATGATCAAGAAACCACGATCATCTATTAATCAACAAGCTAGTTCAACAAGAGGCTTACTAGGGACTGTTTTATGTTTACAAAACACACAAGTATTAATGTTTCCTCTTAATACAATTATAGCATAGAATGCAAACATTTATCATAAACACAAAGATATAATAATAATAACCACTTTATTATTGCCTCTTGGGCATATCTCCAACAGATATGTACCTTACTAGTGCTCGTAGTAGCGCCTGAGTATTTGATACTGGTTCAAATGATAATATTTATAACTTGAAACATGAGCTTTAGAATAAATGATGCCTAGAAAGAGATGAAGTACAATGCGCATCGGAAGTGGATCAAAAGTTGATGTAGTCATCATTGGCACACTTCCTCTATATCTACCTCCAGGGTTAGTTTTAAACCTTAATAACTATTATTTAGCGATCGCCTTGAGCATGACCATTATATCTGGATATTGTTTATTGCAATGCGGTTATTCAGTCAAGTCTAAGAATAAAGGTTGTTCGATTTATATGAATAATATCTTTTATGGTCATGCACTATATGTGAATGGTTTATTTCTGTTAAATCTCGATAACAGTGATACGCATGTTCATAATGTTAATGTCAAAGGATGTAAAGTGAATGATGATAATACCACATACTTGTTAGAAATCATACATATAGATGTGTGTGTACCAATGAGCATTTTGACATACGATGGGTATCGTTACTTCCTAACCTTTACCGATGATTTGAGTACATATGGGTATATTTACTTAATGAAACACAAGCCTCAAACATTTGAGAAGTTCAAGGAATTTTAGAGTGAGGTAGAGAATCATTGAAATAAGAAAATTAAGTTTCTATGATCTGATCATGGAGGTGAGTATTTGAGCTTCGAGTTTGGTATGCATTTGAAGAAATGTGGAATTGTTTCACAACTCACATCACCTAGAACACCACGGTGTAATGATGTGCCTGAATGTCGTAATCGAACTTTATTAGATATGGTGCGATCTATGATGTCTCTTACAGGTCTACCACTATCATTTTGGGGTTATGCATTACAAACTGGCACATTCACGTTACATAGGGCCCCATCTAAATCCGTGGAAATGACAATGTATCAAATATGGTTTGGCAATAAACCTAAGCTATTATTTCTTAAAGTTTTGGGATACGACATTTATGTCAAAATGATACAACCTGATAAACTCAAATCCAAGTTGGAAAAAATGCATCTCATAGGATACCTAAAGGAAAATATTGGGTACACCTTCTATCACAAATCCAAAGGCAAAGTGTTTGTCGCTAAAAATGGAACCTCTCTAGAGAAAGAGTTTGAAAGAAGTGAGTGGGAGGAAGGTAGAGCTCGATGAGGTTGTCGAACCTTCTCTTGAGATTGCGAGTGGCGTGGTGCCAGAAGTCATTCTAGTGTATCCTCTGCCTCTTAAAGAGGAAGTCAATGATAGCGATCATGAAGCTTCAGACGATGCTACTACTGAAACTCGTAGGTTGACTAGGAAGCGCACTGCTCCTGAATGGTACAGTAATCATGTCATGAATGTTCTATTATTGGACAACAGTGAGCCTACAAACTATGGAGAAGCAATGATGATCCTAGACTCTGGTAGAAATGCTAGAAGCCATGAAATTTGAAATCCAATCCATGTATAAAAACCAAGTGTGGACTTTGGTGGACTTACCGAATGACCACAAGGACATTGAGAACAAGTGGATATTCAAGAAGAAAACAATCGGTGATGGTAATGTTACCATCTATAAAGCATGAATTGTCGTAAAGGGTTTTCGATAAATTTAAGGAGTTTACTATGATGAGACTTCCTCACCTGTAGCGATGTTGAAGTCTATGCAGATTATGTTAGAAATTGATGCCTTCTATAATTATGAAATATGGCATATGGATGTCAAATGAATGGTCACATTAAGAAAGAGTTGTGGTACAACCCAAAGGTTTTGTCGATCCTAAGGATACTAACAAGGTATGCAAACTTTAGAGGTCCATTTATGGATTAGAGCAAGCATCCCGGAGTTGGAATCTCCACTTTGATGAGGTGATCAAAGGGTTTGGATTTATCCATACTAATGGAGAATCTTGTATTTACAAGAAAGTGAGTGGGATCTCTATTGCATTTCTAATACTATATGTAGATGACATATTGTTGATTGAAAATTACATAGAACTACTTGAAAGTGTTAGGGCCTATTTGAATAATAGTTTTTCAATGAAAAACCTTGGTGAAGTTGCATATGTATTAGGCATCAAGATCTATAGAGATATGTCATATGCCTAATAGGACTATTGCAGAGTACATACCTTGACAAAGTTTTGAAGAAGTTCAAAATAGATAACTCAAAGAAGGGTTTTTTACCAATGTTGTAGGTAAGAATTGTGGTAAGACTCTGGGTCTAGCTATAGTAGATGATAGAGAAAAGATGAAAAACATTTCCTATGCTTCAACCATAGGTTTTATCATGTATGCCATGTTGTTTACAAGACCAGATGTGTGACATGTTGTTAGTTTGACCAGCAGGTACCAAAGTGATCCGAGAATGGAACACTAGACATGAGTAAATAAAATCCTTAAGTACTTGAGAAGGACTAAGGATATGTTTCTCGTTTACGGAGGTGACCAAGATCTTATCGTAAATAGTTATACCGATTATAGTTGGGACACCAATCCAAATGGCTCTAAGTCTCAATCTGGATACATCTTTTTTTTAGTGGTGGAGTAGTGAGTTGGAGAAGTTCAAGGCCAAATGTGACGACAACACCTTCATGTAAAGCGGGATACATTGCTGCTTCATAAGAAACACGGGAAGTAGTTTGGATGAAAGAGTTCCTCTCTAAGTTGGGTGTGGTTCCTAGTGCATTGGGTTCACTAGCCATGTACTCTGACAACATAGGTGCCATTGCTTTTGCCCAGGAGCCACGGGCTCACAAGAATACCAAGCACATCAAGCGCCGCTTTCACATCATACGTGAGAATGTTCAAGAAGGGGGCATAGAGACTTGCAAGATACACACGGCTCTGAATGTCGCAGACCCGTTGAGTAAACCTCTTCCATGAGAAAAGCACGATCAGCACCAAGTCTCCATGTGTGTTAGATATATACCAAATCTAAACTAGATTATTAACTCTAGTGCAAGTGGGAGACTATTGAAAATATGACCTAAAGGAGATAATAAAGTTGTTATTATTCATATTTTTTGTCCATGATTAATGTTTATTGTCCATGATATAATTGTATGTAATGGAAACTAAATACATGTGTGTATACGTAAACAACACATAGTCCCTAGTAACCCTCTTCTGATTGTTTGTTAGTCAAGCGATGATTAAGGTTTCTTGATCATGAACATGATTGTCACTTGATAATGGGACCACATCATTAGGAGAATGATGTGATGGATAGACCCAAATAATAAGCACAGCTTCTGATCGCATCATTTAGTTTGAGTGTTATTGCTTTATAAATATGCCAAGTATAGTTTCCTCGGACCATGAGATCATCTTACTCCCGAGAATTGGTGGAATACTTTGTGGACACCAAATGTCACTTCGCAACTGAGTTATTATAAAGGTGTTTTTCGAGTATTTCTGATGGCGTATGTTGAGTTGCATGGATCAAGAGTAATATTTTGTTCGTCCGAGTGACGAAGTGTGAGATATCTATAGGCCCTCTCGGTAGTATAGCATCCAAGAGATTAGTGACTAATGTGTTTGGTCACGGGGATCGTATATCACGGTACGAGTAAAGATAACTTGTTAGTAACGATGTTTAACCGGTATAGTGATATTGACGATCGAATCTCACGCAAGTAATATATCAAATGATACAAAAGGAATCATATATCAGATTGATTGAACCTTTGACATTGTGATTCAACCAAAAAGAATTTCATTGAATGTGTGGGAACCACTATGGGCATCTAGGTCCCGCTAATGGTTATTGATCGGAGAGGTGTCTCGATCATGTCTGCATGTTCTCGAACCTACTGGGTCACACACTTAAAGCTTCGGTGTTGCTAGTCTTCGCTAAGAATATGTATGGTATAATCAAGTGTTTATTCAAAGTCTCAGATGGGATCCTAGAGATCATGAGGAGCTCTATAATGGTCCATAGATTAAGAATCATGTATGGGAAAGTATTTTTTGAGGATTCTAAAAAGTTTGGGATTTTTTGGTATTGTACCAGAATCTTCTAGAAGTTTCTAGGGACCACTAGTGGGTCCCACCTACCTGTAGGGGCCACATGGGCCCAAGAGGGTGCACCCCGGTTGTAGATGGGATAGGGCGTCATGCCCCATAAGGCCCATGCGGCTAGGGCTTAAGGGAGGGGAAACCCTAAACTTGGAG
This sequence comes from Avena eriantha, assembly GCA_910589775.1. Taxonomy (NCBI): domain Eukaryota; kingdom Viridiplantae; phylum Streptophyta; class Magnoliopsida; order Poales; family Poaceae; genus Avena; species Avena eriantha. Next base: position 502,786,492 of record OU342740.1, on the reverse strand, counting down.
GGGTCCCCCCTTGGCCATCGCCTCCCACTTGGAGGAGGGGTAAGGGGCTGGTCGGCCACCCCCTATATAAGGAGGGAAAGGGTGCTAGGGCACAACACTTAATCCTCCTGGCGCCGCCTTCCCCCCTCCCCCTCTCTCTCTCCCATACACGCTCCTGCGGATCTGTTTTGGCTTAGGCGAAGCCCTGCATATTTGTCTCTCCACCATATTAGTGTTGTTGTTGTGCTAACAGATTCTTGCGGGAATCTTCTCTCTCTCTCTTGCGGGATCAAGAAGGAGGAGACATCGCTACAGTGAAACTATGGATACCACATAGGTGTCATTTGTTTGGTACAAGGATCTAGAAGGTTAAGATCTACATTAGTTTGAACTAACGCAAGCGAACGACTATATCGTCAACGATCTAACCACTCGTGTTCTTCGAGGGTAAGTAGATTAGATCTATCTACTTGTTACTTGCATCTAGTAGATTAGATCTTGCGGGGTTTTCTCTTGATATTTGTAGGAAATTTTTTGTTTTCCATGCAACGAATCCATCATGTATCGTCGATGTTGCACCCGTTCCACCATGCGCTCCACCCCACGTGGTTGAACCGGCCTGCTTAGGGGGCGAAGAGGCGGGCGAGCTCCCACTCCTCTCGGAACAGTAGGAGCCACAACATCGGGTCGCTCATCGCTCATCGTGGATCGGCCTGGTGCTCCCGTGCCAGCGACTCGCACCGCTCGTTGATGTAGGCTGCGAGTGTGTCCCCCTCTAGGATCGAGGGAACAGCATAGCCGGCGGCAAAGATGTTGCAGTCGTGCGGCAATAGGTGGTCCGGTGCGTCTCCTCGAGGTTGATGTTGTGGTCGTGTGGCTCGTCCTCCATGATCTCCTTGCCTTTGCGGGACATTAATTCCCATGATCGCCGCTCTCTTGCTGCCAGATGGGGCCGACTCGCTTCATCCAACAAGGTTGGATGTGTCGGCGCTCCCGTGCCGCTCTCTCTGGGATCGGGCTGGATTGGGTTTGCAGGCAATTTTTCCGGGGCTGAAAACTGTTGACGCTTTATTGGCATGCCGGTGTGAGCCCAAAAGCGTCTGGCGTCCAATAGGCCTATTGGGCTGTATTGGGCACACATTTGGAGATGCTCTTAGCCAGCAATCTTTTGTAGTGAGCAAATGATATTTTTGAAGATTTAGCGCATGTAGCCTGAACCAATCTTCTTTTGGAACCCCATAGGCATAACATGAAACGATACTTCGTAAGAAGACGATAGATTGACTCCGGAGCTATCTTATAAAGCGGGCAGAGACCACAATTTGACAATCCCCTATGTGCTTTGACCACCGGATGTAATGCACATACACATCAAGCATCGGCTGACCAGGGTTCATAGGGAAAGGGGCTCGGTCACATGTACACAACCCCTTTGCTATACGAAATAATAATATTCTCCGAAACATGGAACCTCCTGTTGGCAATTTGGCATCGTAAGTACTTGCCTTGGTGTGAATGAGCAAGCTAAACACATAAAAATGAACTGAGGTGAACTGAGCCCAGAACCTCATCCAAGTACGTACAGCAGGTAACAGAAAACATAACACACATCCCTAGCAATCTACATGCATGTCCTCTCTACCGCAAGGATGCACCGAAGTTGGTAGCCAGCCAGCGACCTCGTCGCCATCGTGTGCTGCAGACAGAGACTTGTACTGCTGGCGTCTGTCTTCCTTATTAGCTCAGATCATCTCCTCATCACTTTCCTGCGCACAAGTGAGAATTGCTCAGATTAACTAGCAAGATAATGCACGACATAAGCAAAACTTAGGATGCGAGATAGATCTTTTGCACTTAAATCAATAATTCACAATTCTTATGAATTGTATGCATGAAATTCAGAAAAAATAAATTGTGATAAAATGTCAGACGCTTACGCGATGGACGTCTAGGAATGAAAAAAGAAAAGGCTGTCTTGATCTACTCAGCAACCAAGTTAATCCATGCAGAAGTTGGCAACAATCTAAATTACTCTAGAAACAAAGGACACGGCTTCCACAGCCGGAGATAAGATGTTGCAGCCGCGCGCTAAAAACAAAGCAACTTGTAGTTCTAGCCAAAGTAATCCGTGCAAATCGCACTCTACAAGCTCGATCGGTACGTGAAAAGCATCTCTCGGTCTCGGCGCAACCAGTCAGGAACGTACAGTACACACATACCTGGCGATGCTGCTGCAGCTGCTGCAGCATTCCTGGCCTTGATCTTCCTCCGAGCGCAGACACCGTCAACGATCAGCCCGCCCACGACCACGACGATCACCACGGCAGCGCACACGGTAAGAACGAGATTATCCTTGATCACCTTCCCTGCAGCCATGTCATGCGCGCACACGTACGCTTCACAAGTTAGACGAAGAATCATACTGTACTACAGTGCAAAAGAATCAGCAGAGCTGTACAGCGAGCGGACTTACTGATCTTCTCGCCCAGGGACAGCGGCGGAGTGGACACCTCGAAACGCAGGTAGCAGTCGGAACCCAGAACCGCGGCCACGCGTCCTTCCACGGCCAAGCTCCCCCAGCTGCTTGCCATCGACAGCGACGCCTCCCGCAGGCAGCCCACGCACTCCGCCGCGCCGCGGTCCCTCGCGCACTGCGCCAGCACGCGCACCGTGCGGTTTGCGGTCGTAGTCGTCTCGGCGGTGGCCACCGAGCCGTTCGCGGCCCGCGGGGCAAGGGACCGCGCCAGGGCGACGAGTGTCCGGACGCCGGCGACGTCGGGGCTCGCGACGGCCTCGCCGGAGAAGTAGATCACCCCGCCCTTGTCGTCCGCGCCGGCAGAAGACGAGGAGCCGTTTGCGGAGTCGGCGTACCCCAGGAAGCACCGCCCGTCCCAGAAGCCGGCGCGCCGGCTGGCCACCGCGCACTGGGCGGTGATCTTCTTGACGGCGCCGGACAGGCAGAGGAGGCACGGCTCCGGCGCGGACTCCCCGAAGCAGAAACCCCGAACCAACGCGCGGTCGGTGCCGGCACTCTGCAGGGAGGCGAAGCCCGTCGGCGCCGCGGCTGAGGGGAGGTCTGCGAGGAGGTCGAGGAGGTGCCCGCGGAACGCGCTGCCGCCGTCCGCGGTGGGCGGCGGCGGCGGGAAACACTTGGTGGTGTAGAAGGTGCTTGCCTGTCCCTCGGAGGTGCCAGCAATGGCTGTCAGGGTGACGAGAAGGAGGAGATGGGAGAGCGACATGGCGATGCCACGATGAATGACAGTGGCGATCAGCGAGGAGGAAGTGGAACCGGGGAGACTGAAGCTCCAGCTGCTACCACTGTACAAGCTGGGCGAGTGTCCGGCCGGTTATGTACAAGCTGGGCGACCCCGCGTGACCGCGCCCAACGCTGCTGCATCGGTCGAGGTTGCAGTGCAGTGCGTGGTTGCTACGCATTTTCCTTGCCACTCCGTGCAACGCGACGACACGTCGACACCGACCATCATCAAGGCTGCACCTGCACTTGCATTCACCTCACCGTGGTAGATAGATAGCTCTCCCACTCTTGCTATTTCTATGCAACCTCATATGCCATGTCCTTCCACACACACCCACTTGCATTCTCTACTCCATGACATGGATAGAAGTTTTTGCTCCTTCTGACCCATGTATAAATGAGTTGCGCGGACGTTTTCAGTAGTTACAATAATGATTTACGCCCATGCCTAGTATTTGTTTGCACTGTGTTCTCGACGAGGAGGAGTTTGAAACAAGACCTATATTGAACATGTTCTGACAATATTTGAAATTTGAACTCTAAAACATGGCAAAACTTAATGAAAGTATATGCAAAAATATGATACAATGTTAGCAGAAGTGGTCGCTTTGTTGTTGCAAACAATTTTCTACGTGGTCTAGTTTGATGCATGCGCACCAAAACCCTCAAAAGTTAATTTGTTGTTTTCACATTTCTTAGGAAGCTCTAATCGTGACCGGTACAACTTTACAAAGTTATGTACAGCACATTATTAGGGAATGTGTGTGTTTGATTTTCATAGTAAGTAGATAAAACTGTTTAACACTAACAATAATAAAGCTCAACAAAAGAACGTACAGAATGCTTTCCCTTGGGTATGCCGATGTGTACACCAATTCACAGGATATCATTTACATTTTTTGTTTGATCCATGTTCTTGATTATCATTTGCTCCAGAAGGATCACAAATCCGAATTCCAACTTAAAAGATAATATAGATACATTTTTGGAACCATATGAAGAGAGACATAGGTGGTGAAGCATCACTGCACTTTGCCACTTCTTACTCCCGAGCACATTTACTACTCGTTTACACACAGGTCACAACACAACAACCACGCTCCACGTATGTCATTGAATGAAGAAGCTGGATGGGTGTGCGGAAGAGAGTGCAGGGTTGTACACGTTACAGAATTGAACTGGATGCACCGACCAATTTACCAAAGAGGCAATATATTTCACCCATACTGATATCCATTACAAAGGACCAGAGAATATATGTGCACCTATCCCCACTGTCGACTGAACTGGGGCTCTGGCAAAAGCATTGCGAGCCCTGCGTGGTTTTGCCTCATCAGTTGCCTAGGAGCATTCCACGCAACTTCCCACATGATATATTTGGCCCTCTGGCCTCTGCTTCATTCACCGGAACGATGGCAATGAAGTATTGCACACGCAGCCCAGCAGGTAGTATCCATGTGCCAAACCTACCAGTCAGTAAAGCCTCAAGTAACCTTGTTCCTTGTTACCTCGGTTAAGGTTCTCACATCGTCACGCCATTGTCCGGAACATGATCTCACACCAGCAACCAGCGAGGCATAAAAGGAACTTTTTGTTGACACGCGAAATGAGGAATGGCGCTACAAGGGCTTCTTATATGCACTCAATAATACTCCAACTGAAAGGCTCATCTAGTAGAATGGGACGTATCGACAAGCAACTCACAACCAATGTAATCCTCAGCATAACAGGATGCAAAGTGAAACTAGAATTCATCGCCAAATAAAAGAAGGTAAACCTGCTCTGTCCATAGAGTTAAACCTGCACACAAACGAGCTTCGGCGGACTGGGCTGAGCTTTTCTAATACTAGTACGGAGTAGTTCTTTTTTCTGGTGATCCTTTTTCAGTAGCTTAACACTCCCTTGTAGCATATCCATGTAAATATTCCGTGTAACCCTTTGCCCTTTTTGATGAAAATTACTCCCTCCGTTCGGAAATATACGACATTCTAGCTTTGTGAAACGAATGTATCTAGACGCGTTTTAGTGTATAGGTTCAGTCCGAACCTCTACAAATCTATACACTAAAAGACGTCTAGATACATCTGATTCACAAAGCTAAAACGTCTTATATTTCCGAACGGAGGGAGTACACCGTACTATGGTGGAAAAAAAGGCAAATTACCCTGAAGCAACGCAACCCTTTTGTCTCAGAGCATTTCTGTTCTCGTATTAGTATTCCATGATCATTTATATTCTCGTATTAGTATTTTATTCATTTCACCGTGTGACACCAACATAACAGACTGAACTAACTGAGACCAGAAGGAAGTGAAACAGAGTTCTTCCTGGACCCATATGCCCCTACTTCTCTGAGAGAGCCATCACATTGAAGTTGATTGTCTCAGAGTACTCCACAATCCTTGCTTTTATGACTCTTGCGGCATCCTGCAATTGCATGCAGCAAAAGATTAATTCGGGTAATGGGTGTTATATTCTTTATGTCTACCTAGGATTTATCCAGTTGGGTGCACATGGCATGCTTACACAAAAATTGGTGTGGGCTTTTCCATTTGCTGATTTTGTATTGGGCTCAACTGCTCTCATTTTTTATTTCGCAAAATGGTTGTGTAGTCATGAGAACACCCTGACTAGATAATGGGCCAGTCCGCTGCTATCGCTAAGCAGCTACTAGTACCTTACTATGAAAATAAAGAACTGGCTAAGCAGTACGACAGAACTTAGTGAAAAGAAGAGCTACCAGGCAATAACATCACAATCAAAACACTTATGTTAAGTTATAAATATGTAACAACATCTTCCATACAGTATCTTGTGTACAGAAAGCGAGAAGTGAATAGCTGAACAATTTACCTGCAACAAGCTGTCGGGAGAGGAACGACCATGATGTATTGGCTGTGACTTTCCTCCATCAAGCTCATAAAGTTCACCTAAATGGAAAAAAAAAGGAAGAAGGAAAAACAAAGAGTGAACAACAGTAACACAATTCAATCATGGCACTCTGGTAATATATGGGTTGTACAGCACATACCATCAACACAAGAAAAGCAAACATAATGTTCAATTACACCATCTTTGGCCTGCAGAATCAAAATATAGATATCTCAGAACGCAACCAAAGATTAAAACATACTCAAGCTGAGGGTATACTGCCCAAATATGTCTTCCAGAACAGTAGTTAAACTTGACATGTTATGACCGGCCTCACGTACAGCCGGCGGAAGCCTGCTAGTGGGCCGAATTAGGGGCTTAGCCCATTTATTTTATTATATAAAGAGTTGTAATCAGACTTTTCAGATTAAGCAATAATCAGAGTTATTATTGCCGACTCCTTGAGGAGTCGGCCTTGAACCCTAGCCGCCGCCGCTCCAGCGCCGCCGCCTCCTCTTCCTCGCAACCACGGCGCCGACACGCCGTCGGTGACGTCCAGCTCCTCTCCGTCCTCCCTTCCACCCATACAATCTACGACCTAGACCTGGTAGATTAGCTGGTTCTACCATGACAGGTCTGTAATGCTCCTTGCGGAAATTGTGAACTAATGAACAATGCCCATTGTAAACAATCACAAATGACACATGACCAAAAAACATTCACCCCAGATTGTAGCTACTCAAACTGGCAAATAAGGAATCACATGAAGGCAGAGAAGCAGGTAAAGAGTCAGGTCTAAAATTTTTGACAGGATCCGTCACTGTGAACAGTTCCCAGTAAAAAATCAGAAGGTGATGCCAGCAGATAGTTACTGCAACATCATGCCTCTCAGAAGTCAGAATTGATAGACCGCAACTGTAACCACTCCATTGCGAAACAATAACATTATATTATCTGGTCACCCGGTGCAAATATTAGTAAGCTAGGCATCACTACATAAATTTACGGCAGTGCTGACCTCTGTATCACCGCCAGCAACAGCAACAGAATGAGCGTCCTCCATTTCTTGGTCCTCCTCAAGAAAAGCAGCACGCTGATAATGTCAAAGTACTTTATAATTAGTACAACATAGAAAACAAGCCATGATAACGTCTTTAAAAAGGAAAAGAAATATGTGTACATGGGCTGCTAACCTGGATAGGATCCATATCAGCAGTTTGCTTATAAAATCTATGAAAATAGGACCCATCAACTGCAAAGCACAAACTACTAATCAAGTCTGGTAACAAGTCAAAGATGGCGAGCATCAAAGGGCGAAATATTCTTTTTGAAGTATTCCTGGAACTAGGAAAATTAAATTCACAAATCTGAAGATTTCATATTTGCATGTGACAAAAAGCATGCATTAGCACTGCATCACATAGGAAAATAGAGAACGCATATTCAAGTTATTGGGAGCTAAATTTAATTGTCAACTCCGGATTGGGGGAATACATTATAAATGTGATAGCAGGTCAAGTACATGACTATCCATTACCAGCTATCCTGTGAACTGTAAGATGTCGCTTTTCTCTAAGAAACACATAGCAGGAGATGAACAAGTTCTTATGGATCATGGAAATGACCTTGCTGGCCATATACACTCACACTGATAGAATTAAATGAAACAATGCCTACATGAGACTGCCTAGTTCAATAAAAATTCACAGACTAGAGTGTTATCTTGATGAATGTAGGCATTAATATTCTGTAGATCAATAGGATGTTAAAGCTCGAAACTGTCAATACCTAGCTTGATTCTGGACAAAGCATTCCCTACTGCATGAATAATACCAACTGTCCCGCAAGCATTGCCAATAGTCTGTTTTGCAAAATATACTTTCTTGTTGGGTTCCTGCATCATAAAGTTTTAGAATTATAAGGAAATAAACATATAGAATCTTGGGCTCTTGGCATAGTTTCCAAAACAAATTTTAATATGCTTCTGATATCTGCTTAAGTTGAGACCATAAACAAATTATTTTGCACTGTATCTCTAGCTATTTGGGGACCATAAAACCAATGTGTATAGAACCCATGTCATAAAGCATAAGGAAGAAAGAATAGCTACCTCAGATGCTGGCAAGCTGCTAACCATCGTGAACACAATTCACTATACTGAGATGATTCACTAGTTGGAATTCAGGAAACAAATTCGATGTGTCAAGTGCGCAGTGAAAAATAAGAAATCAATTAAACAATTTAAGTGCCTTTTTCTTTACTTGTCTAAAGGAGTATCCAAGGAAATACCCAACAACTAGGAGCACCGTGAAAATAGCTAAAAACCTAACGCTGGGAGTAATATGTAGAATTCAAAGAATTGGCCAAAACCTTACCCACTGTCTGCCACCATTCCTGCTAAGATGTGGCATTAGGTGAACAATTTAGTAGACAGAACATGATTTTTAGATCCTAATGTTCTATGACTATTATGCTGATCTATTGTGGAAATATTTCACCAATGTCAATTGCTAAGAACACAATGTTTCACAAAATTATTCCACTAGATGAACGAAATTACCAGATTGTAACGGGAATCGAGTGGTATTCGTCAGGAATTGGTGCTGAGTATACTTACTACCAAACCAATCATACAATTCAGTCTCACCTTGCTCTCCGCCGTGGAGGCGGTCAAAACATCGCATTCCTTCTTCCGATCCTGCTCACCAAATCGTGGGAGGAAAACGAATCAGCTCCTCCCCGACATCTGTACAAGCAACCCAAACAGAGCCCCACGGTCAATCAGGCGTCAGGACTCATGAATCACCTGCGGGTACAGCAAGATGACGGCGAGGACCGGCTGGGGCACCATGGCGAGCATCTCGTCGTCGAGCCCGTACACGTCGCAGAACCCCACGTCCTCCGGGACTCCCAGTCCCCACATGAACTGCAACCGGCCGTAGCATAAGAGGCCATGAGCGAGGAAGGGGAGAGGCCGAGGAGAAACCCTGGGGAATACTGGAAGCAGAGAGGAGGTGCGGGTACCTGGTTCATGACGTCGGGGTTGGCCTCTAGGGGGAGCCACCGCTTCACCATTGCTGCCGACGTGCCGAAGGAAGAGGGGACAGAGAGTAGTGGCGGCGCGTGGAGGTCTAGCAGTAGCAGGTCGCGATTTCTCTTGGGCCACGCCGATGCAGGGCTGTGTTTTTTCGGGTTTGGTCTTCGCGGCGGCCGGAGGCGGCTGATAAGTACTTTTCCGCAGTTTTGCTGCTATAGGAGGTTTTTCCTTTTTTTTCTTGGAAATACAAAAGATTTTTATCCTAATATACTCATAGACAAAGTGAACTACCTTAATAGTTCAGATCAAAAGTGGACTTTCTTCTTATTTGGACCGTTACGCTCTAATCTTTTCAAAAAGGTTGACCAATAAAATTACAAATTCAGGCAACTTTATGGCGGACCGTCTCTTTTCACACAAATCGTTCTCCTTTTCATCTTGACAAGGCAGATGCACCTTAAATCTGTCTATCCGCCACACTTAAGGTACACGAAATATATGCTTAGTCAATTTATAGTCACCATGCCTACAGACCACCGAAATACCAAATGAGCGATCGATCACAGGGAAATAAATTTAACTACAGTAGTATACAATTATTCCTCAAATTCTACGAAATTCGGTCAGTTTCAACCTGTAATAAGATTACGATCAATCCGTTCAGGCACGAACGTGCCATATCTGAGAGTGAGACACGGTGGAGCTTATAAGCTTTAGCACAAACTCCAAACACATCACTCTTTCTGCAATGCAGTCTGTAGCACTAGACACATGTTCAGAAATAGATATAGGCTATTCCTATCAGGATATGAGGATCAAATACATCTACTACCTAATTTTGGCCAGTTCAGATGCAAGACGTTTGTAACAGTGGCGACGCAAACAGCACTGTATGAAATCAAAACACCACACTGGCCCAACACAAACAGTATGCAAGAAACAGCTCTGCAGCTAGGCACAACTCTAAAAGAACTCGAAGTCGAGGTACTTCCCACCGGACTTCGTGTCAGTGCCAACCACCCTCTTGTTGTTGCTGGCGATGGCTTCTGACACCCCGTACTTCATAGGCAGCTCCGCCTCGACAGGCCTCGGAACCTCAGGAGGCGTGCTGCAACGGATGAGAGCCCAGTTCACACCCTCGAAAAACGGATGCTGCTTTATCTCCGTCGCACCCCTCTTCACGCCAAGCCGGTGCTGCGGTTCCTTTGCCAGGAGCCCCCTGATGAGGTCCCTGCTGGCGTAGCTTGTGGACAGTGATTCAGGAAATTTTAGCTGCTGACCTACCACGTTGAACAGTGTGGCGCGGTTGCCTGACCCCTTGAATGGTGTCTTGCCGTATAGAAGCTCGTGCAAGAAGATACCGAAGGTCCACCAGTCAACAGCACTTCCATGGCCTTCGCCTTTGATGATTTCTGGGGCCAAGTACTCGTGAGTCCCAACAAATGACATTGATCGAGCCGATGTTGGCTCTGCGAGGAGCTCAGGCAGGTTAATGCCACTCTGTCCCAACTCAGACCTTGTCTTTCTAATCTTTTTCTTGCTCTTCTGACCAAACAATTTGGGCATGAAACAGACTGGCTGGATACAGGCTGAGGTAGGTTCCATGCAAGTAGGTTGTACACAGAATGAACCACCCGCTCTTCTGGGATCAGAATCAAAAGCTGATGTTCTGATTAGTGTAGGTGATACTGCACATCTCAGGGAGAGATCAAAATCTGAAAGCATTATGTGGCCATCATCGCGCACAAGAACATTTTCTGGCTTCAGGTCCCTGTACACGACTCCCAGCATGTGTAGATACTCAATAGCTAGAAGAACTTCCGCAGCATAAAACCTGCTCAGAATCAGATATCACAATGTCAGTGCTTTCACTTGCAACTAAGTATAAGATAAGCTACTATCTGCAACAATCTGGAACTGAAGGGTGAAGTGCTAAAGCAAAAGCTAATTGCAGCATCATTAACCATGCTGCCTATATTTCAGCCTAATGAAACATATGCATTAGTTATGGGCACACCCCAGCTGAGTATATTTGGACAAATATTTTGCTAACATTCTCTGCACATGATCCCATAACAGCTATAGGACCTTATTCAGAAATTTTACCAAGTAACAGAGCGACATTATGAGTTTCTTATTAAACTTCATTGTTAGACAGACCTCCTTTTGGTAGAAAAAACCCTTTTCAACCCAGAGACCTTGCAAAGTTAGTCAATTATGCTTCAGGCTCAACTGCTTCTCTAAATACAAAAAGCATAGTAGTGGTAACACTAAGCTACACTAAATTGATTGTAACCTGAATGTTAAACACGATATGAAATTACAAGCTATATTTCTCTAAAGAACTGTCTAATGATTTACCTTGCTGCATACTCGGAGAAATGTTTTCCTGGCTGCTTCTGCCGCAGAGTGTGCAAGTCGCCACCAGGACAAAATTCCATGACCAAACACGAGAACCTGTCGGTCTCAAAATGTGTATACAGAGTTGGTAGGAATGGATGATCCAGAAGCTGTAGAATCTCCCTCTCAGTTTGAGCCCTATTCAACTTCTTCCTACTGGCCAAGGATGCCTTGTCCATCACTTTCATAGCAAAGTAGCACCTAGTGCCACTTAACTCTGAGAGGTATACGCTGCCAATGTCACCACAGCCCAGACGCTTGAGCAGTCTAAAGTGGCTCATCCCAAGCACGCCATCTCGAATCCGTACAGCATGAATCGCCTTCCCTCTAGGATCATTCCCCTTATGAGGCTTGCTGGTGCTTCCAGTGATATGGCTCCAGCTGCTATCATCGCTAACACCACTGCTGTCACTTGCTCGGCTCATGCTAGTTTTTGCACTTTCTAAAGACTCGCCTCGAATACTACCCTTCACACTTCCAGAGTTCCTCTCCACAGCAAGCACGGTTCTGCTAGCAGCTATGGCTTCAGTTTTATATGTGTTACTGCAGCCGCTCACGATGCTCATGGCGGTGACCACCCCCATGCTGTCAATGCTACTATGAGGGCTGACATTGCCGCTGGGAGGGAGCGAGGCATCCCAGACACAGTCCTTCTCCTCCGAGTCTGGTGGCAAGGACACGGTTTCAGTAGCCTGGGACGAGCGTGCCGTGGCCAACGACGCCACCGCAGCACCAGACAGCTTCCTCTCTTCAGCCAAGCCTTCCGCACTGCCTACACAGACACTTGCATTTGCCTTCATGCCTGTAACACGGAGCGTAAGGTCATCCAGGAACGGCCCTTTCACCGACAGTCCTCGCACCAGACACGCCGGCGGCTCGGGCTTCTCCTCGTCGATTGCGACGTAGACCGTCTTCATAAGATCCATATCAGTTGGCTCCAGGGGGTGACTGGCACCAGCGAACGAACTCCGGCCACCCTCATCCGAGGAATCCAAGCTCCGGAAGCTCTCCTCGCCATCACCTGGCAGATCCTTCTCATCCTGCTCCTGGGAGGTCTTCCCTTTCCATGACGCCTTGATGGGTATCGGCGGAGGCGGCTCCAGGTCCTGCAGCTTCCGAGCAGTGACCACCAGAGGGTCTTTGGGCTCCGCGATCTTATCTACTACCTCCATCCAAACCTGAGCATAACAAGTGCAGAACCACCACCAGAGATTCGACCGCTTCTACGCAATTCAGCAAGACAAAGGCAAATCCCAAGCAATTCTCGCCTGCAGAAATGCCCCCAACGGCACCAGGTCAGCACAGACAGCACTTGGCCTGCAACAAACACAGAGAAAACTTAGGAGACGAAGAGAAGAGAAATAATGATCTCTCCAGCCGACGGGCTCCGAGAATCACCAACCTGTTCTCCCTGCGCGGCGAAAGCGAACTCCCGGGAGTAGCGGCGTAGGAATAGCTCCCCCACTCCACCCTGCAGAAACACGAAAAGGGTGCCGTTCAATCCCACCAGATTCGACATAGCTTTCGTGCGAAAAGAACAACCCACCAAATCCAAACCCCGCCTGGGTTTTTCCCTCAAATCGCGATATCCCACGCCCGAAGCAAAATCCCAGTGACCGCGGCCCGAATCCACCACTCCCCCCGGCACGTCACCTCAGAATGCGCACCCACCCACCCGCATTCGGATCTTCCCCGCGCACAAACTCCCCCCAAAACAGCAAAAGGAAGAGCAGGAACCGGCGCTAGCCTTGCCCGGCAAACCAGGAAACTAATAACCAAGAAAAAAATAAAATCACCTCGAACGGGGGAAGGTGGAGATCCCCAGAGATGCCCTTGCCTTCGGCCTTGGGGACGACGCTCCGTGTTCTCCGCGGCTTGGCTTCCTCTTCCTCTCCTGAGTCTCGCCACCGCCCAGCAGTGGTAGCAGCAGTATCCCCAGTAACTGCGCAGTCCCTCTCTCTCTCCGCCTGTGACGAGGGCGACGAGATGGAGGAGCAAAAGCGAAAGGCGTGGGGTGGGGTGGTGGCCTGGCGATGGCGAGGGGTGGGGGTGGGGGCTAAATTTGTTCCCTCTGGTTTTCAACAAAGAAATAAAAAAAGCAACGAAAAGGTTGCGCGTGGGCTGCTGCTAATCACCGTTTTCCCGCTGCTAATCAGCCTCCACCTTTATCCGCTTTCCCTAATCAGTCAGCTTTGTTCGCCCTGGCCCCTTCACTTTTGTTCCCGTTTATCGATCGAGCCCTGGCCGAGCAAAGCGTACGACATGGCCAAATATTTCGCAAGCGAGGACAAAAATGAGAAACGATGGGATGAGTCGCAAAAATATTTTTCGTACGAGAAATAATAAATTTGCTGTACTGCACAGTATCTTTTTCCTTTAAAAGCAGGATTAATTGCGGTGTTGATTCGAGTCGGAGCATTGGGACACGCATGGGCCCGACGGCGGGGCCACGCTGTAGCTCCAGCAGACTACACTGGGACCACCTGTCACCATCAGTGGTGCGGACCCGAGGGAAGACGCATACGTGACTCTTTCAATGATGCCGCGTGTGACGCCTTCGCTTGAGAACTTGTTCACACCCACTTCAACACGTTTGTCCGTGTCCAAGTAATTGGAGCAAGAATAACTAAAAGTTTCTTGATCGTAGTACTATGTTTAGCGTAATACTAGTAATGCACAGGTGTAATTCGATCTTATGCTAGAGGCCGGCATCTGCATTTGCATTTCATAAGAAAACCTGAGATGGAGGCGGAGCTCTAGATAGCTTTTAGAAAAACTGGATGCACTACCTCAGTTCCAAAATGTAAGTCTTTTTAATGGCCAAATTAGCTTTTTAAAAAGGTTATATTTCGGAACGGTGTTAGTAGTCACTAATGCATGGTACAAGCTAATATGAAACATATTATATTCTACTCCCTCTATTTTTCTGTTTTAAAATATAAGATGTTTTAGCGGGAGTAGATTATATTTGGGATACAAGGACAACTTCGATGGTGTCTACAAAGACCGGGCCGTCTAACTCTGTCCGAGCACCACAAGACCGAGAACGCGATTCCATCCGACTAGCCCTATTTCTAGCCCAAATTTGGCTTTGGCTATGCAGGGACACGGACCACCGTACGTGCCCTCCCGTGGTCCTCGCAGGGCCGGTGCATCACAACAAGGAGAAGAACAATCATGGGTCACCAACTCTCGGGTCCTTTTTAATAGGGATTGGCATCGTCTACCGTCCTTATCAACACTCTCAGTCCCTACTGGAAGCTTCCAATCCCCAAGGCACACATAGTAGAAATCCTAGCTAAACCCTAGGGCTCTAATGGAGAATGGCGGCGACAAGGGCTAGTCCGACCGCGGTCGTAACGACCACGAGGCGGGGTACTCCTCCAGCGGCAGCCAACGCCGTTTCTACCCGTCCCTCCTACCCGTGCCGCACCAAGGCCACCACGCCTGCCTCCCACACCCCACTTTGAGTGTTGCGTCTACATAAAGGTGGAGGTGGCACGGCAGTTCGTAGAGCTGGGCCACCCGTTGCGTGGTCAGGTGTCCACCTGCCGCACAGGTGGCATCTCAACCAGGCACGTGGGCCGGTGTCGGGCATTCCCACAACCGGCCCATCCCGCCGCTAGGAGATCCTACGGCATCGTGCTTTCCTCATGCCGGATTGGCAACATGAACCCGCCTACGTCGTTGATTCACCATTGTGGAAGCGGTGGTTCGAAGCCAAGCACGACGCTCGGGAGTAGTCCATCTCAACCAAGCATGACGACAGGAAGGACTACGAGGCGTTCGAATCGGTGGAGGAGGAGGACCCCCCCCCCTCCCTCGACGAAGGAGCCGCAAGTGGAGCAGTCAGAAGAGTGGACAGGATGGGCATTCCCCATCCCAGAGTGTGGGCAACCGAACTGGTCGCAGTACCGCGACAGGGCCATGCAGTACATGGACCCACTGCCACCTTACTCCCCGACATCAAGGATGAGCCGACGGAGGACCTGCTGGAGGACTACCAGGCTGAGGACCACAAGATGGCAAAGGAGGAGCTCCTCGCTGCCATCCAGCTCTCTTGGCAAGAGGAGGAGGTGTAAATGGTAGCCCTTCCTGTTGCGCCACTGTCGCCTCCAATGTCGGTCGAAGGAGTCTAGGCACCTCCACAAGTCTTCATCGTCATCGATAAGGACTAGGGCGCACCGGCCGCCACTGCCGCTAGCACATCCTACTAGAGTAGGGTGGTAGGGTTTCCATCTTAATGTTTTTTCTTTTTTAGTTGTACGATGACACTTGTTAATATATGTTAATATGTGTATATTGTGTTTATATTTCCATTTTTATTTTGTGTCCACCTTTCTTTGTGGGGAACCGTTGGGTGCAATATATTTTAACTTACTTAAGATATCTTAATGGTGTTATACCTAATCAGAGCTACACTAAAATGACATTTCTCTAGAGAAGACCTATAAATAATCCTTAAGAAAGATGATAAGAACATCCAACTTAAGTGTGACAGGGTTTATCCTTAAGTGAATATCCATCACAAGTCTTGGTTTAGATAAGATGGCTCCTATAGTCACTATCCAACCTACAGATCTTCCTAAAAGGGTTTTAATCCTAAGGTCAAAGCATATGCTCTGATACCAGCTGCAGTGACCTAGCATACCACTACATGATGTAGTACACTATAGTCATTGACATAACACCAATGAAACACCATTCACTAGTATTACATCCCTCAGAGTGGTACAATAGAAACGTAGTAGGTCCAAGACATGACTATAGATTACAACTCGACTCTTTACAAAAGATCCAGAGAACACTCTAGGTTAAAGAGGAGGAAAATAACTTCTTACAAAGAAGAACCAGAAATAACAACTCCGAACTATCTGGCTAAAAGGACTAATATCTAAACCATAAGGCTTGCAATTGCTACTAATGCAATGCTCTATAGAAGTAGGTTTTATGGCTAGAGTATCTACTCTTATCTAAACAGAGACTTTGTCTTCACTTTAGCTCATGTATATGTTGACTTTATAGACTTTATTAAAGAAATTGAGTTGCCGATGATGGTTTCTCGAGCAAAAGTTGGTGTTGACGTTGTCTTCTACGGCTTAGAACCTAGCAAGGGTTAAGAAGGTACAGTTGAGTATGAGCGTACTCAGCAAGTTCACTAAAAGGGAGTGTATGATGCACTATCTCTACAGCCACAGACGGCAATGGAGGTTTTCGTAAACATTTCTTCAAAGATTGCTTTTATTCTGAAAACTATGTTCGACGACCTTCACAGGTTAACTAGAACTTTCATGGAGTTTCTTTCTGGCCGCGTTCGTAGCTCCTTCCCGGAACAGGGAGTAACATGCCACAGTCCTTACACTCTACAGAGGTGCGTTACTTTACCCATGAGAGACCTTAGCTTTGTTGCTCATCCAAGTTGCAGGCTCGTCCACACTTCCTTGGTATGGGGCCCAGTCTAAGATGCAAGCCAATCGCTGCCCTTCTCCGCGACCCCGCATGAAGACATGATCCCCCAAGAAGGTCTACCACGGTTACTCTTCGGGTAGCCTCTCGAAGACTCTATAAGCAGCTATGTCTAGCAGCCACCATCAGCTATGGTGAACTTACACCAAGACAGCTATGCACAGATAATCTAGACACCAATATCGCGGGGAACTAAGGGGTCCCACCCATGTGCTAGATTCTCCACGAGAAATCAACAGCCTCACGATAAGGTCATCCGTCCATGCGAAAGGAAGAAGATCCAGCTGACTTCTCTGTCCCATTCCAAATCTCATGGTTAACGCGTAATATACGGCGTTAGAATCACTGGCGACATTGGTTATTAAGTCCTAGATATTATATTCCTTTACCACTAGAACTGTATCAATAGACTATTACCATTTGGTAAATAATCCATAATCAAATTATTATGAAATAGTGTTTTCTGACATTTTTGAAATGCAGATGATGACAACATTTGAGTTACGAGCATTTAATAGAAAATAACCAAAGGACATGAGCAAGTTGTGAACTTTCCTTTTGTGATTGCAAGATTATGCACTCACGGTCTTCAAGACAATAGAAGATCCAAATTCTGTAAATAGAATCATTGGTCCGGTAAGGACTAATGTTTAAAGAAGCAAGATGCAAGTATGCATAAGTAATGTAATGTAGTTTGATAAACACGAATCCCTAGACTAATCGTATCTGATCTAGGGTTTGGAGTTTGTGATGAGTTCTTTGGAATGTGTTGCACTTTTATAGCAGCTTCACACTTGTGCTTCTTATTAAGGCTTTTGAGAATGTGTGAAACAATATGTAAATACAACAAGTAGAATGCAATATCAAAGCACTCAAATGGGGCATGGTAACTAAAAGATTTCTTAAAAGGATAACCTTTTATAAATAGATTACTTTATAAGGAAAAAGCATTTAAACTATAAGTTAACACTCTTAGGTTTTCTTATTAATCATGATTATTAAAAGAGAAACAGGCACAACAAAGTAATGGAGATTTACATGTTTTGGATGAGGCATCACATTGTAGATGGTTTGATGGTTCGTGTATTAACAAGCTCGTTGGGGAACCTCAAGAGGAATGAATGATGAGCACAGCAGCAAGTTTCCCTCAGTTATGAAACCAAGGTTTAATCGAACCAGTAGGAGCAAGGAAACACCCCAAAGGTGTTGCTAGCTGAGCCTTGGCAGGGCGCACTACCGGTGCTAGTAGCAACGTGGAGACCTGCACAATACAACCACAGAACTCTGTCCCCAACTTGCGATGAGACCTGCACAACACAACACAACCACACAACCACAGACCTGCACAACACACCCCAATTGTGTTTTGCTGGAAACAAAGGATTAAACGTATGAATGGAAGGAAGTAATAGTTTGTAGAAAGTAAACACAAAACAGTAAACAGTTTATAGATTGTATGTAAAAGAAAGGACCGGGATCCATAGTTCACTAGAGGTGGCTCTCCTTAAGATAGATAACATGCTGGGTGAACAAATTACTGCGGGGCAATTGACAAACATCGAGAAAGCAATACATGCATATACTAATCAGCTTGACTCCTCTGAGACTTGATTGGGCATTACAACATTATACATAGACCGCCATCCAACTGCATCTATGACTAATAATCCACCTTCAGGTTATCATCCGAACCCCCTCCAGTATTAAGTTGCAAGCAACACATTATTGCTTTACGAATTGCGTGTAAAGTAAATAATACAATTGTTCTATGAACAAAGGATTGTTGTTTTCTCCCTAGTAGCAATAGCACATCTAGTACCTTAGAGATTTCTGTCACTTCCCCAGATTACCAGAGGCATGAACCCACTATCGAGCATAAATACTAACTCTTGGAGTTGCTAGCATCTACTTGGCCAAGATAGCTACTAACAACGGAAAGCATGCAAGATCACAAATAACAAAGACATGATAGAATCAATAATCAATCTGAAATAGCATCTCAATATCCATCGGATCCCCACAAACACAACATGCAAAATTACAAATAGATGATCTTGATCATGAACGGAGCTCACAAGATCTAGACATGAAAGCACAAAGGAGGAGAACCAGCCATCTAGCTACTACATGGATCCGTAGTCCAAGGATGAACTACTCACGTATCACACCGGAGGCTTGCATGGTGATGAAGAAGGCCTCCAGGGTGAATTCCCCTCTCTGGCAGGGTGCCGGGAAGAGCTTCAGATCCCTCTCAATCTAGGGATGGAGATGACGGTGGCTACAGACTCTTTTGTGGATTTTTAATCGGGTACTTAGGGTTTTTGTCCCGAGGGCATCTTATAGGCGGAAGGAGAGGCTGAGGGGGTGCTGGGGTTGGCCAGACCACCCCCTAGCACGAGCCAGGCCTGGCCGCGCGGCCAGGTGGTGCGGCCGACCCCTAGCCCTTCTCCGTCTCGTATTCTGGCATCTGATGACTTCCGGAAAAATAGGCACTTTGGCTTTTGTCCCGTCCAATTCCGAGAATATTCATTTTTTGACTTTCCTAGAACCAAAAATAGTAGAAAACAACAACTGGCATTGTGGCTCTTGTTAATAGGTTAGTCCAAGAAATCATATGAAAAGTACTCAAAAGTGTGGGCAAAACACAAGAAAGTGGATAAAACCAAGCATGGAACATAAAAAATTATAGATACATTTGCAATGTATCAACATCCCCAGGCTTAACTCATGCTTGTCCTCGAGTAGGTAAGTGATAAAAAGAAAGAATAATTTTTGAGGTGACATGCACCATCAAAGACTTGATCAAAGTATTTGTAAAACATTCAAAGTTGGGATCATAGTACTTCAATCATAACATGAAAGACAAAGTTCTAGCAATAAGAGAAAGAAACTATGATGCAACATGAAAAGGCACAGACAAAAGATTCATGAATAACAATGCTTTGCAAGACGTTTTTTTGTTTCACATAAATAAAACATAGCATAATAGTATTCAACTTGTCCCTCATAGAGTAGCAAATATAAATGCATAGGACACCTTCAAAGTTCATAAGAGTGACTAGATACAAATAGTTTAAAACAAGCAATATCAAGTTATGCATCAATCAACTAGTCTTGGGAAAATGCACATAGAACTAAGTATGGCCACTATGCTCTCAAAGTAGGTGCATAAAGGTAGAAAGTGGAGACTCAATATAATGATGGAAGAAAGGCCTTCATAAAAGGAAGTAGGGTTTCAAGTCTCATAAAGAGCTTCCAAAAATTATGGTACTTATAGCTATCAGCTCTCATTGTCCCTATCATAAGCATCTTGAAGGTGATTAAGGTTAAAGTGACACAACTAACAGGATATGCTTGACAAGTTATAAACCGAAATCTCATGCCCCTTACTTACGAAGACCGAACCTCATGCTACTCAACTTTAGTCACAAGTAAGCTCTTGTCATTGTAAGTACATGTGTATCATAAAGAACCGCCAACGAGGTACCCCTTGCACATGATACAGGAGCTATCCCATAATCAAAATGACAAGGCAAGCAGACAATGAGCATCTCAACGATCTTTTTATTTGCTATTTGCATAGGTTTTTATTGAGGATGCTTCATAGAGTGCTCATTATGGTTATGCTGCAAGTTTCCACCATGATTAGGCATGGCTTAGGCTAGCGGCCCAGGCGTTTCTCTAACACACATACAAACTCCATGATCTTACAAGTTCCACTTTTATTTCACACCGCCGGGATCCGTAAGCAAAAGAACATGATATCAATGGGGCACAAAGTACAAGTGCAATATTGAAAACGTTCCCCATGATACATGGTTCTGCTAATTTCGACTTATAAAGCGCAAGCATATACGCAACAAAGAAGGACCCAATGGTTCAAGTTTATTAAGGGCGAGAAAAGTAAAGTGTGCCATCAAGTTCGTGAGAGCTTTAATCACTAGTTTTCTCATAACAAGTTTAATTGGGAAGGTAAACAAAAGCATGAATATACTTGGAATAGCATAAGCTAGTAGGTAGGTATGGTGGACTCTTTGGAATAACTTGGTTTAAGGAGTTGGATACATGAGTGGAACTCATACTTGGTTGTGGAGGCTAGCAAAAGACTGGGAGCGATAAACTAAGAGAGCAATAATGGCCATAATCATGCAGAGCGATAAAACATCATTGATCAAAGCATAAAGTGATACTACAAGTTGAAAACTAAAGGATCATAAAGGCTATGGTGACTTGAGATAGTCATAACATGGTGTGAGCATGCGCCAAGTCAACCCAAATAAAGCATCAAAGGAGAATACCACTATACTATGGTTTAATATGCTAAAACAACGCATTATTCATCCAAGGCACATTAAGTAATTTCAATTGTTTATAACAAGTCATGCTACAGCAAAGAATACTAAGCATAAATCCAAAACAATATCAAGCATGGCATGACAAAGCATAGGCCACAGTAAAAAACAAGCTCTTTTTACCACATAAGCATGCACTTTCCTAGTCTTTTCCAAACCAAACCAAACTATTTGCAAACTAATGTATGAAAGAGGGGGTACAACCAATTTATTCAGAAAACTAAGCAAACCAAGCAAACGAAAAACCAAAACGAAAACGAAAAAGAAGATGCTCCAAGAACAACACAACTGTGCATGAAACAATAAAAATGAAGCGTTTAGAAGAAACCTGGGATTTTTATTGATGAAGAGGGGGATGCCTTGGGCATCCCCAAGCTTTGACGCTTGTACTTCTTGGATATTTCTTGGGGTGACACGCGTGGCATCCCCAAGCTTGAACTTTAGTCCATCCTTCATCTCATTACTCATTCCTTCCATACACCTGGAATTTTTCCTTCATACAAAACTTCACACAATCTTTATTAGCAACATTAGTGCACTCAAGATAAATAAGTCTTAAGGTTCAGTTCTAACACCAATAAATTTCCATTAGAACACTAGTTACTGTATCACTTCCCTCAAAAAGCTCAATTCCCCAAAAGAACTCAAAAAGGAACCAACAAGAAGCAAATGCAGAAAATGCCAGAAATCTGTCAAAACAGACTAGCAGGTAAACACGAATTGTTTCAAAGACCTTTTGTTGCTCAAATAAAAAAGTGTTGAACTAACAAAAGTTAGATAATAACCTGGGGCAGAAGCAAAAAAATCACGCCTCAAAAAGACGTTGAGAGATTTTACACGAATTTTTACGGTTAAACACAGAAAACTATTTCGGGAGAGCAACTTTCCTAACCATTACTTCTCTCTCATTAGAGGTTACTCTTGGCACAAAAAGCAAATAAAAAGGATAAGGAGCGGTTATTACTGAAGTAATAACTCCCAAGACTCATCTAAAACTTTTGGGTTATCCCCCAATAAGTACTTTTCTTTAACGCCTTTAAGTTAGGCATAAGAAGCAAGAAAAAGAATCAAGTGTTCTCAAATGAAGAAGCATTAAGACCAAATTTTGTTTTCATAGGAGAAGCAAAGGAAATCTTCTCTCTCTTCTTAGAGAAGTGTTCTATACCTTTCTTGAGTGGGAGTTGATATTTAATGGTGCCTTCTTTCATATCAATAATGGCACCAACAGTTTTAAGAAAAGGTCTTCCCAAAGTAATAGGACAAGAAGCATTGTATTCAACATCCAAAACATAGAAATCAACGGGGACATGGGCATTGTTAACCATAATAAGAACATCATTAAGACTCCCCATGAGTTTCTTTTTAGCATTATCATCAAGTGGGACATTCAAATAACAATCTTCAAGTTGAGGCAAATCAAGCATATCATAAATCCTTCTAGGCATAATAGAAACACTGCTATCAAGATCACATATAGCTTTGAAATCAAAGTCATTCATTTTCATATTAATGATGGGTTCCCAACCATCTTCTTGTCTAATAGGAATAGAAGCTTTATGTTTCATCTTTTCTTCTTTAATCTTTATGAGAGCATCAGTAATGTGTTTTGTAAAGGCCATGTTCACAGCACTAGCATTAGGAATTTTAGCAAGCTTTTGTAGGAACTTAATAACTTCAGAGATATTGCAACCATCAAGATCAAAATCAAATTTATCATCTAAAGTAGTAGAACTATTACTAGCCTCAACACTAGTGGTTGTAATAGTAGAAACACTAATGTTTCTAGCAATTTTATCTTCTCTTTCCCACTTAGGATGTAATTCAGCTAATAGTCCAACATTTTCATCAATTCTTACTTGTATGGCATTAGTAGCTGCAAAGGGATTATCATTAGTTTCAGGTTTAGCAGCCATTTTATTGATCAAAGAGGATTGAGCTTCAGACAAAGATGGTATATTTCTTTCAGCATTAGAGAGTTTCAATTGTAAACTAGGAATTTCCCTATTTAGACTCTCAAGTTGATGGCTAATGTTCTTCAAAATGGTAGATTGTTCCTCCATAGTTTTAGTGAATAGTTTATTTTGCTCATATTGCATTTGCATGAAGTTTTTAGTGGCTCTCTCAACTTCTAAAATTCTTCCTTCACTAGGTAATCTAGGTTTACCATTATAGCCATAAGTATTATTAGGAGGGTAGGGCCTATAATTGTTATTACCATAAGCATTGTTGCCAAAATTGTTATTTCTTATGAAGTTCACATCAACTTTCTCTTCTTGAGCAACCAAAGAAGCTAAAGGAACATTATTTGGATCAATATGGGCTTTCCCATTCACAAGCATAGACATAATAACATCAATCTTATCACTCAAGGAGGAAGTTTCCTCAACAGAATTTACCTTCCTACCTTGTGGAGCTCTCTCAGTATGCCATTCAGAATAATTAACCATCATATTGTCCAGAAGTTTTGTTGCAGCACCCAAAGTAATGGTCATAAACGTACCTCCAGCAGCAGAATCTAATAGGTTCCTTGAAAAATAGTTCAATCCTGCATAAAAAGTTTGGATGATCATCCAAGCAGTCAGTCCATGAGTGGGACAATTCTTTACCAAAGATTTCATTCTTTCCCAAGCTTGAGCAACATGCTCATTATCAGATTGTTTAAACTTCATTATTTCACTTCTCATAGATATAATCTTAGCAGGAGGATAGTATTTTCCAATGAAAGCATCTTTGCACTTAGTCCAAGAATCAATACTATTCCTAGTTAAGGAATTCAACCATTCTTTAGCTTTTCCTCTCAAAGAGAAAGGAAACAATTTAAGCTTAATAATATCACCATCAACATCCCTATGCTTTTGCATCTCACAAAGTTCAACAAAGTTATTTAGATGGGCAGCAGCATCTTCATTACCAATACCAGAAAATTGTTCTCTCATAACAAGATTGAGTAAAGCAGGTTTTATCTCAAAGAAAGTATCTTCAGGCACAGGTGGAGCAATAGGTGTTCTCATAAAATCATTGTTGTTGGTGCTAATGAAGTCACACTGATGGGTTCGTAGCATGGAAAACAAAAAATTTCTACCGCAAGAACGAACAAAACCCAGATATAATCTAGATAAAAGCCAAGATCTAATCTATTAGACATGTGCAACGAGATAGATCTGTACTAACCCTTGTAGACCCGAAAGCGTTACGAGATCGGATCTCGTGGTTGATGTAGTCGATCACTTGCCGATCTCAAGATCGAGTGGACGATCCTTCCGGCGCCACGTTCCGGCAGCACTTCCGCAGTCAGTCACACGTGCGGAGTCGAAACAGACTTTCCTCTCCTCGTTCCAGCGAGCAGCAGAGGTAGTAGATCTTTTCCACGGAATCCCAGCAGCACGACGGCGTGGTGGTGGTGGTGGAGTAGAGAATTCTGCAGGGCTTCGCCTAAGCCTGAGCAGAAGAAAGGAGGAGGAGAGAGGCGGCTAGGAGCTGGAGTAGTGGAGGGGTCCAGGGGGTGGCGCCCCCACCCCTCTATTTAAAGGGGGGAGGTGGAGTCCTTGTAGGACTCCCCTCTCCCTTGGCCGGCGGATAGGTAATGGGGGAGGAGTCCTCCTCCCCCATGACTCCTTGTCTTTCCCCACAAGGACTCCTTGATCCTTTCTTGGTTTTCAAGCAAACTCCAAGAAATCTTCCAGAACCTTCCGGAACATTCCGAAACTTTCTAGAATCCTCATACAAATACTCCGGAACATTTCCTAACTCAGAAAATGATCCCCAATATATGAATCTTATTCTCCGGACAATTCCGGATCTCCTCGTGATGTCCCGGATCCAATCCGAGACTCCGAACAACATTCGGTCTCTAACGCACATTCCATATCTACTTAAAACAACTTCGAACCTTAAGTGTGTCACCCTACGGTTCGTGAATATGTAGACATGATAGAGACACATCTCCTATCAATAACCATCAGCGGGACCTGGAGATCCATAATGGCTCCCACATACTCAACGATGACTTCGTGATCGATAGAACCATTTACATACGAAACCAATTCCCTTTGTCACGCAATACTATACTTATCCGAGGTTTGATCGTCGGTATCTTCATACCTAGTTCTACCTCGTTACTGATAAGTACTCTTTACTCGTTCCATGTTATGTCATCCCTTGTGACCCAGTCACATGCTTGCAAGCTAATTAGATGACATTCCATCGAGAGGGCCTAGAGCATATCTATCCGTCATATGGATGGACAAATCCCAATCTTGGTCCATGCGCTTCAACACATACTTTCAGAATACCCAATGACACCTTTATGACCACCCAGTTACGAAGCGGTGTTTGATGTCATCAAAGTACCCATCCGGTGATGGTGATTAACACAACCTCATGGTCGAAGGATTAGGTTACTATGCATTTAAAAGCTTATAGCAATACGAACTTAATGACTTGATCTTATGCTACGCTTACTATGGGTGTGTGTCCATCACATCATTCTCCTAATGATATGATCTTGTTATTAACGACATCCAATGTCCATGATCAGGAAACCATGATCATCCATTAATCAACAAGCTAGTTTAAGAAGAGGCTTACTAGGGACTCTTTTTATGTTTACAAAACACACAAGTATTAATGTTTCCGGTTAATACAATTATAGCATGGCATGTAAACATTTATCATAAACATAAAGATATAATAATAACCACTTTATTATTGCCTCTTGGGCATATCTTCAACAGTCTCCCACTTGCACTAGAGTCAATAATCTAGTTAAAAAACTTGTGCATTCAACACCTATGGCTTTCTGGTGTTGTATAGACACTATTGCTAGTGGTAAACATAATCTTCGGATCTGACACTTCCAGGTCCGTGTGTATTTGCATGTCCTTGCGTCTCTACGCATTACTCATTCTCCAATGAGATGGCATTGTATAAATCTGGTCCTTTGGTGAGACCTTTAGTTCCTTGGGATTAAATCATGTTGATACAATTGTCGTACAATGTATCTTCATAGTATTATCCCGCTATGAACCACACCTAGTTTGATAACAAACTACTTGACACAAATGCCCTCCTTTGCTGCTACTATAGCAGTTATATACTTAGCCTTTTGTTGTAGTATCCGTCACAATATCTTAACTTTGGAACTCATCCAAATCCATCATAGAACATCCTTTCCATTATATTGTGCCACCCATAGTCTAAATTGAGATAAATTTAATTTGTATCTTGTGACAAAACTAGTATCAATGTAACACTTTACAATGAACTACCTTTAACTATTTGTCACTTATACATGATATATTCTTAGTTCTTCCAAAGCTCATAAGAATATATTTACTATTGTCCAATGATCATCTTATGAATCATTCTGGTATATGCTCATAACATTTAGAGCATAGGACATATCTGGATGTGTACATCTCAAAGAATGATTGATCAAAATATTCTTATGATTTCACCAAGTGTAAAATCACTTGAATCTCGTGTCAACACACTTGAATCTTGATTTAGTACTTTCCGTGCGTCAAGAACCTTTCTTGTTGTTTCCATATTGAACTCATTCAACATCTTATCTATGTACATTTGGCAAAACCATATTAGCGCCTCAATCTATCCATATAGACATTGATGCCTAATTCTTGAGTTATGCCTAAGTCTTTCATCGAAATGAAATTCTTAACCTGTGTCAATAAAAGATACATTATTTCTAATCAACAATATGTCTTTCACATAATGTATTAGAAATATGTCTTAGCGCTCCCACTTAATTTCTTGCAAAATGCAAACATCTTCATCGTCTCTGATGAAATTAAACCTTTTAACGGTTTCATCACGGTGAAGATTCCAACTCCGCGATGCTCACTTCAACCATTGAAGTTTTGCATACTCTTTTAGCATCCTTTGAATTAACAAAACCCTTTGGATCGTGTCATGTACACGTCCTAGGTAACCATTCTATTAGAAGAACTTGTTTTGTTTGTTCAACTACCATATACCAAAATATATGTAGTGGTTGCTACATTAATCCGTCCAGACTAAATATCGCTATGAAAGATCAAATCTTATCATAGTCAATTCCTTGAACATTGTCGTAAACTCTTTCCGACATGTCGACTATTTCATAGATTTGAAACATCCATGTCTATTTCTTTATAGATCCAAACATGACCGATAGGCTTCACGCCTTTCCGGAGGGTCTTCTAAGTTCAGAAACTTGATTTCTCGTGTATGGATACTATCACTGATTCCATGACTTCTAGTCATTTTATGGAGTCAGGGCCCATCATCGTTTCTTTGCATGTAGTCGGTTCATCATTGTCAAAACAATAACGACTTGCTTATCAAATCTTACTATTTGATTCTTACCGACCCACACGGTTCTATAGGAACTCTAATCTCCGAGATCATACCTTTTGTAATCACGAGAGCCATGAGCATTGTGGCCGCCATCGGGACACTTTCCGGCGCTGCGCTACTTAGCACATATAGCTAAGGTTCAAGAACCTTATCAAAGTTCTATTGTCCTCCCACTTAACTTTTCACGAAAAATTCCTTAAGAAACTTGACGTTCCAAGCGACAAACTCTTTTGTCCTTGGCGTTATGGAGAAATTCCCAACAAATTCTTTGGAATAACCTACAAAGACGTGCTTATCCGACTTTGGTTGTAAACATTTTACTTATGCCTAGCATACCAAAAATTTAAGAAAGGACAACCTGGGTTTTATCCCAAACCATGACTTATATGGTGTCATTTCAACGGATCACGATGGAGCTCTTTTCACTGTAAAAGCGGTAGTCACTAAAGCTTTTAATCTTTAATATATAATGGCAGTTTTATAAATGACACCTTTGATCTTACCATGTCAAACAAGGTTTCATTACATATCTTGAACACTCCATACTCCTATGGTGTTTTGGGAAATGTAAATCCATGGAACGATTCCTCAAATCTTAGGTGTTTTGCTAAACTTGTAACTCAAACATCTTTCTTTATGATCCAATCATAAACTCTTTTATTTTCTTGTTACAATGATTTTCCACTTCATCTTGAAAGTCTTTGAACATTTTTCAAATGTTTCATACTTCTTCCTTATTGAGTAAGTATATACATATACTCACTCAAATCTTCGGAGAAAGCATATGAAGTTGAAATCCATTGCCCACGACTACACATAATGGACTATATACATCAATATGTACAAATTCCAATCAGTTAGTCGTCCGTTCCTCTTTTGGCCTACGAACGGAGTTTTAATTATCTCCAGGAAAGTATCACAAGCGTCATTTGATCCAAATCAAAGACTCCAAAAATCCATCAACATGGAGTTTCTTCATATATCCTTTCAATATAATTTAAACGGCGATGTCACTTTGCAAGTGATCTTTCAATCATTTGTCTTGCGACATTTTAGCATTAGTTTTATGGTCGTTATTTCTCCTACCAGACTTGTATATTATCCATCTATTATGGAATACGGTAATTATTTGGACAATCTTTTGTCGTCATAATACCTGATCAAAATAACAATTATTGAAACAAATATTGAAGGCAAGCTTTGATGTTAACGAGCAACACAACAACCCTTTGTTTGTTTTCGATGAACATCATCACATTTTCTCTTGCTAGTTACTTAGGCCATTGCAGTTCATGAATTGTGTTGTCCTGTATGACACTTCATACCAACCAATTCGGTATCCAATACCTAAGAACCACATTGTTTAACAAGCAAGGAATACAACCATAACATGTATATCTTCTATATGCCTAAGTTGGACATCTCCAGCCTTTTATTTTCTGCCAAATTTTTTATAGATTCTCTTTCAGCAATTCCTTTTCTTTTAAAAGATTCTATCAACATCAATAGTGGTGTCATCAACATGACACATGGTACAAAGCGTATATAGTCAACCACTAATACCCTTGGACTTGCACTTTGAGGTGGATCACCATCATCAAATGTTTGGTGTTCTTTCAAAAATCCATTCTTTAGTAATCTTTTAGTGTAGTAAACATTTTACTTACATCTTCTATTCATCCTTATCATGACAACTTTCATGATCAAGCTGCTATAGCTTATAAAGGTGAATTGCGAGTATAATGTTTATTTTTCAAAACCTTTGGAGGATTAGGACGACTAGCGTCTCCAACCTTCACAAATTCTCATCAAATATGAGGACGTATACTCTATCATGTTGTAACCAGCACATTGTTTTAGATATCGCAATACCTTTCACATATGATGGTTTCTGAAACATTGCTTTCAGCTCTTAGATAAACTTGATATTAAAAACAATCTTTTGAGTATCAAGAATCATGGAGGCAAACATGATACATTAGATACTAACACTGGAATTGTTACTCTTGATTTAATACTATTTATTAAACTTCATGAAATAAATAGAGTTTGCTGAAAGTTTGCAATAGGACTTATAAACTTTAAATTGACATTCAAAACAATACGATACCAGTTCGTAAAGTAAATATCCAGAATTTTTATAGTTCCACTATCTCAACTATAACTAAGCGTAAGGTGGTGAACGGATGCCAATGACTACAACAAACTATGCAAATTCACTTTGATTGTGTTTATGATAAATTTAGTTCGACTAATCTAAATTACAAATGAACTCCCACTCAAAACAACATCCCTCGAGTTGTTTTAGTGATTACACGAACCAAATCCACTACACCAAGTCCGATCATCACGTGAGATGATGTAGCTTTAAAGGCGAACAATCAACATGTTCATCATATCATCCATATGACTCATGCTTTACCTTTCGGTATTCCGTGTTCGGAGACCATGTCTGTACATGCTAGGCTCGTCAAGGTTAACCTTAGTTTCCGCATGTGCAAATCTGGCTTGCACCCGTTGTATGCACACGTAGAGTCTATTACACCCGATCATCACGAGATGCTTCGAAACGACGAGTCTTAGCAACGGTGCCAACTAAGGACGAACACTTTATTACTTGATATTTAGTGAGAGGGATCATCTTATAATGCTACCGTCGCGATCTAAGCAATACAAGATGCATAAAGGATTAACATCAGAGGCAATTCATAATATGTGATATGATATGGCCTTTCTTCTTGTGCCTTTGATCTCCATCTCCAAAGCATGGACATGTTCTCCATCATCACCAGCGTGGCGTCAAGGTCCGTGGCGCCGCTTCATGGTTGTCCATGACCAACATCAACTATTACAACTACTTGGAATAAAGCTATTACATGATGAATAGACACGCAGGTCTTAAACAAAATTTAAAGACAACCATTAGGCTCCTTCCGGTTGCCATATTACAATAAGGATCATTGCATACATCAAATATAATCACAATCACATAATGGCCATATCACATCACAAAACCCCTACAAAAACGAGTTAGACGCCTCTAATCTTCTTTGCATGTTTTACGTGGTTTGGGGCTTTCGAATAAGAACGGATCTTACCTACGAACATGAACCACAACGTTGATACAAGTGCTATCAAGTGCAAAGTGTAAATTGGATCTATACTATGGTGGGAGAGACAGACACCCGCAAAGCCACTTGTGCAAAGCAAGTTACACGTCAAGCGTGGAGCAAGTCTCATGTGCGATGACATGTAAGGTTAGCCCGAGCCGCTTCATCCCACCATGCCGCAAGATGCAAAGTACACAAAGCAAAAGACGGCACGAGCACCAACGCCCACAAAACCATTGTGTTCTACTCGTGCAACAGATCTACGCATAGACACGGCTCTGATACCACTGATGGGTTCGTAGCATGGAAAATAAAAAAATTATACCGCAAGAACGAACAAAACCCAAATCTAATCTAGATAAAAGCCAAGATCTAATCTATTAGACATGTGCAACGAGATAGATCTGTACTAACCCTTGTAGACCCGAAAGCGTTATGAGATCGGATCTCGTGGTTGATGTAGTTGATCACTTGCCGATCTCAAGATCGAGTGGACGATCCTTCCGGCGCCGCGTTCCGGCAGCGCTTCCACAGTCGGTCACACGTGCGGAGTCGAAGCAGACCTTCCTCTCCTCATTCCAGCGAGCAGCGGAGGTAGTAGATCTTCTCCACGGAATCCCAGCAGCACGACGGCGTTGTGGTGGTGGTGGAGTAGAGAATTCTGCAGGGCTTCGCCTAAGCCTGAGCAGAAGAAAGGAGGAGGAGAGAGGCGGCTAGGAGTTGGAGTAGTGGAGGGGTCCAGGGGGTGGCGCCCCCACCCCTCTATTTAAAGGGGGGAGGCGCCATGGGGAGGTGGAGTCCTTGTAGGACTCCCCTCTCCCTTGGCCGACGGATTGGGAAGGGGGAGGATTCCTCCTCCCCCACGACTCCTTGTCTTACCCCACAAGGACTCCTTGATCCTTTCTTGGTTTTCAAGCAAACTCCAAGAAATCTTCCAGAACCTTCCGGAACATTCCGAAACCTTCTAGAATCCTCATACAAATACTCCGGAACATTTCCTAACTCAGAAAATGATCCCCAATATATGAATCTTATTCTCCGAACAATTCCGGATCTCCTCGTGATGTCCCGGATCCAATCCGAGACTCCGAACAACATTCGGTCTCCAACGCACATTCCATATCTACTTAAAAACAACTTCGAACCTTAAGTGTGTCACCCTACGGTTCGTGAATATGTAGACATGATAGAGACACATCTCCTATCAATAACCATCAGCGGGACCTGGAGATCCATAATGGCTCCCACATACTCAACGATGACTTCGTGATCGATAGAACCATTTACATACGAAACCAATTCCCTTTGTCACGCGATACTATACTTATCCGAGGTTTGATCGTCGGTATCTTCATACCTAGTTCGACCTCGTTACTGATAAGTACTCTTTACTCGTTCCATGTTATGTCATCCCTTGTGACCCAGTCACATGCTTGCAAGCTAATTAGATGACGTTCCACCGAGAGGGCCCAGAGCATATATATCCGTCATATGGATGGACAAATCCCAATCTTGGTCCATGCGCTTCAACACATACTTTCAGAATACCCAATGACACCTTTATGACCACCCAGTTACGAAGCGGTGTTTGATGTCATCAAAGTACCCATCCGGTGATGGTGATTAACACAACCTCATGGTCAAAGGATTAGGTTACTATGCATTTAAAAGCTTATAGCAATACAAAGTTAATGACTTGATCTTATGCTACGCTTACTATGGGTGTGTGTCCATCACATCATTCTCCTAATGATATGATCTTGTTATTAACGACATCCAATGTCCATGATCAGGAAACCATGATCATCCATTAATCAACAAGCTAGTTTAACAAGAGGCTTACTAGGGACTCTTTTATGTTTACAAAACACACAAGTATTAATGTTTCCGGTTAATACAATTATAGCATGGGATGTAAACATTTATCATAAACATAAAGATATAATAATAACCACTTTATTATTGCCTCTTGGGCATATCTCCAACACACACAACTTACTGTTTTCAAGGGTAGTCATTTTTTGTGCTTTTAAATAAGAAAGCAAACTAGTAAAACTTTTTTGTGTTTTTGATAAAGAAACAAGCAAACAAATCAAAAAGAAACTAAGCAAAACAAAAACAACAAAGTAAAGGGATTGGTTATGAGGTACTCCCTTTGTGAAGATGTCCTTGACTCCCCAGCAACGGCACCAGAAAAGTGCTTGATGACTCGTGTATTAACAAGCTCGTTGGGGAACCCCAAGAGGAAGGTATGATGAGCACAACAGCAAGTTTCCCTCAGTTATGAAACCAAGGTTTAATCGAACCAGTAGGAGCAAGGAAACACCCCAAAGGTCTTGCTAGCTGAGCCTTGGCAGGGCGCACTACCGGTGCTAGTAGAACATGGAGACCTGCACAACACAACCACAGAACTCTGTCCCCAACTTGCGATGAGGTTGTCAATCTCACTGTGTTTTGCTGGAAACAAAGGATTAAACGTATCAAATGGAAGGAAGTAATAGTTTGTAGAAAGTAAACAAAAAACATTAAACAGTTTATAGATTGTATGTAAAAGACAAGGACCGGGATCCATAGTTCACTAGAGGTGGCTCTCCTTAAGATAGATAACATGCTGGGTGAACAAATTACAGCGGGGCAATTGACAAACACCGAGAAAGCAATACATGCATATACTAATCATCTTGACTCCTTTGAGACTTTATTGGGCATTACAACATAATACATAGACCGCCATCCAACTGCATCTATGACTAATAATCCACCTTCAGGTTATCATCGGAATCCCCTCCAGTATTAAGTTGCAAGCAACAGAGTATTGCTTTACGAACTGTGTGTAAAGTAAACAATACAATTGTTCTATGAATAGAGGATCGTTGTTTTCTCCCTAGTAGCAATAGCACATCTAGTACCTTAGAGATTTCTGTCACTTCCCCAGATTACCAGAGGCATGAACCCACTATCAAGCATAAATACTAACTCTTGGAGTTGCTAGCATCTACTTGGCCAAGATAGCTACTAACAACGGGAAGCATGCAAGATCACAAATAACAAAGACATGATAGAATCAATAATCAATCTGAAATAGCATCTCAATATCCATTGGATCCCCGCAAACACAACATGCAAAATTACAAATAGATGATCTTGATCATGAATGGAGCTCACAAGATCTAGACATGAAAGCACAAAGAAGGAGAACCAGCCATCTAGATACTACATGGATTCGTAGTCCAAGGATGAACTACTCACGTATCATACCGGAGGCTTTCATGGTGATGAAGAAGGCCTCTAGGGTGAATTCCCCTCTCCGGCAGGGTGCCAGGAAGAGCTTCAGATCCCTCTTGATCTAAGGATGGAGATGACGGTGGCTACAGACTCTTTTGTAGATTTTTGATCGGGTACTTAGGGTTTTCATCCCGAGGGCATCTTATAGGCGGAAGGAGAGGCCGAGGGGGTGCTAGGGTCGGCCAGACCACCGCCTGGCGCGGGTCAGGCCTGGCCGCGCGACCAGGTGGTGTGGCCGGCCCCCAGCCCTTCTCCGTCTCGTATTTTGGCATCTGATGACTTCTGGAAAAATAGGCACTTTGGCTTTTGTCCCGTCCAATTCTGAGA
Organism: Avena eriantha; assembly: GCA_910589775.1. Classification (NCBI taxonomy): domain Eukaryota; kingdom Viridiplantae; phylum Streptophyta; class Magnoliopsida; order Poales; family Poaceae; genus Avena; species Avena eriantha. The sequence continues at coordinate 502,752,055 of OU342740.1, read as the reverse complement.
ATATTCATTTTCTGACTTTCCTGGAACCAAAAACGGCAGAAAACGACAGCTGGCACTGTGGCTCTTATTAATAGGTTAGTCCAAAAAATCATATGAAAAGTACTCCAAAGTGTGGGCAAAACACAAGAAAGTGGATAAAACCAAGTATGGAACATCAAAAATTATAGATACATTTGCAATGTATCATGGTTTACTACTTAACATTCCACAAAGGTAGAGTATAAATAACTTTGCTCAAATGAGGTGGTGTTTTATTAAAATTATAAGTGGATAGAATTACTTTCTTATTAATGCTTATACTTTAGAAGTGAATAGACTCCTTTTGATTAACAATATACTATTCTTGTTGAGTTTATAATTGATAAAAATGTTTTTAGGAAAATTAAGATACCCTTAATTTGAGATGATAGTTTTAGTAGATACATTTTAAAATGGTTAAACCTATGTTAACTTCACTTAAACATCAATTGAACTTGTTATTACATTTTTTGACTTTAAACAAATAATGGTAAAGGCAATAGTAATGGTTTATATATTTTTAATGAATTAAAACAAAACAAAAGGGTTTTAATAAGATTTATTAGACCTTTAAATTTTATTTCACTTCAATTATGAAATATGATATTTTTAAGGTGTATATTTTATTTTTGTGATCATTTTGGTATATTATATGTATTTTTGTGATTTTTAAATAATAAGATATGATTTTATAAGTTTTACCACTTTATAAAAAATTAATAAATAATAATATTTAGTTAAGTGACACAAAAATGTACAAAATTAGTTTCTAAATGTATATTTTGTTTTTCTAAGAATTTTGATATAATATACTTATTTTTATGAATTTTAAATAATAAAATATATTTATTTAATTATTCCTAATAGTTTATTTACTAATAATAATTATTGTATTATTTAAGTTGGAAAATAAAATATGGTAATAGGTTTAAAATATATAATTTACTTTTCTGAACATTTTGATATATAATATATATTTTTCTGAATTATAAAACAAAGGATATTGAATTTCTATGATTTAATCAATTATTAAATAAATTATTAAAAGATTTATTGCGTTAGAGTGACATCAGCATGACACAACGCTAGCTAGTTAAACTTTTCGTACTTATCTAAACCTAGCCCAAAGTCACTCACGTGTGGGCTATTGACCACGTCGGTAACCACGTGGTGCGGGCCGGTCAACTTGTTGACTTGGTCAAGGATGACGCAAGCCCGACATCACCATGACATCACCTCGCCGGTGATGCACAGACGGCGAGCGGTGGCGGTGATCTAGTGCGATTTAGCAAGCGCTCTTGGTGTTGCTGGAAAGAGGGAGCCGAGGCAAACCCTATGGTGGCAACGCCGCCCACTATTGGTCACCGGAGCTACTCCGATGACAACTACATACGACGGATGACGGCGGAGCACGACGGTAATACGATTCAGGGCGCGGGAGGGGAATAGGAGAGGGGCGCAAGCACCAGTAGCTCACCACAAGGTTGAAGAACGTGATGGCGAGGCCGAAGGAGCACGGTAGCGGCGGCAATCGACGATGAACAACGGTGACTGACGGTACTGGTGAAGTGTCGATTGGCTCGACAAGAGGCTCTTTGGCTTTCGTGGGCTAGCTAGGAAGAACGAGGACAACCGGGTGAGCCCAACGATGTGCTCAGGGAAGCTAGGGGAGCTACGGGGCAACGGTGACGAGCAGCTCCGGCAGAAATAGGGTTTCGGCTCCTCTGCGCGAGCAACATAGAGCGAGAAAGCGAGAGAAATGGGATAAGGACGGAGTAGGGTGTCATGGTGGCCTCCTTATCCTCCTAGGCGACGGCAACGCGGATCTCCATGCCGGCGAGCGGCAGCGCTCGCACCACGCCGCTGCTTCGGCGGCCGTGTGAGGTGGACGACAGTGATTAGGTCAACAAAACGGTAAGTGGGCCAGGCTCTTGCTGGCCGCTGCGAAGTGAGCAAGAAACTCAGAAAGGTGCACACATGCGACACTTAGGCGAGGAAGAGATGGGTCATGGTTGCTGGCTGTTTCCTTTTCTATTTCAATTTTGTTTTCTGTTTTTCCCTTTTTCTTTTCAATTTGAATTTCCTTAGTGATTTACATATTCAAAATCTAGTGAGTCAACAAGGGTTCTACATGATTGATGTAGCTATATGGTTTGACATTCATTTTTAGTATTTTTCTTTTACTATTCATGATTATATAAAGGATTATTTTCATTAGAAACTATTAATAGGAATTAGGGTTTTAGAGATTATTTCTTATACAAAGAACTTATAAAATGATCTTTACTTCCACTTAATGAATGTAATGGCAATGGTTTAAAATGGTTAATGACTTATATAAAATTCTATTCACACTTAGTTTCATATAAGAATTAATATAGATACATTATAATGCTTTCAATGTTTAATGGTTTATAGTATGATGATTTGAATTCCATGGTTCTCACTATTTGGTGATTTCACCAAATCCAATTCTACTTAGATTGTTGGGTTTATCACTAGCGTAAAACAATCTTGGTTGAGTATTTATGCACACAACAATTGCTAGTGGGAAGAGGGAGATACTCATTTAACAAGTGGTTATCTTAAGTTTGGAGAATATTGAATAGACTCATATTCTATTATGGACATAGTTAAAGATTAAGATTTAAAGACATTACTTCTAAATCAATGATTAGGTTAATATCCCCTCTTAGAGTGAGATATTGGAATTACTTCCTAGATTACTCTTGTTAGGTCATGGGTCTAGGTTTCAATCAAGGTTTAAGAAAATTCGGTGGACAAGGCTCTCATCAATACACCCTCAACTGGCATTCTAATTATCTCTTAGAAGTTTCATTTGACTAAGAGATACCTTTCCAATGGCTACTTAAAATTAGGAATTGGTTCCACTACTAACTTAATTCTAGGGTTCTAGACAAAGAGGTAGACATGGTTCTTGTCATGGCTTGATATACTGTTGGTTAAAGGTTTCTCAAGCACTCCTACCTTAATACCTTACTAATCTTATCTTTAGACAATGAATTCCTTTCCTAAGTATACTCTATTTAAATCTCTCTTATACCTTATTCACAAAGATCACATCTGTCTAAATTAACTAGTCATCTCGCTCCACCATATCCATTATCATATGATGACATGGTCATGCCACTTCAAAAATATTCCTTTATTCTACTCCTTGCATATAACTTCCATTTCTTAGATATCTTTGATGAATCCATCATGCAGCTACTACTAACTCCATCTATTAACTTCCTTAAATCCATCTTGCAACTACTTCCAAGGCTTGCAAGATTAAAATTTTATCTATATTACATGTGATATTAATCCTCTAGAGAAGATATGGTACTACTCCCATGATACAAGTTTGTTCTTGTATTAGCTTGGTTAAACTACTATGGCTTCAACTACTCCATACAACTCATATTACATACTTCATCATACTCTAGCTTGACTTCTCATGATCAAACTAGATGATTCATCTTACTAAGGCATTGCCTAATTTAGTATACTCACAACTCTTCTTCAATACCTAATCATCTATTCTCAAGTGATTTGAGAATGATGGCTTCCATACTTTGATCATAATAAGCTTAGGCTTCTAATTGTCTGATCAAGATCTATATTCAATTAAGTAGTAGACTTGCACTAGTCTCTCTATAAAGCTTATCTTGTTAAGTAAGCTTACTCCATATTTGTATCTAATTGACTTAACAGGATTATCATTGAATACTCTAATACTACTAGTTTTCTCATAGCTGCATAATTATTATCTAAACTCTTGGGTTTAAATACTTCTTCTAGTTAACTCATGAGTGAGTTAACTCCTCCAACATCAAATGATTTGATCACCACTAAGGATCTCATTCCATTGATGATGGCACACTTCACCATACTAGTTCCTTCTTCTTATTAATTTACTTAAGGTCTTTGCAAGGTCAATATAATAGGCCAAAGCTAAGAGTCAACAAGTTCTAGGTCAGGAATTGATCACCCAATATTGATGATCAATTGACACTAGGCCTTAACTATTTAGGAATGTCATATGTTAATATGACAACAAGGGCATTTGATGAATGGTCTTGGCTTGACTTCTATTTCCTCTCTATTTGATAAGAGTTAATGTTTAAGAACTACCATGATGCTCATGATAGGAATAACTATGGCAAGCAAGTATATCAAGGTTTAATTATGGAATTTCTTTACCTAAGTTATATACTTAACTAGGTATTCAGGGTTTTTTGTAGATAATACCTTGATATCATCTTTAGAATATTAAGTATTCATCCTTGAGTTGTGGTATGGAATACCATGTAATGATCTCTAGAAGATCAAGTACTCCTTACTAAGTAGTGTGTTGTGACTTAGTTTTATTACATTTGATCTACCCTTAGATCAAATTATATTACCCAAAGATAAGGCTTTAGCAAAGGTCATATTGAAACTTATCACAGTCAACTTGATGATCTACTTCAGTTCCACCAAGTTAAGAGAAGCTTCAATCGCTTTGACAAGTTTTATTTAAAAGCGCAAAAATTGTCCAGATTTTCTATGCATGAATGGAATGCACACACCTTATCTCAGCTTATTTCTAAGCTCTAATGTTGGGGTGTTACAGACTCTCCCCCTTAAAATAAACTTCGTCCCCGAAGTTCATACTCTCTTATGTTTTGGAATGAGGAGTTGACTTGTATTGATCACGCCATTTCTCAAATTCCATTGTGATTAAAATTGGGGTTAATTGTGGTATCCCGTATCCAGATCTTTTTCCTTGAATCCTCTTCATTCCGACAATATCCTATTGTTTCTAATTACCATATAGTTCATTTTTTATATATCTCTTTGGGTTTATGCCCTTACAGTCCTATTTAGAATTGGTTGTGGACACATTTTGTCCCTTCCAATACGATTTTCCTACTACTATACACTAGACTATTTTAGTAGGCTCTCCTCCTTCTTAAGGACAACTTACCAGCTGTTTCTTTTAGAACTAGTCCATTAGGGTTAAGCAGTTAAGTCTACTTCAACCATTCATCCAGACATATTGTCGGAAATAGTTTATAATGATGACTTCTTCTAACCTTATGAGAATAAGGCTTAACCTCATTATTACTTTATACTTCTTCTCAAACCTTTAGTCAGAAAGTTAGACAACAACGCTTCAGTGTTTATTGTTTACTCTCCCTCTTGGGGTTCCCTAATGGTCTCTAATCTACATATATAATATCCATTAACTCAATAGTAAGGATATTGGTATCCATCTAGCTTATACCTTACCTATATACGATCTCACAAAAGAATCTACGGTACACCCACACAATTGTGGATCTCCAAAATGAATCTTCCAGCGTTACTTGTCTTACTTTTATCTTCTTAGACATTATTCCTCACTGTAAACCTGATTTCACGAAACGTCTTGAAAGCCGTTTGCTTTTAATTTTATACTTCATTATGCTTTCTTAACTTAGGCCAAGTTTTATGCTCTTTAAATCATACAAGGATGACCTAATTAGCTAAACCAATAGGGTACCAGCTACGGATACGAGCTGTGGATCCTCCTTGGTGTATAGATTACCCTATGTATTTTCTACTTCTTACTGGCATTCTCTCTGAGTTGTCATAGCTTGAATACCCCTTTTCTTCCAAGACTTTTTCTTTGCTCCCTTTCATGGTACTTCCATGATCTTAGGACATCTACTTCATTAGCTTCTGAGCACATCACCTATCTTGAGTGAACTTAAATTCATTCCTTCATGTTGCTCCACACCTTTTCTGCACTAATAATACTTTGTATTGCCAGTTCATAGGGAGTTGAGATTGATCCATCCTTCAAAATAGTGTTGATACTCCTTATATTCAGCTTCATTCTTCGTGCAAGTCTTCATATTGATCTTCGGAACTCGTCACTCCCTTACACGAATTCCCATTATCTATCTAGGTCAACAACATCAAGTAATAACTTGATGATGCAACATGCATTTGCACATCAAGTCAAACTTCATGCGCAGACCTAGTCAATCAAGAAGATACAAGAAAAACCAAGAAACCCAAATGTGGTACATATAACTCACATCATTCTAAGCCCGTAATATAGTAGTTGAGTAGAACACCTCGAAAATGCAGGCTTAGCTGTGTAGTATATGACACCTCCTTGTATAGGTTTACTTTGTGATACTTAGCACATAGGGTCAAACTACTCTTTGTCCTAGCATTTACCCAAATTGCTCAATTGCAATTGGATAATTTGGAGCAAAGTGGTCTCACTTTGGTTCTGACTAACCTCTTACCTTTCTTTCGAGACTACTAAAGACTACCAATTTTCCATTCTATCGTAAACTATCGTCACATAATCTCTCAAGACTACTAACAAAATTGTATTCACTTCATTAATAAAAAAATCATCGTAATATTCTAATGCCTATGACTTATATCATAGACCTACATGGTTCTTTACTTACTATTGTTAAAAGATTATTTGCTAAGTATTGGTCCTAATTACAGACTTATCATGGTCTCGGAGCTATTCTCACCACGAACTTGTTAAGATTTTCCTAGTCATCATGATTTAAGAGCTAACCTTACCATGACGACTTTTCTTCTTAGCTTACTATTTATGATTCTTAACAAAATTCTACTCCATCACATGGAATTCTCAAGTGAATGCCACATGATTAACTTCCAGTTGTATCTATAAATACTTTAATGGTCTACCCTAGGGGTATAGTGGTATCAACTAGTGGTAAGATTCTACTGCTTCATAGGGATTCTAAATATAGACTCCATCACGGTTAATACTCCACATGATATCCTAATCTTAGTCCTAATCTTATTTGATATTTTAACTTACTTAAGATATCTTAATGGTGTTATACCTAATCAGAGCTACACTAAAACGACATTTCTCTAGAGAAGACCTATAAATAATCCTTAAGAAAGATGATAAGAACATCCAACGTAAGTGTGACAAGGTTTATCCTCAAGTGAATATCCATCACAAGTCTTGGTTTAGATAACATGGCTCCTATAGTCACTATCCAACCTACAGATCTTCCTAAAAGGGTTTTAATCCTAAGGTCAAATCATATGCTCTGATACCAGCTACGGTGACCCAGCATACCGCTGCATGATGTAGTACACTATAGTCGTTGACATAACACCAATGAAACACCGTTCACTAGTATTACATCCCTCAGAGTGGTACAACAGAAACACAGCAGGTCCAAGACATGACTATAGATTACAACTCGACTCTTTACAAAAGATCCAGAGAACACTCTAGGTTAAAGAGGAGGAAAATAACTTCTTACAAAGAAGAACCAGAAATAACAACTCCGAACTATCTGGCTAAAAGGACTAATATCTAAACCATAAGGCTTGCAATTGGTACTAATGCAATGCTCTATAGAAGTAGGTTTTATGGCTAGAGTATCCACTCTTATCTAAACAGAGACTTTGTCTTCACTTTAGCTCATGTATATGTTGACTTCATAGACTTTATTGAAGAAATTGAGCTGTCGATGATGGTTTCTTGAGCAGAAGTTGGTGTTGACATCGTCTTCAATGGCTTAGAACCTAGCAAGGGTTAAGAAGGTACAGTTGAGTATGAGCATACTCAGCAAGTTCACTAAAAAGGAGTGTATGATGCACTATCTCTATAGCCATAGACCAAAGGTCGTAGGCAATGGAGGTTTTCGTATACATTTCTTCAAATGTTGCTTTAATTCTGGAAACTATGTCTAACAGCCTTCACAGGTTGACCAGAACTTTCATGGAGTTCATTTCCTACCGCGTTCGTAGCTCCTTCCCGAAATAGGGAGTAACATGTCACAATTCTTACACTCTACAGAGGTGCATTACTTTACCCATGAGAGACCTTAGCTTTGTTGCTCATCCGAGTTGCAGGCTTGTCCACACTTCCTTGGTATGGCGCCCAGTATAAGACGCAAGGCAATCGCTGCCCTTCTCCATGACCCCGCATGAAGACACGATCCCCCAAGAAGGTCTACCACGGTTACTCTTCGGGTAGCCTCTCGAAGACTCTGTAAGCAGCTCTGTCTAGCAGCCACCATCAGCTATGGTGAACTTACACCAATACAGCTATGCACAGATAATCTAGACACCAATATCGCGGGAAACTAAGGGGTCCCACCCATGTGCTGGATTCTCCACAAAAAATCAAGAGCCTCACGATAAGGTCATCCGTCCATGCGAAAGGAAGAAGATCCAGCTGACTTCGCCGTCCCATTCCAAATCTCATGGTTAACGCGTAATATACGGCGCTAGAATCGCTAGTGACATTGGTTGTTAAGTCCTAGATATTATGCTACTTTACCACTAGAACTGTATCAATAGATTATTACCATTTGGTAAATAATCCATAATCAAATTATTATGAAAATAGTGTTTTCTAACCTTTTTGAAATGCAGGTGATGACAACATTTGAGTTAAAAGCATTTGATAGAAAATAACCAAAGGACATGGGCAAGTTGTGAACTTGCCTTTTGTGATTGCAAGATTATGCACTCATGGTCTTCAAGACAATAGAAGATCCAAATTCTGTAATAGAATCATTTGTCCAGTAAGGACTAATATTTAAAGAAGCAAGATGCAAGTATGCATAAGTAATGTAATGCAGTTTGATAAACGCGAATCCCAGGACTAATCGTATCTGATCTAGGGTTTGGAGTTTGTGATGAGTTCTTTGGAATGTGTTGCACTTTTATACCAGCTTCACACTTGTGCTTCTTATTAAGGCTTGTGAGAGTGTGTGAAACAATATCTAAATACAACAAGTAGCATGCAATATTAAGGCACTCAAATGGGGCACGGTAACTAAAAGATTTCTTAAAAGGATAACCTTTTATGAATAGATTACTTTATAAGGAAAATTCATTTAAACTATAAGTTAACACTCTTAGGTTTTCTTATTAATCATGATTATTAAAAGAGAAACAATCACAACAAAGTAACGGAGATTTACATGTTTTGGATGAGGCATCACATTGTAGATGGTTTACTGCTTAACATTCCACAAAGGTAGAGTATAAATAACTTTGCTCAAATGAGGTGGTGTTTTATTAAAATTATAAGTGGATAGAATTACTTTCTTATTAATTCTTATATTTTATAAGTGAATAGACTCCTTTTGATAAACAATATACTATCCTTGTTAAGATTATAATTGATGAAAATCTTTTTAGGAAAATTAAGATACCCTTAATTTGAGATGATAGTTTTAGTAGATACATTTTAAAATGGTTAGACCTATGTTAACTTCACTTACACATCAATTGAACTTGTTATTACATTTTTAGACTTTAAAGAAATAATGGTAAAGGCAGTAGTAATGGTTTATATATTTTTAATGAATTAAAAGAAAGAAAAGGGTTTTAATAAGATTTATTAGATCTTTACCTTTTATTTCACATCAATTATGAAATATGATATTTTTAAGGTGTAGATTTTATTTTTTTTCATCATTTTGGTACATCATATGTATTTTTGTGATTTTTAAATTATAAGATATGATTTTTATAAGTTTTACCACTTTATAAAAACTTAATAAATAATAATATTTAGTTAAGTGACACAAAAAAATGTACAAAATTAGTTTCTAAATGTATATTTTGTTTTTCTAAGAATTTTGATATATTATGCCTTTTTATGAATTTTAAATAATAAAATTTATTTATTTAAGATTTATTCCTAATAGTTTATTTACTAATAATAATTATTGTCTTATTCAAGTTGGAAAATAAAATATGGTAATAGGTTTAAAATATAGAATTTACTTTTCTGAACATTTTGATATATAATATAATTTTTCTGAATTATAAAACAAAAGATATTGAATTTCTAAGATTTAATCAATTCCTGAAATTAATAAACAAATTATTAAAAGATTTATTGCGTCAGAGTGACATCAGCATGACACAACGCTAGCTAGTAAAACTTTTCGTACTTATCTAAACCTAGCCCAAAGTCACTGACGTTTGGGCTAGTGACCACGTCGACAACCACACGACGCGGGTCAGTCAACTTGTTGACTTGGTCAAGGATGACGCAAGCCCGGCATCGGCATGACGTCACCTCGCTGGTGATGCACAAACGGAGAGCGGCGGCGGTGATCTAGTGCGATTTAGCAAGCGCTCTTGGTGTTTGCTGGAAAGAGGGAGCCAAGGCGAACCCTATGATAGCAATGCCGCCCACTATTGGTCACTAGAGCTACTCTGGTGACAACTACATACGACGGATGATGGCAGAACACGACGGCAAGACACTTAGAAAGGTTCACGCGGGCGACACTTAGGCGAGGAAGAGATGGGCCATGGCTGCTGGCTGTTTTCTTTTCTATTTCAATTTTTTCTGTTTTTCCCTTTTCCTTTTCAATTTGAATTTCCTTAGTGATTTACATATTCGAAATCTAGTGAGTCAACAAGGGTTCTACATGATTAATGTAGCACGTTGGTTTGACATCCTTTTTAGTATTTTTCTTTTACTATTCATGATTGTATAAAGGATTATTTTTATTAGAAACTATTAATATGAATTAGGGTTTTAGAGATTATTTCTTATACAAAGAACTTATAAAATGATCTTTACTTCCACTTAATGAATGTAATGGTAATGGTTTAAAATGGTTAATGACTTATATAAAATTCTATTCACACTTAGTTTCATATAAGAATTAATATAGATACATTATAATGCTTTTAGTGTTTAATGGTTTATAGTATGGTGATTTGAATTCCATGGTTCTCACTATTTGGTGATTTCACCAAATCAAATTCTACTTAGATTGTGGGGTTTATCACTAGCATAAAACAATCTTGGTTGAGTATTTATGCACAAACAACAATTGCTTGTGGGAAAAGGGAGATATTCATTTAACAAGTGGTTATCTTAAGTTTGGAGAATATTGAATAAACTCATATTCTATTATGGACATAGGTAAAGATTAAGATTTAAATACATTACTTCCCAATCAATGATTAGGTTAATATCCCCTCTTATAGTGAGATATTGGAATTACTTCCTAGATTACTCTTGTTAGTTCATGGGTCTAGGTTTCTATGAGGGTTGAAGACAATTAGGTGGACAAGGCTCTCAACAATACACCCTCAACTGGCATTCTAATTATCTTTTAGAAGTTTCATTTGACTAAGAGATACCTTTCCAATGGCTTCTTAAAATTAGGAATTGGTTCCACTACTAACTTAATTCTAGGGTTCTAGACAAAGAGGTAGACATGGTTCTTGTCATGGCTTGATATACTGTTGGTTAAAGGTTTCTCAAGCACTCCTACCTTAATACCTCACTAAGCTTATCTTTAGACAAGGAATTCCTTTCCTAAATATACTCTATTTAAATATCTCTTATACCTTATTCACAAAGATCACATCTGTCTAACTTAACTAGTCATCTGGCTCCACCATATTCATTATCGTACGATGACATGGTCATGCCACTTCAAAAATATTCCTTTATTCTACTCCTAGCATATAACTTCCATTTCTTAGCTACCTTTGATGAATCCATCATGCAGCTACTACTAACTCCATCTATTAATTTCCTTAAATCCATCTTGCAACTACTTCCAAGGCTTGCAAGATTACAATTTTCTCTATATTACATGTGATATTAATCCTCTAGAAGAGATATGGTACTACTCCCATGATACAAGTTTGTTCTTGTATTAGCTTGGTTAAACTACTATGCCTTCAACTACTCCATACAACTCATATTACATACTTCATCATACTATAGCTTGACTTCTCATGATCAAACTAGATGATTCATCTTACTAAAGCTTTGCCTAATTTAGTATACTCACAACTCTTCTTCAATACCTAATCATATTTTTTCAACTGATTTGAGAATGATGGCTTCCATACTTTGATCATAATATGCTTAGGCTTCTAATTGTCTGACCAAGATCTATATTCAATTAAGTAGTAGACTTGCACTAGTCTCTCTATAAAGCTTACCTTAATAAGGAAGCTTACTCCATATTTGTATCTAATTGACTTAACAGGATTATCATTGAATACTCTAATACTACTAACTTTCTCATAGCTCCATAATTATTATCTAAACTCTTGGGTTTAAATACTTCTTATAGTTAACTCATAAGTGAGTTAACTCCTCTAGCATCAAATGATTTGATCACCAATAAGGATCTCATTCCATTGATGATGGCACACTTCACCATACTAGTTCCTTCTTCTTATTAATTTACTTAAGGTCTTTGGAAGGTCAATATAATATGTCAAAGCTAAGAGTCAACAAGTTCTAGGTCAGGAATTGATCACCCAATATTGATGATCAATTGACACTAGGCCTTAACTATTTAGGAATGTCATATGTTAATATGACAACAAGGGCATGTGATGAATGGTCTTGGCTTGAGTTATATTTCCTCTCTATTTGATAAGAGTTAATGTTTAAGAACTGCCATGATGCTCATGATAGGAATAACTATGGAAAGCAAGTATATCAAGGTTTAATTATGGAATTTCTTTTCCTAAGTTATATACTTAACTAGGTATTTAGGGTTTGTTGTAGATAATACCTTGATATCATCTTTAGAATATTAAGTATTCATCCTTGAGTTGTGGTATGGAATACCATGTAATGATCTTAGAAGATCAAGTACTCCTTATTAAGTAGTGTGTTGTGACTTAGTTTTATTACATTTGATCTACCCATATATCAAATTATATTACCCAAAGACAAGGCTTTAGCAAAGGTCATATTGAGACTTATCGCAGTCAACTTGATGATCTACTTCAGTTCTACCAAGTTAAGAGAAGCTTCAATCACTTTGACAAGTTTTATTTAAAAGCGTGAAAATTATCCAGATTTTCTATGCATGAATGCAATGCACACACCTTATCTCAGCTTATTTCTAAGCTCTAATACTGGGGTGTTACAGATAGAGAAAGAGAATTGTTTTGTTTATTCCTCCCATGGGCACCCTGTTATATAAATGGAGGGATGTTTCCCATGTGGGATAAAACAAGGGAGAGAGTGAGGGGTGGCGCCATGGCCCCTAGGGCACCATGGGCTGGCCGGCCAGGGGGAATCTACCCCACGCGCATCCCTAGGCTGGTCATGTGGGCCCCAGGAGGTGGCCACGCCTTGGTCCCATGGCCCTTCCCTCCGGCAGTTTTCCCTCATGGGCACTTTTTCCCTAGAGACTTGGTCCATTAGTAGAATACCTTTTCAAATTAGATTTTAATATTATATTTAATATTAATTACATTAATTAATATGTAAATACGTATTACAAAATCCTCTTTTTTATTCAAAACACCTTTCGGTTCCCTCTCGATTTCCTCTGAACAACTTCGGAATCTCCTAGAACGATTATTGTTTCTCACGGAACTTTTCTGGTTTCCTTTTCTCTTTCATCTGGTGATTCCTATACTTCCAGAAGATCTCTAGCATCATCTTACCCTTAAGTGTGTTACCCTAACGGCTCAGGAATGGCATAGACATGATCTCTATCAATGATCAATAGCGGGAGCGGGATGCCCACAATGACCCATGTGCATTCCACGATGTAATGTCGTTTGATCCGTAAACATCGAGTCCAATTCCCTTTGTTTCTTCAATACGACTTGTCCGAGATATGATCATTAGAATCATATACCTTGTTCAATCTCGTTACCGACAAGTTCTGTTTTACTTGTTCCCGTGATATTGCATCCCCGTAAGCTAGTCACATGTTGTCGATATTATGGATATAATCTACCAAGTCGGACATGTATGTTATCGTCACCATAGTTTAAAAAACCTGACGAGTGATCGAACCGGTGAGGCCATTGGTTCAGGTTTTTACTGGTCGGCCCAGTGGTTCATTCGGTTCGATGGCGACAAATACCCGTTCCTTTTAATTAAAATTTAAGCAAAAATCGGCACAGAATGAAAATAAAATGTATATTAAGCGTATATTTCAATATGTAATCCAAAACATGGTGTGTTCAAGTGGTATTGGGCCTTATGTGGTGCTATTTCTATCTAGGATAAGTTCTTGAGTTCGATTTCTCTTGCAACTTCTTCTTTTTTCTAATTTTTTGCTATTTAGACTGGTACCTCTTAAAAAACCGGTGAGGTCATCGGTTCAAGTTTTTTCCCGTTAAATCACCGAACCGGTCCGGTTTTTGAAACTATGCCACTCACGCGGGTGAACAAATCCCGATCTTGATACATAGGCCTCAACTATTCCTATGGAATACCCGAAATACACTTTTATGGCCATCCAATTATGAACATGGCGCTTTATGTGATCAAAGCAGCCTCGGGAGATAGCGATTAATATAATTTCATGGTCCAAGGAGAAGGATACTACGCTTCTAACTATTGCAATGATGAACCTTGTGACTTGATCGTGTCGCAATCTTTGGGTAATGTCCATCACATCATTCACTAATGATATGACCTTGTTGTCAGTTGACGTTATAGTAAGTCCATGATCGGGAAACCTCGATCATCAACTGCCCACCGAACTAGTATAAATAGAGGCTATTAGGGACTTGGTTTGTTTCATACCACACTAGTATCAAAGTTTTCGCCTGATACAATTATAGCACAATATGAAATTATAACGGATTAATTGAGATATGATAATAAAATCCATTTATTATTTGCCTTTAGGACATATCTCCTTCACAGTGGCCACCCCAAATGAAACGAACAAGGATATGGACAGAACAAGGATATGGTCCTTAGAGCTGACCGTGGGCCACCCAAACGGACTGATTCAGACAAAATAGTTGTCCAAAATGTGGGCCAGCGTTAGGGTTGCCCTAAGTATAGTGATGCCAAAATATAAAGAATTTCATCATGAGATTATGCACCATACATTTTTTTCGAAATTCTAGGGATCTATTAATAATCATCAATAGTAGTACAAGAAGACCTAAAAGTAATAAAAATTATAAATAGGTCATTGGACCATCTAGCCACGACTAGAAACATGAGCGTGAACCAAAGCCGCGCCGCCGTCCTCGCCCTTCCATTACCGGAGCCGGGCAAAATTTGTCGTAATAGAGCTTATTGTAGTAGACAGACGAAAAATCGTCGTGCTAAACCCACAAAGAACCAGCGCACTAGAGCAGCAACCATCATCAATGATAATATCTGCGGATCGGAGGAGAATGACCCGAAAACAAACCTACGAACACGAAAAGGGACAGAATCCCAGTAGATCCGCCGGACAAACAACTCCACGCTGACTCCGTCGATGGTGGATGCACCACCGGAGAGAGGATAGAGTGGCGAGGATCTTATTCTAATTTCAGGATGTAGCCATCGCCTCAACATCAAGAAAAAGACACTAGAAAACAGGCGAAACAAAAAAAACGAAAAACCTCCGGCCGACGAGAGACCATGGTCCGCCACACCTCCAAGGCCTTAGGGCTACATAGGCGGAGAGGACCGGCGACGTCGCCAGTACTTACATACCAGGAGGTTGCAGGAAACATTATTGACTATAGATTCAAACTTTTTTGTTTTTTCTAAAACTTGTAAATATGTTTTTTTGGAATAAAGCCTTGGAACTTTGCCTCCGTTTGTCCGCACTCCATTTATACCTTTTTCTTTGCCTCCCTGAAATCCATGCATGATCTACAGGTTGCAATTTCGAACCCAAAAAACTTGAAAAATTACAGAACCATTGAACGTTTACACATTCTAATGGCAGACCTAACCTAGCTCACAAGGCAGTAGAAAGAGTTAGCCTAACAAAACAAGAAGGGCAGGTCACATCCCAAAAATCAATGGCCATAATGTCTCTTTTTGGTATGTGTCGTACCAAGTGCGCATAGCAATACAACCAGCTTTCATGTAATGGTGTTAGTGAGAGCTATTAGTAGCTAAACTACTCGTAGTAGTACTCATTAATCGAGATGATCTAGCAGACATAGGTGGAATTGGATACGATAAGGTGCTTGATTGCCCGTGCCGCACAACGCGGCGGTTGTTGCCAGGACAAGCAGACAATTCGTCAAGTCGACCTTCAAAAGGATGTCCTCTCTTGCTCACCTTTACCCCCCTGCTAATCGCTGATGGCCATATGGCATCGTCGTACATGTCTTGCTTTCTAGGCTAGCTCGCTAGCTAGTGTGGTTTTGTCTATTGACCCGAACACAATTCGCTTTCTGAAGACTACTTTTGGATCCACCACCTTGTGTCCCTGTACGGTTTAGATAGTCTTCAAATGCTTTGGTAGGGATCCCATAACTGAATTATCAAGCTACCTGAATGTTTTTAGTACTACAGGTTCAGCAATTGAGCAGACAAAGATAACCTGGTAGATGAAGTTTTTTTCACAAAAAAGAAAAATATAAAATACAATTCCAAGCTGAAGTGACCTGACTCTGGGAAAGATCTGACGGATTGCCAAAGGGGACATGTCAAAAACAGGACGGGCAGCAGGAACGAGAATGAAGAAAATTCCAAGATGGCCTGAAGCAAATCACGGACCTGTACAATGATGCATCCTATGCGCATGCAATTAGCACTTACTAGCAGTATCGCAGTCATAGGATTCTCATGCTCGGACCCCGCCAAATTCTGCAAACAGATTCCCGGTAGTAGCAGCTTCCATGCACCGCCTGCACACCTGCACCTCCAGTTTCATGATCAGATGGCATGGTATGAGTGAATGATAGCTCATGGGTCTCATGTGACCCTGAAGAATAGACCAAGCATAAAAAGCAACTTTCATTAATTAGCCTAGCCTCTATCATCGAAGTTCAGAGCGGCAAAAATCGCCATGGCTGAAATCCAGTGCATAGTAGTATGATGCAAAAAAATGTACTTTGGACAAGCGGTTAGTCTCAGAATTCATCTTAGTCACTCATCATAATTTTTTAGATTAATATTCTCTATATGCTTTCTGCTCCAAGTAACAGTACGATGCATGCGTGAGCAGTGGAAAAAGGTGAGGTGTGAAGGACAAGGATGGATGATCATCATCAAAGAGAGGGCATGATCTATAATGATTAGATATATAGGAGTAGTCTACTAGTATCAGTTGGCCCCAGTAGTTAAACTAACATCACGAGACATTGGGATTACCCCTACTCAAGCAGCAACCAGCCCAGGGCCAATTCTTTTTGACAAAGTTCAAGTGCAAATGGCAAGGATGTCTAGACAAGCAACAAACTGGCTTCCTCCTTTTCACGTTGTTCCCTGCCCTTGACGTCCATCCATCCGGGCATTGGAATCCTGGAAAGTTGCAAAGTCCAACGATGGTCTTCTGGGGCATGCATCTGTGCTCTATCTCTCCCATGATGCCTTGCTGCTTTATTATAGCCTGATAAAAAGAAATAATGTGAGGTTGTGGGGGCTTCCCCCTTCGCCACACTAGGACGAGTCAAGAGAAGCCTTGCTTCCTCTCCTCGAACCTTATCATGGTTTGCCTTCCACCCCATGGGCAAGTTGCTACCTCTGGATCTGCCGCGCAGACTCACATCCCGCGTTCTTGTTTTCTTAGTCAAATTTTGGGGTGTTGGAGAATGCAACTTTTACATCCACCAGAAATAGAACAAACATGTGACATTTTGAGGATACGATACAGATAGTTGACCATTGTTAATAGCAAAATAAATAAATATAGTGAGAAAGACAGACTCAGGGTCACCAGCAAATAATTCAACCACAAAAGGTAAAATAAATGGATAGAGCCCCAGCAAATGCTTTGCTCTTGGAATGTTGCTGTCACCTATCACCAATTCAATGTCACTTTAAAAGAAAAAACCACTGTTTCACCTTTTTTAATAAAAAAAACAGCATATTCTGTTTCAGAAAAATTAAAAGCATATGAAAATTTCAATGTAATGTTATAAGGATGAATGGAACAGAAGATCATATGCAAAAGGCATAACCTGTCATTCTTAGCATGTGGTAATACAATGCATGAGCTCAACAGACAAGCATCTTTAGAAAATATACAGCGGCTGTTCAAAACGCAGTGTACCCGACAGTACTTAGTGCAGTGCGCCAACTATTCAGCAAACAGTCCGTTAGCAAGAAAATTCTCAACTCAAAAATCCAAGAACAGTAGGGCTTCATGGATTTGCAGCAAGTTGATAGCACTCTGATCTATGACTAAATAGTTCTGCCAAAGAAACAAATAGGATGGCAGAAACATCATTTGGAACAAGTCTTCAGCTCTAGCTCTTTCTGGAGCTAAAAACTGAGGAAAAAGAACCAGTCAACTGAGCAAGCAGGTCTAATTTCCAGTGCAGTGTGCTTAACTTCAGTGCACATGATTACTCCAGATCAATAAACAGAAGAAATCAACAAAGTTGTTCCCATACACTTTGTGACAGCATAGAATTTGTGTAACCTAATATTTACAACAAAGAGACAAATAAAAATCACATGGATTATCAACTGATAACAGATCTTATACAGTTGTACTACCAATTTCATAGTTCATACCAACATTAGTTTAACTCTGTTCTTGTGCTGGTGGCAGGTATGTACTGTACAACTTAGAACCATTTACAAATATACTTAACCAGGGCCAGTCGGTGTTTAGGTGGAAACTGGTTCGATTGGGTTGTAGCATAGTGACAAAAAGTAAACAGATGGAGCATTGCTTACTCCATGGAGCTTGAATACGATCAGAGTTTTGTTCACTTGAGCAAGGACATTATCTAATTAACAATTATATCAGAATTTTCTTCATGAGATGAATGAGAATGAACTTGACAGGTTAAATTCATAATGAGTTGGGCACTCCAATTCACACGTGCATACATATAATGATATTGCAGTAGCAATTTTCTTCGTGAGATGAATGAGAATGAGCTTTATTTAGCAACTAGAATGGCTGCATCTCACGAGATAAATCCATTCCAATAAGCCAGTAAAATGTGCATAATATAATGATATTGCAGTAGCATGTATGCTAATGTTTTACCCTTCACGAACTTATGAGGGCATGTATTAAAAAAAGTTGCACTGCAGTAGAATACTAATCAAGAAAATCTAAACCTGAGACTGAGAAGATGGCTTAATATTACACAGATTGATGCTCTTAACGATGGACGTATTGGAGCATAAAATCATCTGCTTTATTCGAGGAGTAAACTGAAGCAGAAGAGCATGCGCTTGATTCAACCTTGGTGGTGCCTGTTGCAAAGCCCAAGATACTAGATAGTAGGAACGGTGTATGAAAATTTCAAATCTTATTATGGCAGTTATGCTTATAACCTATAATGTTATCATTGAAAGTAACATACAACTTGCTACAGAGATCTCATGGCGAGGGCAAATAAAGCCCGAAATAACCAAAACTACACCATTTTTAAGAAAATGAGAACCGGCGCACGTGAGTGCAGAATGATCGTGGCAAACTCAAATCGGTTGTCTTACAAAAGTTCTGAAAACTGCATAGGCTCCTTGATCAGCATCACTTTAGCTGAAAAGATTACAAGGAGCAATGAGCGACATTGCAACATTCATGTCTACAATTAACTGGTGACTGGCGAGTGAGGATGGTTGCCATCACAAAAGGTTAGGAACGTATAAGTTTTGTTCACTTCGCAAATGAGCCGAGTCCATCAAGAAATATCTACAGTCTATTTCAATTTTAATCAAAATTTGAAGCAGATATTCTGCAATCCAGGAAATCATAATTTGCATTTGACCGATGTCTGCCCCAAATCTGATCAAATCATTGTCTGCCCAAACAATATGTAAGCATTACCTACTAGACTGGCATCTATTTGCATCCATTACCTAGCCAAAGTAAAATTCTGACTTATTCCTATTGAGATTTTCTTAGTGTGACTTTGAGCTTCACAAAGCTATGCTATCAAACATCCAGGTACGTACCAAGCTGCCTTGCAAGTTAATTCTAATTTTCTTGTACGTCACCATGTAATAATACAAGGTCAGAGTACCTCTAGCACTATACACTACATTATGAGTTGATGGTTTTGAAATATATCAAAAGGGTAACTTTTTCCTACTAAAGGTGATATCATGTTCTATAGTAATACACCCTGTGGCAAATGCAATCACTCATCATAACGATCAGCAAGGCTATGATAGCTGTAAGCATATTGTATATGTATCAGAATTTAATAAGAATCCGTATATGAGAAGTATTGGGTTAAGTATATATCTTGCTATGGAAGCCTGATGACTCTTATGACATCTCATGCTATCCAGAGACCAGAGGGAGGCATAGGCATACATTTAGATTTTACCTTCCAGATATTAAAGTATAAAACAACCATAGAAAGTAGGAACCTAGAGAAGCTTTCTACATCTCAAGAAGGTAATGTATACTACACCAAAGGGAACTAGCAACTCACAGTGGTATGTGACTGCCTTCTGAAACCGCTCATTTGGAGGCACTAAGTTGACCCAAGTTGCTGAAAGCTGTGAGTGGAAACCTCTACTTTGCTGGTACTAAGTTGAAGCCTGTTGAGAAATCCCAAGCAAAGCCAGCACCCGTCGTATCAAATTAGCAGCATTCGGCAAGCTCAAGTCACCATCCCGTGTTAATCATAACCATCGTGTTCATCATCATCTTCATTACCAGACCCGTCATTGTCCACAATCTCCATTCCAAAGCACTCAACATCAGCATCCTCATCCATCCCGTACCCTTTGAACTCGTTGTCTCCATCCAGTGTACCCTCCTCATCATCATCCTCATCCAAAACGAGCTTGGACAAACCTTTCCCGCGGTACAACACGCCAGTGCGCATCACATAGTGCACCTTCTCCCTCACCGTTGCAAGGGAGTGCTGCTCCACGAGCTTTCCCCTCTCATACCCCTCGCGAAGCACGAGCGTCGTTGTCTTGCACTTCAATGACAGGTAGAACACCCCAGGGTACCGTGTAAACAGCCTTGTGAACTTGTGAGGCAGGCCAAGCTCCTCCCGGAGCAGCCGGATCGCATTCCTCCGGACCATTTTGTGCACCATCAGCCCGAGCAACTCGTGCAGCAAACCAATGTTCCTCTTCTCGTAGATGTCGCTGTCAGGGTCGATCCCTGAGGCATCGTCGTAGGGTGAAATGTAAGGCAGCCGATGGAAATCCTCCATCCAGGCTTTGACCTTCTTCATCCCGCCGTATCCTCGCGGGAACCGCATCGGGAACGCGAGAGGGGCGTTTGAAGAGGACGGCGACCGGGACAGGGCGCGGTAGGTCGCTCCGGTGATAGCCTCGGCGTGACGGCGCTGGAGGGAGGATATGGCGATGTCCTCCGGGAGGCTGGAGGTGGAGAGCGAGATGTGGTTGTTGGAGACCGCGAAGAGGTCGGGGTGCGCGGAGGGGAAGGAGGAGGCGAAGTCGTAGGGCAGGCCGAGGTCGAAGCGGAGAGGGAGGATGGAGGCCAGCGGGAGCGACCTGGAACGGGTGAGGAGGAGGAGGCGCGCGAGCCGGAGGTGGGAGTCGACGGCGGAGGCGCGAGCGAGGCGAGAGAGGAGGATATCGGAGGCGGGCGTGAGGGAGAAGGCGGGGAGGGAGGGGAAGCGCGGGTGCGGCTGCTCGGTGAAGAGGGTCGGGTGGCGGCGGAGGAAGCGGAGCACGGGGAAGGTAAGGCCGAGCGGCTTCTGGAAGCGCGCGAGGGCGCGGGCCGGCACGGGGGGCGACGGCTGGCGGGCGAGGTAGTCCAGTAGGAGGCAGGACGCGCGGACGGAGGTGGTGCGGTCGATGAGGTGGTCCAGGCCGCGGTTCTTCACCCACTTGAGCCGCACCTTCTGCATCGCGTCGGCGGGGAGGTAGCTGGTGAGGGAAGTGGGGGAGTGGAGGCGGCGGCGGTCGCTGTTGGCGGCGCGAGTAGAGTGTTCGGGGAAATGCTTGCGAGGAGGAGGGGGCGAAGCGGGCACAGTTGGCAAATTGCGCAAGAGATAAATTTGGATCGGCCCGCAAAAGGTATTAGACCAGGCCAGGTTCGGTCCGGACAGCCCAATAAAGCCTACTAGGCCTATTAGAGTCAGGGCCGGGACGAACCTAAAATTGGAGTCCTTACGATAAACTTTTTTTATATACATGTATGAAATGATGAAAAATAGATACCGAAATACAATATTTATAAAAATAACAGCATTTTCATTGTACCTAATTTTTTTCTGTAAATTCCTAGAAGTGAAGTCATCGATGGTGGATCAATATCAATATCGTCCCATAACTTTTTCTCGAAGCATAGAGTTGCCAAACCATTTAACTTCTCTTGGAATATTTTTTAATAATTTCAACTTTAAAATACTCCTTTGAGCTGATGCAACTATGACATGCATAGTAAATAATATTCCATAAACTATATAAATATTAGGATGGCAATTTTTTATGATTTATGAAGAGATGCTCGCTATGATTTGATCAATTTCTGTTCTTGCTTCCTTGTTTTCCTCTTCTTAGCATCAGATTCAGGCGCCATAAGGAGTTAACTATACTGGAAGTAAGAAGAACTACTAATGAGAACTAGAAGTCTAGAATTAGGACATACATCGATCAAGTCTATTGAGATTTCGAGAATTGGTGAGTGGGGACAAATGTTTGACACCTTTTCGACCGACTGGATCGGACCAACGATGAACAAACTTGAAAAATAACCAAGACGATCAAAGGCGATGGGCAACCAGGCGACAGCGTGCCTGTGCTCCACTGCATCGACTGTGATTCCATGTTTATGATCGAGACAAAGACTTATAGGAATAGCCGAACAAGAGTAGTTGGACATGGTCCCGTATCGTCTTTGGCTTTTTTTACGTGAAAAGACCCTAATATAGCCCAACGGAGCAGCTAAACTGCTACTCTCCTTCATTTTTTAATCTATACTAGGACATACTAGACCATAAAAGCGCGCGTTGCTGCGCCCGCCCATCATTAGAAAAATAAATTGGAATATTTGAGAAAAATTAAACTATATGACATATTAGGAGTATACCACACTTACGAATGCACATAAGGAGTTTCTGGTTATCCAACAAAACATTATGAATTCTTCCATTTCCCCTCATTTTATCTACTTGTAATATATAACTATTAGGGAATGGTGGAACTAAAATGGGACAATACTTAACCATAGATGTATTCCATACAATGAATAAAATCATAAAATTTTATCCTCTCCATGAAACATCAGGACACTGGCATGTTGAGCATTCATAAATATAATTATGAATTGTAGATGACTCGCAGAGCAGAAATAATGGCAAGGGGTGAACAAATTCAAAGGAGAAAATATCTAAAACTATGAAAATGACTCTTGACTTTTCATTTAGAAGGTAACATATGTAATAAAAAAAGAACAAAAAAAATTAATCTAGCACATAGTTGTTTTGTCAAAGAATCTGACAAATAGTTAGTTCCTCTAGAACTCAAATGGAATATTATTCCTTGCAACCTCAGAACATTTATACCAAACATTTTAACAAAAGAAAACAGCACTAACGGCTAGGTGAAATTAATGATAGGCTTAGAAAAATATATTATAACTGGTACTTCGAAAAAATGTAATTACTAAAAGAGGAAAAGAAAATTCCACATTGTGATGCATATCGGCAGCATATTTGTTTGCATATGTTGGCTACAACAACCCCCTTTCTATGAAGGCA
The DNA here is from genome assembly GCA_910589775.1 of Avena eriantha. Classification (NCBI taxonomy): domain Eukaryota; kingdom Viridiplantae; phylum Streptophyta; class Magnoliopsida; order Poales; family Poaceae; genus Avena; species Avena eriantha. The sequence continues at coordinate 502,728,442 of OU342740.1, read as the reverse complement.
AAGCAGTGAAGTTGTAATCCACAGATACAAACCTATATGAGGTCGAAGCTCACATGATAAAACAGTAAAGTATGTACATTCAAAAACATGACACAAAATACCCACTTTATTGATATGAGTTTCCTGAGATTTTTTTAAGATCAATATATACCAACTAAAATATGCAAAACAAGAAAACATAAAGACAATAAGCATGTAAATACACCATAGTTTTTGTTCTAGGATTTTCTGTGAACTTTGCTAACAAAGTTTACAGGTATACTGTCGGCATGGTAAATTGCTACAGCATGTTCGTCAGACTAAACTATGTACAATTAAAACCAAATCAGGGTATTGTTAGAGTTTCAAATTTTATGATTCATAAATAAGATAATGTAGTTCAGATACACTACGTGCCTTATATTGAAAATTCCTGCACATAGATGAAACTTTCTGAAACTTAGAGTCATGCTCAGCTAGAATTATTGCCATCTTATCTGCTCACAAAATCCTTATTCCATGGTTTCTTTTTGTTTCATATAAGGGAGTCATTTCCCTTTGTATTGTTTGCTTCAATCTAGAACTCTATGTAAAGTTATTGCTACAACCATAGTCATGTACAAAGGAACCAGTACACCAACAAGGAGGACCTGCAGAAGTGATCTAATCCATGTACCCAACATTAGTTTTAAGAACACTTCAAGATTACATCATAGATTCTGGTCATTAAATCTCAAATACAGAAAACATCAAAACTTTGCGAAAAATAATATAATCTACCTGCATAATATCATGTGCAGAAATCTATGCCCCTGTTTATGTTTCCTAAACATGATCTCATTTATAAAGAGCTAAAACTGCAGAATGGAGAACCCAATAATATGAAGGAAGGATTGAAGGACAATAGGTGGCAAGTCAATATAAAACGGCGCCATCTCCTTCTAATAGGTAACAACCCACAGACATGCCTCACGAGAACTTGCAGATTTAACTTTACCATGTAAGACAAACCAACGTTGTACACAATAAATATTTTTATTAGTAATTTCTTACAAGATATAACAAAGACCATATAAAAAATACAACCATGGAGCTTAAATCATTGTAGGTTGCTTAAAACAAATGGCATGAGTATCTTTGCAGGTTGCTTAAAACAAATGGGATAGGTAACTTCTGAAAAACAGCTATTGTTTATGCTACTTTGATATACACATAACACAAATATACATACCAAGATCACAGATTTCTCTCCAACTCCAAGTTTACCAATAATGATCATGGTTTGAACCAATCTTGTACATGTTGTAGCTCAAAAATATATATAACTTGGACAGAAGGTCAAAGCAGTAGTGTATTCTGGTCACTGTGGTAACTCTAGGTACCTACAGGCATTAATTAATTGACCACACACCTGGAACAAAAAATTACGGAAGGTCATCTCTTTGATTCTTGCAAGAAAAAATAAATAAAAGGTGAAGCAAATGCAGTACATGTAGAACACTACAATATGATATGACGTTCTCACCTAGTTCTGAACGTAGCAAAGAAGCACTATCGCCCTATCTCCTCCCTGACTATATTGCCTTGATCACACTGGCACGCACATGAAGGATAGAAGGCATCACACGGCCTCTGTCCGTGTGACTGATCACATGTGCTTGATCCCTAGGGTTTTACACGAGAGAAGAGGTGACCTAAATGAACGAGAGATTGCAGATGTCCACCATGTCGGGCGCATCTGGGAAAAGCACAGGAAGACATTAATGTTGAGCACGAAACTAATGATGTTCCCAAGGGCAGAACATATTGCTGGCATCGTAATGGCAGTGCTCTCAACGATTGGAAGGAATTCCCGACCAAAGATGATGCCTGCAGCTGAGCACATATAACTAAAGAATCATCTATATCAAGAGAGAGTTTTCACATCAAAGAAATATCATGGCAGGATTTGAAGAGTTTTCTCACCTGCTTGTACAACCTCGTTCAAATACAACGAGAAAAATGTACAATTGATATTTCATATATGCATCACTCAGAGCTGAAGAAGAATCAACTTTCATCAATTTCAGGTTTTTTATACTGCTTGTGATACTTCAGTTCCTGTTGTGATATGGTTTTCAACATGTTTTCATCAGGAAAGAGCAGTCGTACATCGCATTCTCCATTCTCCAGAATATTGAATTTGGAGATATGCAACCATTTTGTTAGTTAACACGAATGATTTGGATGAGGTATTTTCCATACAGGTTACAACTCGAGAGATAGTCTAAGCACAAGTTAGTGCACCTGCAATTTGATGAATCTAGCAGGTGAGTATAACGAAAGAATTTGCAAAGTTCACCGGATTTCACAAAAGAATACATGAAACAGAGTTCAATGCAGATAGTTAGTTTGTTGTAGTCTCACATGACGTGTGGGAGGAACATTAGTGTTGAATTCAGGTTAACTGTACTAACAGAGAACAAAAATTTATCGATCAATCTAGCATACTACAATAACAAACAATTAATCGCAAAATGAACCGAAGTTTGCAGAATCGAATTAAGCGGTACCTTCAGAAGAATGAGAAGATGATCAAACATATTTAGCAGCTCGGGGGTGTATTTGTCCATGGCGCCAGCAACGCACCAAACCTTGACGCCTTCCTCTTCTGTGCAATCCCTAAACCCAATCCAGAATTAAGGGACAACCCGTGACCTAGAGAAATGTAGGCGTTGGAGAGGAGCATGGGATGCACCCCCACGAAGGCCTTTCTTCGGATCTACTCCTCATGACTGGTACGACCTCCGTGCTGCAGGGCTTTGCTTGAGTAGCGTGGATGGGGAAGCTCTTCCGCGACGACTGCTCGCATCGGCTGGATGGAGTATGGATAGAGGGGGTGAGGAGAAGGGGCTAGCCGCCGCCTACAAGAGCACGGGAGGAACTGGAGTAGGGCGATAGACGAAGAGCTGCAGTAGCCCCTCCCGTCTCCTCGTCTCCATCGTGCAGCTCTTCATCTCCATGGAGGGCTTTATTTTTACTGGACGCGATGTGCCTAATGCAGAAGAAATAAATAGAAGGCCTCAAGTATGGCCTGTATGCGCGTTTGGTGGCCTGGTTAATCAGGAATAGACTTACTTGGTTTGTAGAGTAGCAGACCTGCAACGTTAGGCTGGCCCGTTTGACACGATTTCACCGAGAGAACGAGCTCCACAACGTTGGAGAAAGAAGAGACCATCTAGGACGTACACAGATCAGATCCCACGGTAAGTCAAATCGCTGTGGTAAGACATAGCTGGGTGAGTTTTACTCTTTCTTAATATAAAGCACATACATGATGAGGGCCCCCAATTTTTTTGGGCCCTAGGCAGCCGCCCCTCCAGACCCCCTTCAGGACTGACCCTGACTAGAGTCTAGACCGGTTCGGTCCGTCATAATACGAGCACAACTTGCTAAAAAAAACTATTTGCTAATGAAAAATAACACTTGTGACTCTAGATCCTGCTTAAACATACAACAAGGGCGGGTTTGGTAGCCTGCATGGGTTTCTTGGCCCAGTCCGGTAGTACTGAGATGGGCAATGCCAGGTTGAGATGGCCTCTCGGCCAGATTTTGCATCCTGTTTGGTAGCCTATATACACTTTTTGCATGAGTGGAGAACATTAGCCCATATATTTGGTAGCCTACATCGGTCCACCGAGAATACAAACACATATATTTGCTTGCAAACTGTGTAGTGTTGGGCATACCCACAAATAGTTCATCACAATCACAACACAGATAAGCAGTTCATCCTATCATATGACACACAAGCAATTAAGCAGAAGCAGATAACACAGAAGTAGTTCACCATAATCAGTTCATCATTGCATGGGCTACTATATACCACCTCCGACCACAGTTTTATCAACCCTAGCTAATGGAGGGGATGTTTCACCGTCTCCCAAAATATACATACAGTTCTTGTTCAATCAGATCATTCGCACCATCATAGAATTAAGATAGATAAGTAGTACGACTAACAAAGAAGCATAGACATACCCTCCTCTCAGACGTAGTTCCTGCGAATCCAACACCTCAACCATTCCCTCCTCTCACGGCGTGTAGGCATGAAAGCGTATAACCAAACTTTTATTTTGTTATCAGTAAGGTGGTCCATAACCCGGATCAACTGTTGACTGGATGCTTCTCAATTAGAGGATTGGGCATGAAGATAAGCTCAAGTTGAGCGCAGTTTTCCACTGGATTGGAAAGGAGATCCACCGGAAAACTCTGAGACAAAACAAAACTCCATTACTTAAGAAGCAGAGAAAAATCTTGAAACAAGTAAACATGAATCGAACAATTCATCATAGCATGTGATAGCTCCATCCGCCTGGCGTTCTGCATCCTGAATGACGTGGTGTCCGGACACCATTCAACATTGTCCAAATCCTTGAGCATGTGCACATAAGCCCACTTCCTCGTCCACTTCCTCATATAGTTGTTACCCTGAGTTGGGGTGACTTCCTTTCCAGTAAAGTCAAGAACATCATTGCACACACGTTGTAAGTAAATCTCTTTGAATCCATGGTCACACCTAACCCCTTCTTTGATGAACTCACAAAGCCTGTTCAAAACAAACAAAGAAAGAGAAGGCTCCCACACCATTGGTTTTGGCATGTACATAGCTCGAATGGGGATACCATTCTTAGGATCTATAGTTATAACAAGCACTTCAGGAAAATTTTATGACTTGTCCAGAATTGTCCTATAGTAATGAATAAGACATTAAGCATGATGGTCTCCAAACAATTTGTGCTACACATGCTAACAGTAACTACTAACAAGCAGAGCATCAGAAGTTCACACAATCCAAGAACAAAGTACATATGCTCGCCCTAACTCACACAACATGAACAGATCTATGAGCATCAAAGGTAACAACGAAGAATGGAGTATACATGCTCATAGATCTATGTATAGCTAGTCCAAGGTGAGAGGTTTCTTATAGCAGCTTCTAGAGGATGCATCATAGAGGTAGGGGACGAAGGAGATGCTGGTATGCTGACCGTCACCGCGGTCGATGGAGTTGCTACCACGCTGGCCGTCGCCTTGGCCGACTTTGTTGACGGCAAGCTCGTCGTGGCCGCCTTCGCCGGAGTAGCCGGAAGGACTGCCGTCAACAGGCTCCAAGGTGAAGCAGGACAACCAACTGACGTCGTGCTCGCCGGCGAAGATGAAAGGACCAGCATCTTCATACTGGAGGCAGATGGATCGAACGAGATCGATCTAGATCTGAGGGGTGAAAAGCTCGACGAGGAGGTGGAATGGTGGATTTGGATTTTGGGGGCGGAACACCGCCGTCTGTAAATAGGGAGCGGGATAGGAGGGCGGTGAGCGAATTCCTCCCACCGGATTTTTGCCGTCGTGCGTGGCCTCCCGCCATCTCCTCCCTACCACACGAGCTTCGTCGCCGTGTTCCCCTTTTTACACACAACGAGGTTGGCTCTGGGGAAACGACCGAATGGAGCGTTGTTCCCGGGCCTAGATGAGGCGTGCTTTGAGGTTCGGACTCATGTGGGCCAAAAGGGCATGTGGGCAACCAAGCAGCCCATTTCTGTCGCCCCCGGGCCTGGCTTGACCATCTGCAGGGTACCAAACACGCCCCAAGTATTTGATTGTTTCGGACCATCCAAACACGGCTCTCTTCTGGTAGTAGTTTCAAAGAACTATCATAGAAAACCAGCTCCCTGTTTCTTGTTGTTCTGAAAAGGAACAAGAACAAATTTATGAAGAAATTTTTACTTGTCAATCCGACAAATTATGTTTAAAATATTAAGGTGTGCCTATTGATAAGAAAAGGCTTCTTAATATCCATTGGACTGTTGATGATAAAATGGAGAAAATGATGGGATGTTGGCAGGATAAACTCCTGGATATAGGTTCTCGGGTTATTCTTCTAAATTGATGCCTGTCTACCATTTGTACATGCTATCTTTTTATAAAGTTCCCGTGAGAGTTAAAAAAGGGATATATTTAGGAATATATTTCTCTAGCATGAACAACAAGGGGTTCGAGCATCTCCACTTGTCCCCCTCCCCATACAGCATCAGGCGGTAGCCCGTATGGAGGACGCCGAATGATTTTTGATTATAGGTGTAGATGCTACCCAGTCATACCCCCAATACTAAAGACAATGGAGAGGCTGTCGGGTGGGTCCTTGGGGCCAAAGATGGTAGTCGATGCCCCCGATTGCCTCCCTATGTGTTGGGGGCGCCAGATAACTTTTGATGAAAATCTGTTTTGGAGGGAAGGGGGCAACTGGGCGAGTTTTCTTTTTGCATCGGCGCTCGGTGACCGAAATGGTCTGTTTCTGTCTGTTTGGGTCGGGCCGCGGTCGCTTTTGGGTGGTGGTCCAGCCTGTCCGGCCAACCACGCCCAGCGGCGCGACCCATTTGTCCGCGCTGGCCAGTATGTTTATCTTTTTGGAGATTTATTAAACATAAAATACATATACAAATATATATTTTTACAAGCAAATAAACTAGATTAAGTAATCTAATTAAAATAGTGCTTACATATGAATAGTTCACACTCACATGGTTCGATAAAAATTAACTAAACGTTAGTGAAATTACAGAAAAGAAATAAGGGATTAACCGGTTTGGTTTCCCGCACGAGCCCATATATGCTCAACCAAATCTAGTTGAAGACGGTCATGGGTGTGCCTGTGACGCAAAGTTTTATGCACTTGCATGAATTCTTTCCAAGATGTTATATCTGGCTCTGGCTCAACGAATTGACCTTGAAAATCCCAGCCTTGATCCAAGATGTCGTTATCATGCTCGTCCTCGACGATCATGTTGTGCATGATCACACAAGCAGTTATCACATCTCACATCCTCTATGTGCTCCAGGTTCTAGAAGGGTATCAAACAATAGCCCACCTTGACTGAAGCACACCAAATGCTCGCTCCACATTCTTCCTAGCGGCCTCGTGCTCTTTCACAAACCTCTTGTATTTCTCATCTCCAGGGTTGCAGATTGTCTTCATAAAGGTGGCCCAGCAGGGATAGATACCATTAGCTAGATAGTAACCTATATTATATGGATTGCCATTGATCTCATAGGAAACCTGTGGGGCATTGCCTTCTGCCAGCCTAGTAAACACCGAAGACCGCTATAGCACATTGATGTCATTGCGTGATCCAGCCATGCTAAAAAAGGAGTGCCAAATCCAGAGATCCTGTGATGCAAGAGCCTCTAGTATGACGGTACAATCTTCCACATGCCCTTTGAACTGCCCTTGCTAACCAAAAGGACAGTTCTTCCATTACAAATGTATGCAGTCGATGCTGCCAAGCATCCCAGTAAACTCCTTACTCTCGTTGATGGACAAAAGGCTGGCAGTGTCTTCGGTGTTTAGCTCTCTCAAATAAACTTTGCCAAACACCACAATAACTGCGCTGCAAAACCGATACATGACCTCATGGCATGTGGACTCTCTCATGCGCATGTAGTCGTAGAGGAGATCATCGGACACTCCATATGCAAGCTGGTGAATGGAAGCAAAACATTTCTGGTAAGAGGAGAAGCTAATCTTATCGGTACAATCGTACTTGGCTTCAAAGTAGTTATCGTACTCCCTCACCCTATTGAGAATGTCCAAGAACAGGTTCCCGGACATCCGATAGCGGCGATGGAATGCCTTCTCTTTGAAGATCGGATTAGTTGGTTGGATGTAGTCCTTGTAAAGGCGTATGTACCTAGCTTCCCGATCGTGTTCATGGTTGGCTTTGTGTCGCTTCGCCAAGCCACCTCTAAGCGGCGGCAGGAGGTAGTGGTCATGCACCATCTATGCAGCTCCTCCTCGAATGATGACTTGACGAAATTTGGTGTCACCGTCGAGCTCCTCCTCGAATGATGACTTGACGAAATTTTTATAGAAGAACTCGATTGCCCTTCGACTGCTACTGATCTATTTAGTATACAGCCGTCAATGGCCATGCCGACTCCTGCAGCAGACTAGATAATCTAGAAAGGACCAACGAACGCACCTCATGCAAACGACCAAACAGGTTGTGCGCGGTTCACTATAGAGGTTGTGGCGCGTCCAGTCATCAGGCAGAGGATGGGGCCGCGGTATGGCCTGCGGCGCGTCCAGTCAACTCTGGCAATGCGTGTGGCCTGCGGTGCTGCTGGATATCGCGGGGGCGACGATGGCAGCGGGCAGTGGCGACGGCAACTGTTGCACCTTCTTTGGCCGCGGGATATGGAGGGCGAGGGTTTGGGAGAGGAGAGTGTCTCTTGTGCCACTGGCGAGAGGGCCTAGGAGAAGAAGAGGGAGGACGCACGAGGACAAGCGCGTTGTCTGAGCCGACCCAACCGAGTCCCAAATTTGATGCATGGATGGGTCGGTCTGTGCGTGTTTGTCTAGATGGGTCGCGATGTTGGGCCGCCGTGCAGTCTTCCGCACGTCCGCGCGAACGCACTCAGACGGGTTGGGTCGGCCCGGTGGAGATTCCCTTAGGGGGCGAGTGGAGATGCTCTTAGGTAGTATCATCTTGTGAATTGTAAAATTGTTTGCCCTCTTAAAGATTTGGGAGGACTAGGTGTTCTCAACCTTGATATAATGAATATTGGTTTGCATTCTAAATGGCTGTGGAAGTTTGAGAATGAGGAAAGAGCTTGGCAGGATATACTGAAGAAGAATATCTTCAAAATAAACTTTGTGTCAGTGTGGTAAAAGGCCCGGTGTGTCACAATTCTGGACAGGATTACGAGGATAAAACCTATCTTCTACAGTTTTGTAATAGAGTTATGATTTCTAGGGTTGATGATAATAAAGTAACTTGAAAATTGGGGAAGAAAGGTTTTACTGTTCAAAGTTTGCATAATGCTCTACAAACCAGAGTACCAATTAAGGTGTTCCAAAACCTATGGATACTTAAAATGTCTGCCAAAGTTAAGGTGTTCCTCTAGTGTTTGATGTGGGTAAAATTCTGACCAAGACAACTTGAAGAAAAGGGGCTGGGAGGAGGATGAAAAATGCATGTTTCATGCTTCAGATGAAAGCATTGACCATCTATTTTTCATCTGTCATGTTGCGAGCTTTGTTTGGAAAATTCTCTAGTGTGCTTTTGGTTGCCACATTCAACCTAGAAAAATGTCAGAAGTAGGTGTTCGGGTTGATAAATTCTTGGGACAAGACAGAGTGGCAGAAGAATATGCTTGGTTGTTGTGTTTTGGTCCATTTGGAAAATTAGAAACCGTATATGCTTTGACAATGTAATGCCTAATGATCCTTGTGATGTGATCTTTATGATTTTTCACTAGATGACATATTGGAGTGATTTGCAGAAACAAAATTTCGAAAGGTGATGCTAGGAGGGGTTGATATCTGATGGCCCAAAATATATCGATCTCGTTGGGGAACCCAAAGAGGAAGGTATGCTGAACACAGCAGCAAGTTTTCCCTCAGTACGAAACAAAGATTATCAATCCAGTAGGAGCAAGGAAACACCCCAAAGGTGTAGCTAGCTGAACGTTGGCAGGGCGCACTACTGGTGCTAGCAGCAACATGGAGACCTGCACAAGACAACCACAGAACTCTGTCCCCAACTTGCGATGAGGTTGTCAATCTCACGGGTTTTGCTGAAAACAAAGGATTAAACGTATCGAATGGAAGGAAGTAATAGTTTGCAGAAAGTAAACACAAAGCAGTAAACAGTTTATAGATTATATGTAAAAGAAAAGGACCGGGATCCATAGTTCAGTAGAGGTGGCTCTCCTTAAGATAGATAACATGCTGGGTGAACAAATTACAGCGGGGCAATTGACAAACATCGAGAAAGCAATACATGTATATACTAATCATCTTGAATTCTTTGAGATTCGATTGGGCATTACAACATTATACATAGACCACCATCCAACTGCATCTATGACTAATAATCTACCTTCAGGTTATCATCCGAACCCCCTCCAGTATTAAGTTGCAAGCAACAGATTATTGTTTTACGAATTGCGTGTAATGTAAACAATACGATTGTTCTATGAACAAAGATTTGTTGTTTTCTCCCTAGTACCAATAGCACATCTAGTATCTTAAAGATTTCTGTCACTTCCCCAGATTACTAGAGGCATGAACCCACTATCGAGCATAAATACTAACTCTTGGAGTTGCTAACATCTACTTGGCCAAGATAGCTACTAACAACGGAAAACATGCAAGATCACAAATAACAAAGACATGATAGAATCAATAATCAATCTGAAATAGCATCTCAATATCCATCGGATCCCCGCAAACACAACATGCAGAATTACAAATAGATGATCTTGATCATGAACGAAGCTCATAAGATCTAGACATGAAAGCACAAAGGAGGAGAACCAGCCATCTAGCTACTACATGAACCCGTAGTCCAGAGATAAACTACTCACGCATCACACCGGAGGCTTGCATGATGATGAAGAAGGCCTCTAGGGTGAATTCCTCTCTCCGACAGGGTCTCAGGAAGAGCTTCAGATCCCTCCCGATCTAGGGATGGAGATGACGGCGGCTATAGACTCTTTCGTGGATTTTTGATCGGGTACTTAGGGTTTTCGTCCCAAGGGCAATATATAGACAGAAGGAGAGGCCGAGGGGGTGCTGGGGTCGGCCAGACCACCCCCTGGCGCGGTCCAGGCCTGGTCGCGCGACCAGGTGGTGTGGCCAGCCTCCATCCCTTCTCCGCCTCGTATTCTGGCATCTGATGACTTCCGGAAAAATAGGCATTTTGGCTTTTGTCCCGTCCAATTCCGAGAATATTCATTTTCTGACTTTCCTAGAACCAAAAATAGCAGAAAACAGGCAGCTGGCACTGTGGCTCTTGTTAATAGGTTAGTCCAAGAAATTATATGAAAAGTACTCCAAAATATGGACAAAACACAAGAAAGTGGATAAAACCAAGCATGGAACATCAAAAATTATAGATACATTTGCAATGTATCAATATCCTGAAGATGATGGCCTAGGAAATCTTCAGCAAAACGAGGGGATGGTCTCCACTATGTCAAAGAATTTCCCGTGGTTCATCTTTGCGAGGAACTCTTGTTTTGGAGCTTTAGTTGAAGGTGGAACGGTTGGTGTTGTAGTGAAGTTTAATCTCTGTTGTAGTTGCCTTATTTTGGTTCCTAGTTTCTTTCATGTGAGTGTTCCTGCTCACACGAGGATGATGATTCGAATTGTAATAAGCAAAAGACAATGTAGAATCGGTTTGCTTTGTTAATAAAGCGGGGGTGGTCCATAGAAAAAGACAGTTAATTGCAAAAAACACCACAATTGCGTGACAAGTTCGAAAAACCACCGGGTTACACTAATTTGCAAAAATCCACCGAAATTGCACTGATCCGTTGCAATGTGCACAACTGCCGAGATTTAGCCATGCTAACCACAATTCTGACAGAAGGGTCCCACTGTCAGTTGGGACGTGGCAAGTTGGAAAAAGTCAAAGGAACCGAATATTAGTTGGGTTATAATTTTTGGGCTATTTTATAATTTTTCGAGGTGGAGCCCAACTGCCTCACCCCCATCCAGACCAGGCTATCGCTGGATGGCTCGCCGGCGTGCACCGCCGCCCACCTTCCCGTGCTTACGCACACCTCTTGCCCGAGCCCGTCGGAGCTCGCCCGAAAGCCACGCATCGAGCTCAAACGCCACCCCGCGCCACCCCGAGCACGCCAGCGGCCGCGCGCCGCCCAACGGCGCACCGCCCCGAGCTCGCCCGCAGCTCCGCGCCTGAGCTCGCTGCCACTGGAGCTCGCTCGCAGCCCCGCGCCGAGCTTGCACGTCGCCTCGCCCCAAGCTCGCCGGCAGACGTGCGCCGCCCATCGGCGACTTGCCTCGAGCTCGCTCGGCTACCCTATTCCTGAGCTCATGCCGCTCCACCACAACTCTCCTGCAGCCCCAACCCAAGCTCGCCCGCAGTCACGCGCCTGAGATTAGCACCCCGTGTCGTAGCTGGCCTGCCCCGTGCCTGTGCTCGCCGCTCCCACGTCGGAGGTCACCGCTTCGTCGCCTAAGTTCTCCATGCCTACCGTCGGCGGTGGATTTAAGTGAGACAAGTTTTTTTTTAAAGCCCCAAATGTTATACCTGTCTATTATTTCTCCTCCCCTTGCCATGTCACTTCTGATAGTGGGAACCTTCTATAAGAATCGTGGTTAGCAAATCTCGGCATCAGTGCATGTTGCAACGAATCAGCACAATTTCAGTGGATTTTTGAAAAATAAGCATGCCCCGGTGGTTTTTCGAACTTGTGGCGTTTGCAATTAACTCAAAAAAAGAAGAAGGGGGAAACCCATTTGAAAAAAAAAAAACTGACAGCAACTCAGCACAGCGTGTAGTGCGTGACCTGAACAACCCGGGCAATACTGAACCATCGAATTGCTGTGACGAGTACAGCTAAGCTAAAACAAAACGAAACTTGTACTTCGGAGCTTCGGGCTCCAACATCACGTACGTACACAACCAAACTTACAGTGGAAGTTAAGCCTACAAAACACCATCCAAATCTGTCCGCGTACGTACATACACCAACACAACTTGCATGAAACCGCGTATAAATTTGCCACTGCTCCTGGCGATACCCCAACACTTGCTGTCAGGCGTGTGCTCTTCATTAAGGGCAAAACACTCGCACGCTGGTTGGCGCGCGCGCAGCCTCGCACATACGTACTCAGAACCAAAATGGCGGCCGCGCCGGCGCAACTCCACGTCGAGTCCATGCAGACCGCGATCCCGACGCGCATCGCGGTGGAGCGCGGGCGCACGCTCCCCATCGCCGTGTCCGGGACGCCGCCGATCACCGCCGCGGAGCTGCAGCGCCGGTTCCGCGCGGTGCTCTACTACCGCGACGCGGACGGCGGCCACGGGCCGGACGACGAGGCGAGGGCGCGGCTCGAGCAGGCCGCGTGGGTGCAGGAGGCGCTCAGCGCGGCGCTGTCCGACGAACCGAAGATTGCCGGGCGGCTCCGGAGGCGCCCCGGCGGTGACGGGCTGTGGGAGGTGAGGCTGAACGACTCAGGCGTGCGGCTGCTCACAGCGTCGGCGGATACGCCCATGGCCGCGTTCCTGGAGTCCAAGGACCGGGAGAGCGGCGAGGCCGCACTGGCGCTGTGGACCGACGTGGACGCGCAGGACCCCGAGATGTGCGCCCCTTTCTTCATGCAGGTAAGATACCTATGGAATTCTCCTTGGTGCATTCTATTTCTGGCGCAGATTCCGTCGTGATTCCTTGTGCAATCTTGCGTGCAGCTAACGTGGTTCCAGGACGGCGGCTACGCCATCGGCGTGTGCTGCAGCCTGCTCCATGCCGACCCGCTGTCTCTGATCAACTTCCTGAAGTCGTTTGCTCGAGCGCACGCGGAAGTGCAGGAGCAGAGCAAGCTCGTCCTCAACCCGATGATCCTGTACACGCGCTACTTCCGGAACCCGCGCGCCGCCACCAGGCGCCTCAGGTCCGTTCCCCTGGTCTCCGCGGCCGATGGCGCCACCACGATGACCGTGCTCTTCAGGATCGTCGGCGATGACGCACCAGCCGACCGCCGCGCGCTCGCCGAGGCATGCGTCGCCCAGGCCAGCGGGAAGCTGAGGGTCGTGAAGCCCCCGGCGCGGTTCACGGTTCTAGCCGGCGACGGCTTGGGAGGTCTGAACGTCGTGCGCGCGTGCAAAGCGGAAGGTGACGGGGAGACGACGCCGCCGCAGTCTCCGGGCCACGCGCTTCGAGACGCGTGCTGGCACGAGGCCGGTCTCGAGGAGGTCGTGCTGGACGGGTGCAAGCCTGTGCACGTCTCGTGCAGCATCTTCTCGCCGTGTGCCGATGAAGGGCTTGTCGTTGTGATGCCGGCAGGCGGTGCCGAGCTCTTGATCAGTGCAACCGTTCCGAGCTAGTAGGAGAGTAGGAAGCGTAGTTAAGCTGGGATGTAATACGCCATGTGGGTACAATGTGGTATACTCGTAAAAGATGTTTTAAGGAACACAACATTACCATCAACAGTTCATAAAACAAGTGTTCAAGTCCTTCTGAACTCTTTCACTTCACGCATTTCCATTTTCAACGTCGAACACAAACATTGGTGCGGTTCATCAAATCTCTCTTTTCTTCTAATCCATTTTCAAAACAAAAACCATCATCATGTTGAGTGTGGTCTCGCTAGTTGTTTTTGATCGTGGATATATAAAAACCATCATCTATTCGAATATAAGGACCGGTGCATTTGGTGCTCCTTGGACCTGTCGATCCGGTGGGGGCCAGTCGTGTGCACCGCAACATGAACCTAAGCAGCTTCAAGAGGGTACATGGCAGGGCCGGTGCAAAATATAAAGTATGTCCATCGAAGTTTGTCATTTTTTTACTAGCGTGTTGGTCATACAAGTTTCCTTCAGAATATTTTTTTTCTAAAACAAGTGAACTCTTAACAAACAATATGGACCCCCTAATTCAACGTATCATCTATGTAGCAGTCATCACAGAAAAATTCCCCGAGGAATCTTGTTCATCAAGCTCTTATTGATGCTATAGGATTAAAAGAAGGACCAACTGAACTGAGAAGAAAATACACAATACTATAGATAGAAACTAGCTAAGGGCTACAAATAATTGCCGACATTACCAATTCATGCTGTAGATGAGGGAAGGTAACGAAATGTACAGAAAGAGACCACAGAAATAATTGCCGCCGCTTACAGATTCATGCAGCTAGGGAGTACTAGATATTTCTAGGAACGTGGAGCCAAGAAACAGATGTCTATCTTGTGATTGGTTGGAGTAATGTACATATTAATTAGTGGTAAGTGCTTTTTGAGGTCCTAATTTTTTGGAGGCCCTATGCAGGTGCACACTCTGCACATGCTTGTCATACGGGCCTGGTACATCGTGAAGCTCCGCTTGCTATCGACACCATGGGACATGTATGCATCGAGATTTCCATGATATTGACACACACAGAGAATGTCATGGTGGCTGCAGTTGGAGGACCATCCCGTAATGGCGAAGGAGGGGTCTTAGATGCGACTTTGTGTCACAGGTTGTTGTTCGAACATGCCTGGCAGGACTGTTCCCGTCCATACCGTACACGAGTTCCCGTGAGCCTTGTGGTTGATGGATTTTAGTAGTAGCCTCCGCTAGTGGGGACGGTAGCACCAGAGGATTTCATTTTTAGTGGTGCTCCTAAAGTACCCAGTCGTGATTTTAGGGTGAAAACTTAAGTTGTGATCTTTATTGGTTGTACCTGACAATAGCCTTGTTAAAGCGATTATTTTTGGATCGCAAACTTTGTGCGATGTTCTCTTCTTAGAGATGTTGCTTTTGGAGAACCTTGTTTGTAGTGGGCGAGTGTTTGATCACTGTGGTGTGATCTTTTTCTCTTTTTTTGGATGTGTGCATCCTGGGTGTCTTTGAACATCTTCTTGGTGCAGAAGCTTGATAAAAAAATTATCAGTGCGATATTAATATATTCGATTTGTCAAAAAAAAATATATAAGCAGAATGAGAAAAGCACCATGCGCAGCTGGTAGCACGTGCAACACCAAATGTTGTCTTGACATATCTTTTTGTTCTTTCTAAATGTGTATATACAACCAATTTTTATACTAGTTTTTTGCTTTTGTAAAATACCTTTTTTTCTCGAAATGGGGGATCCCCGGCCTCTGCATCCTCGGATGCACACAACCCTTTATTAACAACAAAAAATACAATAATCTCAACCAGTGCTTAAAGTAAAATTACAGCTCAAGGATCAGACATATTTAATGTAAATACCAACCATCTGAAAACAGCTAAGGACCTCACAAGAGAGCACAAAGAGAAACTACACATCTGTCAACTACTAGAGACCGCCACGAAACCAGGCTGAAAATATCCAAAGCAACCGTCACGAGACGGTTGCACCCAGAAATCATGGGTTGCCGTTGATGCTCTGGGAGGAGGAACGCCCATAACTAGATCCAATGCAACGCATATATATAACCTGTAAAAAAGATTGAACTCCTCCCTTCTTAAAAATAATATTACTTCGGCATTTCCAAATGGACCAACAGAAAGCCGAAATGCCAATACGTATTCTATCTTTACTCGCTCTATCCATTCCGTTAAGCCAATTCCCAAACATATTGTTAATATTGGATGGAGCTGAAAGATTATAAGTGAAAAGACAATACGCCATAAAATCTTAGCAAAAGGACATGAAAGAAATAAATGTTCAATTATTTGGTCTTTGTCACAAAAACAACATTTTTTTATATCCGCTCAATTATCACTTTACCAGATTGTCCTTGGTTAACAAAACTTTGTTGTTAATGAAGCACATAAAAATCTTAATTTTTAAAGGTATTTTTAATTTCCATAGATATTGTGTGGGGAAACAAGGATGTTCATTCATAAGATCCTCATACATTGACTTAACAAAAAAAAACATTCTATGTTAATTTCCACACGAGCTTATCATGGTCATCTGTCAAAGATATTTCCATCATCCTCTAACATAAATGCAGCCATACATCCCATTTAGATCTGGTTACACTCCTTCTAAATCCAATGTTTAGAGAGGTTTGAGAAATAATTGAATGAACAGATACATTCTTTCTCAGGACGAAATTGTATAGTGGATATTGTTGAGCAAGAGACTGTTCTCCTAGCCAAACATCTTCCCAAAACCGAGTGCCTCTCCCGTTACGAATTTTTAAAGACCATCTAGCAAAGAAGCTATCATTTACTTTCATTAGTCCTTTCCAAAATGGTGAATCAGTGGGTTTCGTTCCGACTTGGGCTAGAGTTTTATTTGTCAGATATTTGTTGTGGAGCAACTCTTGCCACACCCCTTCTTTTGTCAAAAGTTTGTACAACCACTTACTTAAGTACCACTACCCCCCCAATCTTTAGGTCGACAAATAATATTCCACCTTGTTAATCCATATTTTCTCTTATGTTCATCACTTTGCTAGAAAAACATGAACGATAGAAATCTAACCTTTTCCTCAAACCCTTTGGTATTTCCAGAAATGATAACATGAACATAGACATGGTTGATAAAACTAAATTTATTAATAAAAGTCTATCCCCATATGATAAAATCTTGCCTTGCTAATAGCCTAACTTCCTTTCAAATCGATTTTCAACTCAATTCCACTCAGAGTTTCTAAGTTTCCTATGATGTATAGGCACCCCAAGGTACCTGATGATCCACAAGTATAGGGGGTGTATCGCAGTATTTTCGATAAGTAAGAGTGTCCAACCCAATGAGGAGCAGAAGGTGTTGGCTAGTGGCTTGGAGCAGGAATTCTCTGTAAATACTTAGCAGACGAATTTTTAGGGGTTTTTGATAATGCAGGTAAATAAAATACGAGTAAATAAAAGACAATAAGAATAAATGCAGCAAGTGGCCCAATCCTTTCTTTAGCAAAGGACAAGCCAGTTGTATTACTTAAGATGACAAATCGTTCTCGAGGACACACGGGAATATCGTCAAGTGCTTGCGCTTCATATAGTTGATTAATCTTCTTTAGTTTGCTAAGGGTTGTGTGGGTGAACCTGTGCTAATGTACCGACCTTCCTAGGACTAATATATACTTGTGATTATACCCTTTGCAAGCATCCGCAAGTACAAGAAAGTAATTAAGGTAGAAACCTAACCACAACTTTAAACTCTAAGACCCGGACATCCCTTGTGCAAAGGTTTCCTAACAGGGGTCCAGGTTTCTGTCACTCTGGCAACCCCTACGATTAGTAGCCAAATACACAATGCATTCTCCTAGGCCCATAAAGGTGAAGTGTCATATAGTCGACGTTCATATGACACCACTAGAAGAAGTACACCACAACTTAAATATCAAACCATTGAATCTTTCTCAACACAATTCCACTACTAACAACATGACTTCTCCCATGTCCTAAAGAACTAAACGAACTACTCACAAGACATCATATGGATCAAGATCAGAGATGGAATAACGATAAGTAACAATCTGAACATAAACAATAATTCAATGGTTCACTCAATAGCATCAACTACAAGGAGTAACAACACCGGGAAAGTTTCCCCTAAGAACTATGCAAGATTCAACCCAATTGTTATAGCGGTATGGAGTGGAGATGATGGTGGTGGTGATGATGATGATCCCGATGAAGTCCAGCTTGATGGTGGTGTTGATGGCAACGATCTCCCCTCTTCGGGAAGGAATACACCCGGCATAATTCTATCTACCGGAGGATCTTTCTCTCTCGGTGTTTTCCGCCCCGCAGAGGCAGCGGAATCTTTCTATGGTCGCTCCCCTAGGCTTAGGGTTTTGTGGGGATAATATACGCCAAAGGGGAGAGCCAGAAGTGGGCCAGGGCGGCCACACCACCTGGTGGCGCGGCTAGGGGTGGCCCGCGCGAGGGGGTGGTGTGGGCCCCCTATGGCCCATCTCCACTCCCCCTTCTGGCAACCTTCGTCTTCTGGAAAAATAGAATTTTCCATGTATTTTCCCGAATTTTCTGATCTTCGCGAATTTTGCCTCCAAACATCACCTTTTCCATCAGAATCCTGACTGCAGCGGTCCATGCTCCAAAAGTCATCAACCATGCAAAAATAGATGAAATAACATAAGTATCATCTCTTAATAAGAAATATATCAATGAATAATAGTAAATTATGATATAGAATAGTGATGCAAAATGGACGTATCCGTACCTGAACGGCAAGAACCCAGACTGGCAACCGAAAATTTCCTTATACATCTCTTCTTGATCCGTTGCTTGTCCAAAGCAGTAGATCTCGCTTTTGTGGAAGTTAATTTTTAATATAGATAGCTGTTCGAAAATGCATAAAATCAGTTTCATATTTATAGCTTTCTGAAGATCATGTTCCATAAACAATATTGTATCATCAGCATACTGTAAGATGAACACGCCCCTTCCACTAGGTGTGGTATTAAACTACCAACTAGGCGAGGGAAGCAGGGATTTCAAGTTTCATAAAGAGCTTCCAAAAATTATGGTACTTATTAGCTTTCAGCTCTCATTGCCCCTATCATAGGCATCTTTAGGTGATTAAGGTTAAAGTGATCAGATGTGAGAATATGCTTGACAAGTTGTAAATTGAAAATCTCATGTCCCTTGAATACGGGTTGCTCCTCATGCTACTCAAGTTTAGTCACCGGTAAGTTCTTGTCATAGTAAGTATATGTGTATCATAGAGAACCGCCAACGGGGTACCCCTTGCCCGATGATATGGAAGAATCCCCATATCAAAATGACAAGGCAAGCAGACAACGAACATCTCAACAATCTTCTTATTTACCATGGGAAAATGGTGCTTTTTTCTCTCTTTCCTCTCTTCTCATCTCTTTCTTTTTTCTTTTTCTCAATCTCTATCTTTTTTATAAGAAGAATGCTTCATAGACAGCTCATTATGGTTACACTGCAGGTTTCCACCATGATTAGGCATGGATTAGACCAGCGGCCCAGGCGTTTCTCTAACACACATACATAACTCCATGGACTTACAAGCTCCCCTTTCATTTCACACCGACGGCATCCATAGACAAAAGAGCATGATATCAACTAGGTACAAAGTACAAGTGCAATGTTGAAAGCGTTCCCCATGACAGCATGGTTCTGCTAATTAACAACTTACAAAGCGCAAGCATATACGCAACATAGATGGGCACAATGGTTCAAGTTTATTAAATGCAAGAAAGTAAAGTGTGCCATCAAGTTCGTGAGAGGTTTAATCACTAATTTTCACATAACAAGTTTAATTTGGAAGGTATATAAAAGCATGAATTTACTTGGAATAGAAATAGTGCTAGTAGGTAGGTATGGTGGACACAAATGGCATAGGTTTTGGTTTAAGGATTGGATGCACGAGAAGCATTCCCTCTTAGTATAGGTTTTTGGCTAGCAAGGCTGGTAGCAAGCATAAGAGTTGAAGGAAACAAACAAACATACAAGTGATAAAAGCAAACATGCAATCTTCCTTGGAAGCACACAAGGTCTTAACTAGAGAATACTAAGCTTATGAGCCAATCAGGAAAGAAAGATAAAATTATATTTCTTTAGAGTACTTTTATCTTTTTCATTCAACTCTCAAAAATAGTGTTGCTACTAACCAAGCCAGGTTTGCCAAAACCAACTAAATTAACTCAATGATCCCAAAGTGATACCAATACTAACAACAAGATCAATCATATAACAGAATTGAAACGTAATATAAGATATGCAAAAGAGTAAATGAAAGAGCTTCTCATTAATATTCCATAACGGCAACTCACACCAATGGATACATAGATATCTAACGAGAGGGGGGACACTTCCATAATGCAAACCATCCTACATGATAACTTCTCTATTCATGATATGACTCTACTAAAAAGGATAAAAAGATAGAAGATAGTGATGTGATACCGTGACACTCCCCCAAGCTTGGAACAAACCAAGGGGATGCCAAAACCTGATGACGAATTACTCCTTAGGTGGTGGTGGTGTTCTCTCGTCATCGTCCGACTTCCAAGGTAAGGGCTTTCCATCAACAAAAGACATCTTGGTCTCCATCATCCTGAAACTAGCAGCAACACTTATGTGTTTAAACCTAAGCTCATACTAATAGTTTTGATTTTGCACGTCGTAGAGCTGTGCTTGTAGTTGGTTATTCGTTCGGTGGAGTGAGAGAATTTCATCTAGCTCAGCAGTCTCCTTTTGGTGCTCGGCGATGAGTTCGGAGCAAATCTTATAGATGATGTCCACTTCGCGTTCTGTCATCTTCTTGTACCTAAAGACTTCTTGCTCCAGTGCTTCCATCCTGTCCTCCAGACTTCCTTCACCTTTAGGGCCCTGAACCTCTTTTATCCGTACCTCCCCATCTTCGAGCAACAACTCCTTGGTATGAATCTTCAACTCACGCATATACGGGTTGATGATGTCCGCGGAGGACTCTTCCTTGGCTGATTCAGAGGAAGACATTGTGGCTCCAAAACTAGGATTCTACCTGTCAGAAACAGATCGAAACAAAAACACGACGAGAACACGATATACGAACCTCGGAGGATCCAGGGGATTATATATTATGAAGTTTTACAACAAAAGGAAGGTACTAGGAGAAAACGGGTCGGAGACGGAGTCCGAAGTGGCCACACCACCTGCTGGCGCGGCCAGGGGGCCCGCGCCAGGGGGTGGTGTGAGCCACCTTGGCTCCGTTTCTGTCCCTCTTTTGCTTCGTTGCTTTCCTTGTTGGATAAAAACTGTAAAAATATAACTTGACAAATTTTTCGCGGAACTTTTCTTACCAGAACTGCTACCTATTCGAAAACAGACTCTGTAGGTCTCTAGATTTGGTCTTTGATAAATTTTTCCAGAGTTACCACTTCAATAGCATCAATATCTTCATTGTAAGAATCTCCAGCAATATAGTGCTTGAGTCGCTGACCATTCACCACTTGTGTAGTGTTATCTTTTAAAGAAGAAATTTTTATTACACCTGAACGATATACTTCTTCGATAACAAAAGGTCCTTCCCATTTTGAAAGTAGTTTCCCTGCAAAAAATCTGAGACGACACCTATACAATAGAACTTTCTCACCAACATGGAACTCCCTCTTATGATTTCTCTAGTCATGCCATCTTTTAACTTTTTCCTTAAAGAGTCTAGCATTCTCATATGCTTCACTCCTCCATTCATCCAACGAAGTTAAGTCAAATAATCTTTTCTCACTAGCAAGCTTACAGTCTCTATTAAGTTCTTTCACTGCCCAATAAGCTTTGTGCTATAATTCTAAAGGAAGGTGGCAAGCTTTCCCATAAACCATTTTGTAAGGAGACATTCCCATAGGATATTTATAGGCGGTCCTATAAGCCCATAAAGCATCGTTCAACTTTTTAGCCTATTTTTTTCTAGATCTATTAACAGTCTTTTGCAAGATAGATTTAATTTCTCTATTTGATATCTCTACTTGCCCACTAGTTTGGGGATGATAAGCTAAAGCAATTCTATGACTAACATCATATTTATCAAGGGTCTTTCTAAAACCACCATGAGTGAAATGAGACCATCCATCAGGCATAAGATACCTAGTCACTCCAAACCTAGGAAAGATAATATCCTTAAGCATTTTTAAAGAGGTCTCACCATCAACACTTTTTGTAGGTATGGCCTCTACCCACTTAGTAACATAGTCAACAGCAACAAGAATATGGGTATAACCTTTTGAAGGGGAAAAGGACCCATAAAGTCGAATCCCCAACAATCAAATGGTTCAATAACCAGAGAGTAATTCATAGGCATCTCATTGCGTCTAGAAATGTTACCTACTCATTGGCACTCATCACATGATAAGACAAATTTTCTTGCATCTTTAAAAAGGGTAGGCCAGTAAAAACCTGATTGTAGCACCTTCTGTGTGGTTCTATTTCCCGCATGATGTCCTCCATAGGCACTACCATGACATTTATGTAATATCTCCTTTTGTTCATATTCTAGAACACATATTCGCATAATACCATCTACTCCTTGTTTATATAAATGTGGGCCATCCCAAAAATAATGCCTCAAATCGTAAAGAACTTCCTTCTTTGCTAAGCTGTAAAAGTTGGAGGCAAATACTTGGAGACAATAAAGTTAGCATAATCAGCATACCAAGGGCTCCCTCGCGAGCTTACCCCTACTGCAGCCAACTGTTCATTTGGGAAACTATCATTAACGGGCATATGATCA
This sequence comes from Avena eriantha, assembly GCA_910589775.1. NCBI lineage: Eukaryota > Viridiplantae > Streptophyta > Magnoliopsida > Poales > Poaceae > Avena > Avena eriantha. Next base: position 502,705,773 of record OU342740.1, on the reverse strand, counting down.
AAAGAGATGTTTTCTAATCAAGATAAATTATCAGCAACAGGATTTTCAGCATCTTTCCTATCTACAATATGTAGGTCAAACTCTTGTAAGAGCAGCACCCATCTAATGAGCCTAGGCTTAGCATCTTTCTTTGTCATAAGGTACTTAATAGCAACATGATCAGTATGAATGGTAACTTTTGAGTCAACAATATAAGGTCTAAACTTATCACAAGCGAAGACAACAGCTAAAAATTCTTTTTTAGTAGTAGCATAATTCTTTTGAGCAGCGTCTAGAGTCTCACTAGCATAATGGATATCATTTAACTTTTTATTTATTCGTTGCCCAAGGACAGCACCTACAACAAAATCACTAGCATCGCACATGATTTCAAAGGGTAAGCTCCAATCAGGTGGTTAAACAATAGGAGCAGTAGTTAAATCCTTCTTTAGGGTTTCAAAAGCTTCCTTACAATCATCATAAAAAACAAAGGGTACATCCTTTTGAAGAAGACTAGTGAGGGGTTTTGATATCTTAGAGAAATCTTTAATAAACCTTCTATAGAAACCAACATGACCAAGGATACTACGAATACCTTTGACGTCTCTTGGACAGGGCATTTTCTCAATTGCTTCAACTTTAGCTATATCAACTTTTATGCCTCTTTTGAAAATCTTATGTCCGAGAACAATCCCTTCATTGACCACGAAGTGCCATTTCTCCCAATTAAGAACAAGATTAATTTCTTCACATCTCTGCAAAACTTTATCAAGGTTGTGCAGACAATTATCAAAAGAAGTTCCATAGACGGAAAAGTCATCCATGAATATTTCCACAATTTTCTCACAAAAAACATGAAAGATAGTAGACATGCATCTTTGAAAAGTAGCAGGAGCATTACACAAACCAAAAGGCATTCGTCTATAAGCATAGGTTCCATAAGGGCATGCAAAAGTAGTTTTTCTTGATCTTGTTGTTTAACAACAATTTGAGAAAACCCAGAGTATCCATCAAGAAAACAAAAATGGGTCTTTTTAGACAACCTTTCTAACATTTGATCAATACAAGGAAGTGGGTAATGATCTTTTTAGTAACTTTGTTAACTTTTCTGAAATCGTGCACATCCTATAGCCTACTACTATTCTTTGGGGAATAAGCTCATCATTATCATTAGGCACAACGGTATTTCCCCCTTTTTTAGGGACATAATGAACAAGACTAACCCATTCACTATCAGCAATAGGATAAATAATACCAGCATCAAGGAGTTTTAATACCTCGTTTCTTACCACTTCCTTCATCTTAGGATTTAAACGACGTTGATGTTCTACCACTGGCTTTGCATCTGGTTCTATATTGATAGCGTGCTGACATATAGTAGGAGAAATCTCCTTTAAATCATCCAGAGTATAGCCCATAGCTCCTCGGTGTTTCTTCAAAACCTCCAATAATCTTTCCTCTTCCTTCCCTGAAAGTTTAGAACTAATAATAATAGGATATATTTTATTATCATCAATGTAAGCATATTTAAGATCATCAGGTAAAGGTTTTAGATTGAAAACCGGATCCGTTTTAGGTGGCAATGTGGTACCCAAATCTTCCACAGGCAAGTTTTGCTTAAGCATCTTTGGTTGACGACAGAGAATCTCGTCAATCTCATTTCTTTCTTCCATGAAGATTTCACTTTCGTGGTCTTCCATAAATTGCTGCAAAGCATTGTTAGGAGCAAGAGATATAGAAGCAAGTTGTTCAACTCTAAAATCCTTATTATGGGCTTTATTTTCACAAGGTTCTTTAGTAAATTTTGAAAAATTAAACTCATAAGATTCCCCATCAAATTTAGTTAAAATTTTCTCCCTTTTGCAGTCTATAATGGATCCACACGTACTCAAGAAAGGTCTAACAAAAATAATGGGATAGGTTTTACTAGAAGCCGAACCAAGTACTAGAAAATCAGCAGGATATTTAATCTTACCACAAAGAACTTCCACATGTCTTACAATACCAATTGGAGAGATGATCTCTCTATTAGCAAGGTGAATAATCACATCAATCTCTTCTAGTTTGCAAGGACTGATTTCATGCATAATTTCTTTGTAAATCTCATAAGGAATAACACTTGAACTTGCACCAATATCACATAAACCATAATAGCAATGATCACCAATTCTAACAGAAAGCACATGGATGCTAGCCTTTTTAGTTCTATTAGGATGTGAGACAATATTAGAAGCATCCTCACAGAAGACAATGCGTCCATCTTCTACACTTTTAGTGACAAGGTCTTTCACAATTGCTACAGCAGGTTCAATGTTTATTTGTTCATCAGGTTTTATAGTTCTCTTTATACTTTTATTGATTACACTAGTTATCATAGGATGCTCCTTTCCTTATTCGGGAAGGGTATTTTCTCGATATAAGGTTCAGGTAAGATGTGATCAATAGTGCAAAATTCAGTACTTCTAACATGAACATAATCAACAATATCTTTATATGGTGCATGATACTTATTCCATCCCTTTTTCGGAATTTCAATATAAGAGGCAAATGCCTTAAAACAATTTGCCATAACTTGAGAGTCTAGACCATAAGCATTACTAATATTATGAAAGTCATCAGTTTCCATAAAAGATTCAATGCATTCATAATCATAATTTATACCCGACTTACTTCCATTATCATTCTCCCATGCTTCAGCGTTGTCTTGAATACGGTCTAGAAGATCCCATTTAGCTTCTTCTTCCATGCGTGTAAATGATCCAGCACATGAAGCATCCAATAAATCCTTATCCTGGAGAGAAAGCCTTGCATAAAAGTTATTGATAATGATATTATGAGGGAGCTCATGAATAGGACACTTGAGCATTAGTAACTTCAATCTCCCCCAAGCTTGAGCTGTACTCTCTCCATCAAGAGGCCAAAAGTTATATATTTGATTCTGATCTTTATGAATCTCACTAGGAGGATAAAATTTTGAATAAAAGAGAGGCACTATTTCCTCCCATTCAAGATATTGACCATTCTTCAGCAGCTTATACCATTCCTCAGCTCTTCCTTTCAGTGATAATAAAAATAACTTCTTCTTGACTTGATCTATTGTAATACCTGCACACTTAAACAACCCGCATAATTCGTGTATAAAGAGCAAATGATCACCAGGATGGACAGTTCCATCTCCAACGTAATAGTTATCCATAACACGATCAACAATTCTTGTAGGTATTTTAAAAGTATCATTCTCAGCAGGTGGTGGTTCATCTACTACCTTAGTAGTGGTAGTAGCATTACGAAATAAGAAACTCAGTGAATTATCCATATTGAAATAAAGCAACTAACATAAGTAAACAATACTCACAGTAGAAGTTTCCTTTACCAGTTCCACTCTCCAATAACGCTTCACTCCCCGGCAACGACGCCAGAAAATAGTCTTGACGACCCACAAGTATATGGGTGTATCGCAGTATTTTCGATAAGTAAGAGTGTCAAACCCAACGAGGAGCAGAAGGTGTTGGCTAGTGGCTTGGAGCAGGAATTCTCTGTAAATACTTAGCAAACGGATTTTTAGGGTTTTTTGATAGTGCAGGTAAATAAAGTACGAGTAAATAAAAGACATTAATAATAAATGCAGCAAGTGGCCCAATCCTTTCTTTAGCAAAGGACAAGCCGGTTGTATTACTTAAGATGACAAATGGTTCTCGAGGACACACAGGAATATCGTCAAGTTCTTTCGCTTCATATAGTTGATTAATATTCTTTAGTTTGCTAAGTGTTGTGTGGGTGAACCTGTGCTAATGTACCGATCTTCCTAGGACTAATACATACTTGTGATTATACCCCTTGCAAGCATCCACAAGTACAAGAAAGTAATTAAGGTAGAAACCTAACCATAGCTTTAAACTCTAAGACCCTGACATCCTTTGTGCAAAGGTTTCCTAACGGGGGTTCAAGTTTCTGTCACTTCGGCAACCCCTACGATTAGTAGCCAAATACACAATGCATTACCCTAGGCCCATAAAGGTGAAGTGTCATGTAGTCGACGTTCAGATGACACCACTAGAAGAAGTACACCACAACTTAAATATCAAACCATTGAATCTTTCTCAACACAATTCCACTACTAACAACATGACTTCTCCCATGTCCTCAAGAACTAAACGAACTACTCACAAGACATCATATGGATCAAGATCAGAGATGGAATAACGATAAGTAACAATGTGAACATAAACAATAATTCAATGGTTCACTCAATAGCATCAACTACAAGGAGTAATCAACACCAGGAAAGTTTCCCCTAAGAACTATGCAAGATTCAACCCAATTGTTACAGCGGTATGGAGTGGAGATGATGGTGGTGATGGAGATGATGGTGGTGGTGATGATGATGATGATCCCGATGAAGTCCAGCTTGATGGTGGTGTTGATAGCGGCAATCTCCCCTCTTCGGAAAGGAATTCCCCTGGCAGAATTCTGTCTACCGGAGAGATCTTTCTCTCTCGGTGTTTTCCGCCCCGCAGAGGCGATTGAATCTTTTTGTGGTCGCTCCCCTAGGCTTAAGGTTTCGTGGGGATAATATACGCCAAAGGGGAGAGCCAGAAGTGGGTCAGGGCGGCCACACCACCTGGTGGCGCGGCTAGGGGTGGCCCACGCCAGGGGGTGGTGTGGGCCCCCTGTGGCCCATCTCCACTCCCCCTTCTGGCAACCTTCGTCTTCTGAAAAAATAGAATTTTTCATGTATTTTCCCGGATTTTCTGATCTTCGCGAATTTCACCTCCAAACAACACCTTTTCCATCAGAATCCTGACTGCAGCGGTCCATGCTCCAAAAGTCACCAACCATGCAAAAACAGATGAAATAACATAAGTATCATCTCTTAATATGAAATATATCAATGAATAATAGTAAATTATGATATAGAATAGTGATGCAAAATGGACGTATCAGTACCTGAACGGCAAGGACCCCGATTGGCAACCGAAAATTTCCTTATACATCTATTCTTGATCCGCTGCTTGTCCAAAGCAGTAGATCTCGCTTTTGTGGAAGTTAATTTTTAATCTAGATAGCTGTTCGAAAATGCATAAAATCAGTTTCATATTTATAGTTTTCTGAAGATCATGTTCCATAAACAATATTGTATCATCAACATACTGTAAGATGAACACGCCCCTCCACTAGGTGTGGTATTAAACTACCAACCTGTCCATTCTCTTTTGCTTCAGCAATAAGAATAACCAACATATCTGCAACAATGTTAAACAACATAGGAGATAACGGGTCTCCTTGTCTAAGATCTTTCCGCGTCTGAAAATAGTGGCCTATGTCATCATTCACACGAATGCCTACACTACCATTTCGTACGAAATTATCAATTCAATTGCACCACAATGGATGAAAACCCTTCATACGAAGAACTTGTTGTAAGAAAGGTCATTTAACTTTATCATACGTCTTCTCAAAATCAATTTTAAATAACACCCCATCCATTTTCTTGCTATAAAGTTCATGAATGTCTCGTGAAGGACTACCGCACCTCCTAGGATATGCCTTCCAGACATGAAAGCTGTTTGTGTGGGTCTGATAATTTTGTGAGCAATCACAGAAATACGATTTGTTGCCACCTTCATGAAAATTTTGAAACTAATGTTGAGAAGACAAATCAGTCTCTATTGTTGTATTTGTACCGCGTTCTCTTTTTTGGGAAGCAGGGTAACAACCCTAAAGTTTAGTTTAAACAAGCATAATTTCGCAACATGCAACTGTGCAAGTAATGCCATCAAATCATGTTTAATAACATCCCAAAAAGTTTGATAGAATTTCACAGGGAATCCATCAGGACCTGATGTCTTGTTATGCTCCATCGAGGAGATGGCATCAAACACTTCTTCAGAAAATTCAGATGTAAGAATATCGTTTTCCACATCCGAAACCTGTGGTATGTCATAATTCATTTTCTCCATAAGCGTGAAACTACTAGGCGTCGGCTCCCCAAATAATTTCTTATAGTATTCATATATATATGTTTTTAGATTCTCTTCACCAACAATGGTTCCTTCATCTTGTTCTAACTGGAAGATCTTCTTTTTCCTATGTTTTTCATTAGCTATTAGGTAAAAATACTTAGTATTGTTTTCACCCTCCTGTAGGTGTTTCACTTTAGCGCGTTGAGCCCACTTGGACTGTTCATCACGCCTAATTTTTGTCACTTTTTCATTTGCATTTGTAAAATACCTGAAAAAACTAAACGCAAATTACTAAGAGTATTATACCACTAGTAGTATGAAAACCTAGAAACAAGACAAAAACAGAAAAACAAGCTGAGAAAATAAACCAAACCGGCCTCCGCAGGGAAGGCGGACGCAAAACACGGCAGGGCGCTCCCCGCGCCATATATATTTGGTTCGTTTGGGGGATATCTCGTTCTGGTTTCACGGGCCTTTTGTACGCGGGCCTAGCCTTAGTTAGGATATGTACAATGGTTGATAAGACAGTTTTATCTTAATCAGGACACGTAATCTTGATATGACGACGAAACATTATATACAATGGATTATTTTTTAGTCTTATCTCTAGCGACAATTATCCCTAAATATATGGTGAGACATATCGTGCTAAGAGATCATCTCTTCGCTAAGATAAGACATAGGTCTTTTTTTGTTCCTCTCTCCTCCAACTCAGCAATTATCCTATGAAAGAGCCACCGCCTCTTCGGCGATTCAGATCGCCGCATCGCTGTTTAGCAGAATGTGAACATCGCCGGTACGCCGTCTTGCCTGCTGAAGTGTTGAAGCATTTTGTTTTCGTACTTTAAATTTGCACTCTGGTTCAACCTATCTCACTTCAAGATTGCTATTTGGCCGAGTGGCATGTCATCGCCGATGAACCGAAATTGGCCGTGGCTGCGTGTGGCACCAAGCGCCCTTCGGCCATGACTGTCTGCAGCAGCAAACGCCCTCGACTCATAGCCTCCGCTGCCATCTCGGACGACGAAGCGTCTGGCTGGGCGTCTCTTCCGGCAGATTTAGTCCTCCTCATCGGGTGGAGGGTGCTGGCGAGCGACCTGAGGGACTACATCCGCTACCGGGCCGTTTGCCCCCACTGGCGGTCAAGCTCAGACTGCCCACGCGGCCGTGGCGTCGTTGACCCCCGCTTTCACCCGCGCTAGTGGATGATGTGGCCCTACGACCCCCGCTTCCACCCGCGCTAGTGGATGATGTTGCCCGTGGGCCACGGCCTCTCTCCTTTCGCCACCCTCGTGCGTCTTCCTTAGAGCATTTCTAGCGGTGCTCGTCAAACGGGATATGTAAAATCCGTGATACAGGGCACCGATAACACGGATTCAGTTTGCAAACATCCGAGCGCCGATCAGTACCTGTAAACTAAAACTGAATAATTTAAAGATAACTGGCTTCACGGCAAAATTCAGAGAAGAACGGGGAAGCACAACACGATTCAGAGTTCGATTTTTCATTGCAAACGAACATAATTTACATAATTCGATCACAAAAGTAAACTAGACGGAGGCGTGCATCTAGCTACCAAAATCTGGCTCGTATGGAGCCATGCGCGTTGACGGACGCGGCCGCCCAGTCGAGGTTGATCACCTTGGCCTCCTCCGCCTCCTGGCGCCGGAGGCGTTCCACCTCGCGCTCCTCCGCCTCCTGGCGCTCGATGAGGCGGAGCGCGTCCGCGAGCTCCTTCTCCTCCTTGGCGACGGCGTGCAGGTGCTTGCGCTCCGAGCAGCCGTGAAGACGCACCACCGCGCGCTGCTCCGTCTCATTAGAGTCGACGAAGTCGCGCAGGATCACCGTCTCGCCGTCGCTCTCGACGGAGACGGCAGGCGCGGGCACGACGAACCCACCCCCGACGGGGTGCATGGCGGCGAGGCGGGTTGTTTGGTGGCGACGACGTAGCAAATGGGACGGTGAGGCGGACGGATTTGAGAGCTGGAGGGCTTGCCAGCGATGGCGGAGAGGGAGAGGGCGCGATGGAGGGGATAGGGTTTCCGCTCGGGTCGCCCTCTTCGACCGCTAGATATAGTGGTTCGACGGGGAGTTAAACGGGCCACTGAATAAGTTTTATGGGCCAGGGGTAGTATACGGTCTCTGATCTGCGCCAAAAACTGGACACGGCCCGTATGTCGAAAGTTTGATTTCCGGCCGTTTTATGGGCACTGCTAGCTAGGGATGCTCTAAAGCTAACCTGAATGTGAGAAGGACTTGGTTCTACTTCAGAACCATCTGTGCTACTACCTCCTTCGGTGTCAGTGTAGGTGGAGTCATCACTGTCATTATTGTACTTACTAAGATATCGATGTTAGCCTTTGCTACCTCCAGGGATCATCACTGGAATGTTCCAACCTGGAGGCTCTCGCCACATTGGAGGCCAATATCATCCAGAGGCAAGATATATATGTTGGATAATCCAACACTTCACAGTGCCGGTGGTCCTGGTGACACTCGGATTTTCCAGATTGACCCGCCCCAGTATGAGGGGATGATGCCTTCAGGTTCCCCCACACAGAAGCTGGTTGCCACATGCCCGATCAGCAAAATGCGTGTCCCTTGCTGCCTGGCAGAATGTGACTCTGAGATCCTGGTGATTGGGCATCGCGGCGCCTTTTTCCATCACTCCTTTAATTTACTGACTATCTGACCTTATCCAAGACAAGGTTGTCCCGGTAATTAGTATCCGAGACAATGTTCTGTTCATTGATGAAAGAATACTGAGTGTCAACCCTAGTGCTGTCAACATTGTGGGTGACTCCATTGTAGCTGTTCATCCCCGGGAAAAATATTTGGCGCAATGCCAACTCAGTAGTTGCACATGGTCACAGGCCGCGGATAATGGACATATCGCGATCCGTGGTGATGTATTGAGGCCCTATATAGCTTAATTTACCATATCTACTCAAGTTGCCATCGTGCTTCCTGGTGAGCCATCTCCAATTTTGTCGTTCCTTAATCAGAGCATTTCTTGTTACTTTGTCAGCTAATTGTTTTACCATCTATACCTATACAGGAATAAGGAGTAATTCGTTAGCAGTATCCCAATCAACTTACGTGGAAGGTGAAGAAAAAATGGCGTCAGGGGGTAAGTCTAACCTGCAACTGCAATATGTTGATTCTATTCTAGTGCATGCATTTCTGGCTCTTTCTACTTCTGATGATCCACCGCCGGCCTTGACATAGATATATGTCGCTAACAAAATATTTTACTGCTATGGAAGTGAAACCAGCCACTACAGTAGTAGAAAACGGGCCTTTAGTCCCGGATTGGGATGGCCTCATCCCGGTTGCCCTACGGGAACAGGGACTACTAAATCGGGAAGAGAGCCCCCTTTAGTCCCGGTTGTATTACGAACCAGGACTAAAGGCACTCCACATGGCCGCGGTTGAGAGCGGGGGATAGAGGACCTTTAGTCCTGGTTCGTAACATGAACCGAGACTAAAGGAGCTCTGTCACGACAACGTTTTGGGGGGATTCGGCTGTCGCAGCACAGATGGCGGTACAACAACAGATTCTGCCGCGACAGAGTTTTGGATTATTCGGCTGCTGCGACAGCAGGTTCTGTCGCAGCAGCGTTTCGGGGCGGGTTTCTGCCGCGGCAGGAGGATCGGTACATGAGGGAGAGGTTTGGCTTAAGTGATGTGCTGAGAGATGATATATATGTATAATTTCAATTACGAGCATACATATATATCCTATTTAATTACATGAAGATCATTACATGTAGATCGTTACATGGAGATCATTAAATTACATGGAGCAGGAATAGTGTTCTCCATCTTTATTTATGATCTCATCAAGCAAAAATTCCGCCAATTCCTCTTTAATTGCTTATAGGCGGTCCGTTGGTACGAGATTCTCCCGCATATGGTGGATCCTTATATTTATGCGCCGCTCACTGACCGACTCTATTATAAACTCGCAGACGTAGTATCCACATAAATTAGTCGCCGGTGGCTGCCTCGGGCACTTACGAGAAATAGAATTCAATCAAATAATAATAAAGCATGATGATGGTATTGAAAATAGAATTAAAGAGATGTGCGAACCTACATAGTACTACTTACCTTGAGCCGATGAAAAGTCAGCTCCGGTTCCCATTGACCCCTTTCGGTCTTGATGAACCGTTTCCAAACCCTGTCCGGTAAAGAAAATGAATAAAGGAGTTATTAATTATTTGATATCAAGAAATGAACTAAAGGGGCGGTATAATGCGATAATGATTGAACTTACTTCTAGAGCATTGTAATCAGACTCGCATACTTATTTGGGTTTTTATCTAATGAGTTCATAATATCAACTTTTCTAGTGTCAACTTGAATGATTAGCAGAATCCAGTGGAAACTGCACACGTTTATATACACAGTCATGCATAACTCATCAATTACACTTAACATCGAATAGAAAATAGAATATACACAAGACAGTAACACTCACTCTAAGTTGTAATAAAATAGTATTTTCTTTTTGAAATGTTGTATCTTTAAAAAACAATAGCAAGTTAGCTTCTGTGTTCTTGGCGAACCATTCTATTGTACAAAAATTAACGACATATGGGTCAACGAACCCAACGTCAAAGTTTCCCCATTTTTTACATTCGAGAATCTTCATTATGCATAATAGCGTACAAAAGAATATAGTGAGGACAATTACATGCAATGAACTAGCCAAGTTAGAGACTTCATTACAAAAATAATTAATCACTTATAGACAATGACAACTGCCGAGAGATTTGTCGAGGGCATCTTGATTGTATAACTAAAAAAATTCTTCAAGATCAGTAGATATCTGGTCTTCAAGGAAGTAATGCTCTTCTCTAACTACCACTATGAGCCTTTCTCGATCTTTGTCCTTTGCGACTTTCAAGTATATGCAATCTCCGCATTTGTGTTGGTAGTTACCGGAGCTGCTCAGGACCGACAATAGGATTTCTATTGACATATTTTGGTGCTACATTAGCCTTGGGGATATTCTGCACCGCCTAGCATTTCTTCAACAGTCATACGACATAGCCTAGCTAAGTTCGCAGCTTCTTCCATACTATTTGCGCTTCAGGTAACACCTTGAGCGGAGGGATCGATTGTACTCCCTGTTGTCTAAGCCGGGGAATTGTTTCCGCCGTCCGCTTCTTTTGGTCATATGTCTTTGCAATACAACGGTCATAGTCACTTGGCCTATTTAACACATGTTGTGGTGATTGCGCAAGAAAATCCTTAAAGTGCTTCTTGACTTTTGGATCTATTGGCTCCTTTGGTTCGGGTCGTTTCGGTGCAAACTGGCGTTTCACATCGGCATCCATGATAGCGGAGGTTTCCGCATCAGTCATTTCGTAAGGTAACTTGGGAGGAGTCACCTTGACTTTCTTCGTTGTTGTACCTTTCTTCTAAGTAGTCTATGGAGCGGTGGTACTCTTCCGCTTTTGCCCCTGGGAGTTAGTGGGCAGAGAAGGCTGACACGTCGGAGATCGAGATGGACTCGCGCTGGGGTGGTCCCTCTCGGGGAGGGGTGGACTTGGAGGTGCTGGATTGCGACTCAGATGAGACGGTGGCCTTGGAGGTGGTGGATTGTTAATCAGAGGAGATGGTGGCCTTGGCGTCGAGCCTGAAAACACGATGCGTTTCTTGTTCCATATAATGAAGCCACTCGTGACTTCTCCCAGTGTCGTCTCCCCTTTACCTCAAGGGATGTCAAGCTCCTGTGACTGAAGTCGTGGTTGAACTTCATCCACACTGACACGAGCATAGCCAGCTGGAATATGACTGCCATGGTAGGTCATTTCGGGTGCACAAGGTAAAGCAAAGCCGACCGCCACCTTCAAGGATATGTTCTTTAGCGATACACGTATTTCAGAATTTGTCTTCTCCTTGACTTCATCCACGGGGTAGCGATCTATCGGTGCACCATCTACCATCAATGCACCATCCATCATCGGTGCATCTGTGGATGCCACGTTGTTTTTCCACTAAGATGGGATGCTACTATTGAATGCAAGATCTTGTTGTCGGCCTAGTGCTCTACTTTCGCCAATCTTCTCCTGCTGCCGCTCCAATATGGCTCGCAATTCCTCGTTCTTTCTTTCTACCTTCGCCAACCGGTCTGCCTCCTCCTCTTGCTGCCGCTTCCTTGCTCTCGATCGACTTCTATAAGTGTCAATGTACTCGGGAAACCCATTCCTCCACGGATAAGAAGGTCCAAGGCCTCGTGTCAGCTCGTCGTTCTCTCTCTTGGGATGGAACTTTCCCTCTTGAACCTCGTTCATCACTTTAACAAGGGCTTCCTTAGGTTCGGCAATTTCTTTATTTCCAATAATGTCCAATATTTGTGGGTCATACGATATCCCATTCCCAAGTATCCAATTTCTTGACCTCAAGGGCCAATCATGTGTAGCTGGAGTGATCCCTTTAGCAAGCAGGTCAGCCTCACCTTGATCCCACTTAGGCATGGCACTCTTGTAGCCACCTGTCCCCATATGATGGTGATATTGTTTCGCAGCATTTTCCTTATTCTTTGCCGACCTTTGCGTAGCTTCTTCCGATTTCTTGTACTTCCTCCGTCCTAAACTGTAAGGCTCCTAAGCTTTAGTCAAAAGTCAACATCTTCTAAGTTTGACCAAGTTTATATAAAAAAATACGAATATCTACAATATCAAATGGACATATTGGAAAACTATACTTTATGGTGAATCTATTGATATTGATTTTATATTGTGGATGTTTATTTTTTACATATAAATTTGGTCAAACTTAGAATATGTTGACTTTTGAGTAAAGCTTAGACGCCTGGCATTTTGGGGCAGAGGGAGTACTCCACAAATGCGTCCTAGTTATCCTGATGCTTCTCTAATGGGCTAGTGAATTCTGAAGCTTTTTTATCCTTGAGATATTTTTGATAGAATCTTTTCTTGAAGGTCTGGAATTGCATGGCCATCTTATTAAGAGTCCACTCCTTGAATTTCAACATCATTGTCTGTGGGAGCTCAGCAGTCGACAAAACTGGTAGGGTGAAATGTGACATGAGCTCTTCCCAAAGACAAGCTTTCGATCTTTCGTCGACAAAACTAACTCCAATTGCATTTGCTTTTGCTGACTTATTCCATTCTTCAGTGTTGATAGGGATGTTGTCCCTAACAATAACTCTGTCCTAATGTACAAATGCAATTGCGTGTGCTTTGGGATCCAACGGTTCGCCATCGTTACCGATTAAATCAATTGTGAGATGCACACCATTGGCCATCTTTCTGGCCGGGCCTCGTTTCATTTTAGAAGATTGGCTCAATACGGAGGTCTAGGAGAAGAAACATTCATTAATATATATACAAATCAATTAATGCATCTACTAGTGATCACTAGAGGCTTAATATACCTCACCGGACTTTGTTAAGGGTCCAACATTTTGTGAGCCATCATTGCAATAAGTGATTATTTGCACTTCTTCGTCTCTTTGTTCTACCTCCATTCCCTCACCGAACTCGTTCAGATATTGTGAGTTGTCATCTAGTCCACTGTCGTTTGCTCCACCGTAATGTGCTCAACCCTCATTTATAATGTCTAACACTTGTTGTTCACCGACTCTACCGTCTATAGCTTAACTAATACAGAAGAAAAGTAAAACATTTTTTGCATTAACATAACATTTTCTAAGCAATAATCCTACTTTTCTAAGCAATAATCCTAAATAATCCTATTTTCTAAGCAATAATCCTAAACAATAATTCTAAGAAAATAATCCTAAGAAAATAATCCTATGCAATAATTCTAAGAAATTAATCCTAAACAATAATTCTAAGCAAATAATCATAAATAATCCTAAGAAAATAATCCTAAATAATCATATGCAATAATTCTAAGCAATTAAGCCTAAGAAAATAATCCTAAATAATATCCTATGCAATAATTTTAAATAATTCTAAGCAAATAATCCTAATTCTAAGCAAATAATCCTAATTCTAAGCAAATACCCGGGGGTGGCGCGAGGGCGGCGCGGGGGCGTGTGGCGCGGGGCTCCTCCATGAATGGTAGCGCATGGCTCCTCCTCCTTCTCCTCCACGAATGGCGGTGGCGCTCCTCCTCCTGGTCGCACGAATTTGCAGAGTCCCAGGTCATGGCTCGAACTGGGGAGCGGTGCCGCTTTATATACTCGTACCCCTTTTGTCCCGGTTGGTGGTTGCAACTAGGACTAAAGGTTCTTTAGCCCCGGTTACAGCCAAGAACGGGGACAAAAGGTCCTTTAGTCCTTGTTGTAGCCACCAACCGGGACAAAAGGTCTGGCCTTTACTCCTGGTTGGTGGCTGCAACCGAGACTTAAGGGAATTTCGGCCGCCGCAAAAAATGCGCGCGCGAGGACCACCATTAGTCCCGGTTGGTGGGTGCAACTAGGACTAAAGGTTTTTTTTTGCGCCAAAACATTTTCTGTTTTCTTTTGGATATTTGAAAAGTGTTTGAATATGAATTTGAATAACTTCTACATATTTTCAAATCTGACGAAACTGTCAACATTAAAAGTGTTTGAATTTGAAGAACTAATCCAAAACTTCTTTCTGTTTTCTAAAATAATTATTCTAACTATTAACCTTTTTCCATTTTCAATTAAAAATGCATTAACTCATATCTTTTGCATATTTTCGAATTTGAAAAAACTTTCAACATGAAAAGTGTTTGAATTTGAATAAATAATCCAAAGTCAATTTTATGTTTTCTAAAATAATTAATCTAACTATTCAAACTATTAACCATTTTACCATTTTTAATTAACAATGCATTAACTCATATCTTTTGCATATTTTTGAATCTGACAAAACTTTCAACATGAAAAGTGTTTGAATTTAAATAACTATTCCAAAACAATTTCTATTTTATAAAATAATTATTCTAACTATCCAAACTATTAGCCATTTTGCCATTTTTAATTAAAATGCATCAACTCATATCTTTCACATATTTTCGAATCTAACAAAAAATTCAACATGAAAAATGTTTAATATATACATTACATATAGTTACAGAAAAGATTTAATACATTATTACACATCACCAACATCCCCATCTAGTGTTGGGGTTTTCTTCTACGCCGTAGCCATGGACCATCTTCATTATTTAACAGGGTGCTTGGAGTCAATGTTCACTTTGAAGGCGGAATTTCATCAAACTTATTATAATCTTATGACATGTCTGTCTTATCCTCCACTACCACGATGTTTCTTTTTCCTGAAAGAACTATGTGGCGCTTTGACTCATCGTATGATGTATTCGTTTGCTTACCTTTTATTTTTCTCGGTCTGGTAGACATGTCCTTCACATAGAAAACCCGAGCCACATTATTGGCTAGGACGAATGGTTCGTCTCTGTACCCAAGATTGTTGGGATCCATTTTTGTCATTTCATACTACTAGTCTACCTTTACCCCGCCTCCGTTCAGCTTGACCCATTTTCACTCAAACAAAGGGACCTTAAAATAAGGTCCATAGTCAAGTTCCCATATCTCCTCTATGTAACCATAATATGTGTCCTTTTGCCCATTGTCGTCTGTTGCATCAAAGAGGACACCACTGTTTTGGTTGATGCTCTTTTTATCTTGGACGATCTTGTAAAATGTATTCCCATTTATCTCGTACCCTTGGAAAGTCAATATAGTCAAAGATGGTGACATGGCCAATAAGTACAATTGATCTCCAATAGTGGTGTTATTCATGCGATGTGTCTACAACCAACCGCCGAAAATTTCCATGTGTTCAAGTTTAATCTAGGAGTCAGACTGCCCTGGGTTTTTGGAGCATAGAATATTCTTGTGTTCCTTCATATACGGAGCCACCAAGGTGGAATTTTGTAGAACTGTGTAGTGTGTTTGAGTAAAAGAATGTCCGTCCACACTTTTCATTTGTTTCTTTCCTAGCATGCCTTTTCCACTCAGTCTCCCCTCATGTCGCGATTCAGGAACACCAATCGACTTAAGATCAGGAATAAAGTCAACACAAAACTCAATGACCTCCTCTATTCCATAGCCCTTGGAGATGCTTCCTTCTGGCCTAGCACGGTTATGAACATATTTCTTTAAGACTCCCATGAACCTCTCAAAGGGGAACATATTGTGTAGAAATACGTGACCGAGAATGGTAATCTCTTTGACTAGGTGAACTGGGAGGTGCATCTTAATATTGAAGAAGGATGGTGGGAACACCAACTCAAAGCTGACAAAACATTCGACAACATCATTCTTTAACCTTGGTAGACTTTCTGGATTAATTACCTTCTAAGAAATTGCATTGAGTAATGCACATAGCTTCACAATGGGTACTCAAACATTTTTGGGTAGAAGCCCCCTCAATGCAACCGAAAGGAATTACGTCATAAGTACGTGGCAATCATGAGACTTTAGGTTTTGGAATTTTTTCTCTACCATAGTTATTATTCCCTTTATATTCGACGAGAAGCTAGACGAAACCTTGACACTTCTCAGGCATTAAAAAATATTTCCGTCTCTTCTTTAGTAAGAGCGTAGCTGGAAGCACCTTGAAACTGCCCTGGATGCATATCATCTCGGTTTTCATATGTTGCTGGTCCTGCCGTGCTTCCGGTGTATCTTTATTCTTCCCATGCATGCCCAAGAAGCCTATCAGGATCACACAAAGATTCTTCGTCATGTGTATCACATCGATTGCATAGCGGACTTTTAGGACTTTCCAATAGGGTATCTTCCAAAATATAGATTTCTTCTTCCGCATGGGTGCGTGTCTGCTAGCGTCATTCGGAACAAATTGTCTGCCAGGACCCTTTCCAAAGATTACCTTTAAATCATCCACCATATCAAATACATCATCAGCAGTATGGCGGATAGGCTTACTCCGATGATCTGCCTCACCATTAAAATGCTTGCCTTTCTTTCTTAAGGGATGCCTGGGCGGAAGAAATCGACGATTCCCCGAGTACACATTCTTCTTATATTTATCCAAATATATACTTTCAGTCTCACCTAAACAGTACGTGCATGCATTGTATCTCTTGTTTGTCTGTCCTGAAATGTTACTAAGAGCAGGCCAATCATTGATGGTTACGAACAACAACGCTCGTAGGTCAAATTCCTCTTGTTTGTGCTCACCCCACACACATACACATTGTTCGTCCCACAACTGTAAAGTTTCTTCAACTAATGGCCTTAGGTACACATCAATGTCGTTGCCAGGTTGCTTTGGGCCTGGGATGAACACTGAGATCACAGTGAACTTCCGCTTCATGCACAAGAAAGGAGGAAGGTATAGATACATAGAGTCACATGCTAGGTGCTATGGCTGTAGCTCTGCTCCCCAAACGGATTCATTCCATCTCTACTTAGACCAAACCATAAGTTCCTCGCATCATCTGCAAAGCGCGGGAACTCTCTCTCGATTTTTCTCCACTGCGACCCATCAGCGGGGTGTCTCAATATCGCGTCTTTCTTACGGTCTTCCATGTGCCATTGCAACAACTTGACATGCTCTTTGTTTCTGAACAAACGTTTCCATCATGGTATTATAGGAGCATATCATCTTGCTAGGAACCCTCTTCCTAGGGCGCTCGCTCTCAACATCACCAAGGTCATCTCGTTTGATCTTATACCGCAATGCAGTGCATATCGGGCATGCTTCCAAATTCTTGTACTCCTCACCATGGTAGAGGATCCAGTCATTTAGGCATGCTTGTATCTTATGCACGTCTAATCCTAGAGGACAGACAACCTTCTTTGCTTTGTACGTACTAGCAAGTAATTCGTTATCCTTTATAAGCAACTTTTTCAATATTTTTAGCAACTTTTCAAATTCCTACTCAGCCACACCGTTCTCTGCCTTCCATTGCAGCAATTCCAATGTGCTACCCAACTTTTTCTAGCAGTCTTCGCAATTTGGGTAAAACAAATTTGTGTGATCCTCTAACATCTACTCGAACTTCAACCTCTCCTTTTCACTTTTGCAGTCTCTCTTTGCATCAGCAATGGCTCGACCAAGATCATCAATAGGCTCATCTGATGCCCGTTCTTCAGCTTCTTCTTCTTCATTGTCTTCAATTGCAGTACCACCATATTCAGGGAACATAGAATAGTTGTCATCATTCTCTTCTTCTTCGTTATCTTCCATCATAACCCCTCTTTATTCATGCTTGGTCCAATAATTATAGCTGAACAAGAAACCGAACCACACAGGTGGTTGTGAAGGATTTGTGAGGAAGAGTAATTGACATGGGTATACCCTACAGGTACTTGAGCTTGGTATATACGGTCTGAATACAGTAGAGGCCCACGGTGTCACCAAGGCCCAAATAAAGAGCTCGGGTAACCTACGGACTCTCGATTGCTTGAAGAACAAGAAGAAGCTAAAGATAGAAAGTTCAAAGGGGAAAACCCTAACCTGTAACCGACTCGACCTGTTACCCGAGACCTAGCCTATCTATATAAAGGCTAGGAGGGGGCGGCGAGGAGGACACACGCAACCCTAGTTTCCACAACCCTCGCCAGATTGCATCTGCGCGCCATTGTAATCCTTGATTCCTTTGATAATTCCACGAGTAGACAAGCAGGAGTAGGGACCTTTGTGAGGCCTGAACCTAGGTAAATCTTCGAGTCCTCTGTGTGCTTGTTTGCTAGCCGATAGATGTCTCTAGCGCTCCCTTCTTCTCCAAAACCCAAGTCCATAACAATGGGCATTGATGAGTTAAACCCTTGTCAATTGGCGCCGTCCGTGGGGATTGGGAGTGCTGATGTTGCGGCTTCTTCGGCCCTATCAACCGCGATCTACAACTCCGCAATAGCGGAGATTCGCCAGCTCTTCGGCGTGTTCGACTTCACCGTCCACACGTCGGCCACTCGCCCGGCTTTCAAATCCGTGGGTGACGGAATCAGCCTGGCGATCGGGAGCTTCCGCTTCCAAGTTGGTCAGATGGGCACGCTTCGCATGCCTGACTAGCCGACAATACCGTCGATTGCTCCAGCATCGTGGTTCCCTCTGTCGATCGGCACCCTCAGCGAGCTCAACGCCCTGGTAACAGCTGGGAGCACGGACATCGACAACAGTCGCGAATCCGATCTGGGCGATCTAGCAACTAAAGATGGAGCCTATGGCTGCGGATCTGAAAGTTGCGGGAGCAGTAGCTTCCCCAATCACTTCATGTGCGCCGTCATCAACGCGGGCGACACCTCCGCCAATTGCGATAACACGGGCAACCGTGGCAATGAAACCGACCCGCCAAATGGTGGCATACCCAATGGCGGCATCGGTGGCAACGGCGCCCCTGTTAACAACGGAGGAGCAATCAAACCACCAACCATGGTGAATGAAAACACGGGAGAGAGCGTAGTAATCAGGCTCAACGAGAACGAGTGGGCCCGCTGCCGATAAGCCCTATGAGGCAACCCCCTGCCTCTTGACTCCCCGCATAACATGCTGATGGGCTACCATTGGCTTCTAAAGGAGGAATATAGGCGCCAAGTGCATACACTCGCGCAACTCGAAGCGCGCAAAAAAGCGGCAGACGAGTCGAGTCTTTGACATGCTGGGTCCTCCCACGGAGGATCCTCCTCAAAGGGCAACGAGCACATCGCAAACAAGAGGCGATCCCGGATGGCCCATCTCACTGAGCAAGAACGCATAGAAGCTGCAAAGGTCCTCGACTTTAGCTCTATGATAGTCGACACACGGGGCAATGTGGTCCCAAAGACCCCGCAAGCTGTAGTGATAGCAGCCACCGTGTACCTTCTCAACAACCAGCCGCCAGCTAGAGATTCTCGGGCCGCCATGCACCGATCTATGATCGCGGGCTTGGGGCTAGTCGAGGCCGCCCTCGACAAGGAGCCAACACCGGAGCCAAAGAAAGGCAAAGCCCTAGCAAAACGCTATTCCTCGCCCTCCTCCAGTGATGATAGTCACGACCTGTCTCGACGCCGCCGCTCACGGCGACATGATCACGACTACGACGCGCGTGATGGCATCACACAACGCAAGATCGACAAGTCAAGGGTGCGACGTGCCCAATCGACTGACTCTGAAGACGAAGATGTGGAGCTCTGTGGCGCTAGATGCTTCAGCAGGGCCATCAGGCAAAAGCGAATGCCCAAGGGGTTCAAGCTCCCATCAGAGAACCCGAAGTTTGACGGTCTGCAGGACCCGAAAATCTGGTTGGAGGACCACATCTCCTCCGTCAGGCTTCACGGCGGAAGTCGAAGTACGGCCATGCACTGCCTGCAGATATAGCTGCAGGGCGCCGCCCGAGCATGGCTCAACAACCTCCCACGGGGATCCATTCGCAGTTGGGAAGAGCTGGTTTACAGCTTTGTGTGCAACTTCAAGGGCACCTACAAAAGACCCGCATCAATCGAAGAGCTGAGGTGCTGCCAGCAAAGATCGGGCGAATCACTATGCTCGTACATCCAGAGGTGGTCCATAATCAAGAACTCCGCAGAAAATATCTCAGAGGACAGCGCAATCGATGCATTCAACGGTGGCGTTCACCGCATAGTGCTCAAGGAGGAGATGGGCCACTCGAACCCAAAACCATCGACCACCTGATGGAAATCGCGAATCGGTGGGTCAATGGAGAAGATTCGGTGAAGAATCACGTTCACTCCAACGAGGAAGCAGAACTCGAGCGCAGACGCGACCGCCGAAGCAAATGGCGAATGCGCATCTATGACGATCGCAACGACGTCAACATGGTCGCAGCCGGCTACACCGACAGGCGCGACGACAACCGCAACAACGGCTACCGCAGCGGTGGATACTGCGACTTCGGGAAAACCACGCAAGTATGGCAACGCCGCACTCGCGATGAAGCACCCGCCACGTCCGTTGAAGACAAGCTGTCTGGACCATGCACCATGCACTTCTACATCGACAAGCATGACGGCAAAAAGAAATCCAGCCACCTCCTCAAAGACTGCTGCGAGTTGCTCAAACTCCATGAAGGCCTGACTCGGATGAATCGCGACACAGTCAACAGGGGCTACGGAGCCGCCCCAGGCGCTGTGGCCCACGGAGCTCCTCCACCACCACCTGGACCACCGCCAAGTGCGGCCGCACCCGACCAACATCACGGAGGCGAGCCGTACCCACGGGCCATGGGCACCATGATGATCCAAAAGGGTCGCCCCTCCAACCGGGTGCAAATGGCCATCACTCGCCAAGTCATCTGGCAACAAACTCGCCACCATCTACCACTGAGTACCTTAGTGGAAGCGAGTCCTGCATCACCTTCGACAAGCGCGACCATCCGCCCCAAGTACCTCGCCCAGGCCACTGTCCCCTCGTACTCGAGGCACAAATTAGAGGCTTCGATACGAGCCGTGTCATCATGGACGGCGGAAGCGGCATCAACCTTATATTCGCGAGTACCTTGGGAGCAATGAGGATCCCTCTGACTTGCTTAGAGGCCTCAGACACAACATTCCACGACATCGTCCCAGGCAAGGGCGTGTATCCCCTTGGCAAAATTAACCTCGACGTCATCTTCGGCACGCCGAAATACTTTCAGCGCGAGCACATCCACTTCGAGGTCGTCGATTGGCCCTCACAGTACCACTGCATCCTCGGACGTGTCGCGTTCTCTAGGTTCATGGCAGTGCCACACTATGCCTATCTGCAGATGAAAATGCCAGGCCCCAATAGCGTCATCACAGTCAACGGGAGTTTTGAGAGGTCCGATAGTTGCGACAGGGAATTCAACAGAATTTCCCAGTCCTTCGGCATGCAGGAAGAACTTGTAAGATTAAAGGAGTCAACAGATAACAGTCTACCTCCCCTAAGCCGGCCAAGCTCACCGGACCTATCTTTCGACTCATCGGTGCACACAAAGAAAGTTCAGGTCCACCCATCGGATCCCGCCAAGACGACCCTCATCGCCAACAACTTGAGTCCCGCATAGGAACTCGCGCTCGTCGAATTCCTCTGTGAGCACTGGGAAATCTTTGCCTGGTGTCCTGCGGACATGCCAGGAGTTCCCAGAGAATTCTCCGAGCACGCACTAAATGTCAACCCAGACGCAAGGCCAGTCAAACAAACAATTCGGCGACTGTCCGAACCAAGAGAAAATGCAGTTGGAATGGAGATCAATAGACTCCTCGACGCCAAATTTATACGCGAGATCAAGGAAAGCACTTGGCTCTCCAACACGGTGCTAGTACCAAAGAAAGACAAGGATATCCTACGGATGTGCGTGGACTTCACCTCTCTGAATAAGCACTGCCCAAAGGATCACTTCCCGCTACCGCGAATCGACCAGATCATCGACTCTACCGCGGGATGTGAGCGCCTCTGCTTCCTCGACGCCTACTCAGGCTACAACCAGATTCGAATGAAGGAGGAAGATCAAGAAAAAACGGCGTTTACAACGCCTTTTGGCGTGTTCTGCTACAACACAATGCCCTTCGGGCTGAAGAACGCAGGAGCCACCTACCAGCGGTGCATGCAGGCTTGCCTCAAGAACCAACTTGGTCGCAACATCCAAGTCTATGTTGATGACATAGTAATCAAGACCAAAGAGGAAGCCTCACTAATCGATGATTTGCGCGAAACCTTCGCCAACCTCGACCGCTACCGGATCAAGCTCAATCCAGACAAATGCGCCCCTGGCGTACCATCTGGGCAATTACTCGGGTACCTTATCTCCGCGAGAGGGATCGAGGCGAACCAAAACAAAAATAAAAGCCATACTGGCCATGGAGAAGTCGAAGAACGTAAGGGGTGTCCAGCAGCTGGTTGGGCGAATCACAGCGCTCAGTCGATTCATAAGTCGAATGGGCGAAAAGGCGCTGCCGTTCTACCAACTCCTCCGCAAAGCTGACAAGTTCAAGTGGACCAACGAGGCACATGAAGCATTCGAAGACCTCAAGCGCCTACTGTCCACCTCACCAGTACTGGTGACCCCGCGTGAAAGGGAACCACTGCTGCTTTACATCTCCGCCACCAATCAGGTGGTAAGCACAGTGCTTGTAGTAGAACGAGCCGAGGAAAACAAAATCCACGGAGTACAGCGCCCAGTCTACTACCTCAGTGAGGTACTTACTGCAACAAAACAGCGGTACCCGCGCTACCAGAAGCTAGCATACGGCGTCTTCATGACCGCCCAGCGACTGCGCCACTACTTCCAGGAGCACCCAATCGTGGTAGTCAACGATGCCCCACTAGGACATATCCTCAATAACCCCGACGCCACTGGGCGAGCCGCGCTTTGGGGAATCAAGCTGTCTCCATGAGACATTACATATGAAAAGCGCGACGCGATCAAGTCACAAGTTCTCCCTAACTTCCTTGTGCACTGGATGGAGAATCAGCTCCCTAAAAAACCAGATATGTCCTACCTCTGGACAATGCACTTTGACGGATCCAAGCGAAAGGACGGAGCTGGCGCAGGTGTCATACTAACATCGCCCTAGGGAGACAAACTGAAATATATCCTGCGAATGCAGTTCACCGCCTCCAACAATGAAGTTGAATACGAGGCCCTGTTGCACGGGATGCGGATGGCAAAAGCCTGCGGTGCCAAGAGGCTAATAATCTACGGCGACTCCAAGCTGGTCGTCAACCAGACAATGAACGAGTGCGACGCACTGAACGACAACATGATCGCCTACTGTGACCTCTACGACACACTCGAAGGGGACTTCGACGGTTGCGAGTTGCGGCACATAGGCCGCGAAAGCAATGAAGAGGCGGACACACTCGCCAACATAGGCTCTACCTGCGCCCCCATACCACCTGGGGTATTTCTCGAGCGCATCTGTGAACGCTCCATCAAGACAAAGGTCGCAGAGAAGAAAACAAGCGCAACACTGGACTCGGGGCTACGCTGCCCAATGAGCCAATGGCACTCGACGACCTAGAGCTGGATACAGGACTCGAAGGACCAATGAGCGTCATGATGATCAAGACATCCTGGACCCAACCATACATTACTTACCTCCTCAGCAAGAAGCTACCGGACGATCCGATTGACGCCCGACACATCGCACGGCGCTCCAAGGCATTCTCTATTATCAACAGCGAACTATACAAGCGCATCATCACAGGAGTACTCCAACGATGCGTATCCACGGCCGATGGAAGAGCTGTTCTCCTCGACATCCATGAGGGGACCTGCAGGCACCACGCCGGCAGTCGCGCCCTCGTCGCCAAAGCTCTACGAGCTGGATTCTACTGGCCTATGGCCATGCGGTACGCCAAGGACATCGTCCAAAAATGCAACGCTTGCTAGTGATTCGCGGACAAGCCGCATGCACCTGGCGCAGAGCTCCGGCCAATTCCATTGGCCTGGCCCTTCGTGCAATGGGGACTCGACATGGTTGGCAAACTCCCAAGGTCCTCACAAGGAGGCTACGTCTACCTCTTGGTCGCAGTCAACAAATTCACCAAGTGGATAGAGGCCATGCCAGTGACTAATCAGTCAGGATACAACGCAGTCAAGTTCTTCGAGTCCATCGTCTACCGCTTCGGAGTGCCACACAACATAATCACGGACAACGGGACGAACTTCACATCTAAGGAGTTCCAAGAATTCTGCGAGAATCTGGGAATCAACATCAGCTATGCCTTCGTAGCACATCCGCAGACCAATGGTCAGGTCGAAAAAGCTAACGGGCTCGTCTGCGGCGGCATCAAGAAGCGATTCCTTAGGCCACTCGAACAGGCCACGGGCTGCTGGCCAGACGAGCTGCAATCGGTACTCTAGAGCCTACGCACAACTCCCAACAGCACTACAGGATACACCCCGTTCTTCATGGTGCACGGGGCTGAAGCGGTGCTACCTGCCGAAGTACGATACAAAGAACCACGTGTGGTCGCTTACAGCGAGCAAGCGTCAACTCTTGCACTCGAAGATTCCGTCGACCTCCTTGATGAGACAAGAGAAATCGCCGCAGAAAGATCAACGATCTACCAGCAGAACCTACACAACTACCACCGCAGGAGACTACGCCCCAGGACCTTCGTCGAAGGCGACCTGGTCTTGCGACTGAAACAGCAAGGGCATCTCAAGCTCGAGTCCCCTTGGGAGGGACCATACGTGATTACATAAGTAATCACATGTGGCGCCTATCGCCTCAAAGATTTAGAGACAAGAGTCGCATACTCCAACCCTTGGAACGTTGCGCAGCTGCGATGCTTCTACCCTTAGTCATTTCTGTTTTTACATTGCAAATAAGGCTACTCAACCAAGGCTACTTAGCCACATATTGTACCTCGTACTATCCAGTGAATAAATAAAGCTAAGTGCCCCGAAACTTTGTGTTTTTCTTTTATTTTTTGCAAAGTATCCACTCGGGGGCTGCACCACCCTGTATACACCCGTTCTACAAACTGATCGCGATATCCTGAGTAGCTGGCGCATCAATCGAAACCCTTGACAAATACCAACCCAGTTGCAACACACCTGACAGGCTGGCAAGGGGCTGAGATAATCGCAAGTCAGGCTAACGAAAAGGAATCGCATAGTGCAACGCACTCACAAAGCATACATGCTAACAAGCTCTTTTACACGACAATGTTAATCAATTATACACAACATATATATGAACTTTACAAACACTGGTACAACTATGTGCAGGGTATGAACCAAACTACTGTTGCAGCAAAGGGACGTTCGTCTGCTCCTCGAAGAAGTCGACGATTTCCTTCGCTGGGTGATCCACCGCCTGATAGTGCGGCACCATGTTCCAAGTCGAACCCGCTGGCGGTCCGGCCGCAATTTCTGCGACGTCCACATCAGGCCTGTGTAGTCGCACCAACGACAAAGTAGCCTTGGCACCCGCCACCAATTGTTGCCGTACACACTCACGACTGCACTCAAGTCCTGGAATTTGGCAAGGAGACCCAGCAGGCTTGACGGGACGACGTCCATCGGTAACATCGTCCGATAAATATTCTTTAGGCACGACTGTGACTTCTTCAGGAAGTGAAGCACCCGCGACGCACGATCCTACAGGGTCGCCAGTGCGATTGCGCGATCATGATCCACCCAGAAATATCCACTCGCCTGAAGCTGCTCCTGGGTTAGATCATTCATGCAAATGGCAATCCTATCTTTCTCATCCTGCGGATGGCGCACACTGACGACTGTACCAAGCAAAGGCAAAAGCATGAAGACCAGGAACTACTGCGAGTGACTACAAGGAAAACATAAGGAGGAAGAAAACTAACAGTTGAATTGGTCACCCAGCTATGTCACTTCCCCTAATAGATATTGTTCTCGGGCGGTGGCCTTCTCCGCCTTCGACTTCCATACATCCGCATTACCGCGGAGTACGGGTAATTCACGCTCCAACTGCTTCACGCACTCACTGAGTCGCGAGAGCAGAGACAACTCATCCACCCTTGAGCGTGACAGCACCAAGGTGTCATCAAGAGGTGGTGAATCCCGAGGTTCACTTGATGTGCCCTATCACAAGTCAAGCAAGGGACAATAAGAAGACTAAGGCGAGGCATAGACAAAAGACTCGAGCGCATTCAAGATTAACAAAAGTATTAGTAGATACACTCGCCAACAGGCATGTTCTTGACAAAAGGCACAAACTATATAACTATTAGACAATGCGACTACTGAGGAGCGATTGGCTTCTTTGACTTCGACTTCGGTTTTGGGGGCCTCATCGAGTCTATGGCAGTGTCAGATGCCACAGACTTCCCACGGCCCCTAATGTCGCAGCCTTCGCCGCTTTCTTGGCTCGCTGAAGCTCCTTAGAGTACTTCGCAACTGTGTTGATCAGTTGCGGGCCGTACTTGCCACACGTAGTCGCAAAGAGAGCGAAGACTACCTGCTGGCCATCAGCGCTGATAGGCATCGCCTTGGAGACCGCTGCAGGATCAACTTCGACTCCACGAGCTTGAACCATTGCGACTGACATCGAAGCTCCCAGCCGCACGGAGCGAGTTCTTGAAGCTTGCAGGGACACCCCCGGCAAGGGACTCCACCAGCTCGTCTATATTCTCGATCAGCTCAGCCTTGGGCGCCAGCTCTTCCCGGAGGCGACTGAGCTCGCCCTTGGCCTTGGAGAGCGTCCCCTGAACGGCAGCGCTGCGATCCTCGACTGCCGAAACGGCACCCGCCAAGGCATCGTCACGACGGAGTGCCTGAGGGTCGAAGCTCAAACCACTGGCATCTACATAAAACCCAAGCATGGGCACGAAAGTCAACACAAACGACAAATTCGAAATAAGAAAACAATGAAAATCCAGACAAGGGAATACCTGAGAGAGACTTGGCAATCGACAAAAGTTGTTCCTCGAACAATTTCTCTCTAGCCACGATGGAGGCACGCAGATCCTCTTCGCGTTTCCGCGACTCGTCACATGCTACGATTGCCTCATCGCGACTCTTTACCGCTGCGACAAGTGCTTTCTCAAGGGAAGTGGCGTCGCGAAGGAGTGCGTTATGCTCAGCTATGAAACAAACCAAGATAGGCTATCAGCCAGAGATATCACAAGGAAGACGAAGAAGAAGCAAGACACTTACTTTCAACTACGCGATGGCGATTATCCAGCATTGCATGCTAGCGACCCATTGCAAGAACTTGCTCCGCTAAGCGAGTGGCTTCCTTCACAATAAGCTGCGATAGGAGAAAAACAACAAAAGATAAGCAGATGATAGAAGATGATACATTCGACTACAAAAAATAGAGGAAACAAATGCTACACATACATGATCCCCCAATGACTCCGAAGTCGATGGACGCGCAGTCGTCCGGATAACCATCTCATGCTCCACATTGTGCAGAGAACTCGATGAATTATGGCCGGAGTGGGCTGCCAATGGAGGAGGAGTGCGCTCCGCCATCTTCTTGGTCTTGGAGGTTGCGACTCTAGATTCCTTCACAAATTCGACATCGCCAGAAGACGACAACGCTGGCTGACTGTAGGGCAAAAACCAACATTAAGGTAACACAACTCCAAAGAAGAACCAAAAAAGAATATTCGTACACTTACCAATAAAACTTGTCAAAATCGAAGGTTTGATCCCCCGACTCCGACGATGACTCCTTCGGTAGCCGCATCTTCTTGCGGGAAGATGGCGCCACAACACTCACAGGAACGGCAGGTATCGGTGACTCAGCACCCATAGCCGCACCTCCCAAAGTCGAAGGAGAAGAGGCATCCGAACCCTCGCTGCGCGAACGCTTGCGAGTGTCCGGACCACTCGACTCGGGGACTTCCTCCTCCACATCAGATGGGACGGTCGACTCTGACTTGTCCTCTTCCAAGGCTTCACGAGGGATAACCCCCTCAGGGAGAGGGGGCATACAAGGAGATACCGCTCAATCCTGCATACCGTAAAACAATTTAGCACAAAGTCAAGAAATAGCAAAACAGCAGTCGACAAACAAAGCTACTACGTAGCACAACTGTACCTCAGGAGGAGGATTAGCAGCATCGAACGGAGGAACGTCTGGATCATTAGGAAGCACATCCTTGGCGGTGTACTTGGTGACCAGTCGAACCATTTTATTTACCTCACTCGTGGAAATGCCATCAACAGATACGCGAGTGACATCGTCCGCGCCATCCCACTATAACATAGGGTGGACTCTGGCCTGCAGGGGCTGGACGCGGCAGCGCAGCCATGTGCGAATGAGGGCCGCAGCCTCCCTCCTCTTTGCCCATGCGACTCTCGAGGCCGCAGACATGCTCGTATAGCACATCTGTCTCCGTGGACTCGTCGGGCATCACTACGTTCTTCCAGGAGCGCCTCCTCTTGCACGGCATCGTGGGATCGAAGGGCGCGAGGCCGAAGTGGTCTCAGTCGGCCTTCAGGTCGCGGATGTAAAACCACTTGTCCCTCCACCCTTGGACGGACGTGGTGAGTTTGATATCAAAGTATGTGGCGGAGGAGTCGACGTGGATACTGCAGCCGCCTACATCATAGACTACGGAGCGAGACGCCGATTGGCGCTTCAGCTTGAAGAGGCGCTTGAAGAGACCGAAGTGCGGCTCGATTCCGAGACAGCACTCGCAAAGAGTAATGTAGCAAGCTACATGGAGGATGGAGTTTGGGGACAGCTGATGGAGCTGGAGCCCGTAAAAATAGAGAAGGCCCCTAAAGAAAGGATGCAGGGGCAACGAGAGACCGCGGATGATGAACGCTAGGAACATCACCCGAAAGCCGGCAGGAGGAGAGGGGATTACCTCGCTGCCAAGGACGTGCGCGTCCGTGACTGCGGAAGACAAAACTCCGTCCTGGCGTAGAAGACGAACCTCTGAAGACTTTATCATGGATGCGCGCCATGCACCATTGGTGACGCGAGTGCCTATGCCCTTCTTTTTCCCGGCGGCGGCAGTGCTGGTGCCTGCAGTGGCGGAGCCACATTTCTTCTTCGTAGCAACCGCGGCAACGGTGGAATCAGCCGCGACACCTCCTTTCTTCTTCCCCATTCAGCGGCGGCGGTGTGACCGGAGGAAGTAGTTGGGAAATACGCGGAGCTGGTCCAGCGCCGCGATGGAGAGGAGAGCAAGGGAGCAGAGGAGCAGCAGCAATGGCGATGGAGGCAAAGGCAGAAAAGAAGCAGATGTGAAAATTACCGTCGCTGCATCGCTACTTAACCCCTGGAAGATGCAATCTAACGGCCAGGAAAAACCCTACCAAACACGTGGCGTTCATCGCGCCCGACATGTGGAGAACCTGAAACGTGAACCGTCCCCCACTATGCACGGAAATCGAGGAGGCACAATTAAAACAGAAATTACGCACGCCCGATCAAATCAGCGTCAGGGAAATGGGACCCACCACTCGTCACGTCCCGTCAAACTCGCTCACGCGGGCAACTGAGGTCATCATATCGTCAGCACTGACGTCATCCAAAACTACGCAGTAGAAGAATTCGACTACTTTAGTCCTTGCTCGAGTCTTCGACTCCACCAAGCACTCGGGGGCTACTCCCATAAGGAGCGCTGGTCGCGCACCCTACGATTTTCTTTTTCTTTTTATAGGAACAGGCTAAATCAAAGCAAACCCAACCACTCGAATCCGCGATTTGATTATGGACATGGGTTACTCCCATAGGGAGCACCGGAAACAAATTCGACTGAAATAAGCAAGAAAAGACGACAGCAGTCGCAAAAGTTCTTTAGTCCCTGCTTGAGTCTTCGACTCAACCAGGCACTCGGGGGCTACTCCCATAGGGAGCGCTGGTCGCGCACCCTATGGTTATTTGTACAATATACTGTGTGTTGATAACATCCACACTCGAAGCTTATGGCGACACCGCCTCATAACATCCACATCCACACTGTGTCTCCTGGATCACCCGAATCTTCTCCACGATGACAAAAATTCAGATGCCGCGCTTACAGCATGAAGATAAGACCTGAATAAGGCCTGACAACGCATTTGCTGCGCACTACCAGAAATATATCCGTGCCTACAGGTACGATAAACATGCCTTGACGAACGCGTCGAGTGCTCACACCCATATACTGGAATTCGACTCCTGTAAGACCTCCGTGGCGTGAGTCGAATTGCGCCAGCACTTTTCCGGATTCGAGTCTGGGGACTCGAGTTCGAGTAGATTGCATTGTTTTACCCTAAGGTAGTTAACTGATACTGATACATCGGTTAAATCAGGCATGCACATCAACAATCCCTATTACACAACCGAAGCAGTCAAAAAACATACTCATTCATGCACTCGAAAGGCTTCATAAAGTCTCTAGTCGAATCTGCGATTCCACTAGACACTCGGGGGCTACTGACATGGGTATACCCTATAGGTACTCGAGCTTGGTATATATGGTCTGAATACAGCAGAGGCCCACGGTGTCGCCAAGGCCTAAATGAAGAGCTCGAGTAACCTACAGACTCTCGATTGCTTGAAGAACAAGAAGAAGCTAAAGATAGAAAGTTCAAAGGGGAAAACCCTAACCTATAACCGACTCGACCTGCTACCTGAGACCTAGCCTATCTATACAAAGGCTAGGAGGGGCGGCGAGGAGGACACACGCAACCCTAGTTTCCATAACCCTCGCCAGATTGCATCTGCGCGCCATTGTAATCCTCGATTCCTTTGATAATTCCACGAGCAGACAAGCAGGAGTAGGGACCTCTACGAGGCCTGAACCTGGGTAAATCTTCGAGTCCCCTGTGTGCTTATTTGCTAGCCGATAGATGTCTCCAGCGCTCCCTTCTTCTCCAAAACCCAAGTCCATAACAATGGGCATTGATGAGTTAAACCCTCGTCTGTAATCCTTCTAATTCCGACAGACACCACATGGACAACACATAAAACTATTCTGCTTGTTTGCCTCAGCCACATCGAGAAAAGAATGCACGCCTTTAACGAACTCGCTAGAGCGTCGATCATTGTACATCCATTGTCGGTGCATCTGCATTATATAAATATACCAAAAACTACCACACACCATCATGATGAATAGAGAAGTGACCAATATAATACAAGTTCATCACACTGAAAGAAAAGTAGAGTAGTGACCAAATGTTATTATTGCAAAAATAAAAAACTATGTGCTGATTTATAAACTTTCTACTCCATCTTTAGTCCCGGTTGGAGACACCAACATGTACTAAATGTTTAGATTTATTAATCGTGAGTGGTGACACTATTTGGTGGGTGGCGGCACTATGTCATGGGTGAGTGGCGATACTATTCGGTGGGTGGCGACACTATGCCATGGGTGGCGACATTATTTAACCATTAGTGGTAGCACTATGCTTTCATGGTGGCATCACAAATGTTGTGGAGCTTAATCTATAAATAGGCAAGATGCATCCTTGGGAACTTATAAACTGCAAGATGGTGCAAGAGGGACACCACTACGGCGGAGCTTCTCTAAGATGTTTTAGGATCCCATCCTCAGACATCTTCGAGGAGCTCGCCATAGAGGCACTCTCATATATGTGAAATTTATTAGCTCTTGGGCGTCTTTATCTAATTAGAGAAGTTATAAACTGCAAGATGGTGCGAGAGATACACCACTATGATGGAGCTTCTCGAAGATGTCCGAGGATAGAGGCACTCCCATATATGTGAAATTTGTTAGCTCCCGGGCGTATTGATCTAGCTAGAGAAGTTATAAACTGCAAGATGGTTCGAAAGGGACACCACTACATCGGAGCTTCTCAAAAATGTCTTAGGATCCCATCCTGAGGCATCTCCGTGGAGCTCGCCATAGAGGCACTCCCATGTATGTGAATTTGTTAGCTCTCGGGCGTATTGATCTAATGAGAAAGATTATATTTTTTGCTAGTGTGTCTTCTTATGAAGCTTTTTTGAATTAACCCTTTTTTACAATTTTGTGATTATTATTGTTTACTATGATGTTATTTGTTTATATGCATCCAGAATTTGAAGATGCAGTGATTACAAATCTCTCTACTTCTAGAGCATGAAATGAGCTAAACTAGCAATGACAGATGAAAGGATGGAGTTGCTAACCTTTTAGAACCCTTGGATAGATGGGCTCCGCCAAATCTTGATAAATCGTGTGAAAAAATGGGGATGAACTCGAGCTCAGGGAGGAGTGGCAAAATTTGCATTATATAAGTATATCAGAAACCATTATACAACATCATGAATAGAGAAGTGACCAAATTAATACAATTTCATCACATTAAAACCAAAGTAAAGTAGAGACCAAATGTTATTATTGCAAACATTACTCCCAAACTAAACCCACAAATCCCTCTACTTATAGAGCATGAAATGAGCTAAACTAGCAATGAAAGATGAAATGATGAAGTTGCTAACCTTTTAGAACCCTTGGATAGATGGGGTGCCGCCAAATCTTGAGAAAACTTGTGAAAAAATAGGGATGAACTCGAGCTCAGGGAGGAAACAGAGAGGAGAAAGCACCTTAAAAATAAAGTATGGCTCGGGGTAGGGAGGAAGATGATATAGGAAGGACATTAGTCCCGGTTGGAGACACCAACTGGGACTAAAGGTCCATGTTTAGTCCCGGTTGGAGAAACCAACTAAGACTAAAAGGGCTGGCGCGGGCCCCAGCCTACCGGAAACCCTTTAGTACTAGTTGGTGTCTCCAACCAGGACTAAAGGTCCCGTTTGAACTGGGACTAGAGGTGGCCGTACCCTTCGACGCTTCTAGCCGTTGGAACCGGTGCATTAGTCCCAGACCCAAACACAAGCGGGACTAATGCTCCGGACGAAAGGCATTTTTTCTACTAGTGGCTGGCTTAGCTTGACCTTTCATTATCACCAATTTTGTATTTGCACATGCTTTTCTTGACAAATGTTGGAAATATTATACTGAGAACTGATGCTATGCTATCATCTTTAGTGGTATATTGATGCAATCAACTTTGATCAGGCAACTTCATACCCATTTTTATAAAGAACAATACAAAGTTTAATACTTTATATTTGTTCACATCTTTTCTCATTATGTACTATCCACAAAAAACGTATTCGAGTTTGAATTTGTGCATTCCTAGATGTTGTACCAAAATAGTTAGTATTTCCATCAAAGCAAATTAAATGTTTTGAGGCAGATGAAGGAGCTCATAAGTTTCTACCATTGTAGTGCTTTGTGCATGGTTTTTTTCTTCATTTGTATTTGATCAGGTTCTTACCATTTCTATGTGTTGTTTAGGCATAAATAATCTGGACCGTGGCGGTGATGCCGAAATATAAAGGGGGACTAGGGTTCTACGATAGATCTTTAACTTGGCTCTCTTGGCTACACAAGATCTTGAAGGCCGTATATTTCCCAGGCATGTGTATTTTGAATGCGGTTGTGGGTAATAGCCACTGTCAG
The DNA here is from genome assembly GCA_910589775.1 of Avena eriantha. Taxonomy (NCBI): domain Eukaryota; kingdom Viridiplantae; phylum Streptophyta; class Magnoliopsida; order Poales; family Poaceae; genus Avena; species Avena eriantha. Next base: position 502,672,061 of record OU342740.1, on the reverse strand, counting down.
ATTTAAAGATTCTTGTGTGAATGGAAAGATATGCTCAAACTAAGGTAAACAATTAAGTTGACGATCCTTGTGGCCTCAACCATTCCAATTCTAGTAATGAGATTTTCCAACCAAGGTAAACAACTAAGTTGATAAAACTTTTTTTAAGAAAACACAAATGCTTTGCCTATATAAAAGAGCGAGTTATGTACAAGCCAAAAGGAGGGCAACACTCGAGGTTACAACACGACGCCCCTAAGAACTAGGACTTGTAGGGAGCAATTCCGCTAACCCCTTCGCCACCCGCCGTCGCCCAATCCCGAGCCTCTGCCTGTATTGTGAAGAGCAGTCGGTAGGCATCTGGTGAGCGGCATTGAAGATGATGGTGTTGCGTTGCTTCTAGATCCACCAAGTCGTGAGCATAAGTAGAGACGGGGTGCATTTTTGAATGGGTTTGGGGACAACATGAACGTGTGCAGCCACCTATCCACAAAGGTTTACTCAGCGTCCAGTGGATTATCGATCAGACTTTGATCCATAACAACACCTCGTACCACATGATCTGCAGACCCGTAAGGTGGTGCTCCATAGTCTCCTCGGTTTGGTTCTGGAGAACACAACAAGGAGTGTTTCGAAGGCCCCTCCTTGCCGGCCGATCAACCGTCCAACACCTATGTTGGCATGCAAGCCATAGGAAGAACTTCATCCGAGGTGACGTCCAAGACTTCCACAGAAGCTATGAAATGTCGGATATAGATTGCCTACTCGAACAAGATCTTTGGAGAGGAAAGGGAGAGATGTGATAGAGGCCCTTTATTTATATATTTTTAGGGTAAAGGGGCCCTTTATTGATGCTTCCTGCAAGAAAGATAGTGGACCTGATTGTTTGATCACTTGGGCCAATTTGGCATTCGAACATGGGCTGCCAGATGCTCAAAGTGAACTTGACACAGGTAGAAACATACGCCATTAAAGACCGTAGTAGCCTCAGAGCCATATTCTGTCAGAACAAAAAGAAATAGAATTGACTATAAAGGAAAAGACTAGAAACCCACAAAATGAAGAAAATAGATTTGCCTACCCGGATCGACGGATCTTGCAGGGACTGTGGATCAGTCCCTACCTACGCAATGAATCTTCTATGTTGGAACTATCGTGGCCTAGGGTCGGACACGACGGTGGGTGAGCTTAGATGGCTCGTGAAATCTTTCCGACCCAGTTTCCTTTTTCTTTCAGAAACAAAGATGAAGGAAGCACGTGTTAAAAAATTTATGTGGTCTCTCGGCTACTCGGGCTTCTTTGGTGTGAGTAGTGTGGGACTAAGTGGGGGTTTAGCCCTGTTTTGGATGCAGCCTTTCTCCGTTCAGCTCAAAGGATTAAATCAGCATTGCATTGATGTTGGCATTAGGGCTGAGAATGGAGACTCTTGGCATGCAAGTTTCATCTATGGAGAACCGAAGAGAGATAAGCGGCATGAGTTCTAGGACTTCTTGCGACGGCTAAAAGCACAGTGGAATGGTCCTTGGATCGTTTGTGGTGACTTTAATGAGGTTCTCCATAGCAGTGAGCATTTTGGCTCTAATGATCGGTCGGAGGCACAAATGAATGGTTTTCGTGAGTGTCTTACGGACTGTGGCCTTGTGGATTTGGGTTTTTCTGGCCCTATCTATACGTGGTCAAACAACCAGGATTCTGACAGTAATGTTCGAGTCCGGCTTGATCGGGCAGTGGCTAATGGTGATTTTATGCACATGTTTGACGACTGTGGAGTTAATAATGTCATTACCACTACGTCGGATCACTTTGCGATCTCTATTTCCCTGAAGAAGAATTCGGATACGACAGAGAAGAGACCTGTTCAGTCGGGTTTCAGATTTGACGCGGCCTGGCTGCGCTCACCGGAGTATGTTCAGGTAATAGAGGATGCATGGGCTGCTGAGGGGCCATGCATAGGTGGTCTACGTGCAACGTGGGCCAAGCTGCAGGGATTGGCAAGCTCACTTAAAAAGTGGAGTTGTGCCTCTTTCGGCTCGATCCATAAAGAAATACAGAAATTCGAGCGGGAGCTGAAAACACTCCGGTTGGCGCCATGGTGTGGTGACCGATCAGAGATTGTCCGTGTGGAGAAGAAACTCTGTGATCTCTTTGAGTACGAGGAAATCATGGCCCGGCAACGATCTCGTATTGAGTGGCTCAAAGAAGGAGACCGTAACACAACTTTCTTCCATGCCCGGGCTTCGGCACGTCGGAGAACGAACAAAATTAAAGCTCTTGTTAAGAGTGATGGCTCTAGATGTACCGATCTGGCAGGGATCAAGGGTGAAGTGGAGACTTTTTATAAGAATATGTTTTCATCCGAACCTTGTCAAGCAATTGATACTGTTCTTGATGGGATTCAAAGTAAAGTGACACCTGAAATGAATTCTGGGCTATGTTTGCCTTTCTCCAATGAGGAAATCAAGACGGCGCTGTTTCAAATGGGGCCCACCAAGGCTCCAGGACCGGATGGATTTCCGGCACTGTTCTATCAAACACACTGGGCATTGTTTGAGAAGGAGATCTGTAATGCTGTGAGGGACTTCTTGGAAGGTGCGGCTATTCCAGAAGGATTATGTGACTCTATTGTTGTCCTAATTCCCAAGAGTGCAAGTGCTGAAGAATTGAAGAACTTTCGTTCCATCAGCTTGTGCAATGTCCTGTATAAGATTGCCTCCAAGGTACTAGCTAATAGGCTTAAGCTTATTTTACCTGATCTAATCTCTGAGCACTAGAGTGCCTTTGTACCAGGCAGGCTAATTACAGATAATGCACTCATTGCGTATGAGTGCCTCCATACCATTCGGAAACAACACGCTAAGCTTCCTTATTTTGCGTTAAAGACTGACATGATGAAGGCCTATGACAGGGTGGAGTGGTGTTATTTGGCGGGCTGTCTTGCAAAATTGGGCTTTGCAGCTCCATGGATTGCTATGGTGATGAGATGTGTAACAAATGTTCGGTACGCAGTAAAAGTCAATGGGGAGCTTACCCAACCGGTGTTACCGACAAGGGGCATCCGTCAAGGTGATCCCATTAGCCCGTATTTATTCTTGCTGTGCACAGAGGGTGTTTCTTGCTTGCTGCGCACGAAGGAAGAGATGGGACTGTTAAAGGGAATTAGGAATGGTCGGCAGGGACCTCCTATTTCACACTTGCTGTTCGCGGATGACAGCATCTTTTTTGCTCGGTGTGATGATAAAAGTGTAAGGGCCTTGAGTGACACGCTGCAGATTTACTGCGAGGGCTCAGGTCAGAAAATCAACCGAGACAAGTCTAGCATCTTCTTCGGTCCTCATTGTTAGGCTGAAGTGAAGAGCGTCGTGATGAACCAGCTAGGAGTACATTTTGAGGCTCTACAAGAGACATACTTGGGCATGCCGACTGAGGTAGGACGGTCTCCTATTGGTTCTTTCAATTTTCTACATGGCAGAATGTGGAAAAGGGTCAATTGCTTGTCGGACAGACCCTTGTCACGACGAGGCAGCGAGATCTTCCTGAAAGCGGTGATCCAGGCGATTCCCGCGTACATCATGAGTTGCTTCCAGGTCCCTGTCTCCAATTGTGAATCTTTTTGGCGCCTTGTCGTCGATCAATGGTGGGGGAGTGATGATAGAAAGAAAAAGATGCATTGGCGATCGTGGGAGTGGCTGACGGCACCGAAAGAGCTCGGTGGCCTAGGCTTCCGGGACTTTGTAATTTTCAATCAAGCTATGCTTGGACGCCAATGCTGGAGACTTATCAAATATCCTACTTCTCTCTGCGCTCGAGTACTCAAAGGACCATATTTCCCAAACTGCAATGTTCTGGAAGCTCCACGCCCTCGATTGGCTTCCTATACCTGGAGGAGCATTTTGTTTGGAATGGAATTGGTTAAGGAGGGACTTCAGTGGGGTATTGGGAATGGTCAGATGACGAAACTTCTTTCGGATCAGTGGATCCCTGGAGTACGCCCGTATAACCTGAAACCATTGACCCGAATTCCAGCTGATGCGTCGGTTAATTTTCTGATCGATGAAGGTAATGGCTGCTGGGATGAAACCATTGTCCGCTCCGCCTTTGAGGAAAATATCGCCAATCAGATTATGCGTGTCCCGATCAGCAGACACGGTGGGGAGGATTTTGCTTCCTGGCCTCTGGCCAAGTTTGGCGAGTACACTGTCAAATCAGGTTACAAAATGGCACGGTCCCGCCTTTTTCTACTTCACCGTAGCAGGGCTGGGACGGGGTTCCGATCGGACCGGTCTGATGAAGCTAGGGGTTGGAAGCTTTTGTGGAAGATCAATGCACCAGGGAAAATGCTAATCACTCTTTGGAGATTTGCTCATGACTGTCTTCCAACGGCTCATCAGCTGCGACGGCGTCATATTGATTGCCAGGAGGACTGCTTTTTCTGCCATCGCGAGGAGAGAATTGAGCATGTCTTCTTACACTGCCAATATGCCAAGGAGGTTTGGCGGGAGATCAAGAGAACATACCCTATTCAGTTGCAACGTAAGAAATTTGTGAACGCACGCGACTGGATTTTTCACTACCTTGACAGGGCGTCAGGGATTGAAAGCACTGTGCTAGCTATGACTGTGTGGCATCTCTGGGATGCACGCAATGGAGTTCGAAATGGTAAAGCAATGATAAACCCAAACAACTTAGCAGACAAGATCAAGGCGTATGTTGGGATGATCGAGCAACATCTACTCAGACTGGTAACCAACCAAAGGCGTGTGTCCTCTACCTCTATACCCCATTGGATGCCATCGCCGGAAGGTACCGTCTTCATCAGTGTGGATGCTGCTCTGTTTTCCTCTTCTTCGAAGATGGGGATGGGCGTCGTAATCAGGGACCACATCGGTATGTGCTTGTTTGCTTGCAGCCAAGCTTTTGATGCGGTTACGTCGCCAGAACTTGCCGAAGCATTGGCCGTCAGGCGTGCATTATCCCTAGCCCGAGAGGAAGGGTTTCACAAGATCATCTTGGCTTCTGACTGTCTTACGATGATCAAGCGAATTCAGAGTGCAGCTCTGGATCGGACTGGTATTGGTGTCGTCATCCAAGACATCAAGGTTATCGCAAGGGAGTTTCAGTCGGTGAATTTCAAATATATTAGTCGAGTGCGTAATGAGTCAACACATCTCTTAGCTCGTAGAGCAGAACTTCTGGTTTTTTCAATCTTTCGTAATGGGGCTCCGGAGTTTATCTAATGATTCTATTTGATTAATAAAGTGCTGATTTCCCAAAAAAAAAAAAAAAAAAAAACGCCCCGACATGAATCTGGAGTAGCAGAAACAGCTTAACCGCCGATGCCTAGTATCAACAACACAGAAGAAAAGTGCATCACCAACCTCACCAAACACCTCCATTCCCTCCCAGGGAACACATATTCAAATCGCATAAAAATAAAATGTAAGAAAACCGTTGCACCTTTCAGTCGTCGCTCGCTCAATTGCAACACCTTCCCCGGGTCATACAAGACTCGCATGCATAGCCAAACAGTGCTTAATTTATTTCCAGCGATGGACTTGAAAGATTAGGTTACCCAATCCCCAACAAGAACTCGCTTAATCGTATATATCCAGGCTTGCGACATGCAGACCTGAGTTTCCTATCCCTTTGATCAGCATATCGAACACGACACCGCAGCGAGCGTCCCGTCCATGGCTCAAGTTCGTGTTGCTCTGGCACTACTGTGCGTCCTGCTCGCCCACGGCGTCGTCCGGAAAGCGCTGGCGGCGTCGTACACCGTCGGGAACAGCGCCGGCTGGGACATCAGCGCGGACCTCCCGTCGTGGGCCGAGGGCAAGACGTTCAACGTCGGCGATGTCCTAGGTACGAATCATGCATGTTTCTTTCTTTCTTTTGTGATTACGGGTTGATCACTGGCCTCGTTACACTTTTCCTGCTACTACAACAGTGTTCACCTACTCCAAGTACCACACCCTGGACGAAGTGGACGCGGCGGGGTTCAAGAGCTGCAGCGGCGCCAACGCGCTCCTCTCCAGGAGCGACGGCAACACGACGGTGCCCCTGACGTCCGGCGGCGACCGGTACTTCATCTGCGCCCACCAGACGCACTGCCTCGGCGGCATGAAGCTGCACGTGCACGTCAGCGGCGGATCCGCGGCAGCAGCCCCAGCGGCCGCCGGCGCACCGCCAGCGAGCCCGGGCGCTGCGTTCGGGCCCGCGGGCGACGGCACCGACGACGACGCCGGCATCCCCAGGCTTGACCTCGGCGGCTCACACCGGCTGGGAGTGGGGCCCGTGCTGGCCGCGACGTTGTGGTTGTTCGTAGCTGTAGCTCTGTTCGTATGAAGGTTTTGTAACCGTCGATCGTTGTCGCGGCAGCGACATGCAGAGTTTTGTTTCTACTCTTCGTGTGGTGATTCTTCTTCCCTGCTGTTGTTTACGAGCAAACGGATCGACCGTGGTATCAGCCGGAGGCAAAAAAAAAAAAGGTTGTTAGGGTGGGTGGCCAAAACCTCGCTGCATTTGCACCGAACAAGGTCGTACAGAATTGTCGTGTCGTATGCTCGTAGCACCGTGACGCGCCCACATGGACACGCGTCTTGGACTGGTCGGTAGGTTCGTGTATAGCACAGTTGGCGTATCACTTTCGCAGTCGCGCGCGGGCGCTCAGCTAGAAACCAAAATTGCAGTGAGCAGGCAGCTCGGTGGGAAGAGCATTTTCACCGGGCGCCTGGCAACTGCGTCGACAGTGGTTTCAGAGAGGTCTATCTAAACTGTTGATGGTCTAGGATGGTCGCCTCATATCAGCGCTACCAACAATCGCGCCCTATGGACATTGACAATGATCTAAAGGCCAAAATTCGAATAAATCAAGCATCAAAATAGTTCAAAGTCACAAGTGCGCGGCCGACGTGGCTTACTGTTCAAAGTCACGGCCACATCGGCCCAAAACGCCATAAGTCGGGCGATATCAGGTTACATACCGAGAGACCGAATAAACTCCTAGCCATCGTCAGTCACCGCCGGCGTTGGCTCCGCCGATCCCGAGGCTGAGTGTCATGGTGGTGTCACGGCAGATTGCATAGATAGGCTAAATGTGGAGACTAATACACGCTAGGGGAATCCAGGGAGGGATAGTGATGTGATTCTCCACACAGATGTTTGTATTGCTTTGATTCCAAGATTACAAGTGCTCCTTGAGCAGTATTGACGAGAGGAGGAAGAAGGAGCTCTCTTACTCTCACCCACAGATCACCCCAAACCCTAGCCAAACCAGAATAGTAAAAAGCCAACCCCTTCTACTGAAACCCTAGCCCCTCTTTTATGGAGGGAGCTCGGTCTCTGCCTAGAGCATACGTGGAAGCATATTCCTAAGTATATGCCCCCCCCCAAAGTAGTAAGCCGACCGGGGTGCTTTTCCCCCGCGTCACTCATGCTTTGGCTACGTGAGCCTCCGCGGCGCCCGCGTCAGCCGACATGGGCATTGCCACCCTTGTCGGCCACACCCCGGTGGTCCTGTCCTTACTTGCTTCGCTCAGGTAGTGTGTAATGGGGCTTCTTTTGACCAGCGAGATTCCTTCCTTCTCCTAGAAGCTAGACGTGACCCGAATCATAGTTAACCTGGCCACACCTGTTCCTGCATATAAGTAAAACATGCACTTCCGACTTACTGCTTAAGTCGGTTGAGACTTAGTTAGGCGAACGCCCCTGGTCCGGGTTACTCCGTGATTCGGCCTGCCTTGAGTTGACCCGGCCAGCATCTGCTTTGGCCTTGCCGAACCTCGGCTAACTCGGCCTTTATACCCCGGCGTGACCCTACCCGGGGGTATCCCCCCAACATTAGTCCCCGAAGCTGGTGCGGTCTTAGCTGCCTTGGCCGCTAAGGCCACATCAGGTTCCATTTCGAGATCCGGTCGTTATTGCTGAGTTACCTCTTTACTTCGGATTATATGGATTTACGTTCCCTTCGCACATTCCAAGTTTTCACTTGTCGGCCGGGTTACCACTTTGACTCGGACCTCCTGGTTTTACTTTCCCTCCGCACATTCCAAGTTTTCACTTGCTGGCCGGGTTACCACAGTTCCATCCGGGTCTTGTTTCCTTCTCTCGTACGCCAACCCACGTGAAGGGTAATCATTATGTTGTCTTATTTTAAGGGCCTGCACAGTAACCGCCGCAGTAATTATCTGTTATCACTGTGCGCGGGTCATGTCATGCCTGCCTCCTCGTTTATCGCATCACCGTGTCACGTCATGGGATCATCTCCGCTCTATGGCCCTCCGTGTGGCTCACCACTGATTGGTCCGGGCAGGTGATACACGGCCACTGCGTATGGCCGATCCGCAGGACACGATCCCACTCACCGCTTGAGGGAGTGGTTAAATAGCGGAGAGGCGCATCCCTTAGGATTTTTCTCCTTCCGCGCCCCTCTGCCCGTTGCTCTTCTCGTTCGTCTTCCTCGCGACCACGCTGCCGCCAGTGCTCCCAATAGCAGCTTCGCCGCCGCATTTCTGCATCGCTGCCACCGCTACGCAGCTCTTTCGCCACGGGTCCTCGCCAATCCAGGCCTCTGCCCCTCGCCGCCGCTAGCGCCAGCGAGGGCAGCGAAGACCAGATGACGGAAGAGGAGCTCGTCGTCGCTGAGCACGAGATGGAGGAGGCCGCCGTGGCGGCGGACCGCGGTGCGTGGGCTGGGTCCTGGGTCTGTGAAGACGACTTGGACTGGCTCTACCGCACCAGGCGCATCCCCGCCGGCGTTGCGGCTCGCCACGCCTCCTCCGAATTGGCCCTCTCACCCAATCCGGGTGAATACGTCGTGTTCTTGTCCCACTTCCAACGGGGCTTCTGCTTGCCGGTGAGCGACTTTTTCCGGGACTGGCTCAGTACTTACCAACTCCAGCCGCACCATCTTCCAGCCAACGCCATCACTTCTCTTTCTGCCTTTGCTTCCACGATCGAAGGCTATGCCGGACTGTGGCCCACGAAGGAGCTATGGATCCGGTTTTTTCGGCCTTCATCGCAACGTTATCCCAAACATCCACACTGATCCGGAGGACAAGCAGCTCACTCAATTTGGAGCGGCTTCCATCTCACCCCGGAGGATTTCCGTTTTCCCCCGGGTCACCGGGTTAGAGTCCTGCAAAGGGTGGGCCCGGACTTTCTTTTACGTCCGGAACATAGGCACCGAAGATTTAATCCGGCTGCTCCCCTATACTCTGGGTCCACCTAACCCAGATCTGTGGGACGCCGTTCCCAAGAAGCCCATGGCCTTGGCCAACCAGGTCAACAAAAGGTTCGCGGAGTTGAAGTAGCTCGGGCTACGCAACGAGGATGCTATGATCACTTTCGTGCGTAACCGAATTTCCCCCCTCCAGAAGCGCACCCACAAGGTGTGCCACATGAGCTTTGGCCACGATCCCAACCGGACCTCATCCTTCGAGCTGAGCAACACGGAGATATATCGCCGGGTTAAGGCTCTCTTCACCACCCACAAGGATTTCTCCTCCGAGTGGACTTGGGGAATTGAGCATTATTGCCGCGATAGGCTTCCTCCCGCGGTAAGCTTCATGTTGCAAACTTACCCCGGACTAATTATATGTCAGTTATTGTTGCATTTTTGACTCTTTTGTTCATTCCTTTCCTTAGCAATTTCTTCAGCAGACCCTCGAGGACGGCACTGATCCGACCCTTAAGTGGGCACCGGACCGGGAGACTCCGGATGAGGAAGAGCCGAACCAGGAGATGTTCCTCCCGATGACCGACGACACGAAACGACCCACGGGTAAATCCTCTTCTATTAGAGATTGGCCCGATGATGAAGATGACTCGGATGTCGAGGTGATTGAACCTGTTGAGGCTGTCCCCCTTTCTTTTGCTTTTCCACCATCAGCTCACCCCGGTGGTCACATCCACGAGGATCCTCCCATCGCTACAGGGGAACCTGTTCCGGTGGCATCGAAGAAGAAGCGCGGGGCTGCTCCAAGTTCTTCCTCCGGACCTTCTCAGCCTGCTAAGAGGCGAAAGAAGTCCGGAGACAAGACTGCCTCCAAGCCAGCAGGCAAGGCCCCAGCACGAAGGGCTCGAAAACCTAAGGAGGCCCAAACCTCGGATGCGTAAGTCATTCTTCCTTCTGTAACTTGCTCTTCCTTACATCGCTGTGATTTTCCTTCTGACATTATTTGATTTTGCAGGGCTCTGGTGGAGGTCCCTCAAAGTGGATCTAGCATCTCTTCACCTCTCCGACCTAGCCCTTCTCCCCGTCGTGACGACGAGTCACGTCCGCTGAGCCCTATTCCAGAGGGTTCTGCGGCCGCTCCGGGTTCTGCTCCACCTCGGCAAGACGAGGGTAACCTTGGAGCGGGGGAGACCGGCCCTGCCGAGGCGACGGCATCCACCACTTCTGCATTGCCGCAACCAGCAGCCGTTGAAGCTACCTCGGCTCCAGCACCAGTTCCAGCACCAGTAACCAGACCAGCGCCAATTCCAACTCCGGCATCAGCACCAACTTCGGCTGCGAAAACATCAGCAGCGGCACCAAGTCTGGCAACAAGAGCACCAGCACCTAGCTCCTCTGCCTCGTCCGAGTCTTCTCAACCTCGGCGAGGAACTACCCTGGCCGCTCCTAAGGGGAAATCCGCTGCGAAGGCTTCCTCTTCCCAGCAAGCCAAGGGCAAGAAGGCTCCGGACGCTACCAAGCCAACATCCGTTGAGACTGGGCAGCGTACCCTCGCATCAATGCTTCCGAAGAAAACTCCAGCAGCGAAGGATGCCCCTGCCGAGCCAACTGATGCACAACAGATGGTTCTACACACCAGCCCAGCCCATGCCTTGATTGAAAGGAAAGAAGCGCACGCGAAGGGCTTGGTGGTGCCCCATATGCTCAGCGGTGAACGGTACCCTCCGAGCCTGATTGAGTTTGTCATGAACTGGAATAAGGCAGAGGTAGTTCAAGACGCTGATCTCCCAGAGAAGTTCGGCCCCGCCGAGTTTTCCGCCCAAATGAACACAGCCGCAAAGGCAATTAACCTCGCTGGGCGGATGATGGAGGTATGTTGCTTCCCCTTTACATGTTGTAGATAATAACCATTAGTCCCCGAGCCTTCGGGGGAGTAACTTGTTACTCGGCCGGATGCTCTTTAGAAAACTAACGTTGCTCCATGAGAACTTCGAATATGCACACACCTAGAGCCGGGTTAAGTTCCACTTGGCCCGGATTTTAGTATACTTCGAATATGCACACACCTAGAGCCGGGTTAAGTTCCACTTGGCCCGGATTTTAGTACACTTCGAATATGCACACCTAGAGCCGGGTTAAGTTCCACTTGGCCCGGATTTTCGTACACTTCGAATATGCACACACCTAGAGCCGGGTTAAGTTCCACTTGGCCCGGATTTTAGTACACTTCGAATATGCACACACCTAGAGACGGGTTAAGTTCCACTTGGCCCGGATTTTAGTACACTTCGAATATGCATCGAGCTAACTTGTGTTTCTGTATCCCTTCTAGGTGACCACCAATCGCCGGAGTGATGAATTCCAACGCTTGCTGGATACCCACAAGATGCTACGCGCAAAGCAGGCTACACTTATCGTGGAATACGAGAAAAGGGGTAAATTTCTTCCTTAGCGCTTCTTCATTTTTCTTCATCTTCCTTTGCTGAACTAATCTCATCATTCGGTTTCCGCAGCTGGGGTGGAGGCTGAGAACATTATTATGCGGAAAAATCTGGAGCAGATCAAGGGTAAGTCATTTCTGTCCGACCTTGCCGTGCTTTCCACTTCCTTTTCTCCTTGGCTCGGCAACCATTCATACCTCGGCTCTGCCGGGCCAACACACTATTTCAGCATCGCTTGAAGATAGTGTGCCCGTGCCTGATATGATGCTGCATTTTCTCGAACAAGCAGGGCAGCACCAAGCCGAGCTTAAGAAGAAAGATGACGAGCTCGCCCTCCTCCGGACCAAGGACGGTGAGATTGCTAGGCTCAAGGCTGAGATGGAGAAGATGAAGGCCCAGCACCAATCCGAACTTCAAAAAGCTGGCCAAAATTTCACAGAAGAGCGCGAGCGCCTCAACCTCCAGATTGCTAAGGACCAGGATCTTCTCAAGGAGTCTGGCATCCAGCTTGGGTTGGCGAACGCTGAGCTTGAGCAGCTTCGGAAGAGACGTGATGACTGCACCAAGGAGTTGACCCGGATCCTCAGTCATATATCACGTAAGTTCCTTTCCCTTTTCTGACCCACTTCTTCAAGTTACTTCATATATCTTTTCTTGACTTTCCTGGTTTGCCTCGCTTCCAGGCAAATTTCCAAAGGGCACTCCTATTACGAGCGCAGCAGTTGCCAACTTCCGCCGACAAAGGGGTACTCCGACCACTTCTGATGGTGAATGGATTCCTTATGACCTGGAGGATCTGTTGGTCAGCTTGTCATCTCGCGTGGAGCTCATCAAAAATTACGGCAAGGACATCCTCGGCGCTGCAGCTCGCATCTTCAACACGTTCTGGCCTGGCGAAGAAGCCCCGGAGACCACCGCACTTCTCATTGAGAAGTTAATGGAAACCGAGACTCAGCTTGACCTCTGGAGAGAGTCCGCTGGACGTGTCGCAGCTGATACTATTCTTCACCACATACTCACGTGGTATGAGAAGATCGATCTCAACCTCCTGACACGTCTGCGCACAGGATCCAGATGGACCAATGACCCGGAGTGGGTAGCTCGGCGCCAGGCTTGCGCCCACAGCCTCATCGAATACGCTCCCATTCATGAATGGGTTGAGGGGCCGAGCTTCCTGGAAGCCGCTGCGGACGAAGAGGTTGAGAATGATGAGGATAGCTCAGATGGTGAAGGAGAAGAAGACGCCTCGGATATTGAAGGCGGCGAAGATGATGCCGAACTTCCTCCTGCTGCTCCTTGAGTGAAAAAACTCGAAAACTTATCAGATCCCCGGTATGCCGGGTGGAGTTGTATTTCAAACACATGTGATATTTTGCTACTAAGTTCTTATGCCGGATTAACTTGGGCGTAGTCCCCGAGTTTCTTTTTCTTGTTCGTTCAATCTCTTGGCTCGGTTCGTGTCTACCTTGATTCGGTTTTATGACTTACGAATCCGAACTTCAAAAATTGTCTTAACAATACTGGGAAACTTTTAGACTTAGCTCAAAAATAAAACTGCATAATAACTTGAAAATAAATACAGGGTTAGTCCGAAAAACAAACGTCGGCTCGAATAAATTCTTTTCCTTAGTCGGTTTTCATGTGCTACGCAATTCCAAACTTGTTCTCTTAATTGCCATGAAGCCAATTCTTGTTGGACAGCAGCAAGTCGAAGAGTTAGGTTCTTGGTGCTCACACATTACTAATCCGAGTTAAGTAGAATAACTTATTCTAGCTAACGCACAGAAAACGACAAATATTATTAAGGCAGTCCCCGAGTTACTGCTCGAGGTGCCATCATTTCATTGATAAGCTCATTGCCGACATACATACCGACATATGAGACGACTCGGATACATACGCTTCTTAGTTAAGTGTAGAAAGGACGAAGTAGAGCTATATTCCATGGTCGCTTAGATTCCTCTCCGGACCTGTCCGCCTTGTTCTTTTCCTGTGGCTTTGCATCTATAAGATAATAAGAATCACTGTGCAATGCCCTGCTTACGATGAATGGCCCTTCCCATGGGGGGGATAATTTATGCATGCATGTAGTATGTTGTACCAACCGGAGCACCAGATCGCCTTCCCGAAAGACCCGGGGGCACACTTTCCGGCTATGATAGCGTCGGAGATTTTGCTGATATATGGCGGATCTGGACAGTGCCAGTTCTCTCGCTTCTTCCAGTAGATCAACATCATTTTGCCGGGCTTCTTGCACTTCGGCTTCTGTGTATTGGGTGACCCTAGGCGAATCATGCTCTATGTCGGCTGGTAATACAGCTTCTGCCCCATATACTAGAAAAAATGGCGTATAGCCTGTTGATCAATTCGGAGTTGTTCTTAAACTCCACAGTACCGCTGGTAGTTCTTCTATCCAGCACCCCACTGATCTTTGCAGCGGCTCAGTGAGCCGGGGTTTTATCCTGGATAATACTAATCCGTTGGATCTTTCCACTTGTCCATTCGATGCGGGGTGGGCTACCGAGGCTACGTCCAGCCGGATCTTCTTATCCCGGCAGAAACGCGCAAATGCTCTTTCTGCAAAATTTGTGCCATTATCAGTTATGATACTGTGAGGATAACCGTACCTCAAGATGATATCTTTGAGAAACGTTATGGCCGTAGCTCCATCACATTTTCTTATAGGCTTTACCTCAATCCACTTTGTAAACTTGTCCACCATTACCAGAATGTGAGTCATATTTCCCCTTGCTGGTTTGAATGGGCCAACCATATCCAAGCACCATACGGCAAATGGCCAAGTAATTGGTATGGTCTTGAGTTCCGACATCGGCATGTGTGTCTTGCTAGCGTACCTCTGACAACCATTACATTTTCTCACCAGATCTTCCGCTTGCTCTAAGGCATTTGGCTAGTATAATCCGTGCCAGAAAGCTTTTGCTACCAAGGCTCGGGATGAGGCATGATGCCCGCATTCCCCCTGATGTATATCTCGGAGGATGTCCAGCCCTTCTTCCGGGTCAACACATCGCTGGAGGACATTGGTCACACTTCTTTTGTATAGTTCAGAATTGATGATCGTGTAAGCCTTTGCCCTCCTCTGTGTTTGCCTGGACAACACTTCCTCAATGGGTAACGTTCCATCTTTCAGGAACTGAAATATAAGTAGTGCCCAAGCTGGTATTGCTCGCATAGGGAACACATCCTCATCAATCTCCATCTGATCCACCGGCATAACTTCTTGCGGAGCAGTCCCCGGGTTCAGCGAAGCAGTCCCCGGGTTTGCCGAGGCAGTCCCCGGGTTTCGTGCACCACTTCCCATGTCAATGTCCATGGGCACAACTCCGGATTTCGTGTCCTCCGGGACATAGATCGAGTCGGTTTCTGGGGAGGGCCTGATGGATGGTTTCCTGAGGTGCTCTAATGCTACACCCGGTGGAATTGCTTGTCGGGTTGACCCGAGCTTCGACAGCATGTCGGCAGCCTCATTTTCCACCCGGGGTACATGGTGAAATTCGCATCCCTCAAAGTAACCAGATATCTTCTGCACATGAAATCTGTACAGTGCCATGTTTGGATCAAGGGCGTCCCATACTCCCGACACTTGCTGCACCACCAAATCCGAGTCACCAAAGCATATAATCCGACGTATCCCAATTTCTTTTGCCACCTTGAGCCCGTGCACAAGTGCTTCATACTCGGCGACATTGTTTGATGCGGCGAAATGGATCTGCAGCACATATTTCAACTAGTCCTTCTTTGGCGACGTGAGTACAACTCCGGCACCTAGCCCGGTTTTGGTTTTTGATCCGTCAAAGTGCATTCGCCAATAGTTCAGATCTGGGAGTGGCGGTTCGTATTGCACCTCGGCCCAATCCACGAAAAAGTCTGCCACAGCTTGAGATTTGATGGCCTCTCTTCTGTCATACTGTGGCGCGTAAGGATCTAGCTCAATTGCCCATTTCGCAATTCTGCCGCTTGCATCCTTGTTACTCATTATCTCGGATATGGGGGCCTCACAAATGACCCGGATAGGATGCTCCTCAAAGTAGTGCTTCAGTTTCTTGGCGGCCATGCACATGCCATATGCCACCTTTTGATAGTGTGGATAGTTCTGCTTTGAGGCTGACAACACCTCGCTCAAGTAATACACTGGCCTTTGCACCGACTTACCTTCCTCGTCGCGCTCCACCACTATCACTGCACTTACAACTCGGTTGGTTGCGGCTATATAGAGCAACATTGGCTCCTTTGACAGTGGTGAGGCGAGCACTGGTGCCTGTGGCTAACATCTTCTTCAGGTGGGTAAAGAGGCAATGCCTTCTCTCCCAACCGACATACAAACCGACTTAACGAGGCCAGGCAACCTGTGAACTTTTGGACATCGTTAAGACACTTCGGTAGTTCCATTCGTTCGATGGCCCGAATTTTGGTTGGATTAACCTCGATACCTCGGCTGGAAACAAGAAAACCAAGCAATTTGCCAGCCGGGACACCGAAGGTGCATTTCTCCGGGTTAAGTTTCATCCGGAACCTCCTTAGGTTCGCAAACGTTTGCCTGATATCGTCAAGGAGCGTTTTGCTTTCCTTGGTCTTGATAACCACATCATCCACGTACACTTGTACATTTTGACCTATTTGGTCGTGCAAACATTTTTGCATACATCTTTGGTACGTTGCCCCTGCATTACGTAAACCAAACGGCATGGCGCGATAGCAATAAGCCCCATACGGGGTAATAAATGCAGTCTTTATTTGATCATCCGGATTCAGAGGTATCTGGTGGAAACCAGAATATGCATCAATGAATGAAAACAATTCACATCCTGTAGTTGAGTCTATGGCCTGATCTATTCTTGGCAGCGGAAATGGATCTTTTGGACACGCCTTGTTCAGGTTCGTGTAATCAATACACATGCGCCAAACCAGTGCCACGTTCGGGTCATCCTTCTTCTTTTCCACCAGCACCGTATTAGACAGCCAATCCGGGTAAAGAACTTCCATGATAAATCCTGCAGCTAGCAATCGAGCTATCTCATCCCCAATGACATTCCTCCTATCTTCGGCGAAGCGGCGGAGAGGTTGCTTCACCGGCTTAGCTCTGGGTCTCACATTCAATGAGTGCTCGGCCAACTCCCTCGGAAAACCTTGCAAGTCCTGTGTGGACCAAGCAAAAATGTCCCGATTCTCATGGAGGAAGCTGACGAGCTCGCTTTCCTATTTATCACTTAACCTGGCACCAATTGTTACGGTGCGCTCTGGGAACATGTCATCAACAGGAACCTTCTTGGTATCTTTCGTGGCCTGGAAGGAGACATTTCCATGCGGGTTACTTAGCGTCGGCATATACTGCTGTGCGGACTGAGCCAATGCCGCCACCTCTTGAATTTTCCTTTTTTCCTGCGCAATCACAAGTGACTCGGCTAAAAGTTTGACCCGGCCGACGCACACTCCATGGAACGTCGGAAATCCCCAGCAATGGTAATCACCCCGTTTGGTCCGAGTAACTTCATCTTCAAGTAGCTAACGTGACAGCTTGCCATAAACTTGCTCAACGCTGGCCTTCCGAGTAACGCGTGGTACGCACTTTCCAAGTTCACCACCTTGAACTCCAAATTTTCGGTTCGACAGTTATCCCTTGTGCCGAACATGACGTCAACCCGGACCTTGCCTATGGGCTCACAAGAAATGCCGGGCACAATACCATGGAAAGTTGTCCTCGTGGCATGTAGCATGTTCTCCGAGATACCCAACTTGCGCATTGTGTCCGCATACATGATGTTAATGCTACTACCATTGTCAATCAACACCTTTGAGAACTTACGTTAATGCTAGGTCCAATGAGTGTTGGATCCAGCACCAACGCATACGAACCATGGCTTGGCATAAGCTTGGGATGATCTCTGATGCTCTAGGTGATTTCCTGATTGGACCAAGGCATGTACCTCGTCACTGCGGGCATTACTGCATTTACCTCCATATGCCTACGCTGCAAGCTCTTTCTATCTGTTTCCTCAGTGGTGAACACACAATAGCTCTGATGGTGCTCCCTGTACTCATTTCTCCCCTCATTTCCGGGGTATCTCTGATCTGGCTGATGCTGATTTTCTACTTGATGCACTGCATCCCTTATCTCATTGGTATCATACCTCGGCGGAGGGGGAGGCAACATTAGCTGTTGCGTGTTCGCTCCGGAGAGCAATTGCTGCCGGGGTAACTCCTGCCGAGGCTGATCATTCCGGGGTGCCTGAGAATTCCCCGAACCACCTTGTTCAATCTTGCGCATCCACTCACAATGCCTCGTCGTATGACCCACTAGGTTATTCGAATTTGGCGTGTGAAACTTACACGGCTGGTCCAACATCGACTCATAAGTATACCTCGGACGGTTTTTCTTTTCTTGCCACTGCTTCTTTTGCTCTGGTGTCCAAGTCTTCTTGCCATCGTTTCTCGGAGTCCACTGCCCTCTAGTTTTTTTGCGTTGACTGCCCCCTGCTCCGGGCTGATCTTGATTTACAGCTGCAACTTGGTGCGAACCGTATCGATGATCCGGTCTATCATCTCTCCTTTTTTCTCTGTAGTCATTTCTTCGGGATGATCCGGCCCCATCTCTCTGATAGTACTCATCGTTTGACTCGTTTGATACGATCCTAGGTTGAGTCGGATCACCCAAAGCATACGAATCTGCAATCCGGATCATCTCTGTCAACGTAGTTGGCATTTTCCTTTGTAACTTTTGCCACAGCTCGCTTGCATATCTGCACCCTTGTGCAAACCATGCTATGACCTATGATTCTATCACGCCCTCACACGAGTTTCTCATAGTGCACCACCGGGTTAAAAACTCCCGTGGCCTTTGCTTGCACATAGCTAGGGTCTGCGGCCTATTTGGCCTCTGATGCGTACTCGAAAAATTACTGATGAACATTTCCTCGAAATCTATCCAGTAGTTGATGCTTCTTGGTGGAAAATTGTTCAGCCATACCCTTGCCGGTCCTTCCAACATATGGGGTACATATC
Organism: Avena eriantha; assembly: GCA_910589775.1. Lineage (NCBI taxonomy): Eukaryota > Viridiplantae > Streptophyta > Magnoliopsida > Poales > Poaceae > Avena > Avena eriantha. The sequence goes on along the minus strand of OU342740.1, from coordinate 502,653,449 downwards.
GTACAGCCCATCTCAGGTTGCCAGTGGCAATTTTCACAGCTGTAGCATAATTTATTAGCCAATCCTCCGGCTTTGTAGTGCCGTCATACGTCTTCGTGCCCCTGGGTAGCTGGAAGTTGGGTACCGATGGCTCCTTCATGATCCGGGGGCCAAAACATGCTGGACCCGGTGGACCTTGGCATTCAATTTGTTCCGACCTATACAGTCGATCCAGTTTCAACCTGGCATCATCCGGCATCAAATCCCTGCTTCCCAGTCTTGACCCTATCACATGATAGTCCGGCCTTGGGTATCCCGCGTTTGCCATTTCTGAGTCTCCATCATTATACCTGTCTTGCTCTCGTGGAGCACCTTTCTGTTGCATACCTCGACCGACACTTTGCTCTTGCCTCGGTATATTCCGCTGCTGCGGTTGTCCTGCTCCGGCCGAGTTTCGCTGTCCGGCATTGCCGTTGACAATGTTCCCTTGACCGTCATTGCCTTGGTCGCGGTTACCTCGGCCAGCTTCACCTTGGCTCACACTCCGTCGATCATCATTTTTTGAGCTTCTTTTCCTTTCCCTGCCCGCGTTGGGTCATAGGGGACGATCTGTTTGTTCCGTCTAGCCGAGGTTACTACCTCTTCTCTCCTTGGACCACCATGAGGAGACGATGCGGCTCGAGCGGATCTCTCCGGGTTACCCACCGCTGAATGGACGATCTTGGAGGCTCCAGCTCTCTCTGGGTTAGCTCTGAGTAGTTCCTCGTTTTGCCTGTTCGCGATCCGAACCAGCTCATTAACCCTATCCTGTTGTCTTTGCCGGGCTTCACCCGTCAGACCCTCTAACTCAGACGCAACTACATCCGCTGCTCTGCGGTTCTTGGCCGGGGTACTATACCTCGGCAGCCCCACGGACAAACAGTTTTCTGATTCCTCAATTCCAATATCACCCTCTCTGTTCATCTCGCTCATGAGATTTCTTCCCTTCACTTTTACAGCGTCAACCTTGTTCGCCTTTGCGTACTCACGCAGCGTCATATTCAACGACTGCTGTGCCGCGGCTATCTTTTTTGCGCCCTCTAGTATTTTTTGCCTAGTTTCTTCCAGTTCGGCCTGCGCTTGAGCCGGATCTACTGCTGCTACTACAGGGTTTGCCAAGCTATCCATTGCTTCCCTCAACACGTTCTCTGGCCTCTCAAGTGGAGGACCTCTACCTTTCCTCGGCGCCTTAGGAGTTACCTCCGGATCTGGCGCTAGATCTTTGTTCGCACCCGCACCTGGCGCAGTCAACATCACCTCCGCATGGTCCTGGGAGCGAGCGATACGCGTTCCGGGAACCACGGTGAGGGGTGGCTCCCCCACCTCGACGATGTGACGCGGATGAACACACGACATGTCAACAACAACGTAGACCTTGTGCGCGCCGAGCTTGACGAAGAGGCCATTGCGTGGAAGAGGGCGCGTGCCGAAGCAGCCAGCGTTGTCGCTGACGAAATCCAGCGCTCGAAAGCGCTGAACGAGCCCAGAGACGATGCGTTCGCCGGTGCCAATGATGTTTCCTATCCGGATCTTGACCCCTGCTAGTGCCGCTAGCCCCACGGTGGGCGCCAACTGTCGTGGTGGTGTCATGGCAGATGCCATAGATAGGCTAAAGGTGGGGACTAATAAACGCTAGGAGAATCCAGGGAGGGATAGTGAAGTGATTCTCCACACAGATGTTTGTATTGCTTTGATACCAAGATTACAAGTGCTCCTTGAGCAGTATTGGCGAGAGGAGGAAGAAGGAGCTCTCTTACTCTCACCCACAGATCACCCCAAACCCTAGCCAAACCAGAATAGTAAAAAGCCAACCCCTTCTACTGAAACCCTAGCCCCTCTTTTATAGAGGGAGCTCGGTCTCTGCCTAGGGCATATGTGGAAGCATATTCCTAAGAATATGCTTCCCCCCCAAGTTAGTAAGCCGACCGGGGTGCTTTTCCCCCGCGTCACTCATGCTTTGTTTACGTGAGCCTCTACGGCACCCGCATCAGCCGACATGGGCATCGTCACCCTTGTTAGCCACGCCCCGGTGGTCCTGTCCTTGCTTGCTTCGCTCAGGTAGTGTGTACCGGGGCTTCTTTTGACCAGCGAGATTCCTTCCTTCTCCTAGAAGCTAGACGTGACCCGGATCATAGTTGACTTGGACACACCTGTTCTTGCATATAAGTAAAACATGGACTTCCGACTTACTGCTTAAGTCGGTTGAGACTTAGTTAGGCGAACGCCCCCTGGTCCGGGTTACTCTGTGATTCGGCCTGCCTTGAGTTGACCCGACCAGCATATGCTTTGGCCTTGCCGAACCTCGGCTAACTTAGCCTTTATACCCCGGCGTGACCCTACCCGGGGGTATCCCCCCAACACCGAGGCTAATGTCGACGATGGATCCCATCTTGGTGCCCACGCCGGTGCAGGCGCCAGTGCTGCCCTTGTCGCCCTCATCACCGCCACGATGTGTGCACGAGCATTGGAGTACCAAATCTTAGACTCATCGTTCATGTTGGACGTATCGGTGGTCAAGATCCTCGCCTCCTCGGTCATTTTGATGTTCATCGTCTAGATCATGCCAGCCGGTGCACCCACATCGAATGGCTTGTCCCCATTGGTGAGTGTGTACCGGAATTTTTCCCATTTCTTGTAAGTCTCGGTTTTGATGAAATATGTGCATGAAAGGAAATTCCTTCCTCACCATGGTTGGCCTTGTACAAACCCACATTTCCTTCAACTAGCAAAACAAACAAGAATCAAACAAATGCACATAGCCTATGCATACTACAGTGAGAAAATCGAACATGCATGGGCTTGGATATCTCACTTGGTCGGCTTGGGTCGTGCCACTAACTTTCCTTTTGCGGATTTTCTCTAGACATCTATGGAAGTTGTTGCACACCTTTTGAATGGTGGCACACTTATAAGACAAGGAATTTTGGTTGCGGATCATGGGGAACTTTGCATAGTCCCCCTAGAGCTTAAGTTCTTCGAAATGATCAAAGATTCTCTTCCAATATGCCGTGCCGGTTTGTTGAGTGTCAGTGATAGGGTCAAGGCTCACTATATTCCATGCATCGGACAAGAATTCTTCCTCAACCATGTTCTACCGAATGCCCTTGCTGGTGGTGCACTTCCTCTTTGGCTTCCCCTTGTCATCAAGCTCCACCACTTCCTCTTCCTCCTCCACCCCCTCACCATCATTGTACTCTTCATAATCCCCCTACATGTCCTCTATCGCATCACTGGCATAGTATCCGTCATCGCCACAGATCAGCCCAGACATGGAGATGGCATCGCTTGCTACAATTCCGCCGAGCACCTGGTGGGCGTCAGATCCCTGACCGCCGAACAGGCTACGCCCGAGCTGAGAGGTGTCTGCGTCGACTCCGTTGAGCGAGAGTGGCCTCCTTTGCAAGGCCGATGACCGGAAAAGTCTTGGTTGAGGTCAAGGTAGGCACGGCATGGGTTCGGACAGGCGCCTTCGTCATAAAAAATCGGCAAGAACACCATCTTGGGATCGTCTAGGGGAAAGGGAGATTTCGCTCTCGCCTATCCTAGGGGAGAAAAGTTGAGATCGGGGACTGAAAGGAATATGCCTGAGAGGTAATAATAAAGTGGTAATTATCTTCTTCCATGTTGCGTTTATGATAGATGTTTATTTCTCATGCTAGAATTGTATTAACCGGAATCATTAATACATGTGTGTCTAATAAACAAACAAGAGTTTCTAGTAAAGCCTCTCGTTTAAATAGCTCGTTGATTAACTGAGGTTCAAGGTTCCCTGATCGTGAACATTGGATGTTGTTAATAACAGGATCACGTCAAAAGGATAATGATATGATGAACACACACCCAAAGTAAGTAGTAATGCGATCAAGTCATTAAGTTTACATTGCTGTATCAAACACATACGAAATAACCCTGATCCTTAGACCATGAGATAACACCGGAGGAGTGCTTTGATGACATCAAACGTCACACCATAACAGGGTGACTATAAAGGTGGCGTTGCATGCTCTAAAAGTATTAGTTGAGGCTCATGGTTCAAGAGTGGGATTTGTCCATCCAGATGACAGAGAGATATACTCTAGGCTCTCTTGGTGATATCACATTGACACTGCTTGCAAGAACGTGACTAGGTCACAAGGATATCATATCACGGAATGAGTAAAGAGTACTTGTCGGTAACGAGATTAAACTATGTATAGTTGATATCGAAGATCAGATCTCGGACAAGTAAAATATCGCAAGACAAAAGGAATTAGTTATGATGTTTGTTGGGGGGATACCCCCGGGTAGGGTCACGCTGGGGTATAAAGGCCGAGTTAGCCGAGGTTCGGCAAGGCCAAAGCAGATGCTGGCCGGGTCACCTCAAGGCAGGCCGAATCACGGGGTAATCTGGACCTGGGGGCGTCCGCCTAACTAGCCCTCGTCCGACTTAAGAGGTAAGTCGGAAGTGTGTGTTTTGCCTATATGCAGGAAAGGGTGTGGCCGGATGAACCATCATCCGGGTCGCAGCAAGCTTCTAGGAGAAGGAAGGAATCTCGCTGGTCAAAAGGAGCCCCGGTACGCAATGCCTGAGCGAAGCGAGCAAGGACAGGACCACCGGGGCGTGGCCGACAAGCATGACGATGCCCGTGTCAGCTGACGAGGGCGCCGCAGTGGCTAACGTAGTTAAAGCATGTGTGACGCGGGGGAAAAAGCACCCCGGTCGGCTTACCACTTTGGGTGGAGGCATATTCCTAGGAATATGCCTCCACGTATGCCCTAGGCAGAAACCGAGCCTCCCCTATAAAAGGGGGGCTAGGGCTTCAGTAGAAGGGGTTGGCTATTTTGGTCTCTATACAATTCTGTTAAGGTCTAGGGTTTCAGGTGAGATCTGTGGGTGAGAGTAAGAGAGCTCCTTCTTCCTCCTCTCGCCAATACAGCTCTAGGAGCACTTGTAACCTTGGAAGGAAATCAATACAAGTCCTTGTGTGGAGAATCACTTCATTATCCCTCCCTGGATTCCCCTAGCGTGTATTAGTCCCCACCTTTAGCCTATACATGGCATCTGCCGTGACACCACCACGACAGTTGGCGCCCACCGTGGGGCTAGCGGTGCTAGCAGGGGTCAAAATCCGGACGGGAAACTTCATCACCACCGGCGAGCGCATCGTCTCCGGGCTCGTTCAGCGCTTTGAAGCGCGGGACTTTGTCAGCGACAACGCAGGCTGCTTCGGCACACGCCCTCTCCCGCGCAACGGCATCTTCCTCAAGCTCGGCGCGCACAAGGTCTACGTTGCGGTGGACGTGTCTTGCGTTCATCCGCGCCACGTCGTCGAAGCAGGCGAACCGCCCCTCACTGTGGCTCGCGGGGAGCGTACCGCTCGTTCCCCGGACCATGCAGAGGTAATGATGACAGCGCCGGGTGCGGGTGCGAGCAAGGATCCGGCGCTAGATCCGGAGGTGACGCCAAAGGCACCAAGGAAAGGTAGGGGTCCTCCGCTAGAGAGGCCAGAAAACGTGTTGAGAGAGGCAATGGATAGCTTGGCAAACCCTGTAGTAGCAGCGGTAGATCCGGCTCGTGCACAGGCCGAGCTGGAAGAAACTAGGCAGAAAATACTTGAGGGCGCAAAGAAAATAGCCGCGGCCCAGCAGTCGTTGAACATGACGCTGTGTGAGTACGCCAAGGCGAACAAAGTTGATACTGTAAAGGTTAAAGGGAGAAATCTCATGAGCGAGATGAACAGAGAAGGTGATGTTGGAATCGAGGAATCAGAAAACTGTTTTTCCGTGGGGCTGCCGAGGTATAGTACCCCGGCCAAGAACCTCAGAGCGACGGATGCAGCTGCATCCGAGTTAGAGGGACTGCCGGGTGAAGCCCGGCAAAGGCAGCAAGATCGGGTTAACGAGCTGGTTCGGATTGCAAATAGGCAAAACGAGGAACTACTCAGGGCGAACCTGGAGAGAGCTGGGGCCTCCAAGATCATCCATTCGGCGATGGGTAACTCGGAGAAATCCGCTGGAGCCACATCGTCCCCTCATGGTGGTCCAAGGAGAGAGGAGGTGGTAACCTCGGCCAGACGGAACAAACAGATTGTCCCGTATGACCCGACACGGGCAGGGAAAGAAAAAGAAGCGCAAAAAAATGATGATCGACGGAGTGTGAGCCGAGGCGAAGCTGGCCGAGGTAACCGTGACCAAGGCAATGCCGGTCAAAGGAACATTGTCAACGGCAATGCCGGGCAGCAAAACTCGGCAGGGGCAAGACAACCGCAGCAGTGGAACATGCCGAGGCAAGAGCACAGTGCCGGCCGAGGTATGCAACAGAAAGGTGCGCCGCAAGAGCAAAACCGGTATAACGACGGTGATTCGGAGATGGCAAATGTGGGATACACGAGACCGAACTAACATGTGATAGGGTCGAGATTGGGAAGCAGGGATTTGATGCCGGACAATGCAAAGTTGAAACTGGATCGACTATATAGGTCGGAGCAGATTGAATGTCAAGGTCCACCGGGTCCAGCATGTTTTGGACCCTGGATCATGAAAGAGCCACCAGTACCGAACTTTCAGCTGCCCAGGGGCACCAAGACCTATGAAGGGAGTACCAAGCGAGAGGATTGGCTGATAAACTATGCTACAGCTGTAAAAATTGCCACAGGCAACCTGAGATGGGCCATACGGTATGTACCCCAAATGTTGGAAGTACCGGCAAGGGTGTGGTTGAACAATTTACCACCGGGAAGCATCAACTGCTGGATAGATTTCAAGGAGATGTTCATCAGCAATTTTTCGAGTACGTATCAAAGGCCAAATAGGCCACAGACCCTAGCTATGTGTAAACAAAGACCCAATGAGACGGACCGGGAGTTTTTGACCCGGTGGTGTACTGTGAGAAACTCATGCGAGGGCGTGATAGAATCACAGGCCATAGCATGGTTTGCACAGGGGTGCAGATATGGAAGCGAACTGCGGATGAAGTTGCAACGGAAAATGCCGGCAACGTTGGCAGAAATGATCCGGATTGCGGATTCGTATGCGTTGGGTGACCCGACCCAACCGAGGCTCGCCTCAAACGAGTCAAGCGATGAATATTATCAGAGGGATGGATCCGGATCATCCCGGGGGAATGATTACAGAGGAAAAAGGAGAGATGATAGACCGGACCACCGGTACGGTTCGCACCAAGTTGCAGCTGTGAATCAAGACCAACCCGGAGGAGGGGGTAGCCAGCGCCAGAAAACTAGAGGTCAATGGACCCCAAGGAATGATGGGAAGAAAACTTGGACACCGGAGCAAAAGAAGCAGTGGCAAGAAAGGAAAGACCGTCCGAGGTATACTTATGAGTCGATGTTGGACCAGCCATGTAAGTTTCACACGCCAAATCCGAACAACCTAGCGGGTCATACGACGAGGCAATGCGAGTGGATGCGCAAGATCGAGCAAGGTGGTTCGGGGAATGCTTAGGCACCCCGGAATGATCGGCCTCGGCAGGAGTTACCCCGGCAGCAGTTGCTCTCCGGAGCGAACACGCAACAGCTAATGTTGCCTCCCCCTCCGCCGAGGTATGATACCAATGAAAGAAGGGATGCAGTACATCAGGTTGAAAATCAGCACCAGCCGGATCAGAGGCACCCCGGAAATGAGGGGAGAAACGAGTACAGGGAGCATCACCAGAGCTACTGTGTATTTACCACAGAGGAAACTGATAGAAAAAGCTTGCAGTGTAGGCATATGGAGGTGAATGCGGTAATGCCGGCAGTGACGAAGTACATGCCTTGGTTCGATCAGGAAATCACCTGGAGCATTAGGGATCATCCCAAGCTCATGCCGAGCCCTGGTTCATATGCGTTGGTGCTGGATCCTACGTTCATTGGGCCTAGCATTAACGTAAGGTTCTCAAAGGTACTGATCGACAACGGCAGTAGCATAAATATCATGTACGCGGACACGATGCGCAAGTTGGGTATCTCGAAGAACATGCTCCAGGCCACGAGGACAACTTTCCATGGCATTGTGCCCAACATTTCTTGCGAGCCCATAGGCAAGGTCCGGGTCGACGTCTTGTTCGGCACGAGGGACAATTGTCGAACTGAAAATCTGGAGTTCGAAGTGGTGATTAGAAAGCGCGTATCATGCATTGCTCGGAAGGCCAGCACTGAACAAGTTCATGGCAAGTTGTCATATCAGCTACTTGAAGATGAAATTGCCCGTACCAAATGGAGTGATTACCATTGTTGGGGACTTCCGACGTTCAATGGAGTGTGCGTCGGCCGGATCAAACTTAGCCGAGTCACTTGTGATCGCGCAGGAAAAAAGGAAAATTCAGGAGGTGGTGGCATTGGCTCAGTCCGTGCAGCAGTATATGCCGGCGCTGAGTAACCCGCATGGAACTGTATCCTTCCAGGCCACGAAAGATACCAAGAAGATTCCCGTTGATGACATGTTCCCAGAGCGCACCGTAACAATTGGTGCCGGGCTAAGCGATAAATAGGAAAGCGAGCTCGTCAGCTTCCTCCGTGAGAATCGGGACATTTTTGCTTGGTCCACACAGGACTTGCAAGGTGTTCCGAGGGAGTTGGCCGAGCACTCTTTGAATGTGAGACCCGGAGCCAAGCCGGTGAAGCAACCTCTCGGCCGCTTCGCCGAAGATAGGAGGAAAGTCATTGGGGATGAGATAGCTCGGTTGCTAGCTGCAGGATTTATCATGGAGGTCCTCTACCCGGATTGGCTGTCTAATCCGGTGCTGGTGGAAAAGAAAAAGGATGATCCGAAAGTGGCAGTGGTTTGGCGCATGTGTATCGATTACACGAACCTGAACAAGGCGTGTCCAAAAGATCCATTCCCACTGCCAAGAATAGATCAGGTCATAGACTCAAGTGCTGGATGTGAATTGTTGTCATTCATTGACGCCTATTCTGGTTTCCACCAGATACCTCTGAATCCGGATGATCAAATAAAGACTGTGTTTATTACCCCGTATGGGGCTTATTGCTATCACACCATGCCGTTTGGTCTACGTAATGCAGGGGCAACGTACCAGAGATGTATGCAAAAATGTTTGCACGACCAAATAGGTCAAAATGTACAGGTGTATGTGGATGATGTGGTTATCAAGACCAAGGAAAGCAAAACGCTCCTTGACAATATCAGGCAAACGTTCGCAAACCTCAGAAGGTTTCAGATGAAACTTAACCTAGAAAAATGCACCTTCGGTGTCCTGGCTGGAAAATTGCTTGGCTTTCTGGTTTCCAGCCGAGGTATCGAAGTTAATCCAACCAAAATCCGGGCCATCAAACGAATGGAACTGCCGAAGTGTCTTAACGATGTCCAGAAGTTTACAGGTTGCCTGGCCTCGTTAAGTCGGTTTGTATGTCGGTTGGGAGAGAAAGCTTTACCTCTGTACCAACTCATGAAAAAGTCGGATAAGTTCATTTGGACACCGCAGGCTGATGAAGCCTTTACCCACCTAAAGAAAATGTTAGCCACGACACCAGTGCTAGCCTCACCACTATCAAAGGAGCCAATGTTGCTCTATATAGCCGCAACCAACCGGGTTGTAAGTGCAGTGATAGTGGTGGAGCGCGATGAGGTAGGTAAGTCAGTGCAAAGGCCGGTGTATTATTTGAGTGAAGTGTTGTCAACCTCAAAGCAGAACTACCCGCATTATCAAAAAGTGGCGTATGGCGTGTACATGGCCGCCAAGAAATTGAAGCACTACTTTGAGGAGCATCCCATCCGAGTCATATGTGAGGCCCCTATATCCGAGATAATGAGTAACAAGGATGCAAGCGGCAGAATTGCAAAATGGGCAATTGAGCTAGCTCCTTATGCTCCGCAATATGACCGGAGAGAAGCCATCAAGTCTCAGGCTGTGGCGGACTTTTTCGTGGACTAGGCCGAGGTACAGTACGAACCACCACTTCTGGATCCGAACTATTGGCGGATGCACTTTGACGGATCAAAAACCAAAACCGGGCTAGGTGCCGGAGTTGTACTCACGTCGCCAAAGAAGGACCAGTTGAAATATGTGCTGCAGATCCACTTCACCGCATCAAACAATGTCGCTGAGTATGAAGCACTCGTGCATGGGCTCAAGGTAGCAAAAGAAATTGGTATACGTCGGATTATATGCTTTGGCGACTCGGATTTAGTGGTGCAACAAGTGTCCGGAGTGTGGGACGCCCTTGATCCAAACATGGCACTATACAGATTTCATGTGCAAAAGATTTCTGGTTACTTTGAGGGATGCGAATTTCATCATGTACCCAGGTGGAAAATGAGGCTGTCAACATGCTGTCGAAGCTCGGGTCAACCAGACAAGCAATTCCATCGGGTGTAGCATTAGAGCACCTCAAGAAACCATCCATCAGGCCATCCCCAGAGTCCGAGTCAATCCACGTCCCGGAGGACACAGAGTCCGGAGTTGTGCCCATGGACATCGACCCGGGGACTGCTTCGCAAAACCCGGGGACTGCTTCGCAAGACCTAGGGACTGCTTCGCATGGTCCGGTTGAAGTTATGCCGGTGGATCAGATGGAGATAGACGAGGACATGTTCCCCGTGCGGCCAATACCGGCTTGGGCACTGCCTATATTTCAATTCCTGAAAGATGGAACGTTACCCACTAAGGAGGTGCTGTCCAGGAAAACCCAGAGGAGGGCAAAGGCATACACGATCATCAATTCCGAGTTATACAAAAGAAGTGTGACCAATGTCCTCCAGCGGTGTGTTGACCCGGAAGAAGGGCTTGAAATCATCCGAGATATACACCAGGGGGAATGCGGGCATCACGCCTCATCCCGAGCCTTGGTAGCAAAAGCTTTCCGACACTGATTCTACTGGCCAAATGCTTTAGAGCAAGCAGAAGATCTGGTGAGAAAATGTAATGGCTGTTAGAGGTACGCTACAAAGACACATATGCCAATGTCGGAACTCAAGACCGTCCCAATCACTTGGCCATTTTCCGTATGGTGCTTGGATATGGTGGGCCCATTCAAACCAGCAAGAGGAAACATGAATCACATTCTGGTAATGGTGGACAAGTTTACGAAGTGGATCGAGGTAAAGCCTATAAGAAAATGTGATGGAGCTACGGCCGTAACATTTCTCAAAGATATCATCTTAAGGTACGGTTATCCACACAGTATCATAACTGATAATGGAACAAATTTTGCGGAAGGAGCATTTGCTCGTTTCTGCCGGGACGGCTCGACGTAGCTTCGGTAGCCCACCCCGCATCGAACGGGCAAGTGGAGAGATCCAACGGATTAGTATTATCCGGGATAAAACCCCGGCTCATTGAGCCGCTGCAACGATCAGCGGGGTGCTGGATAGAAGAACTACCAGCGGTACTGTGGAGTTTAAGAACAACTCCGAATCGATCAACAGGCTATACGCCGTTTTTTCTGGTATTTGGGGCAGAAGCTGTATTACCAGCCGACATAGAGCATGATTCGCCTAGGGTCACCCAATACACAGAAGCCGAAGTGCAAGAAGCCCGGCAAAATGATGTTGATCTGCTGGAAGAACCGAGAGAACTGGCACTGTCCAGATCCGCCTTATATCAGCAAAATCTCCGACGCTATCATAGCCGGAAAGTGTGCCCCCGAGTCTTTCGGGAAGGCGATCTGGTGCTCCGGTTGGTACAACGTACTACTGGAATGCATAAATTATCCCCCCCATGGGAAGGGCCGTTCATCGTGAGCAAAGCATTGCACAATGATTCTTACTATCTTATAGATGCAAAGCCACAGGAAAAGAACAAGTCGGACAGATCCGGAGAGGAATCAAAGCGACCATGGAACATAGCTCTACTTCGTCCTTTCTACACTTAACTAAAGAGTGTATGTATCCGGGTTATCTCATATGTTGGTATGTATGTCGGCAATGAGCTTATCAATGAAATGTTGGCACCTCGAGCAGTAACTCGGGGACTGCCTTAGTAATGTTTGTTATTTTCTGCATGTCAGCTGGAGTAAGTTATTCTACTTAGCTCGGATTAGTAGTGTGTGAGAACCAAAAACCCAACTCTTCGACTTGTTGCTGTCCAACAAGAATTGGCTTCATGGAAAGCAAGAGAACAAGTTTGGAATTGCGTAGCACATGAAAAACGAGTAAGGAAAAGAATTTATTCGAGCCGACGTTTGTTTTCCGGACTAACCCTGTATTCATTTTCAAGTTATTATGCAGTTTTATTTTTGAGCTAAGTCTAAAAGTTTCCCAGTATTGTTAAGACAATTTTCAAGCTCGGATTCGTAAGTTGTAAAACCGAATCAAGGTAGACACGATCCGGGCCAAAAGATTGAACGAACAAGAAAAAGAAACTCGGGGACTACGCCCAAGTTAATCCGGCATAAGTACTCAGTAGCAAAATATCACATGTATTTGGAATAAAATTCCACCCGGCATACCGGGGATCTCATGAATTTTCAAGTGTTTTTACTTAGGAGCAGCAGGAGGAAGTTCGGCACCATCGTCGCCCTCTTCGATATCCGAGGCAGTGTCCTCCTCGTCTTCACCCGAGTCATCTTCAATGTTCTCAACTTCCTCTTCACCTGCGGCTTCCAGGAAGCTCGGGCCCTCAGTCCATTCATGAATGGGGGCATATTCGATGAGGCTGTGGGCGCAAGCCTGGCGCCGAGCTACCCACTCCGGGTCATCTGTCCATTTGGACCCGGTGCGCAGGCGTGTGAGGAGGCTGAGATCTATCTTCTCGTACCACGTCAAAATGTGGTGAAGGACGGTATCGGCAGCAGCGCGTCCAGCGGATTCTCGCCAGAGGTCGAGCTGGGTCTCAATTTCTGAAAGCCTTTCAGAGAGCTGCGTGACTCTCTCCGGAGCATCATCGGCGGGCCAGAAAACATTGAAGACCCGGACTGAAACATCGAGGAGGTCCCTGCCGTAGTTCTTGATAATTTCCAGGCGAGATGACAGGCTGACCAACAGGTCTTCTATGTCAAAGGGAATGCTCTCACCCTCAGCAGCGACCAGAGTACCCCTTTCTTGGCGGAAATTTGCGACAACAGCACTTGCAATGGCAGTACCCTCTAGAAAGTGGCCTGGGAAACAAGGCAAAGGACAAAGTTGAGAAAACAGGACATATGAAGTAACCCGGAGAAATAAGGCGGATAAAGGAAAAGAAGTTATGTGAGATATGACTGTGAATCTGGGTCAACTCCTTGATGCAAGCATCGCGCCTTTTTCGAAGCTGCTCGAGCCCAGCATTTGCCGACTCAAGTTTGACCTCGGCTTCCTGAAGAAGCTCACGATCCTTAGCACTTTGGAGTTTGAGGCGCTCGCGTTCTTCGGTGTAGTCCTGACCAACCCTTTTCAGCTCGGTTTGGTGCCACGCCTTCATCTTAGCCATTTCACCTTTGAGCTTGGCTATCTCGTCGTCTTTGGTCCGGAGGAGGGCGAGCTCATCGTCTTTCTTCTTCAACTCAGCTTGGTGCTGTCCTGCTTGTTCGAGAAAATGCAGCATCATGTCAGGCACATGCACACTTTCTTCAAGCAATGCTGAAACCGTGTGTTGGCCCGGCAGAGCCGAGGTATGAATGTTTGCCGAGCCAAGGAGGTAAGATGATGAAAAGCACAGTAAAAACAGACAAGAAGGACGTACCCTTGATCTGCTCCAAGTTCTTCCGCATTATTTTGTTTTTAGCTTCCACCCCAGCTGCGGAAGCCGAACAATCAGATTAGTTCGGCAAGCGAAGTGGAAGAAAAACGAGGAAAGGAATGACATAATTTTTTTACCCCTTTTCTCGTACTCCGCGATGAGTGCATCCTGTTTCGTGCGAAGATTTTTGTGCGTATCCAACAAGCGCTGGAATTCAGTACTTCGGCGGTTGGTGGTCACCTAAAAGAGATACAGAAACTTATGTCAGCCTTGTGCATGTTGGAAGTGTACTAAAATCCGGGCCAAGTGGAACTTAACTCGGCTCTAGGTGTGTGCATGTTCGAAGTGTAATAAAATTCGGGCCAAGTGGAACTTAACCCGGCTCTAGGTGTGTGCATATTCAAAGTGTACTAAAATCCGGGCCAAGTGGAACTTAACCCGGCTCTAGGTGTGTGCATATTCGAAGTGTACTAAAACCCGGGACAAGTGGAACTTAACCCGGCTCTAGGTGTGTGCATATTCGAAGTGTACTAAAATCCGGGCCAAGTGGAACTTAACCCGGCTCTAGGTGTGTGCATGTTCGAAGTTATCACGGAGCTACGTTAGTTCTATAAAAGAGCATCCGGCCGAGTAACAAGTTACTCCCCCGGAGGCTCGGGGACTAATGGTTATTATCTGCAATTTGCAAAGGAGAAACGACGTACCTCCATCATTCGTCCGGCGAGGTTAATGGCCTTGGCGGCGGTATTCACCTGATCAGATTCGTGGATTACCTCGGCCTTGTTCCAGTTCATGACGAACTCCATCAGGCTCGGGGGGTACCGTTCACCTGTGGGCATATGAGGCGTCACCAAACCCTTAGCATGTGCTTCCTTCCTCTCCACCAAGGCAAGGGCGGGGCTGGTGTGCAGAACCAACTGCTGGGCTTCGGTTGGCTCGGCAGGCGCGTCCTTTGCCGCTGATGTCTTCTTGGGGAGCATGGACTCAAGGGTGCGTTGTCCAGGCTCGGCAGGACTGGGCTTGGCAGCGTCTTGAATCTTCTTGACCTTGGCTTGCTGAGAAGAAGCCATAGCAGCGGTTTTTCCCTACCGAGGTTGAGATGACTCGGAAGATGCAGAGGAACTGGGCGCTGGTACTTTCGTGGCTGGACTTGGTGCCGGCGCTGGTGTTTTCGCTGCCGGAGTTGGTGCTGCTGCCGAGGTTGGAGTTGGTGCTAGTTTGGCTGCTGGTACTGGAACAAATGCTGGAGTCAAGGTAGCCTTAGTGGCTGCTGGTTGTGGCGTTGCCGAGGTAGTGGCTGCCGTTGTTCTAGCTGGGCCAGTTCCCCCCGCCCCAGGATGACCCGGAGCGGCCGCAGAGCTCTCCGGAATAGGGCTCAGCGGACATGACTCGTCGTCACGACGGGGTGAAGGGCTGGCCCGGAGAGGTGATGAGATACTGGATCCACTTTGAGGGACCTCCACCAGAGCCCTATGAAATCAAGTAACGTCAGAAGAGAAATTATGACGAAGTAAGGAAGAGCGAGTTACAGAAGAAAGAAGGACTTACGCATCCGAGGTTTCGGCTGCTCTGGGTTTCCGAGCCCTTCGTGTTGGGGCCTTCTTTCGCCTTTTAATGGGATGGGAAGGTCCGGAGGAAGAGCTTGAGGAAGCCCCGCGCTTTTTCTTCGACGCCACCGGAACTGGCTCGTCCGTAGCGAGGGGAGGATCCTCGTGGATATGACCACCAGCGTGAGCTGATGGCGGAAAAGCAAAAGAAAGGGGGACAGCCTCAAAGGGTTCAATTATCTCGATATCCGAGTAATCTTCATCATCGGGCCAATCTCTAGCAGAAGAGAAGTTACCTGTGGGTCGTTTCGTGGCGTCGGTCATGGGGAGAAACATCTCTTGGTCCGGCTCCTCCTCATCCGAAGTCACCCGGTCCGGTGCCCACTTAAGGGTCGGATCGGTACCGTCCTCAAGCGTCTGCTGAAGGAATAGCTGAGGAAAAGAGTAAACAAACGAGTCAAAAGTGCAACAATAACAGACACGTGATTAGTCTGGGGTAAGTTTGCAGCATGAAACTTACCGCAGGAGGAAGCCGGTCCCGGCAGAAATGCTCGATCCCCCAAGTCCAGTCAGAGGAGAAGTCCTTGTGAGTGGTGAAGAGAGCCTTAACCCGGCGAAAGATCTCCGTGTTGTTCAGTTCGAAAGATGAAGTCCGATTGGGATCGTGGCCGTAGCTCATATGGCACACCTTGTGGGTGCGCTTCTGGAGAGGGGAGATTCGGTTGCGCACGAAAGTGATCATTGCATCCTCGTTGCGCAACCCGAGCTCCTTCAGCTTCGCGAACCTTTTGTGCACTTGGTTGGCCAGGGCCGTAGGTTTCCTGGGAACGGCATCCCATAGATCCGGGTTCGGCGGATCCGGTGTATAGGGGAGCAACCGGATCAAATCTTCGGTGCCCGTGTTCAGGACGTAAAAGAACGTCCGGGCCCACCCTTTGCAGGATTCTAGCCCTGTGACTCGGGGGAAAACAGAGAACCTCCGGGGTGAGATGGAGGCCGCTCCGAACTGAGTGAGCCGCTTGTCATCTAGATCAGTGTGAATGTCGGGAATAACATTGCGACAAAGGGCGAAAAACCGGATCCATAGCTCCTTCGTGGGCCATAATCCGGCGTAGCCCTCGATCGTAGAAGCGAAGGCAGAGAGAGAAGTAATGGCATTGGCTGGAAGGTGGTGCGGCTAGAGATGGTAGGTACTGAGCCAATCATGGAAGAAATCGCTCACCGGGAGTCCGAATCCCCGTTGAAAATGAGACAGGAACACAACGAAATCCCCGGGATTGGGTGAAGGAGCTAGCTCGGCGGAGGCGAGGCGAGCGGCGACGCCAGCGGGGATGCGTCTGGTCCGGTAGAGCCAGTCCAGATCGTCCTGGCAGACCTAGGAGCCGGCCCATGCGCCGCGGTCCGCAGCGGCGGCGTCCTCCTCCATCTCTTGCTCAGCAATGGCGAGTTCTTCTTCCGCCATCTGCTCCTCGAAGCCCTCGCTGGAGCTAGAGGTGGCGGGGGACAGTGGCTTGGATTGACGAGGACCCGTAGCAGGAGATTTGCGTCGTAGTGACGGTGACGCAGAGGCGCAACGGAGAAGAGCGGCGGCGACGCTGCTTTTTGGCAGTGCAGGCGGCGGCGCGGTCACGAGGAAGACGAAGAGGAATAGCAGCAGGTAGAGGGGTGCGGAGGGGGGAAAATCCTAAGGGACGCACCCCTCCGCTATTTAACCACCCCCATCAGGGGTGAGTGGGATCGCACCCTGGGGACCGGCCACACGCTGTGGCCGTGTATTACCCGTTCGGACCAATCAGTAAGGAGCTACATGGAAGGCCACAGGGTGGAGAGAGTCCTGTGACGTGACGTGCTGATGCGGTAAACGAGGAGGCAGGCGTGACGTGACCCGCGCACAGTGATAACTGACAATTACTGCGGCGGTCACTGTACCGTCCCTTAAAATAAGATGATATAATGATTACCCTTCACATGGGCAAGCGTACGAGAGAAGGAAGTAAGACCCGGACGGAACTGTGGTAACCCGGCCGGCAAGTGAAAACTTGCAATGTGCAAAGGGAACGTAAATCCAAGCGTCCGGGGTACGGAAGTAACTCGGAAACAACGACAGGGGCACAAAATGGAACCTAGTGTGGCCTTAGCGACCAGGGCGGCTAAGACCGCACCAGCTTCGGAGACTAATGTTGGGGGGATACCCCCGGGTAGGGTCACGCCGGGGTATAAAGGTCGAGTTAGCCGAGGTTCGGCAAGGCCAAAGCAGATGCTGGCCGGGTCACCTCAAGGCAGGCCGAATCACGGGGTAATCCGGACCTGGGGGCGTCCGCCTAACTAGCCCTCGTCCGACTTAAGCGGTAAGTCGGAAGTGTGTGTTTTGCCTGTATGCAGGAAAGGGTGTGGCCGAATGAACCATCATCCGGGTCGCAGCAAGCTTCTAGGAGAAGGAAGGAATCTCGCTGGTCAAAAGGAGCCCCGGTACGCAATGCCTGAGCGAAGCGAGCAAGGACAGGACCACCGGGGCGTGGCCGACAAGCATGACGACGCCCGTGTCAGCTGACGAGGGCGCCGCAGTGGCTAACGTAGCTAAAGCATGTGTGACGCGGGGGAAAAAGTACCCCGGTGGGCTTACCACTTTGGGTGGAGGCATATTCCTAGGAATATGCCTCCACGTATGCCCTAGGCAGAAACCGAGCCTCCCCTATAAAAGGGGGGATAGGGCTTCAGTAGAAGGGGTTGGCTATTTTGGTCTCTATACAATTCTGTTAAGGTCTAGGGTTTCAGGTGAGATTTGTGGGTGAGAGTAAGAGAGCTCCTTCTTCCTCCTCTCGCCAATACAGCTCTAGGAGCACTTGTAACCTTGGAAGGAAATCAATACAAGTCCTTGTGTGGAGAATCACTTCACTATCCCTCCCTGGATTCCCCTAGCGTGTATTAGTCCCCACCTTTAGCCTATACATGGCATCTGCCGTGACACCACCACGACAATGTTTATGGTTCACTCGCTCACAAGATTCGTTGTTGAATGTGTGGGAGTCATTACGAATCTCCAGATCCCACTATTGACTATTGATCGGAGAGGCGTCTCGATCATGTCTGTTAATTAATAGAATTGAACAATATTAAAATAAATAAATAAATAATTTTTTTTATCCATATTAAAAGGGAACTTGGTTTTTTGAGTGGAGAGTCCACTCACTGAAATAAAGGGTGGGGAAACCCATGGGGCTCCTGCACCCCCTCTATATATAGAGGGCTTGGATCCCTCTCTCCACACACTACACCATCCCCTCTCTCTCCCTCCTCCCGTTGCTCCACCTCTTGAGCTCCTGCTTGGCGAAGCCGTGCTTAATAGTTTTATCCATCACCACCACCATGTTGTCGTGTTGTTGGAGATTCTGATGGATCTACTACTTTCACTGCCCCGCTAGATTGAGGGAATAGAGGTCATTGTCTAGACGTACATGTAACCGAGTGCGGAATCACTATAGGATTGTAGAGTCCATCTTCATGATCTTGAGATCAGCAAGTGTTCGTCTCCATCATCCACAAGATTCGATCTCGTTAAAACTTTCGTTCTTAGAGGGTGAGTTTTTCTAGATGATGATCTACCCATTTGATGCATCTTATAGATTAGATTTTGGCCTGGTTTATTGTTCATACCGTAGGAACTTTTTTGTTTTCTATGTTGCAAACTGTTTAGGTACGCGGTGCCTGCTCGGATCTCTAATTGAAGAAACATGGTGACGATGGTGATATGCTCCGGCGGGACTATACGTCATTACTTCTCCCCTGCATTCCACCGTTGCCTGGCATTTGAATGTACGCCACCACCGAAGCCTCCTCCATGAAGGAATTCCTCTTCTCCATGGCATGGCCACAACAACTATTGTGGCCATCTATGACTATCCTCTACTGTGCTAGTACATCCTTCCATTCCACTTCTGGCATGTCATCTAACTTATTCATCATGTGTGGCTTCGGGAGTTGTGGCATCGGTGGACGGTGGTGGAAAATGCGATCGGCGATGGTAGTGATAGTGAGTGTTGAGAGGGAACTAGGCAGGAGCAAGCAAGAGAAATCGACAGTGGAAATTAGGAAGGGTGTAAAAGAAGGCAAATGATTGCTTTGAGTGGCTGATAAAAGTTCCAACGCTAGAGCTCTGATGTAGTGTGCGTTGCTGGTAGCCCTAGTCCAGCCCATGTCTGCTCGGGATGACAAGGCGGTGCTAGAGAGTTTTTTGGGCATCCTAATAAGCCAACAGTGGTTGTGGGCTGTCGAGGCGGGCCATTTTCCACCCGACACTCCCAAAGACCGTTGGAGCGCTGGTGGAGATTCTCTAGGGATGTGTTTGGTAGCTGATGGCTCAATGCACGGCGCCCAGAAAAATGCTTGATGGCGGTGTTGATGTAGAGCTCGTTGGGAACCCCAAGAGGAAGGTATGATGAGCACAGCAACAAGTTTCCCTCAGTTATGAAACCAAGGTTTAATCGAACCACTAGGAGCAAGGAAACACCCCAAAGGTGTTACTAGCTGAGCTTTGGCAGGGCGAACTACCGGTGCTAGTAGCAACGTGGAGACCTACACAACACAACCACAGAACTGTGTCCCCAACTTGCGATGAGGTTGTCAATCTCACCGTGTTTTGCGGTAAACAAAGGATTAAACGTATCGAATGGAAAGAAGTAATAGTTTGCAGAAAGTAAACACAAAGAAGTAAACAATTTGTAGATTGAATGTAAAAGACATGGACCGGGATCCATAGTTCACTAGAGGTGGCTCTCCTTAAGATAGATAACATGCTGGGTGAACAAATTACAACGGGGCAATTGACAAACACCGATAAAGCAATACATGCATATACTAATCATCTTGACTCCTTTGAGACTTGATTGGGCATTACAACATTATACATAGACCGGCATCCAACTGCATCTATGACTAATAATCCACCTTCAGGTTATCATCCGAACCCCCTCTAGTACTAAGTTGCAAGCAACAGATTATTGCTTTACGAACTGCGTGTAAAGTAAACAATACGATTGTTCTATGAACAAAGGATTGTTGTTTTGTCCCTAGTAGCAACAGCACATCTAGTACCTTAGAGATTTCTGTCACTTCCCCAGATTACCAGAGGCATGAACCCACTATCGAGCATAAATACTAACTCTTGGAGTTGCTAACATCTACTTGGCCAAGATAGCTACTAACAACGGAAAACATGCAAGATCACAAATAACAAAGACATGATAGAATCAATAATCAATCTGAAATAGCATCTCAATATCCATTGGATCCCCGCAAACACAACATGCAGAATTACAAATAGATGATCTTGATCATGAACGGACCTCACAAGATCTAAACATGAAAGCACAAAGGAGGAGAACCAGCCATCTAGCTACTACATGGATCCGTAGTCCAAAGATGAACTACTCACGCATCACACTGGAGGCTTGCATGGTGATGAAGAAGGCCACTATGCATCAAAGTATGCATCAATCAACTAGTCTTGGGACAATGCACATAGAACTAAGAATGACCACTATGCTCTCAAAGTAAGTGCATAAAGGTAGAAGGTGGAGACTCAATGTAATGGTGGAATAAAAGCCTTTGTAAAAGGAAGTAGGGATTCAAGTCTCATAAAGAGCTTCCAAAAATTATGGTACTTGTAGCTTTCAGCTCTCATTGCCCCTATCATAAGCATCTTGAAGTGGTTAAGGTTAAAGTGACACAACTAAGAGGATATGCTTGACAAGTTATAAACCGAAATCTCATGCCCCTTACTTACGAAGACCGATCCTCATGCTACTCAACTTCAGTCACGAGTAAGCTCTTGTCATTGTAAGTACATGTGTATCATTAAGAACCACCAACGGGGTACCCCTTGCACATGATACGGGAGCTTTCTCATAATCAAAATGACAAGGCAAGCAAATAATGAGCATCTCAATGATCTTTTTATTTGCTATTTGCATAGGTTTTTATTGAGGATGCTTCATAGAGTGCTCATTATGGAGACAAACATGTCAAGGTACAACATACAGGATCATCATAAGCATCTAGCTATGGCAGCTATCATAACAACTTCATAACAAAACTTCATAGTAACAAGTGTGTGCATGATCATTTCAAAAAGGGGATCACAAGTTCATCCTAACACCACATGGTGTTAACCTACCACCACAACAAAAGTGGGTGTCATCCTACAACCGCATCAAGTTCACAATCGCATGAGGGGTTACTATATACCACCTCATCGATTCATACAATACATAAGAAGATTTTGGATCCTAGCCATAACCAAAATGTACACCACAAGTTTATCATCTCATTATCAACATCACTAGCATGCAAACTTCTCGAGGACCGAAGCAACTGAAGCTCCTAGTCATAGTAATTTACTAGGAAAGTTCTGAGCCAGAGGATCTTGTGCGTATCATGAATGACGATGAAGCAGGTGCCCTGTGCCTTGTGGTTAACTAGGTGGCCGAGAGCTTCCATGATATGCTCCTTGATGAATCCAACCTAGTACAAGTTAGGGTGCATGGCAGTTGGCTTGTTGTCCCTAATGGCCTCCACAATGTCCTTGATAGCTTCAGTCATGATGGTGAAGGCTTGGATCTCGTCTTCTCCTAGCACGCCCCTCTTCCTCTTCCCATTAGCGGCATGAGTATCACTTACTCTAGCATCGCCAGGCTTGTCATGAAGGGGTTTGCAGTAGAAAACAAAAAATTCTAATTAGTGCAACACCAATATGCCCAAGATCTATCTAGGAGTAATTGTTGTAATAGAGAGAGTCTTTGGTAACATACCCTTGTAGTCCGAAAGCGCTTAATGTTCATGCGGAACGTGGATGATGTAGTCGTACTCACACCGACATCAAGGTCGCAAAGCTCCTCGCAAGTCACCCTTGGTCCTTGCATGATGATCCCGGTGCCACAATTGGCAGTGTTTCGCACACGTCCGGTGTTTGATAATGACTCCCGTTCTCCTTGATCCAGCCGGGATGCGGAAGTGGATCTTATGCCCGGAATCACCGCAGCATAACAGCGTGTTATAGCGAAGAAGTCTCCTACTCGTGTAGCCCTTACTTGGGGACATAGTAATAAGAGAAGAGAGAGAGAGAGAGTCCCTAAGTAATTTGCCTTAGATATTATTGTGTATCCTTTTCCCTCCCATATAGACCTTTATATATAGGGGAAAAGAGGCCACCCCAACTATTAAAGTCCCAGGATGGGACTAAATGGAGGAGGAGGTGGAGGCGCGCGTTCCCAATATGCCGGGCGGGCCAGGATGGGCCCCGCGCGTGGCCCATGGGAGGACAGCGGTGGGGTGGGCCCTACCCACGCGCCAACCAAGCCGGTGGCAGCAGCTTTCCTTAAGCGTCTTGCCTCTTGGGCCTTGTTCCCTCCGAGGACTTGGCCCATTAGGGAAGTTTGCCCTAATAAAATTTAATTTAAATATTATTTTATTATTAATTCTAACAATTAATATAAAATACATATTTATTAAATCCTCTTTGATCCTAAACACCTTTTGGTTCCCTCTGATCTCCTTCGGATCTCCCCGGAACGATTCTGGTTCTCTCATGGAACACTTTCATTATTTTCATATCTCTCTTCATGTGATTTCGGTAATTCCATAATGATCCCTAAGCATCGTAAAACCCTTAAGTGTATTACCCTATGGTTCAGAAAAATCACAAACATGATTGATACGACTCTCGGATCGATGATCAATAGCAGGACCGGGATGCCCATAATGACCCCTATGCATTCCATGATTTCAATGCCATTTGAACCATAAACATTGTGTCCAATTTCCTTTGTTACTTCGATACTTGACTTGTTAGAGATCTGATCATCGGTATCATGATACCTTGTTCAATATCATTGCCGACAAGTGCTGCTATACTCATTTCCATGATATTCCATCCTCGTGACCTAGTCACATGTTGCGTAGCTTATGGATGCAATTCCACCGAGTGGGCCCAGTGTATCTTTCCATCACTTGGGAGAACAAATCTCAATCTTGATGCACATGCCTCAACATGTCCCTTTGAAATACCCAACATATACCTTTATGATCACCCTATTGCGGTGTGATGGTTGATGTAGTCTAAGCAGCCTCGGGTGCTAGTGATTAAACATGATCTCACTTAGGATACTTCATTTCTAACTATTCCAATGGTAAAATTTGTGACTTAATCATGTTGCAACACTTATACTGGGTAATGTCCATCACATCATTAACCAATGATATGACTTCATTGTCAATTGGCATAAATGCTCCATGATCAGGAAACCTTGATCATCGGTTGCCCAATGAACTAGTTGTATAGAGGCTACTAGGGACTTTTGGTCTATTTATATACCACACTTGTATCAATGTTTCCGATCGATACAGTTATAGCATGATATAAAACTATTATGAACTAATGAGAAGTGATAGTAAACACATTTATTATTTGCCTCTAGGGCATATCTCTTTTAGTCTCCCACTTGCACTAGAGTACAAATAATCTAGTTTGCATTTGTTACTAATCATAAAACCATATCACATATGTGTTTATTGATCATGCTTTCTTATGGTAAGCTCCTTTGGTTTGATATGTATTACCAGACCTGTATGTCCTTTCAAATTGTGGATGTCTCCTAATTTTGACATTTACACCATTATCACATATTGTGTCGAAGTATTTGTTTAGCAACCAAGTGAGACTTTGTTTCCTAGTGTTTACAATGATGGTCGATCAGTCAATTAAACTTTCAATGTTGTCATGTATACTAGAAACACAGTTAGTTGAAGTAGAACTTTTTGTGAACAATTAATAGTAGGAAAGGCTCCTACTGCTTCTATATTGATATGAGCCCCCCTAAATGTAGAGGAGGCCCTAAGTTACATAATTATAGAGTGGTGTAAGGTTACATGAAATTACTAAAAGAGTGTATGAGTCGATGGAGGTCAGCCTTAGTCCTATGAACCAACAACACAAACTCTTGCTTGAATCTATTCTTCCAAGTGTAGGGTTCTGCGTATGAAAACAATAAAATATTACCCTACGCCCCTGAACCTCTGATGTTGCTAGGACCTATCTATTAGTAATGTAGTAATGGGAGGGGCTTTTCGCGAACTTACTCTTGAAGACCGAAAAGCGTTGTCAACGCTCAGGAGAGCATGGTTGATGTAGATGAGCCGAAGCCAACCTCAAGGTCGTGATGAAGTCCTTGCGCTCCTGTGGCTCCAACGACTTGAGTGCCTCAAGTGTGACACCTTGCGAGGAGTTACACACATCCGGTGCCTGACGATGACTCCCGCTTCATCGATCCAGCAATAGTTGTGGAAGTAGAGTTCCTGGATCCGAATCCCGCAGCGTGATGGTGCTCCACGGTGACGATGTCTCTCGTTCGCGTAGTCCGAACTTGGGCCCACGGTCACGAAAGAGAGAATATCAATTGGAGGTCTCCCCAAAAGTGAGGAAACCTTTATTGAATATTGTGTGTATTTATCTGGCCAAATACCCCCACTATATATAGGGGGAGGGGAGGTACTAGCTCCCTCAAAGTCCTGGGGTGGGACTAAAGGAGAGGAGAGGGGGAGGCGCCGCCGGCCACCCCCATGGGGCCCACGCAGGGGGGGGGGCTGGCCCACTAAGGCACCGGCCACCCCCTTGGCCCTTCTCCCCTCTTGCCTTTCCCTAATGGGCCCTCTTCCCTCCGAAATTGGCCCATTAAGCCTTTTGACCTTCAAATTGATTTTCTCTTTTATTAAATAATTATGAATAAATGATTGAATCAATATTTAACATTCATTCACATATTATTCAATCTCCATGGCTATGGAACACCTTCCACTGATGGCCCAGTGTTGATGTAGAGCTCGTTGGGCAACCCCAAGAGGAAGGTATGATGAGCACAACAGCAAGTTTCCCTCAGTTATGAAACAAAGGTTTAATCGAACCAGTAGGAGCAAGGAAACACCCCAAAGGTGTTACTAGCTGAGCTTTGGCAGGGCGCACTACCGGTGCTAGTAGCAATGTGGAGACCTGCACAACACAACCATAGAACTTTGTCCCCAACTTGCGATGAGGTTGTCAATCTCACCGTGTTTTGCGGTAAACAAAGGATTAAACGTATCGAATGGAAAGAAGTAATAGTTTGCATAAAGTAAACACAAAGAAGTAAATAGTTTGTAGATTGAATGTAAAAGACATGGACCGGGATCCATAGTTCACTAGTGGTGGCTCTCCTTAAGATAGATAACATGCTGGGTGAACAAATTACAACGGGGCAATTGACAAACACCGAGAAAGCAATACATGCATATACTAATCATCTTGACTCCTTTGAGACTTGATTGGGCATTACAACATTATACATAGACCGCCATCCAACTGCATCTATGACTAATAATCCACCTTCAGGTTATCATTCGAACCCCCTCTAGTATTAAGTTGCAAGCAACAGATTATTGCTTTACAAATTGCGTGTAATGTAAACAATACGATTGTTCTATGAACAAAGGATTGTTGTTTTCTCCCTAGTAGTAACATCACATCTAGTACCTTAGAGATTTCTGTCACTTCCCTAGATTACCAGAGGCATGAACCCACTATCGAGCATAAATACTAGCTCTTGGAGTTGCTAGCATCTACTTGGCCAAGATAGCTACTAACAACGGAAAGCATGCAAGATCACAAATAACAAAGACATGATAGAATCAATAATCAATCTGAAATAACATCTCAATATCCATTGGATCCCCGCAAACACAACATGCAGAATTACAAATAGATGATCTTGATCATGAATGGAGCTCACAGGATCTAGACATGAAAGCACAAAGGAGGAGAACCAGCCATCTAGCTACTACATGGACATGTAGTCCAGAGATAAACTACTCACGCATCACACCGGAGGCTTGCATGATGGTGAAGAAGGCCTCCAGGGTGAATTCCCCTCTCCGACAGGGTGCCAGGAAGAGCTTCAGATCCCTCCCGATCTAGGGACAGAGATGACGGCGGCTACAGACTCTTTCTTGGATTTTTGATTGGGTACTTAGGGTTTTCATCCCGAAGGCAATATATAGGCAGAAGGAGAGGCCGAGGGGTGCTGGGGTCGGCCAGACCAACCCCTGGCGGGGGCCAGGCCTGGCCGCGTGGCCAGGTGGTGTGGCCGGCCCCCAGCTCTTCTCCATCTCGTATTCTGGCATCAGATGTCTTCCGGAAAAATAGGCACTTTGGCTTGTGTCCCGTCCAATTCCGAGAATATTCATTTTCTGACTTTCCTGGAACCAAAAACAACAGAAAACAAGCAGCTGGCACTATGGCTCTTGTTAATAGGTTAGTCCAAGAAATCATATGAAAAGTACTCACAACACAAGAAAGTAGATAAAACCAAGCATGGAACATCAAAAATTATAGATACATTTGCAATGTATCAACATCCCCAAGCTTAACTCCTGCTCGTCCTCGAGTAGGTAAGTGATAAAAAGAAAGAATAATTTTTGAGGTGACATGCACCATCATAGACTTGATCAAAGTATTTGTAAAACATTCAAGGCTGGGATCATAATACTTCAATCATAACATGAAAGACAAAGTTCTAGCAATAAGACAAAGAAACTATGATGCAACATGAAAAGGCACAAACAAAAGATTCATGAATAATAATGATTTGCAAGACATTTGTTTGTTTCACATAAAGAAAACATAGCATAATAGCATTCAGATTGTCCCTTATAGAGTAGCAAATATAATTGCATAGGACACCTTCAAAGTTCATAAGAGTGACTAGATACAAATAGTTTAAAACAAGCAATATCAAGTTATGCATCAATCAAATAGTCTTGGGACAATGCACATAGAACTAAGAATGGCCACTATGCTCTCAAAGTAGGTGCATAAAGATAGAAGGTGTAGACTCAATATAATGGTGGAAGAAAGGCCTTCATAGAAGGAAGCAGAGATTCAAGTTTCATAAAGAGCTTCCAAAAATTATGGTACTTATAGCTTTTAGCTCTCATTGCCCCTATTATAAGCATCTTGAAGTGATTAAGGTTAAAATGAACAAACTATGGTGTACATGCTTGATGAAGTATAAGTTAGAAATCTCATGTCCCTTGAATACGAGGGCCGCTCCTCATGCTACTCAAGTTTAGTCACCGGTAAGTTCTTATCATTGTAAGTACATGTGTATCATAGAGAACCGCCAACGGGGTACCCCTTGCCCGATGATACGGAAGAATCCCCATATCAAAATGACAAGGCAAGCAGACAACGAGCACCTCAGCAATCTTCTTATTTACCATGGGAATATGGTGCTTTTTTCTCTCTTTCCTCTTTTCATAATCTCTTTTTTTGTTTTTCTCTTTTTTCTCAATATAGGACTCTTTTTTTATAAAAAGAATGCTTCATAGACAGCTCATTATGGTTACGCTACAGGTTTCCACCATGTCAGCATGGATTAGACCAGCGGCCCAGACGTTTCTCTAACACATATACATAACTCCATGGGCTTACAAGCTCCCCTTTCATTTCACACCGACGACATCCATAGACAAAAGCGCATGATATCACCTAGGTACAAAGTACCAAGTGCAATGTTGAAAGCGTTCCCCATGACAGCATGGTTCTGCTAATTCCCAACAAATAAGTACAAGCATATACAACATAGAAGACACAATGGTTCAAGTTTATTAAGGGAAAGAAAATTAAAGTGTGCCATCAAGTTCGTGAGAGCTTTAATCACTAGTGTTCTCATAATAAGTTTAATTTGGAAGGTAAACAAAAGCATGGATATACTTGGAATAGCTTAAGCTAGTAGGTAGGTATGGTGGACTCTTTGGAATAACTCGTTTTAGGGAGTTGGATGCATGAGTGGAACTCATACTTGGTTGTGGAGGCTAGCAAAAGACTGGGAGCGATAAACTAAGAGAGCAATAATGGCCATAATCATGCAGAGCGACAAAACACCATTGATCAAAGCATAAAGTGATACTACAAGTTGAAAACTAAAGGATCATAAAGGCTATGGTGACTTGAGATAGTCATAACATGGTGTGAGCATGTGCCAAGTCAACCCAAATAAAGCATCAAAGGAGAATACCACTATACTATGCTTTAATATGCTAAAACAACGCATGATTCATCCAAGGCACATTAAGCAATCTCAATTGTTTATAACAAGTCATGCTACATCAAAGAATACTAAGCATAAAGCCAAAACAATATCAAGCATGGCATGACAAAGCATAGGCCACAGTCAAAAACAAGCTCTTTTTACCACTTAAGCATGAGCTTTCCTACTCTTTTCCAAACAAAACCAAACTATTCGAAAACCAACGTATGAAAGAGGGGGTCCAACCAATTTATTCAGCAAACAAAAGCAAACCAAAAACCAAAACGAAAACGAAAAAGAAGACGCTCCAAGAACAACACAACTATGCATGAAATAATAAAAATGAAGTGTTTGGAAGAAACCTGTGATTTTTATTGATGAAGAAGGGGAATGCCTTGGGCATCCCCACGCTTTGACGGTTGTACTTCTTGGATATTTCTTGGGGTAACACGCGTGGCGTCCCCAAGCTTGAGCTTTAGTCCATCCTTCATCTCATTACTCATTCCTTCCATACACCTGAAAATTTTCCTTCATACAAAACTTCACACAATCTTTATTAGCAACATTAGTGCACTCAAGATAATAAGTCTTAAGGTTCAGTTTTAACACCAAATAAACTTTCATTAGAACACTAGCTACTGTAGCACTTCCCTCAAAAAGCTCAATTCCCCAAAAGAACTCAAAAAGGAACCAACAAGAAGCAAATGCAGAAAATGGCAGAAATCTGTCAAAACAGACTAACAAGTAAAGACGAATTTTTTCTAAGACCTTCTGTTGCTCAAATCAAAAAGTGTTGAACTAACGAAAGTTAGATAACAACCTGGGGCAGAAGC
Source organism: Avena eriantha (assembly GCA_910589775.1). NCBI lineage: Eukaryota > Viridiplantae > Streptophyta > Magnoliopsida > Poales > Poaceae > Avena > Avena eriantha. The sequence continues at coordinate 502,624,348 of OU342740.1, read as the reverse complement.
AAAAACATTCACGCCTCAAAAGGACGTACAGAGTTTTTACACAAATTTTACGGTGAAGCACAGAAATCTGTTTCGGGACAGCAACTTTCCCAATCATTACTTCTCTCTCGTTAGAGGTTACTCTTGGCACAAAAAGCAAATAAAAAGGATAAGGAGCGGTTATTACAGAGGTAATAACTTCCAAGACTCATCTAAACTTTTGGGTTATCTCCCAATAAGTACTTTTCTTTAACGCCTTTAAGTTAGGCATAAGAAGCAAGAAGAAGAATCAAGTGTTCTCAAATGAAGAAGCATTAAGATTAATACCAGAAATATCTTCAACAAGGCAAGGTATATCATCCAAATAAGTTCTAGAAGATCCTCTCGCAATGCTCTTAGGTTCACTATTTTCATCAAAAGGTTTTCAGGAATAATCCAATCAAGATTCTTTTCTATGGCTTCATTTATTGCTACTAGTTTAAAGGGTATTGGTATCTTAAGTTCCTCCCCATTAGGTTCGGTTTTGTTCATATTTTTTCATGTACCAACAACATCTACACATGAGCCTAACATATTGAAACATTCAAAGACTTTTCTAGCTTCCTTGGCAACATCATAGAACTCCTTAAACAAAGTTTCTAGAATAAAATCCCTCTTTTCAGGGTCCTCAATTTCTTTAAGCTTAAGAAACATTACTTGCATTAAGGGGCTGAGGTTAACAAACCTAGCCTCTAACATGTGAATTAAAGAAGCTGCAGCAATCTCATAGTTTGGAGCAAGTTCTGCAAGGGATCTATCATGAGTATCTTCATGCTTACTAACATGATTAAAGAATTCTTCAATATTATCTTTCCCAATTATAGAACCACTACCAATTGAAAAGTCTTTCAGGGTGAATTTAGGGATCAACATGGTGTGCTAAGGGGAAGGTAACAACTAAAGGGGACTTGATTTTTTTGTGTTTTTGATAAAGAAAGCAAACTTGTAAAACTAATTTTTTTGTGTTTTTTGTAAAGAAGCAAGCAAACAAAACAAAAAGAAACTAAGCAAAACAAAAATAACAAAGTAAAGAGATTGGTTATGAGGTACTCCCCTTGTGAAGATGTCCTTGACTCCCCGGCAATGGCGCCAGAAAAGTGCTTGATGGCTCAGTGTTGATGTAGAGCTCGTTGGGGAAACCCAAGAGGAAGGTATGATGAGCACAACAGCAAGTTTCCCTCAGTTATGAAACAAAGGTTTAATCGAACCAGCAGGAGCAAGGAAACACCCCAAAGGTGTTTCCAGCTGAGCCTTGGCAGGGCGCACTACCAGTGCTAGTAGCAACGTGGAGACCTGCACAACACAACCACATAACTTTGTCCCCAACTTGCGATAAGGTTGTCAATCTCACCGCTTTTGCTGAAAACAAAGGATTAAACGTATCGAATGGAAGGAAGTAATAGTTTGCAGAAAGTAAACACAAAGCAGTAAACAGTGTGTAGATTGTATGTAAAAGAAAGGACCAGGATCCATAGTTCACTAGAGGTGGCTCTCCTTAAGATAGATAACATGCTGGGTGAACAAATTACAGCGGGGCAATTGACAAACATCGAGAAAGCAATACATGCATATACTAATCATCTTGACTCCTTTGGAACTTGATTGGGCATTACAACATTATACATAGACCACCATCCAACTGCATCTATGACTAATAATCCACCTTCAGGTTATCATCCGAACCCCATCTAGTATTAAGTTGCAAGCAACAGATTATTGCTTTACGAATTGCGTGTAATGTAAACAATACGATTGTTCTATGAACAAAGGATTGTTGTTTTCTCCCTAGTAGCAACAACACATCTAGTACCTTAGAGATTTCTGTCACTTCCCTAGATTACCAGAGGCATGAACCCACTATCGAGCATAAATACTAACTCTTGAAGTTGCTAGCATCTACTTGGCCAAGATAGCTACTAACAACAGAAAGCATGCAAGATCACAAATAACAAAGACATGATAGAATCAATAACATATCTGAAATAGCATCTCAATATCCATCGGATCCCCGTAAACACAACATGCAGAATTACAAATAGATGATCTTGATCATGAACGGAGCTCACAAGATCTAGACGTGAAAGCACAAAGGAGGAGAACCAGCCATCTAGCTACTACATGGACCCGTATTCTAGAGATGAACTACTCACGCATCACACCGGAGGCTTGCATGATTGTCGTCGGATTGATGACAAGTACGCCATGAGGGGGTCCTCGAGGCGTGTGGAAGAGAGGGGTGTGAGGCGTACGGTGTTCCGAGACGGTGAGCACACAAGTTTACCCAGGTTCGAATCCACCGGCTTTGGACGGACCCTACTCCTGCTATCAATCCAGTAATACGGCAAAGCCGGAATATGGGTTACAAGGGTTTCGCTTGTGCGAGTTGAGATTGTAGACTATTGGTCGTGTCTAGTGTTGCCCTAAAGGCTCTCCCTAGGACGGCTTATATAGATATCCAGCCTAGGGTTTACAGGAGAGATCAATCCGGCTACGACTAAGAGTTGGTTACAGAATACATCTTGAACTACAAGTAACATTGTGGGCCTAAGTCGGTAAGTCTTCTGGGCCTTTCCGTAGCCGGATGGAACTCCGTCTTCTCTCTCTAACTGGGCCGCCCGTGAAGCAAAGCTCTAACCCGAAGTGGGCCACCCTGGTCAGTGAGGAACATTGAGGATACCCGAAAAGTATATCCCCAACAATGATGATGAAGAAGGCCTCCAGGGTGAATTCCCCTCTTTGGCAGGGTGCCGGGAAGAGCTTCAGATCCCTCCCGATCTAGGAACAGAGACGACGGCGGCTACAGACTCTTTCGTGGATTTTTGATCGCGTACTTAGGGTTTTCATCTCGAAGGCAATATATAGGCGGAAGGAGAGGCCGAGGGGGTGCTAGGGTCGGCCAGACCACACCCTGGTGCGGGCCAGGCCTGGCCAGGTGGTGTGGCCAGCCCCCAGCCCTTCTCCGTCTCGTATTCTGGCATCAGATGTCTTCCAGAAAAATAGGCACTTTGGCTTTTGTCCCGTCCAATTCTGAGAATATTCATTTTCTGACTTTCCTAGAACCAAAAACAGCAGAAAACAGGCAGCTAGCACTGTGGCTCTTGTTAATAGGTTAGTCAAATAAATCATATGAAAAGTACTCCAAAGTGTGGACAAAACACAAGAAAGTAGATAAAACCAAGCATGGAGCATAAAAAATTATAGATACATTTGCAATGTATCATCCACCTCCACTCCGGACATCCTCCGAACTTACCGAAACCCTTCCGATTTTCTCTCTACTATTCTTCAGCGATTCTACTAATCCTATAAACACTCTCTAATAATCATCAAACCCTTAAGCGTGATACTCCACGGTTCTTGAACACTCTAGACATGGTCAGGACAGTCCCGGACCAATGATCGACAGAGGGACCTGGATGGCCATGTGACCCCTATACATTCCACGAAGATCTTTCCTCGTTTGAACCGGGACAGTCGTGTCGTATTCCCTTTGTCTCTCGACACTCGCATTGCCCGAGATCTGATCAATGACATCACCATGTCGTGTTCAATCTCGTTACCAAACAATGCTACTTGACTCGTTCAACAAGTGATATCCATGTGATCAAATCACACACTGTGCAGCTATTGGATATAACCTCTCCGAGTGGGCCCTTGAGTATCTTTCTGTCACGTGTACGGACAAATCCTGCTCTTGGCATATATTTCCTATATGGTTCCTCCGAACACCTGAACACACCTTAATTGTCACTGTATTACCAAGTGACGTTTGATTCTATCTAAGAATTCTCGGGAGACAATGATTGATATAGCCTCACGGTCCAAGGAATAGTCTACGAGGATCCATTTCTAATCATCGTAACTTGAACTTTGTGACATGATCGGGTCACGATGTTTAGGTTGTGTATTGTTTCATCATCTCATTCTCAGAATGAGTTGACTCCATTTCCAACTGGCATAAATGCCAAATGATCAGGAAACCTTGATCATCTGTTGACCAATGAACCAGTGACTAGACTTTCACTGGGAACCCCTGGTTGTTTATATATCACACATGTATTGATGTTTCCTCTCAACGCAGTTATAGCATGATATAAAACTTAATCATAAACTTTATGAAATATGATAATAATCCTTATTATTATTTGTCTCTAGGGCATATTCCAACAGTCTCCCACTTGCACTAGAGTATAAATAAACTAGCTGCATTTGTTCTTAATCATGGGCACCATATTTCTGGTACCCTGAACATGCTTGCTCATGGAAGAGGTTGAGTCTTGGGTCTGTACTTTACAGTCCTAAATCCTGTGCAACTTATTAATGTCACCTTAATTGACATTAATACTTTATCATCACATGATAAAATCTTTGTGTATGCATCGTCGCTATGGCAGCAGAATGAGGCCAGATTTCAGGAGCCTACAGTGACTTTGGATCAACCTTGAGGGCTTTCTCATGGGCACTATGCCCTGGGACACATCATTCTACATTAAAAGCGAACTAGCCCCGCCATAACATTATACAACACTTTAGATGGTGCCCTTATCTATTATTATAAATGTAATCATCGAAACACGAGTGCACTCTATGCAACTTTCGATTTTTTTGTTCATCTCGCTTCCTACTTGACTTTAGTCAGTTTTTACAGGAGTTTCCAACATATTCCTTTATAACATAACCCTTTATGCTTTAAGATATGTCATACTTTATGGATTTCAAAAATATGTCTACAGTTCTCTATTAGACACTGCGGACAAACTTAGCTCAACGTTCCGTGATTCAAACTTAATCACTTTTCAAACATTCCTTATTGCATCATATATTATGTTAAGTTATCATCATGGTTTTCTAAGATAGAACCTATGTCTCAACATAGTTGATGATGATCATCCTTTTTATTTCTTTCAACCATTGATGTTAAACATAATACTATTCCTAACTTGAGTTATTAAGGACTAGTTCCTTAATTAACTTCTATTCCGAAACCCTTTTTAGAATCCTTTAAGGAATAGTACATAATATCACAATACACTTATTATCAACTTCTACCCCTTATAAATCATTATTTATCGATACTTGCGCTTTTATTCGTAACACACTTAAGAATCACTCCTATAAGCTCCCACTCAAAATATGTTCCTAACATATTTGGGTATGAGTCACTACTCTTACTCAAACTATGTTCCTACATATTTCAATTCGAGACTTATACTGCTCCCACTCAAAAATATGTCATTCACATATTGTTTTAGGAAGACTTTTATAGCTCCCACTCAATTTCATGCAAACTGTATATCCACTCACTATTTTGAACGATTTCAAAATCCTTTGATCAAATATCAAACTTGGAGATTTACTATGAGGTACTAGTACTTTTACTAGTTTTAAATCCACTAGACATTAGCACACTTGAATCAAATTCATTTGAATTTGTCCAATACTTGACAAATTGTGCTTTTGCCATTCACCCCCTTTTCCACTGTGGCTTTGTAGTCATTTGGGAAAATTCCAAATAACTCCTTTACTTTGTTAGATTCAACAACGAATTGCTTTCCAATCTCAAGGGAATTTTGCTTCTAGGATTTCTCATAATTCTAGTTTACCATTATTTCCTTAGTAGTTTGTAGGTATGTCATATTACAATAATCATGAAAAATGATTCACAAATGTCTCCATACAAGATATGGGCTACATTTTGAATCCTACTTTATGTAGTGAAAACACCAGTGGGGAAAACACAATGATCATTATCATTGATTCTTTTCTTTGTGAAGAGAATCGTTCAGGAACATTTTCTGTTGCACTTCTCAACACTCTGATGCAGGGTTTTGAATCCTTGTCGTGTTTTTCACTATCCTCCATAATCGAGAAATATCACTGAATGCGAACTTTCTGAAGAATGCACCAAAATCCAAGCAATCCTTGTTTTGCTTCTCTTTTGGTTTCAGCTATGGAATTCGTATTCAAAGTTTCCAATGAATACTCTACAAGGACCTATTTGCTATTGTTTTGGTTATATCGAATAACCCCAAAACTTCCACGACGATCCATACTTGTATGGAGCTGATCTCACGAATCCAAATGGTTCACTATATATTCTAATTGAGTGCTAACTATTTATAACTAATGGTCTCTACATCTACACTACAACGATTTATTTGGCGCCATCTATTCACCCATTTTGATATCAAAGATCATATTGTGATGCTTTGCATTTTGACGTTTCAAACGCATTGCATTCCACAATTTCTTTTATGCCATTCTTATAAAGTTGAATTTCATTACTATTGATCAAATCGTAGTAATTAGATTCTCTTTTATATTCATACCCTTTGTTGATGAAACACTTTGATCATATCAAATAGTTTCATACTTATGTCTCCTTTGGTAAACTTCTTTACACATTTAAACAATCATATAATGATAATTAGCATTCTATCAAAACACAATACCTCGAATATGTATTTACTTTTAACAATTCATTAAAACCTTTGTATTCAACTAATACACGGTGTTCAAGTTATTTTGCCGAACTTAGGCATGATTTATATGTGACAAGTAATCAAATGACTTTCACATATTATCACATAACTTTGGATTCAAACAATGGTTTCATTCGTTAATGAATATATCATTGAGTTGGGTAATTTTCAAGGCATTTCAATATTTTACAAATGTTCATGTATTATCAATTAGATTCAAACAACAGGGATAATTCACATATAATCAAACAAGATATGAACACAAATAGAAATCATTCATAAAAGTGGAACAACTGTTTTTTACAAGTTGATATGAATAACCGTCTCACAAAGTGTGAGACACACTAAAGAAGTTCACAATCTTCTGATTACAATAATCATCCTAAACATAAACTAAGTGACAAATGTTGAGGGAGAGTGTTGTTGGCCATCATCATCATGCTCGCCATCAACACGCAACGTCACCTCCTCTCGAGCAAGCACCTCTCATGCAGAAGGACATGTTTTCAGTAAAACAGAACAAGTATCAAATATAATTAACACTGCAAATGTGTTTGGAAGATTATAACATTTATAAAATTGTATATCAAATATATACCTTTGTCATTGATGACCTCAGCGACAACGGATTCAACCATCACATCTCTGAAATGTGATATGAACTCATGAAAATCCTGTGTTTCCGCGTCGCCTCTAATAATGCAAGTCATGACTTGTGTTTGGTGGCAGCGACCACAGCACAATGCCTATTGCAAAAGAGCTTGCGAACTAGTTGGCCAGGAAGTATGCAGGACTCATGTATGCATCATATATGCTCAACAACTGATCATCCAGTGAGGAGCCCTCCTCCATCTTTATGGAGAGGAAATCCCCCATCAGCTCATAATCCCATATGCGCACTTGTTCCACGAAATGTGATCTCAGATGTGCCATAACCGTTTGGGGATTAAGACTTACCACAATCGGCCATAGCCCATCTTCCATCCCAAGGCGCACCGTTACTCATATGAATGTGGCCATCACACGACGACAGTAGCAGTGATCCCGCTGCTCCTGGGTCTCATGAAGATAGGGTGGCTCCAAGTACATCTCGTAGATCATGTAGTCGGCCACTTTGTTCTCGCTAAGGAGAACGTGGAGACATGCAGCCCATATAGAGAAGTTGGATCCATCTAGCCTGAGCTTTTCTCCTTCTAACCAATTGTCAATAGGGAAGGTAATCTCGGGGAGAATCATATTCTACATTTATAATTGCAAAAGGAATTTAGACTAAGTTTATAATTAAATGGGTTAATAATAACTCCACTCAGAAACACCTATCCCCTGAAGGGTTCTAGTGATAACACGAACCCTTTTCCCCACATCTCCCCCGATCATCACAGCCATCAATGTGGGTTCTAGGGTGGACGCTAAACGTCGCTCACATCATTCATGCGGCTCCTGGTCGATCTTTCGACCATCCGCGTTCCGAGGCCACGTCTCTATAACGTGCTAGGATCACCAACTAAACCTTGGTGTATTCAATGTGCAACATGGCTTACACCCACTGTATGTGAATGTAGATATGTCTGACACCCGCTCATCATGGCCTGCCTCATATCCAAGAACTTACTTGGTGGTGCACACCAAGGGGGAACCCAATCATTGGTAATTTTAACCAGGGATCATCTTATTAGGCTACCATCGAGTATCTAATACTAGCACACAATAACTATACAAACAATAACATTAAATGTAAATGCGATGTGATATGGTTCTTCATGTCATGATCTCCATCCGTCGTCACCGGATTCCGGCGCCAGGGTTCCAACGTCGTAGATACCAGGGTACCGGTGTCTTTCCGGCATGGTAGTCCATCACCTCCATGACTATCTACTACTACGTGACATCAGGTAATCACTTTACCTTTGCCACAACCATATTACAAAGCAACGCGCCCTGCAAAACAAAGTTAGACGCCTCTACTTTATCTTTACATATTTTACGTGGCTGAATGGGCTTTCGCACAAGAACCGTTCTTACCTACGAACTTTCACCACAACGCTGATCAAGTAGTTGTCTATACTACACCCCTTTCGGGGCCCTCCGTTGCAAATGGCATACCAACTAATGCGAGAGAGACAAACACCCCCCGAGGCCACTTTATACAGTACAAGCCGTATGTCAAGCGTGGACCAGTCTCGCGAATGAACGCGTAAAGTCAGTTGGGGGCCGCTTCATCAAGCATTGTTGCGGTATACACAAGTACACGTGGGAGGGTAACAACTAAAAGATCAACGCCCACACGCTACATCTCGTTTGTTCTACCCGTACTAGCATTACTATGCATAGATCTAGCTCTGATACCACTGTAGGGGTTCCGCGTATGAAAACAATAAAATTTTACCCAACGCCCCTGAACCCCTGATGTTGCCAGGACCTATCTATTAGTAATGAAGTAACGAGAGGGGATTTTCGCGAACTTACCCTTGGAGACCGAAAAGCGTTGTCAAGGCTCAGGGGAGCGTGGTTGATTTAGACGAGCTGAAGCCGACCTCAAGGTCGTGATGAAGTCCTTGCGCTCATGCGGCTCCAACGACTTGAGTGCCTCAAGTGTGACACCTCACGAGGAGTTACACACGTCTGGTGCGTGAGGATGACTCCCGCTTCCCTGATCCAGCAATAGTTGCGGAAGTAGAGCTCCTGGATCTGAATCCCGCAACGCGATGGCGCTCCACGGTGAAGATGTCTCTCGTTCGCGTAGTCCGAACATGGAGGTCTCCCCAAAAGTGAGAGAGAGAGAGAGGGGGAGAGAGAGAATATCAATTGGAGGTCCCCCCAAAAGTGAGGAAACCTTTATTGAATATTGTGTGTATTTATCTAGCCAAATACCCCCACTATATATAGGGGGTGGGGAGGTACTACCTCCCTCAAAGTCCCGAGGTGGGACTAAAGGAGAGGAGAGGAGGAGGGGGAGGCGCCGCCGGCCACCCCATGGGCCCCACACGGGAGGGCTGGCCCACTAGGGTGTCGGCCACCCCCTTGTCCCTTCTCCCCTCTTGCCTTTCCCTAATGGGCCCTCTTCCCTCTGGAATAGGCCCATTAAGCCTTTTGACCTTTAAATTTATTTTCTCTTTTATTAAATAATTATTAATAAATGATTAAATCAATATTTAACATTTATTCACATATTATTCAATCTCTGCGGCTATGGAACACCTTCCACCTCCACTCCGGACGTCCTCTAGACTTACCGAAACCCTTCCGGTTTTCTCTCTACTATTCTTCGGCGATTCTACCAATCCTATAAACACTCTCTAAGCATCATCAAACCCTTAAGCATGATACCCCACAGTCGGGAACACTCCAGACATGGTCGGGACACTCCCGAACCAATAATCGACAGAGGGAGCTGGATGGCCATGTGACCCCTGTGCATTCCACGAAGATCTTTCGTCGTTTGAACCGGGACAGTCGTGCCTTATTCCCTTTGTCTCTTGACACTCGCATTTCCCGAGATCTGATCAATGACATCACCATGTCGTGTTCAATCTTGTTACCGAACAATGCTACTTGACTCGTTCGACAAGTGATATCCCTGTGATCAAATCACACGCTGCGTAGCTATTGGATATAACTTCTCCGAGTGGGACCTTGAGTATCTTTCCATCACGTGGACGGACAAATCCCGCTCTTGGCATATATTGCCTCTACAGTTCCTCCGAACATCTGAACACACCTTTATTGTCATTGTATTACCAAGTGACGTTTGATGCTATCTAAGCATTCTCGGGAGACAGTGATTGATATAGCCTCACGTTCTAAGGAATAGTCTACGAGGATCCATTTCTAATCATCATAACTTGAACTTCATGACATGATCGGGTCACGATGTTTAGGTTGGGTATTGGTTCATCATCTCATTCTCAGAATGAGTTGACTCCATTTCCAAAAGGCATAAATGCCACAGGATCAGCAAACCTTGATCATTTGGTGACCAATGAACCAATGACTAGAGTTTCACTGGGAACCCCTGGTTGTTTATATATCACACGTGTATTGATGTTTCCTCTCAATATAGTTATAGCATGATATAAAAATTAATCATAAACTTTATGAAATATGATAATAATCCTTATTATTATTTGTCTCTAGGGCATATTTCCAACACCAAGATGTTAACTCTGGGGTGATGTTGTTGAAGAAAAGATCGTTCCTTTCCTTCCATATGCTCCAAGCAGCCACAGTAAAGATCTCCATAAAAAAATTCCTATTCTAGTTTGCTTTCCCTTGCTGTAGAAGTTGCAGTTTGTCTCCCTATCTTTCCCATTTCATGCCAAGAGAATCCTAGCATTGTGTGCTAAAGGGGCAGAAGAAGAAAAGATGTTCTAAGGTTTCTTTAGTGTTGTTGTGACACATGTCACAGTTGAAAGTAGATATGCTGTTATAATGTCTCCTTCTTATCATGTTCTTTGTGTTTAACCTGTTTGTTAACAACAACCAACAGAAGAATTTCAGTTTGGGGGTACATTTACTTTGCCAAATCTAGTTAAAAGCAACATGTATCTGCATGTTTCCGAAGCAAAATTGGTAGAACTTGCTCGCTGAATATTCAGTGGAACCCCAAGTGTAGCTCCAAGTGTCATCCGCATTGTTTTGCAGGATGACATCAACAATTATGGTTTGTAGATCTCTAAGCTCATTCATTGCTTGAGGGGAGATTGGTAGTGCAAAATTAGTTGCTAAATTAGGAGCTGCAAGGAAATCCCTCACTGACATATCCTCTCTGATAACATATGAGTATGCTCTTGGGAACATTTCAGAAGCAATACCCGATATCCAGTCATCTTTCAGCATTAAAACAGAAGTCCCAGAATTGATCTCACAAGTAGTAATTCCCCTGTAGATAGGCATCATTCTGATAATGTCCTTCCACCAAAATGATCCACATTGTTTAGTAGCATGGGGTATCTTCTCTCTATAGTATGAATTCCATAAAATATGCATCCAAGGATGATCTTCTTTATTGTAGAATTTATGAAGAAACTTTAGTAAAAGGGCTTCATTCTGTATTAAGCCATAACAACTATACTAGCCACTTTTGAAGTAGTCATACACTTCTATATCTATGTAGATTTGATCGATAGTGCACTACTTGTAACTTCAATGCCTAACCATGCTCCTATTTGTACAAACTTAGCTCTGGTTTAGTGATTAATTAAAGAATCACTTCAACATGTTATTACGACTAAGAACTTGTTCTTCTAACCAAAACCTTTGGGTCACATTACTTCGAGTACACAATTATGGTAGAACTTATGATCCAGGCATAGGATATACAGATCATCTCTATTCTTCCTTATAACCATTACTGTTTATACCGAGATTTAACTCAATGTTTCTCCAATTTTACAAGTAAGAAACTTTTCGGATAATCTAACTAATGCCAACCATATCATTCATAATATGTCAACTGCATATGTAAGAATGTTGTCACGGTCCCACTCAAGTATGCAATCCATATATGATAGACTAGGAAAAGTAATTAGCTCCCAGTCAATTTACGATGAACACATGTCTTCTAGATAATCTTGGTGATTAAAAAATTCTTTGATCACTTATTAAATCGAGAATTTTTTGCTACAAGACACTAGCAATCGTATGATTAACAAAATCTTGCTTGTTGTATCAATGACAACCCTTTATTCAATCTTGGCATTTAACAACATGTAGTCTACACAACCTTTTACCAATTACCAAATTGGTGTAATTGTTGGTGTAATTCCAGTTAACCTCAAGCATCGGTACACATCATAGTAAATTGAATTTGTCAAAACATACTTTGTTACAAATCAAGGTTTTATGTATTCCTTTAAGTTTCATTTATTCCTTTAATCTTTAAAGTTATTGGGAAAGATTAAGTAAACATCTTTACTTAACAAGATCAAGTAACACTTTACTTTGTAATCTTAAATGTAACTTAATGCAGGATTTCATGATTCTTAATCATTTCTCTCTAGGTCATCATCGCTTCTTTGTTGTTTGTAGGTATGTCTTGTTCCATTAACATGACAAGTGAATCAATAATATAACTCTCCAAATGGCAGACAATATTATTGAATCCTACTTTCCTTTTAGTGAAACTATTAGCTAAAACACCATGATCATCATCAATAGTTTCTCCTCTTCCACTTGTAGAGTTCAGCTCCTGGAACATATTTTGTTGTGCTACTCAACACTTTGAGGTAAGGTCAATAACCTTGTTTTGAACTTTTACTTTCTTCCACTAACACCTTCCTTGAGAAAACATTTTTCCGAGGAAGCACTATGCTAACGCAACAAAAGCTTTCCCTTTTTGGCCATGGAATTGTATTCATAGTTACCTAAGAATACACTACAAAGATTTATTTATTCGTCACAATTTCAAATTATCAAAATCGCTAGAAATTAGAACATGCCATAACTCATATGGTGTTGTTTCCACGAATCTTAGATGTTCCTTATACTTAAAATGAGTGTTTACTATCTCAATCCATAACTCTATTTTCTAATGTTAACTTAATAAAAGAACATTTATAGAGCATATGTATCCAATATATTATGATTATGATATTTAGACATATGAACATGTTGGGTCCGCAGCATAGAAAACAAAAAAATTCCTACGATGAGAACTACACACCAGGATCTATCTACTAGGTACAAAGCAACGGGTGGACATACATCCGACGAGAACTTACCCTTGAAGACAACGAGTTTTGTTAATGAGTAGGAACTCGTGGTTGATGTAGTCGTACACTTGCCGATCTCAAGATCGTGAGGAAGTCTGATATCTGTACTCGCACACATATTCAAGCCACCGGACAACCTCCACCTCCTCGCTCCAGCGATCCAGTGGAAGAAGCAACTCCTTCCAGACGAAATGCCACCAGGAACATGTATCTCGCTAATCCGAGACCATGGGGGAATAATTCTAGAGGGGGAGAGAGATACTTCATAAGGAGGTGTGAGGAAGAAGGAGGAAGAGGATGGCCTTTTATAGGAGGAGGGGGGTGCCCCTCCTTCATGGCCGGCGCATGGGGGGTGACTCCTCACCTCCCCCATTCATGTGGTGGTTACCCCTCCACATTAAAATGCCTCTTCACATTCCCCTTTAAAGTCCCTACTTTAAATGCATTAAAATTCTCCAAGTTTAATGCTCTCTCATTTAATAAAACTCTTTTATTAAATTTATTCAGAATTTTGTTAATTACTTTAATTAAAAAACATTCACATATAACCCCTTGCAATATTTCAATATCACATGCAAAACCACTTTCTACAATTTCACCTGAAACAATTTCCGATTTCTATCGAAACAATTCGTGCGCTTTGCAATTCTTTGGTCTGAAACATATGTGCTCCAAAATGGTGTCCGGTAACTCTTAAGTGTGTCACCCTACGGTTCGCAAATAATGCAGACATGATTGACACTCCTCTCAGATCAATAATCAAAAGCGGGACCTAGAGATCCATACTGACTCCTACACATTCAACGATGACTTCTGTGATTGTGAGAACCTTTAACGCTAGTAACTAAATCCCTTTGTCTCGCGATATATTACATGTCCGAGATTCGATCATTGGTATCTCCATACCTAGTTTTATCTTACCGACATGCACTCTTTTCTTGTTCCCGTGATATAACATTCTAGTGATCACATCACTTGCTTGCAAGCTATCTTAATGTGATATCACCGAGAGGGTCCAGAGTATCTATCCATCATCGGGATTCAAAAATTCCACTCTTGATCCATGAGCCTCAACATAACACCTTCGCAGTACTGAACCCATCTTTATAGTCACCCTATTACGGTGTGACGTTTGATGTTATCAAGATACTTTTCCGGTGTTAGCAATTAACATGATCTCATGGTCTAAGGATAAAGATTACTTCGTATGATGTTATAGCAATATAAACATAATGACTTTGATCGTACTGCTATACTTCGGATGAATGTTCATCACATCATTCCACCAATGTTGTGACCTTGTTATTAACAACATCCAATGTCCATGATCAGGAAACCTTGATCATCTTGTTAATCAATAAGCTAGTCTATAAGAGAGGCATAACTAGGAACCCTTTTTGTTTCCGATCAATACAATTATAGCATGCAAAATAAACATTTATCATAAACATGGAATAAGATAATAACCACTTTATTATTGTCTCTCGGGCATATTCCATTCAGTCTCCCACTTGCACTAGAGTCAATAATCTAGTTTGAAAAACTTTGCGTATTGAACACCTATGGCTTTCTGGTGTTTCATATACGCTATTGCTAGTCGTTAACATAATCTCCGGATCTGACAGTTTTAGGTCCGTGTGTATTTGCATGTTTTTGCGTCTCTACGCATCACTCATTCTCAAATGAGATGGCATTGTATAAATTCGGTCCTTTGGTGAGACCTTTAGTTCGTTCCGGTTAAAATATGTTGATATTATTGTCACACAATATATCTTCATAGTATTAGCCCACTTTCAACCACACCTAGTTTGATAACAAACTACTTAACACAAATGCCCTCCTTTTCTGCTACTATAGCAGATATATACTTAGCCTTTTGTTGTAGTATCCGTCACAATGTCTCAACTTTGGAACTCATCCAAATCCACCATGGAACATCCTTTCCATTACATTGTGCCACCCATAGTCTAAATTGAGATAAATTTAATTTGTAACTTGTGACAAAACTAGTATCAATGTAACACTTTACAACGAACTACCTTTAACTATTTGTCACTTATACATGATATATTCTTAGTTCTTCCAAAGCTCATAAGAATATCTTTACTATCGTCCAATGATCATCTTATGAATCATTCTGGTATGTGCTCATAACATTTAGAGCATAGGACATTTTGGATATATACATATCATGGTATAATCGATCAAAATCTTCATGTGATTTTACTCACCAAGTGTTGAAACACTTGAATCTTGATACAATCATTTCCATGTAGCAAGAACCTTTCTTGTTGTTTCCATATTGAACCCTTTCAATATCTCATATATGTATGTTTGGTAGAACCATATTATCGCCTCAATCTATCCATATAGATATTGATGCCAAATATTCTGGGTTTGCCCAAGTCTTTCATCAAAATCTCATTTTAATGAAATTCTTAACTTGTGTCAATACAAGATACATCATTTCCAATCAACAATATGTCCTCTACATAATGTATTAGAAATATGTCTCAGCGCTCCCACTTAATTTCTTGCAAATGCAAGCATCTTCATCATCTCCGATGAATTTAAACTCTTTTAACAGTTTCATCATGGTGAAGATTCCAACTCCGCTATGCTTACTTCAACTATTGAAGTTTGCATGCCCTTTTAGTACCCTTTGAATTAACAAAACCCTTCGGACCGTGTCATGTACACGTCCTAGGTAACCATTCTATTAGAAGAACCTTTTTTTGTTTATTCAACTACCATATACCAAATTATATGTAGTGGTTGCTACATTAATGCGTCAAGACTAAATATCACTATGAAAGATCAAATCTTGTCATAGTCAACTCCTTGAACATTGTCGTAAACTTCTTTCCGACATGTCGACTATTTCATAGATGTTAAACATCCATGTCTATTTCTTTATAGATCCAAACACAACCGATAAGCTTCATGCCTTTCCGGAGGGTCTTCCAAGTTCAGAAACTTGATTTCTCGTGTATGGATACTATCACGGATTCTATGACTTCTAGTCATTTTATGGAGTCAGGGCCCATCATCGCTTTATTGCATGTAGTCGGTTCATCATTGTCAAAACAATAACGACTTGCTTATCAAATCACACTATTTGATTCTTACCGACCCACACGGTTCAATAGGAACTCTAATCTCCGAGATCACACCCTTTGTAATCACGGGAGCCATGTGCATTGTGGACGCCACCGGGACACTTTCCGGCGCTGCGCTACTTAGCATATATAGCTAAGGTTCAACAACCTTATCAAAGTTCTATTGTCCTCCCACTTAACTTTTCACGAAAAATTCCTTCTCAAGGAACTTGACGTTCCAAGTAACAAACTCTTTTGTCCTCGGTGTTATGGAGAAATTCCCAACAAATTCTTTGGGATAACCTACAAAGACGTGCTTATCCGACTTTGGTTGTAAACATTTTATTTATGCTTAGCATACCAAAATTTAAGAAAAGATAGTTCGGGTTTTATCCCAAACCATAACTTATATGATGTCATTTCAACGGATCACGATGGTGCTCTTTTCAGTGTAAAAGCGGTAGTCTCTAAAGCTTCAATCCTTAAAACATAATGGCAGTTTTATAAATGACACCTTTGATCTTACCATGTCAAACATGGTTTGATTTCATCTCTCGAATATGCCATACTCCTATGGTTTATCGGGAAAACACAAATCATGGAACAATTCCTCAAATCTTAGGTGTTTTGCTAAACATGTAACTCAAATATCTTCTTTTATGATCGAATCATAAACTCTTTATTTTCTTGTTACAATGATTTTTCACTTCATCTTGAAAGTCTTTGAACAATTTTCAAATGTTTCATACTTCTCCCTTATTAAGTAAATATATAGATATATTCACTTAAATTTTTGGAGAAAGCATATGAAGCAAAAATATCCATCGCATATGGCTATACATAATGGACTATATACATCAACATGCATAATATCCAATAATTTAGTCATCCGTTCCTTTTTGGCCTATGGACGGAGTTTCAATTATCTCGAGGAAAGTCTCACATGCGTCAATTGATCAAAATCAAAGACTCCAAAAATCCATCAACATGGAGTTTCTTCATGTTTTCTTTCAAATATAATTTAAACAGCGATGTCACTTCATAAGTGATCTTTCAATCATTTGTCTTGCGACATTTTAGCAATAGTGTTTATGGATGTGATTTCTCCCACTAGACTTGTAAAAGTTCATCCATCCTTTATGGAATACGGTAATTATTTGAAAAACATTATTCTCGTAATACCGGAACAAAATAACAATTATTAAAACAAATCTTGAAGGCTAGGTTTGACGACAACAAAAAACACAATAACACTTTATTTGTTTTTGATGAACATCATCACTTATTCTCTTGCCAGTTTCTTAGGCCATTGCAGTTCATGAATTGCGTTGTCCTGTATGACACTTCATACCAACCAATTCGGTATCCAATACTGGTATCCAATACCTAAGAACCACATTGTTTAACAAGCAAGGAATACAACCATAACATGTATATCTTCTATATACCTAAGCTAGACATTTCCAACTTTTTCCTTTTCTACCAAATATTTTATAGATTCTCTTTCAGCAATTCTTTTCCTTTTAAAAGAATCTATCAACATCAATTGTGGTGTCATTCACATGACACATAGTACAAAGCGTATATAGTCAAATACTAATACCTTTGGACTTGCTCTTTGAAGTGGATCACCATCATCAAATGTTTGGTGTTCTTTCAAAAATCCATTCTTTAGTAATCTTTCAGTGTAGTAAAAATTTTACTTACATCATCTATTCATCCTTATCATGAAAACTTTCATGATCAAACTACTATAGCCTATAAGGATGAATCGTGAGTATAATATCAGTTCCCAAAACCTTTTTGGTAGATTAGGATGCCTAGCGTCTCCAACCATCACAAATTCTCATACAATATGAGAACATGTATTTTGTTAAATTATACTCTATCATATTGCAACCATAAACATTGTTTCAGATATCACAATATCTTCCACACATGATGGTTTCTGAAACAATTTTCAGCTCCTAGATAATCTTGATATTAAAACAACTTTTGAATATCAAGAATCATGGAGGCAAATATGATACTTTAGATACTAACATTGGAATTCTTACTCTTGATTTAATACTACTTATTAAACTTCATGGAGTAAATAGAGTTTCCTGAAAGTTTGCAATAGGACTTATAAACTTTAAATTGACATTCAAAACAATATGATACCAGTTCGTAAAGTAAATATCCAGAATTCTATAGTTCTATTATCTCAATTAAAACTAAGCATAAGGTAGTAAACATACGCCAATGACTACAACAAATTATGCAAATTCACTTCGATTTAGTTTATGACAAAATTGAGTACGACTAATCCAAATTAGAAATGAACTCCCACTCAAAAACGACATCCCTCGTGCCTTTTTGGTGATTACATGAACCAAATCCACTACACCAAGTCCGATCATCACGTGAGTCGGTGTAGCTTCAAAGGAGAGCATCTATATGGGCATCATATCAACTATATGACTCATGCTTAACCTTTCGGTTCGTGTTCCGAGGCCATGTCTGTACATGCTAGGCTCGCCAAGTAAGAACCTTAGTACTCGCATGTGTAAAACTGTCTTACACCCGTTTGTATGAAAGCGTAGAGTCGAGTACACCCGATCATCACGTGATGTATCGAAACACGATCCACAAAACGGTGCATACTTAAGGAAGAACACATTTTTATCTTGATATCTAAATGAGGGATCATCTTACAATGCTACAGAAAGCGCCAAACTAGCAGTATAAGATGCTAACATCTAATGTGTAAAGTGAGATGATATGGTCCATGCATTTGATCTCTATAATTTGCATTGTGGTATGATCTCTATCATTCCTTTGTGTGTAATGCCAAGGTCTATGGAACTTACACGTTGAGTGTGTTGTAAGAGTATCTATCATACATCTACTTACAACAATACCATATCAAGACACTAGCCCAGCAACGATCTAAACTAGACGCCTCTAATTTATCAATTGCAAGTTCTACGTGGCTTAGGGCTTTCGGAGATAGAACCGTTCTTACCTACGAACATGGAACCACAACGATGATAACTAAGTTATCAACAACTCGTTGTAAATCAGATATTGACTATAGTAGGAGAGACAGACACCCGCCAGCCACTTATGCAAAACAAGTTGCATGTTAGTCGTGGAACCGGTCTCATGTACGATGACATGTAAGGTTGGTCCGAGCTGCTTCATCCCACTATGCCACCAATATCCAAAATACATACAAGATGCAATAACATGATCATCATCGCCCACATATAAACATATGTGTACTACCCGTGCAAATCATCTACGCATAGATCAGGCTCTGATACCACTGCTGGGTCCGTAGCATAGAAAACAAAAAATTTCCTATGATGAGAACTACACGCCAGGATCTATCTACTAGGTACAAAGCAACGGGTGGACATAAATCCAACAAGAACTTACCCTCAAAGACAACGAGTTTTGTTAACGAGTAGGAACTCGTGGTTGATGTAGTCGTACACTTGCCGATCTCAAGATCGTGAGGAAGTCCGAGCGCCGCAACTCAGCAGCGCATCCGTACTCGCACACACGTTCAAGACATCGGAAAACCTCCACCTCCTCACTCCAGCGATCCAGCAGAAGCAGCAAATCCTTCTAGACGAAATGCCACCGGGAACATGTATCTCGCTAATCCGAGACTATGGGGGAATAATTCTAGAGGGGGAGAGAGATCCTTCACAAGGAGGTGTAAGGAAGAAGGAGGAAGAGGGTGGCCTTTTATAGGAGGAGGGGGTGCCCCTCCTTCATGGCCGGCGCATGGGGGGTGACTCCTCACCTCCCCCATTCATGTGGTGGTAACCCCTCCACATTAAAATGCCTCTTCACATTCCCCTTTAAAGTCCCTACTTTAAATGCATTAAAATTCTCCAAGTTTAATGCTCTCTCATTTAATAAAACTCTTTTATTAAATTTATTCAGAATTTTGTTAATTACTTTAATTAAAAAACATTCGCATATAACCCCTTGCAATATTTCAATATCACATGCAGAACCACTGTCTGCAATTTCACCCGAAACAATTTCCGGTTTCTATCGAAACAATTCCTGCGCTTTGCAATTCTTTTGTCTGAAACATATGTGCTCCAAAATGGTGTCCGGTAACTCTTAAGTGTGTCACCCTACGGTTCGCGAATAATGCATACATGATTGAGACTCCTCTCAGATCAATAATCAGAAGCGGGACCTGGAGATCCATACTGACTCCTACACATTCAACGATGACTTCTGTGATCGTGAGAACCTTTAATGCTAGTAACTAAATCCCTTTGTCTCGTGATATATTACATGTCCGAGATTCGATCATTGGTATCTCCATACCTAGTTTGATCTTACCGACATGCACTCTTTTCGCGTTCCCGTGATATAACATTCTAGTGATCACATCACTTGCTTGCAAGCTATCTTAATGTGATATCACCGAGAGGGTCCAGAGTATATCTATCCGTCATCGGGATTGAAAAATTCCACTCTTGATCCATGAGCCTCAACATAACACCTTCGCAGTACTGAACCCATCTTTATAGTCACCCTATTACGGTGTGACGTTTGATGTTATCAAGATACTTTTCCGGTGTTAGCAATTAACATGATCTCATGGTCTAAGGATAAAGATTACTTCGTATGATGTTATAGAAATATAAACATAGTGACTTTGATCGTAATGCTATACTTCGGATGAATGTTCATCACATCATTCCACCAATATTGTGACCTTGTTATGAACAACATCCAATGTCCATGATCAGGAAACCTTGATCATCTTGTTAATCAACAAGCTAGTCTATAAGAGAGGCATAACTAGGAACCCTTTTTGTTTATTAAACACACATGTATTGACGTTTCTGATCAATACAATTATAGCATGCAAAATAAACATTTATCATAAACATGGAATAAGATAATAACCACTTTATTATTGCCTCTCGGGCATATTCCCTTCACAACATTCTTTGAATTTGTTCAATTGTCATAATTTGTGAAACAGTTTTCCACAAGTCCTTATGGTAGAATTATTAACATGAATACACAGTCACTTTGATATTCTTGTTAACTTAATACCAAAGTTTATTCTAAAGGTATTTAAATGGTTCAAATATTTTTAGATTTATGTTTCATTAAGTAAATATACATATTCGCTTAAGTCCATAATAAAGTTTACAAAATAATGATATCCACTAGATGTTGAATTATAGTCATTATGCATGACATTCAACATTTTAATCCACCGTCTATATTACCAGAATGCGGAGTTTTTGTCATCCCAACCAGTGAGGCATGGTTTGCATAAGTCCGAAGATCAAGTATCTAGTAGACTTCTTGTTTCATTAGGATGAACCAACACATTTGACATAAACAATAGTGTCATTCAAAATGATATCATTGTTAATTTTAAATATATTTTTGCACTTTTCAGATGTTTCATAAATGCATAAAATATTGTCATACAGATAAAGACAAGAATAAATTATTTTATAACAAAAATGTGAACATAAAAGAAATCATTCATAGTAAAATAACACATGACTTGTATCTCATTTATATGAATAATTGTCTCATAATAAGCAAGAAACACTAATAATGTTCACACACTTGATTACAAAGATTTTATTCAAATCCTCTAATCCAAATGATACACATCGAGGGAACGAGTGTTGTCGGCCATCAACCAGATTGCTTGCCGTCATCACGCCATCGACACCTCTCCCATCTAGCAATTCTCAAGAAGAAGGTCCTATTTTCACAAAATAGAGTAAGCATCAAATACTTGGAACACTACATTAAGTGTTTGAGGGAAACATTTAAAACATGTATATCAAATATACCTTCTCCATTGGTGACATCTCCTGCAATGGGCTCGACTTTAGCAGTCCTCAACTTGTCCATGAATTCATGAAAGGCATGTGATATTCCGTGCATGACATAGCCATTGATGACATCCTTGTAGATGGGACGAAGCGAGCGCAACACCCCATCTATCACAAAGGTGCTAGTCAACCATTTTCCCATGGCATCCACAAGGCGCTCATGAATCTCTTCCACGATATCCAAGTGAGTCTCGAAGTAGGTATTTCTTCCATCTTGGTTGAAAGAAACTCGTCCATGTACTCATATCATATGAGTCTGATTTGAGCTGGGAATAGACTCTTCAATCCATCGACCATATCAAATGTGTCGATTTCATGAAAGTGTACATGCAGCCTAGATTCCATCTCATGAATTATGATGTACTTGATCGCCATGAAGGTGTCATGGCAACCACGAAGAATCGTACCTTCTTCACTATTGGAGTAGTTAAGGGAAATATTCTATTAGTTCACGTAGGACATAGAGAATATGGTTTTCTATGAGGACATCCTTGGGGCATTGGTACCAGTCGATGAAGTTCGAGTCACCTAGCTTAAGTTTCTCACTATTCAGGAAAGGACCAAAGATATCCTGAACTTTGAGAATGCCGTGATCTACAAGGATATTTGCAAATATTTAGATTAAGTTCATAATACAAGCTCAAATTTTTAATCACATTATTAAATGAGCTACCACTAAAACTATCATCCCTAAGACGATTTTAGTAATTACACGGCCCTAATTCACTATACCATCCCCGGTCGTCATGGACGATGATATAGCTAGAAAGGTGGACAACACAGTTTTGATCACATCATTCATGTGACTCATGTTTGATCTTTTGATCTTCTCATGTTCCGAGGTCATGTCTGTACATGCTAGACTCGCTAATTCAACCTTACATTAGTGTATTCATAGTGCATACATGGCTTACACCCATCATATGCAAACGTTGATATGTTTGCACCCGATCGTCACGACTTAATCCATAATGATGGACTTTATTGGTGGTGCACACTAATGGGAGAATGCTACTGTTGGTATTAATTAGGGATTATCTTATTTAATGCTACCGTTGTGTATCTAATACTAACAAACAATAAGATGCACAGAAATAATTAACATCATATGCAATTTATATGTGACATTATATGGTCCTTCTTCACGCATCTTGATCTCCATCGAGCGCTCCAGCATGATCTCCATCTTGCCACCGGTTTAGCAGCAAGTCCACGACGCCACTAGTTGGTCGTCCATCGAAACAATGACTATTACTATACAACTTAGTAACATAAAAGTAATCTACTTTAGCTTAGCCATGACCATGACCATATCAAATCACATGCCTCTTGCAAAATAAAGTTAGACGCCTCTACTTTATATTTTTCAAGTTTTACGTGGTTGTTAGACTTTCGAGATAGAACTATTTCTACCTACGAAGTTATAACCACAACTGAAGGAGTTATGCCCTAGAGGCAAATAATAAAGTGTATTATTTGATATGACTCCTATATGTTCATAATACGTTTCATACTGTGCTATAACTGTGTTAATACGAAACGTTAATACACGTGTGGTATGTAAACAAACAGTGTCTCTAGTTACCTCTAGTGAACTAGTTCATTGGTCATGAGGATGATCTAGTTTTCAAGATCATGGGCATTTATGCCAATTGACAATAGGGTCATGTTATTAGTTGGATAACATGATAGACAAACATCCGACCGTTATATCTTGAATGAGATCTAATTACAAAGTTCACCATTGATGATAAAACACAGAGAACCTCGCGACCTGATCCTTTGACTGTGAGGTAATGCAAATCACCATTCCGGAGGAAGCTTTGATGGTTATCAAGAATCATCTCGTAAAAGGGTGATCAAAAAGGTTCCACTCAGGTTTTTCGAAGGGATGCATTGAGGAGTACATATCAAGACCAGGATTTGTCTAGTCCATGTAACGGACAGATACATGTGGCCATCTCGATAACGTTGCATTAATGAAGCTTGCAAGCATGTGACTTGGTCACGGAATGCAACGACATGAGAACGAGTAAACAAGTTCATTGGTAACGAGACCGAACTAAGGTATGGGGATACTGAAGATCAAGTCTCGAATGAATTAGGTATCATATGACAAAGGGAATAGGAAACGACTATCTCACGGTTCGAGCGATTGTATTAGTGAAACGCACGGGGGTCACATGGCCATCTAGGTCCCTCTGTTGATCATTGATGTGAGAGTAGTCTCAATCATGTCTAGACTGTTTCCGAACCAAAGGATGTCACGCTTAAGGGTAGGGACGCTTAGGGTAGATGAGGTATCGTAGGAGAAATAGAGAAAGAGAAACCGGAATAGTTTCGGGTAACATCCGATGGAGATTGGAAGGGGTCCGGAAGGTGTTCCGGAGTGAAGGAATAATACAATATGTGTATTTGAATATTAATTGGAGAATTAATATTAAATATATTTTTTATTTTATTATTAAAGGCATCATAATACTAATGGGCCTCACCCGAGAGGCCCAATAGGGCATGGCACCTAGGGAGAGGGGGCCAGCCGGCCTAGGCTTGGTGGGCCGCCCCAATGGGGCCCACCTAGGGCCGATGGCTGCCCCTAGGTGGCCGGCGGGTGTGGGGTTAGTCCCACACCGCCTGGCCCTAGGGTGGTACGCCCTCCCCTCCCACTATATATAGGGGTCTCCCTCCCTTTGGAATCATCCCATTCCCTCTCATTCTCTCTCTCATCCATTGAGGACTTCTCCGTAATATTAGGGAGGACCTCGTGGGTAATTTCTCCACCTTCACACCACCATCGTGTGATCTGCGATCCGGCATCTACTTCTTCCGCTGCCCGGCTGGATCAGAGTCTGGTTGACGTCTCCTACACCGTACGTGTGACGAACTTCGGAGGCACCACACTTGGGGTGCTGCTCGTCTTCATCAATATACGCCTTCCTGCATAAGGCGTGCCTCGGTCTTCAAAGGTATGAATACTGTATCCCTTCTCCGTTACTTATGTCTACATAGTATAAATCCTGGTATTAGTGTTCGAGTAGATAGAAACTTTTAGTTTTCTGCTACGGAACCCTACAACAACATGGATCCAACACTTGTCTCTACTGCACCCCTTTAGGGGCCCTCCATTGCAAATACCATACGTATGTTGAGCGTAGAATCAATATCGTGTAAGCCTACATGCAAGATCGGTCCATGCCGCTTCATCAAACAGTGACACAATATAAACAAGTACACATGGGAGGGTAACAACTAGTGGATCAATGCCCACATTCTACATGTGTTCTAACCATACAAGTAATACTATGCATAGATTGGATCTGATACCGCTGAAGGGGTTCATAGTAGAAAACAAAAAAAATCTAACTAGCGCAACACCAATATGCCCAAGATATATCTAGGAGTAATTGCTGTAACAAAGAGAGGCTTTGGTAACATACCCCTATAGACCTAAAGCACTTAACATCCATGCATAACGTGGATGATGTTGGTGTACCCGCACCAACCTCAAGGTCGCAAAGATCCTTGCAAGTCACCCCTAGTCCTTGCACAATGATCTTGGTGCCACAAGTGGAAGCACCCCCGAGGTCTCACACACATCTGATGTTCGATGACGACTCCCGTTCTCCTTGATCCAGCCGAAATACGGAAGTAGATCTTCTGGCCGTAATCATTGTAGCACAACGACATGTTGTAGCGAAGCAGTCTCGTACTCGTGCAACCCTTACTTGGGACCACGATCATAAGAGAAGAGAGAGAGAGAGAGAAAAAGAGAGAGAGATAGAATCCCTAAGGAAACTGCCTTAGAGATAATTGTGTATCCTTTTCCCTCCCATATGGACCTTTATATATAGGGGAAAAGAGGCTACCCAAACTATTAAAATCCTGGGGTGAGACTAAAGGGAGGAGGAGGTGGAGGCGCGCACCAAAGGGGGAAGGCCGGCCGGGGTGGGCCCCGCGTGCGGCAAATGGGAGGTCGGCGCCACGGTAGGCCCCACCCACGTGCCAACCAAGGTGGCGGCTTGCCTCTTAGGACATGTTCCCTCCGGGGACTTGGCCCATTAGGGGAGTTTGCCCAAATAAAATTTAATTTAAAAATTATTTTATTATTAATTTCTACAATTAATGTAAAATACATATTTTTTAAATCCTCTTTGATCTAAAACATCTTTCGGTTCACTCTAGTCTCATTCAGATCTTTCCGAAACAATTTCGGTTCTCACATGGAACACTTCCGGTATTTTCATCTCTCTCTTCGTGTGATTCCGATAATTCCATAACAATCTCTAAGCATCGTAAAACCCTTAAGTGTGTTACCCTATGGTTCAGGAACATCACATACATGTTCGAGAAGACTCTTCAATCAATGATCAATAGTGGGACCAGGATGCCCATAATGACCTCTATGCATTCCACGATTTCAAATCATTTGAACCATAAACGTCGAGTTCAATTCCCTTTGTTACTTCGATACCTGACTTGTTCGAGATCTGATCATCGGTATCATGATACCTTGTTCAATATCGTTGCCGACAAGTGTTGCTTTACTCGTTCTCATGATATTCCATCCTCGTGACCTAGTCACATGTTGTGCAGCTTATGGATGTAATTCCACCAAGTGGGTCCGGAGAACAAATCCCGATCGTGATGCATACGCCTCAACATGTCCCTTTGGAATACCAAACATACACCTTTATGATCACCCTGTTACGGTGCGATAGTTGATGCGGTCTAAGTAGCCTCGAGTTATAGTCACTAAACTCTCACGGTCTAAGTATTAGGATACTTCGTTTCTAACTATTTCAGCGATGAACTTTGTGACTTGATCGTGTTGCAATACTTATATTGGGTAATGTCCATCACATCATTAACCAATGATATGACTTCATTATCAATTGGCATAAATGCTCCATGATCTGGAAACCTTGATCATTAGTTGCACAATGAACTAGTTGTATAGGGACTTTTGATTTGTTTATATACCACACTTGTATCAATGTTTCCGATTGATATAGTTATAGCATGATATAAAACTATTATGAACTAATGAGATATGATAATATACACCTTTATTATTTTCCTTTAGGGCATATCTCCTTCATGTCGGGGACATCAAGGATCATGGTGTCATATTTTTCTTGGGTATCGGCGTCCTCAGTTGCAGGAGTACCAAGGGATCCCCTGACCCCATAGCATACATGTCGATGGAAAGGTCGTAGGAGAAGATGGTCTGCATATGGACATAGTTATGGATCGGCTTGTTCAGGTATTCGACATCCCTAGGATGCCCCTACGATTGCAAGATACAATGTTAGTTGTGAATAGCAGTGATAATGTGAGACAATTGGTGAAGGCTGTGATGATGTTTGCTAACCGGAACATGGCCCTAGAAGTGCTCGTTAGCAAGAAGAATCGTATAGGTGTCCTCACACCACCGCACACTGCTGAGGTCTCATAGCTTGCTAATATGGATCGAACGCACCCTCCACTTCCTCAAGTGGTTGTATACCTGGGTTCCTGAAACCTCAGTGCCACAGTGCTCGAACAAAGACTTAGCACAGACATTCAAATGGATCTCCTTGAATCCCTTTTTAGTCCTGGCGCTGCTCTTGACAATCTCACACATCTTGTTCAACACAAAGGTGTACATGTAGGGGAGACATTTCATGGTCCCCTTCATCT
Organism: Avena eriantha; assembly: GCA_910589775.1. Lineage (NCBI taxonomy): Eukaryota > Viridiplantae > Streptophyta > Magnoliopsida > Poales > Poaceae > Avena > Avena eriantha. The sequence goes on along the minus strand of OU342740.1, from coordinate 502,596,476 downwards.
GAGTTGTGCCTTCTTCTACGCATTTGCCGGCTTTGCTACAACTTTTGTAGCAATAGTGGTGACAAAACTTTGCATATTGGGGGTCAATAGAAACAATTGCACTACCAGGGACCGTCATTCTAGGATCCACCGCATTGGGAGTCAAGGGCTAACTATCATCCACAAAGGGATTTGGGAGTCCCCAATAGGGATTATCGCCTGACTAAATTTATCGCAGAACAGGTCCTACATTCATCACGCAAGACATACAAGTGAACGGTAGATGTAGGTACGAATCATGCTACAATGTGCAGTAAAAAATGGTAGGAAATAATCTACTTTCTACATCAGATGAAGGCTACGTAGCAAGATAACGTGAACAACATATCAAGGCTACGAATCATGCTACAATATACAGCAGATCAGGGCAACAAATCATGTTACAATGTATATGTGACCAGTGCTAGAAATCTAGGTCCAATCTACAACACATCAGGTCTACGGATCAATGCTATGACTGAAGCAACGATCTACGAACCCTAGAGCGATTGCAGATCTAAGAACCCTAGACAGACGCACCCTAGATGAAGGTGAGGTCAAGGAGGACGCAGATCAGAACTGGCGAACGAGGAGGAAGTAGTCTTCACGCTGCCGCCGTCGAAGATGGAGCTCCTCACCTGACGCGGACCGACCGAAAAAGGATGCTCGATGTGGGGGGAAATGGCGGGTTCGGTTCCAACGATGAGCGAATACGGTAGAAATAGGCGAGGGTTTTGGCGGGAGATGAGCGAATCTCTCCCAGGAACTTTTTGCTACTGTCGAAAAGCTCCACCATCGCCATCATCGGTTACACTCGTGCGGGGATCGCCGCTTGTGTATTGGGTGGGCGCATAGCGAGCGCAGCTCCATGAAAACGCCCGAATCAAGCGTTGTCACTGGGATTGGCTGCGGGCAGCTTTAATTTTTGTGCTGACGCAGACCGAAGTCGAACACTTTTTCATCTCCACTCGGCTGGATGGCCTCGTGCAGGCTACCAAACGTAAGCTGCAGTAGAGCAGTAGAGTGAAAAGTCCACCGCATGGTGTATCTTCTACCGGAGCCACCGACACCGGCGCAGCATGATGCCGAGATGCGCACGGGGCGAGCACACGAGCCAGCGCGCAGCGGGCCTCTGACCCCGGCCGCATGCGCCCGCGTCCGGGACCAGCTCCGAATGATCACAGCTCGCGCGTACACCGGTCCATCTCCGGAGATCTGTCCTATTTGGCGAATCAGACGGCCATATGACCACCCGCCGTGCACCAACCGGCGCAGGACCTCACGGGTTTTGTGCTTGTCCTTGCCGTGCCCGATCTACCGTGCGATCACTCGAGATCGCACATTACATTGGCACCATTTTTCTTTCTACATGCTGAGGGCGGATAGTTGGCAGCTGGGTTACTCTGTTTTCCTGCACCGTCTGCCGTCTGGGCTCTAGAATCGATCGATGGCATGGTTGCACGCGCTGCCGCTTTTCTTCGTCACTGAGTAGTAGGATATGCGTGTCGCGTATGCCACTCTTTGCGCGAACCGTGGAATGCGCAAAGCGGTGCTACTTTTCTGTTTTGTGATTCTTGCCGTGTGGCGAGCCTCCATGAGCATAGACTTTTGGGCACGCGTTGCGATTTTGGGCACATTGCAACTTGCTCAGTCCTCTGAATTTTCATTTGCATTTCAGCGACGACGGCACGAGTAGAACACAGTACAGTAGCTACACTCGTCAAAAGCACAGCAGATCCAGCATCAGTATGTATAAGAAGGAATGAATAACAAATAATGCCGTACACAAACAATCGTAAGTACATGCCGACCGACGTCCAGAACGCCGACGGGGATAACACGCTCGCGTCGAACCCACTAATAACAACAGCAGCACGAAAGTAAAACAGCTCTGCTTAAAACAAGACCGCGAGCCCTGCGGCCGCCAACGCCACGAGCGCGGCAACGCCGGCGCGCGCGCTCGCGGCCGCCGAGTCTTCCTCCGCCATGGGCGCCAACGCGGGCGACAGGGAGGGGCTCACGGAGCTGAGCGGCGAGAGTTCTGGGGCCATGATGGGCGCCAGCTCCGGTGCCATGATGGGCGCTAGCTCGGGCGCCATGATGGGTGCTAGCTCGGGTGCCATCATGGGCGCAGGTGTTGGGGCGTAGATGCTCGGAGCCGGTGACATGGGCGCCGGCGCGGGGGCTGTTGTCGGTGGAGCGATGGGCGCCGCGACCGGGGCCATGAGCAGGGGTGATGGAGCCGATGCCGTAGGCGCGTTGACCGGGGGTGTTGCCATGGGTGAGGCCACTGGGGGCAATGTGGCCGGTGACGGCGCCGCGACGGTAGGTGCTGTTGCGGGAGAGGCTGCGGTCGCTGCCAGAGGGGGTGCAGAGACGGGTGCCGTGGCAGCTAGCGAAGGAGAGGCGGCGCTTGTTGGCGGAGATGACGTGGCGGCCAGCTGCGGAGAGGCAGCCGTTGTCGGTGGAGCCGCCGTGGCAGCCATCTGCGGAGATGCAGCCGTTGTCGGTGGAGCCGCCGTGGCAGCCTGCGGAGCCGATGCGGCCACGGTTGGCGCGGCGGCGAACACCTGCGACGGCGCCGCGGCAGACACCTTTGGCGCCGAGGCGGCAGCGCTCGTCGGCGGTGCGGCAGACAGCTGTGGCGCCGACACCGCGGTTGTTGGCGACGCGGCAGCCACCTGTGGCGCCGAGGCGGCAGCGGTTGTCGGCGACGCGGCAGACACCTGTGGCGCCGAGGCGGCAAGGGTTGTTGGCGGTGCGGCAGACACCTGTGGCGCGGAGACTGCCCATGCCTGCGGCGCGAAGGCGCTGACAGGTGTAGCGTTCGACGCCGACGCCGATGGCGACGAGGCCGGCGACTGCGCGGCGCAGGAGACGAGGAGGAGCGAGAGGAGGAGAGGAAGGAGCGCCATTGCCTGTTTACCGTGACAATCGAAGGCCTCTGTTCTTGCCAACTACAGTGCTCTGCTCTCTGCGAGAGTGAGAGTGAGTACTGGTACTGGTACTGGTTTGCTATGCGATGGAGGTGGCGAGAGCCGGGGCGGCGTTATATATAGGGAACCTGCCTGACAGCCGTGTGCGAAAACTAAACCTGACGGTGAACACGTGACCAAATGACATTCACATTACAGAGCAAACCAAATGAACCTTCTTATTAGACAGCCCAGTGGGGTCCTCCTCCAGCTCTCATAATACATCGACCGATGCAGACGCGGACCAGACATTCGGTTCACGCCGGGGTACGATTCATGGCAGGGTGTTCGTCCGTTCGTGCGTAGCTATCCGCCGTACGTGCATGATGCGTCTACGTGCCCAAACAGATGCGATCTGAACCTTGTACTGTTCGCATTCGATAAATCTCGTTGGGTATCCACGCTAAGCAACGCCCTGGTTTTGAAGAAATTAACTGTACGGTTCGAATCGCTTGCACGAGAGAGAGAGCGCAGAACGAAAGCAGAAGCGCCTTAGTTACAGCTTCAGAACTATGCGTGCACGTGAGTGAGTAGCTGGCAACGTGTTGGGCTCGTCAAGGCTTGAAGCGAGTTCGACCCCTGGACGCACACGGTTGTTCAGCCTGAACCCGAACGGCGACCCGAGGTTGGTCGGTCGAAGTTTCTGCATGAAGTGCAGCGACCGACACACGTACTGTTCTTTCTCCCTTGGTTCCGCGTCATGGCAGGCAGCTGACCAGCTGTAGATCGTTCATGAGCACCCACCAGACCTAGCTAGTTCCTTAATTAGAACCGAAAGCATCGGCGACTAGGAGGACTAATTATTAGGCTATTACTGCCGCACTTCTGTGACACGGTACTGTCACCTTTGGAGTTTGGAGCAGGGTACGGTGCAGATTAGTGGCAACTATCTCATGCCAATGCTACAGTTTTCACGGAGAGATTTTAACCCATCTCTAACCACCGAGCTAGCTGCTCCTAGCCAGCCTCTGTCCTAGTAGCAATTACGCCTGACAGGGACTCCTCCGTCCGTGGACAGCCTGGATCGCATGAGTCTTAAAGAGCCTCTTCCTATTTAGCCGCGCTAGGGCTCACTTGGATTCAGGCCGATCAGTGTGGTAGTACAATGATTACTATTTTTTTCGATAAAGAGTAGTACAATGATTAATATTTAATTTAGACATGTAGTATTAGTGCACCACCAGCAGTTAGCTAGCTAGCTAGCTGGCAGCACCGCAGCTTAGCTTTGTGAGTTCCCCTCCCAATTTCGTTCGGTCAATCACTGTATCATGGCCATGGGCAAGAGTTATGAAAACATTTGGAGACTGGGGGAGGGACCTTGCATTGCATGCATTGCAAGGAAAGCAAAGCTAACCCTCCACTCCACTTGTTTCTTTGCCTTCTCTCCAACTGCCACGTACTTACAAAATTTATTTTCATTGCACAATAATGTATTCATTTCTTCAAGGAATTCAAGTTGAAAATAATAGACATATTATTATATAGGCATCCCATGCATGCACTGTCAATTGTGGTGGCAAAATGCAGCAGCATGGCTGGCCGATCGAGTTAATCCGCAGCTTGATTTTCTCGGTTGTTGGCATCGCCGATTTGCCAACGCCTCCAAAGGACCATGCATCAACCGACACGATTCCGACGCCTGGCGCCTGGCGGTATCTAACCACTTCTGCCCTCTGCGTGGACCGTGCACGGAAGGTCGGAAGCAGTGCTTCCGCTGTGCCTGTCTGATAGCTGCACCCAACAATCGACTCTGCTTAGCGCCGGGGTTTAGCAGTAGACTGTCGGTGGTGTGCATGGAACGCGCTGAATGCGTAAGGTGGGCAGAGCTTTTTCCTCGTAATAATTGCATGAGCTTTTTACGTACCCCCGGCCTCGCAAAAGCTATATCGACCGAGAGGCCGACCAACCGCCGGGTCATTGATCATCGCGTACGTGTGTTTGATGCGGTGCGCGCGCGGTGGCGCTGGTGGGTTTCAGCACTTCAGTAGGAACTCCGAGTTGAAGCAGCGTAAGAGCATCTCCACTTATTGGCCCGTTCCCAAAATAAAATTCGGGCATAATATGAATACAGAGTAATATTCGGCATAAGTTCATGAAATTAAATATACTTGGCATTAAGTTAAACATAGTTCGACAAACAATGAAAATACAACATATTTCGGCCTAGTTCGGCCAGTTCATGCTAGGCATCTGTGTGTTGCCTCTGCGTATCCATAGGTGGTCAATCAGATCATCCTGCAGCTGTTGATGCACTATCGAGTCTCGGATCTCCTGACGCATGGGGATAAAGGCAGCCCAGGTTGGCGGCACCTAGTGACCAGGTTGTGCAAGAGGTCCCTATCTGTAGTATGGCTCGTTCTGCTCGACCAAACTCACTGGGTCCTTCCTTTTATCCTCGATGATCATGTTGTGCAAGGTCACACAACAATTCATCACTTCCCACATCTGATCTTTCGACCAGATCATAGCAGGGAACCGGACAACTGCAAACCTCTGTTGGAGCACACCAAATGTCCGATCCACATCCTTCCTGCAAGCTTCCTATTCCTTGGCATACTGAGCATGCTTGGAAAGTATCGGGTTTGAGATAGTCTTCACAAATGTTGGCCATCTTGGATAGATGCCATCTGCAAGATAGTATCACTTGTTGTAGTGGTGTCCATTGATCTCAAAGTCCACGGGTGGAGCATGACCCTCAATAAGCTTGCAAAGACATTTGAGGAGTTGAGAATGTTGATGTCGTTAATCGATCCTGCCATGCCAAAGAAGGAGTGCTAGATCCAAAGATCATGTGTAGTAACTGCCTCGAGTATCACAGTGCAACCTCCTTTGTGGCCTTTGTATATCCCCTGCCATGCAAATGGATAATTCTTCCAGTGCCAATGCATGCAGTCTATGCTTACAAGCATCCCAGGGAATCCTCTACGTTCATTGACTACGAGGATCCGAGCAGTGTCTTCAGGAGTGGGTGTTCTCAAGTACTGTGGCCTAAACACTGCAATCACTGCCCTCCAAAACCTGTACAAGCAATCGATAGCGGTCGACTCGGCCATGAGGAGATAGTCATCAGCACTGTCACCCGGCGCTCTGTATGCAAGCAACCTCATTGTCATTGTGCACTTCTGCAGTGAGGAAAACCCAACCATGTCAGTGTGGTCTTTCTTGCACACGAAATAGGGGTCGAACTCCCGGATGGCATGCACGATTTCGAGAAAGAGCTTTCGGCTCATCCTGAAGCGGCACCGAAACACAGCCTCTTCGTGTAGCGGCTCGTCGGTGAAGTAGTCGGCGTACAACATGCAGTAGCCCTCCATCCTCTGCCTTGCTTTGCACTTCCGGCGACCCTTCGCTGAGCCTCCATGCTTCGGTGCCGCAGTCTGCACGTACAACCATGCAAGAGAGCCGAGGATTTGCACATGCTCTACATCTTCGGTGGCTGCGGCGTTCTCTTCCTCCAACAACACGGTGAACAACTCCTCGTCGTCGGAGTCCATGGCCGAAAGGGGATCTTGAAGCATGGCTGAGCTACAGCGAAGGAGTAGCGGCGAAAAGTGTCCTAGGCTGCTGGGGAAGGTGTGGCAGTGGCATCGAACCTATCTACAGGCGCGAATTCGGCTTGAATCGGTAGAGCTTCGCCAACGCAAGCATGGCAACAGGGCAGCTGGGGGATCCTTCGCCGCGGGAGAGGCGAGTTGTGGTGGGAAAATGGGATGTCTCACCGACAGGGTTGGCCCACCCTTGTTTTTGCTTCATCCGGTGTTCCTAAGGCGTTTCCGACACCGCGGGATCAGCCTGGGAATGCCAGATGAAAGTTGGGCCAAATCCGGACAAAACCGGCGTCCTGAGAACGTGACTGGGTGAAAAATCGCCATCCGGATGGAAAAAATGCCCTAGGAACGGCGTCCTAGGAACCCGAGTGGAGATGCTCTAAGGGCATCCCCGGTAGTCGGCCAAATATAGACCACCACACTCAAAAGAATGTGTCTAGTGGATTGTGTATCCGGTGGTCTAAAATTTAAAATTTAGATATCCTTCAAATTAGCTACTCGTTGTCTATATTTGGACAACCAGTCATGATGTCTAAAGCAAAGTTGTTCGCTCACGAGCTGTCTCTCCCGCCATATTGGAATATTTATTGTACTGAATTGTTGCGTATATGGACTATTTGTGTACAGATAAACACATAGACTATCAAATTTAGACTATCCACTAAAAAACTGAAGTCGTGTAAAAAGGAACATTTTCTATGTGAAGACGTATGCTATCAGATTTAGACAAAGCACTAGAGATGCTCAAAGTGGGTGGATTTGTGCAATGCGCTACAATGGGGTTGGTACTAATCTCGCTTTAAATAATATATTTTCCTCACTCTGTTTTTAAACATAAGACGTTGATAAAACTTGCTATATTTTGAAACAGAGGTACGCATGTTCCCGCTAAGGCCTAGTTTGGTAATAGAGTTTTAGTGGGGATTAGAGGCAATAGTCCCAAAGAGGATTGGGTGAAAACTCCACCTTCATCCAAACCTCTCTAATCCCCACAAAACCTCAATCCCCACCAATCCACTTAGTAGAGGTAGTGTATTGGATATTGAAAAAAATACATTAGAATTTGGAGAAAAGTTGGTATTAGGGGGATTGAATTAGTCCAATACTCTAGAACCAAACATGCTATTTGAAGTAAGTGGGGATATGGGATTTGGTGGGATTATCCCCTCTAATCCCCACAAATACTATGGTACCGATCAAGGCCTAAGGATGCCTAAGAAAATTGTGCTGCCCCAAGGCTCTATGCCCTTCCATATCCAGTTCCTGAATCCGTCCATGTGTACCAAACCATTCCTACTCCTGCATCCACCGACGACACATCGTGGCCAAGCTGATGTTGGAATTCTTGCCTAAATGGTTCAGCCCATATTCCCATTTTAATAATTCCTGAAAATCCTAGAGGTCCATGTGACCATTCATGCATCGCAAGAGGTGGGACAAATGTTTAGTCTCACATTGCTAGTTGAAGGAAGATTTCACCATCTTATAAGAGGGACTCTTTCACCACTTGGGGAAAGGATGAGAAGGAGAGAGATATACACGTGCGCTCCTCCGCCGCCGCCGCCCGCCTCGCCACGACGCTCCCGCACACGCACGGGCTCGGGTTGCGAGAATGCCTCGAGTCGAGAGTTTCCTTTTATTTTTTACCACGCATGAATGGATTAATAATCTAAACAGTCTGCGTAAGTGGGTGTTTAATATGCACTCAATGAAGATTTAATTCGAACGTTTCCTCGGAGATTTAATTCTAACGCTGCTTGTTCGCCTGCCAACCCGTGCCTATAAGAGTGAGAGGTCGCTCCTCTCCTAGAACACGCTTCAGTACATCGCCTCTAGTTCCAGAGAATTGCGCTGCCGCTCCGTTCTTCCCCATCCCGTCTTGCAGCGTGCACCGCTAGCCAGGACAGTAGGCCTCCAAGACCCCGCTGCTTCGAGTCCTGTACAGGAGAAGGGCGATAAGGTTTTTGGGGAGCGCTATTGGCGTGACTACTGGCTTCATCACGGACTCCTTCACGGATTGCGACTGCGTTGATGTCTTCCCCAACGAGGAATTCTTCCCCGACATCATAAACCTCTTCCTCGATGACATTGCTGACGACGGTGCCAATGCCAACACCGGTGGTTCCTCTAGCGGTCCCTCTGCTGTGATGTACATCCTCTTTCTCAATCTTGTTTATCTTAGTCAGATAGTATGTCGTTCCCTTTGGTTTGCTATAGATCTTGCTCTGATCTTATCTCAAGTTGTATGCTTTGTAATCCTCTTGGATATCTACCTTGATTTGTATCCGCTAAATCATATGATTAGTTTACCTTCTATTATTATATTCATGTTTTATTTAGCGTTTATCTTGGGTAAATTGATCTTTTTCTCAATAATCCAAAAACCTTAATATAGGCAATTTGCTCCAAGTGGCTTTGTTGCATCCACGACGCCACTGGTGTTTGAAGGTGTCAAAAAAGATGGCGTGCGAGGGCAGTGCTCTAGTTTCAGACCATGAGCTTCTATAACATCATCTATGGTGCACCTGAGGAGGATCTTAATCCCGCTCGGGAAGAGGCTTTTCAAAAACTTGATATGACTTTTAAGGCTACCTTGATCAACATTCTTGGCGACAATATTGTCGATTCATATCTGTCATTTAGCGATGGCAAGGATATGTGGGATGCGCTCGAGAAAAAATTTGGAGTCTCCGATGCTAGCAGTGAACTGTATGTCATGGAACAATTCTATGACCATAAGATGGTTGATGACCGCTCCATTGTGGAGCAAACTCATGAAATACTATCACTGGCCAGGGAGCTTGAGCACTTCACTTGTGTGTTACCAGACAAATTTGTTGCCGGAGGCATTATTGCCAAGCTTCCCCAGTCATGGAGGAATTTTTCTACTTCTCTGAAGCACAAGAGACAAGAGTTTTCCGTAACGGATCTCATTGGGACTCTTGATATGGAAGAGAAGGCGAGAGTAAAAGACACACGTGCTCGAGGTACTGAGGGAGGAGAATATCATTTTGTGGCCTGAAAGTTGGGGTGTACAGGCAACGCGGTATCCAAGTTCTCTGAAATCAGCCGGGATGACTACAGTTGGTGTGCCAAATACTCAGAGGGTCTTTTTCGGCATGAATTCAACTTTACGTTTCAATACAAAAAATCAGGCTAATGGGCGTCAAGTTGGCCCCCCCTGCCAGTTCGCCGTTATGTCGTCTCCCGTCGCTTAGGCGGGGTGGCTGTCACGTAGGCTTGCAGCGTTGGCACAGTGGATAGGACAATACCCCCTACCTAGTGTATTGACGTGACAAAACAGGGCCCATGTATCGGCATTATAATTATTTTTTGTTTACTCAGAAGCTGGAACGGCCACCGCCACGCGTCTCTCCTTGGACTTTCATCCCAATCGTACATAAACGCGCATTGACGGTTCCACCGTTCCCCTGCCTCGCAGAAACCACTCTTCTTCTTCCTGTCATCTACTATCTTCTTCCGGTCTTCTCCTTTGCCGCCATGGAAGATCTACGCACTCTAGAGACAAGCTTCACTACCCATGACAACAAGAAGATAGACGTTGTCTACACCAACGAGGAGGAGACAGTGGTGCGTGTCCTGAGGATGTATGAGGGTTGGCTTGGGATAGACGAGGACAAGTTTGTGGGATTGGACCTCGAGTACACCCCGGAGCACCCATATGAAGGGAGTGAAGTCGCCGTCGTTTAACTTGCCATGCGGAAACACGTCCTCGTCTACGATCTCTCCCGGTTTGTAGATCTGCTCTCTGTAGCTAACCGCTTTTAGGGTTTTCTCCTCTTGTTCTTTATCCACTTGCTCATCTTGCAACTAATAGATTTTACTTAGGACCAAATAAATTAGGGTTTGCCTATATCTCAATCGACTGAGATTTTCTTTAGTCTCAATCACCTAAGAAAAGTGCAACCGTAGTTAAAAGAAATGTGCAACTCGTTCAGTCAACTGAGAAATAGCAAAACCGAATAAATTATGACAATACAATGTTGAGAGTCTTGATCTTGCATTTACTAAACTTTTCAAAATTATATTGAGATGATGATCTTGCATTGACAAAATATTTGTAGTTACAAATTTTGGTGATGACAAACTACATACTTTCAGGACTGACAGGAAATGTCCGACGCTGCGCCAGTTCCTTAAAAAAGGGAATTGTTTTCTGCACTGTCAACACAACAACTAATATTTCGAAATTGTATCAAGTGGAAATTATGATTCCTGCGCACAACTGGATCGATATTCAGCATCTTATTAAGATCCTAGGAGGCAGGAAGAAGGATCGAATGGCATCACTCGCAACTAGAATCCTCGATGAGTCATACGTCACAATGAAGAAAGATTTCTCTAAGGATAGGCACGATTTCTAGAACGAGTGGCCGTTGTCTGATCTAAACCTGAAGTATGCAGCCATAGATGCTTACGTGACCTACCAGCTATACAAGAAGATCCATTTTTTTCAATGTTACCTCGTGTTTTGCCCTATTTGCAAGAGGGAAGACGAGCTTAGGGGAGCCCTTTGTAGAAAATGCCGAATAGCTGAGTTTGAAGTTGAATATGCAAAGAAATTGGCTGCATCTGAAGCAGCTGACAGAGAGGCTGCAGAAGCAGCTGAAAGAGAGCTTGCAGCTGAAGAAGCAGCTGACAGAGAGGCTGCAGCTGAAGCGGCAAACAGAGAGGCGGCATCTTCTAGCGGCAACAATCAGGCCTGTGATGCACCGCTAATTGTGCCGCAGGACGCTGAAGATAGGAAAGCCAAGTCAGATGCCATTTGGGACAAAGCAGTTCGTCGGATGTGGAGTACCTGGAATGATAGCAAGCGCGTCAAGTGGTCTGATGAGGAGTGAATTAAATTTTACTTGTCAGTGTTATGTTTCTGTTTCTGTTTTGTGGAACTCAGTTAGCTTGCCAAAATGTCTAGTGCATCAAGTGATACTAGTAAAATAAATTTAACCCTCGTTGTGTTATGTTTATGTATGTGTCTTGTAGCTTGTCAAGATGGTAGCTTCTTAACTGGTAGTTTGAAACAGTGCCCTTTTCCTCTCTCGCTAAACAGATATGTTCATTTTGCCCAAATTGGTAGCAAATCTAGAGAAGATTCTCACTTCGATAATTTGTTCCCTTTTGGACCTCTTTTTTCCTCCGATCAGGTAGTAAATCTAGAGCAGCAAATCACACCAAGCAGAATACATTCATTCAGAAAACAAAACAAATGTAGATATAGCCGTGCCCAGCTAAATAGGATATAGCGATAAAAAGTAGTAGGTTGCTTAACGGGGTTCGATGCATTCAGCCAGAAATAGGATGCAAGCAAAATATAGAAAATCAAAAGAAGCTGCTTAGCAGCAGCAGCCGTGGCAGATGCAGATACATTCAAGGAGACATCCAACCCGTTCATTCGCCAGCGCCTCCATCTCCCTCGGGTGCTTCCGCCACTTCTTGTTGCCTAGTTTCTTGGATGTGGGGGCCTTGGGCCTGATTGGAGGCATGCGACCCTCTTTGATGGCCACCCGCTGGAGGTTTCAGAGGTGAATGCCGAGAGCACGGTGTTCAGCGATGTAGGCGTTGATGTTCGTGGGCTCGGGCTTGCCGCTTTTGTGGATGCGGGAGCCCGCGGCCTCTGCATGCTTCAGTAAGGTGTTCAAGACAGTGATGCCGGCGGCGTGACTCGGCAAGCAGTAGACGCCCCCCTTGCGGAAGGGGCAGCTGTAGTAGGGGGGCATGAGGAAGCCGTCCTACTTGCTGGCCCGCAGCCTCCTCAACACCTGGCGAGCCTTGGTGTGAATGGACTCGTCATCGCTGCAGATGTCGCTGCCGAAAACCTATTGGAAGAAAGGGAAAATGGGGGAGTAGATGGTGTAAGAAGATCGAGCAATCGAAATGCAAACAACCGAATCCTAATAAACCAAGATCTAGCATCCAACGATGGGAACGGTGTTGGATAATTAGGCACAATTTCCATGATTAATTCCAGAATATTAAACATGACAATACCAGCTAAATTTTAAATAGATTAGCCCATTATTTCTAACAAACGGTAGAAGTACCAGGGAGGGGAGCAAACCCTAGTTACCTCCGACCATAGGTCGTCGATGCCGGTGTCGTAGGGGTTCAGCGGAGCGATGTACTTATCTGGATCGTAGGTGCCCAAGAAGTGTGCGATCTGCTTGTGACCGGCGGGGGCCTCCTCGCCGGCGGGGGGCTCCTCTTCGGCGGCTCTGTCGGTAGTTGGGACGGGGCCTAGACGGGAACGGCGGCCGCCATCAATGCCTCCACTGGGGCCTGGACAGGGACAGCGGCTGCTTTCAACGCGTCGAGGGGGACCGGCAAGGAGACGGGGGCCTCCTCGCCGGCGGCCACGAAGGCGACGATGGCCACCTTATCCTCCTCGGCCATCGCCGGCGCGGACGAGGTATTCTCAGGAGTTTGCGGGATGCTGGTGGGACAGTGGAGAGGGTTGCGTGGGGACAGTGAGCGAGAGTGGGAGTGGGTGTGCGGAGAGGGGCTCTATAGCTAAGGTGGATAGAAGCAAGGCACGTTTCGTTGCACCACTGTGCAACACGCCGCACAGTCGACTGCACCGTGCACCGCGACACGCGCACGATACGTCACGTTTTTTCCCGGGCCATGCATGGCAGTTCTGTATTGAGCCGCATGCAAAGGGTGCACACACAATTTCTATGTATGAAGTTTGGCATGGCCCTAAAATTGGCGATTGAGAGCCGCTGCGTAAAAAATGGGATATGTCTTATTAAAATCAAGTGGCAATAAATTGCAGCTGTCCATCGACGACCGTGCACTCGATGACGCACGCGTTGTGGCGTAGTAGTAGCAGTAGTAGGCTTTTCAGACTTGATTAAATATGACATGACCGCTCGACAACTTTTTCCATGGACGACATCATGTTCCTTCTTGTAGAAGTCTCGCTGAGGGAAACGTCCGTGTTGTGTCACGCTGTACTATGAAGGGAACGATGTGTGCAACGATCATCGTTGGATCGCACAGAATCAACGGCTGGTGCGCACGATCCACGTGACAACTATGATAACCAATCAGGGAGTAGCAGACAGGGTGAGCACAGATTTGTGCTTCTACGAAAGATAGAGAGAGGGGGGGGGCAAAACTGAGTAGTACCACATAAAACCAAGGGCGATACTGAGTAGTATATAAAAATGGAAAGTGGGTGTCTTGCACAATGAAATACATCGTGGCAGACATCAAATTATGCCAAGATAGATCCACAAGAGTTCATTGCATGTGTGTTCTTCTCATAAACCACTCATAAACCACGTAAGTATCCACTAGAGTCATTGGATGTGTGTTCTTCTCACAAAACACATATCACCAGTGTCATTGCATGTGTGTTCTTCCCACAGACCACACATGGATCCACCGGTGTCATTGCATGTGTGTTCATCTCACAAACCACACATGGATCCACTAGTGTCATCGCATGTCTACTCTTTTCATGAACCACGGCTAGAGTCATTGCATGTGTGTTCTTCTCACAGACCACATATCACAGGTGTCATTGTATGTCTGCTCTTCCCATGAACCACAGCTAGAGTTAGGAGAGAGAAAATTAGACACAAGGTGATAAGGAAGAGAAATACTAGAAGAGTACAAATTACTTAGAAGAATATAGAAAGCAAAACACACATGGTAAAGGTGGTTTCCAATCCTAGGGGTCACGTCCTACAGGCAACTTTGTGCTCTGATACCATCTGTTGCGACCTCGGATCGTTAAGGATCCTAAGTCCCTGTGATTAACATGCTAGTCCCTGGATCAATAGCTAGCACTTCACAGTCGATGAATATCATGTAAAACACAAGTCATTATTACACGAATAATCCAGAGTATAATTATTACAACTTGCATAGCTTATAGCTAGCTCAAATAAAAAAGCGGAAACTAAGTAAAACTTGAGTCCATCAACGCCTCAGGCTAGCTGCGTGAAGACCCGCGATCCCTACGCACCTTTCAATCTTCGGATTCTGCACATAAGACGTGCAGCCAACAAGTTGGGTCAATACTTTGAATGTATTGGCAAATTACACCAAGGAAAGAGTAAGACTATCTCTACATGCAAGGCTAAGAGTAGGCCCTGGGGTTCATTTGCGTAAAGCCAATTTTATCAGTGTAATAAGAAAAGAGGAAGAAAGTTTTCCCTACTTTGTAAACTTTGATAAATAGTATAGGGTTGAATGGAACACGTGGATATTACTCACCAAGTGCCCAAATCAACCTAGCACTTGGATATTATGCACCAAGTTCCCAAAATCCCACCCAATGGCGATATTACTCACGCCCTGGGGTTTATAAAACGTTAAGTTTGGAAAAGAGAGAGGAAGATCTTCTAGAGGCTCCATCCTTCAGATGCTCAATGTTGTTCTGTTTCCGTGAACACGGCTGATCGATCAGATTGCAATTCTCTCGAGAGGTTGTACATTTTCCCCACAATCCACGATCAAGTCTTATTACAGACAAGACCATGGCGAAGCCTTCCCTTAGTAGCCCCTCTACCAGCTGGATCCAACCGTGCCAAGAACCTCCAAATGTTGGTACCCCGGTGAGGTTTCCAACTAAGTACTAAGCCAAGACAGAGCCCATATGTATTGTGGTTGCACGGGAAGCTTCTGAATTCTGAAACATGGCAGACTTTTTTGATTCCTGGGCGGCCGTCCTCCACCAAAAACCCGCTCGTTGTCCCGACAACCATTCCGCCCAAAATAAAACTTAGTTTTATTTTGAAGGAGGTTTTGGGGAAGAAAAGTTCGCTCGAGAGAGCTCTCATACTTAGAAAATGTTTGAGTCTTTCGAACCCTCCCAACGGTACTTGATATATATAAGTATATAGCATAGCAAGCATAACTTAGAAAAACAAGCTAACCTATTGGGATGGAAAAATCCTAAGCATAGAGCTACTCATGGCATACTACAAAACCGCACTTGCAAAATAGTACTAAGAAAATCTACCAAAATCCTACACATGCATACTACAGAATTCTTGAACAGTAAAACATGCATAGTCAAAACTGGGGCATAAACATGAACAAGTGGTATAACTTGCCTTGATCCGAGCAGCAATCTACACAACAGTACTCCTTAGCGCACTCCGAGCAATCTAACGAAACAAACATGGGTCCAATTACAAATTGCACAAAACAAGTCACGAAGCCAATTATGCATGCATGCAACATGGTAATATGGAAGGATGGATTTGATTTCGACCAAGGGTTTTAACCAGGGGTGTTGTTG
Organism: Avena eriantha; assembly: GCA_910589775.1. Classification (NCBI taxonomy): domain Eukaryota; kingdom Viridiplantae; phylum Streptophyta; class Magnoliopsida; order Poales; family Poaceae; genus Avena; species Avena eriantha. The sequence continues at coordinate 502,580,661 of OU342740.1, read as the reverse complement.
AGTTGGGGATGTCATTAGAATTAATTCCCCACAGATTTTAAGTATTTTGGGTTAAACCCTAAATAACCAAGCTCAAAACTAGATCTACAACTCTAATCTTCCTCGAGATAGATCTGAACACCCTAAGCATGATATGGTAATTTTCTACAGAAGATCTTGTCGAAACAAAGCCAACGCAACAAGAATCAACTAAAACGGAGTTACGTATAATTTTCTAGAATTAAAATACTCTAATCTAGACTTTAAATATTACTGCAAGATTGCTGTGGAAAAACAGTAATATTATTGTAGATCTGTGTTCTACTCGAAAATATGAATCCAACCGTATATTATACGCAATTTTTGGACTAATATTCGAATTTCTATGAATTTTACGAGATTGGAACTAATTTTGCCTATTATAAAAGAAAAACAAAAGGGCGACTAGTGAGGCGGCGACATGTGGCGGCTCGAGATTGGTGCGTCGGGCGCGCGTGACGCCGACGCGGTGGTGATGCGGCGTCGACTGCCACGCGGCGCGACGCGGTTGGCCGGGGCTGTTTGACCGATTGGATCCGTTGGATCCCGATCTGACGGTCGGAGAGGGGGTGGTCGGCGGCTTACCGTGGCGGACGGCGACTGGAGGCGGCGGACGGTGGCGGGGCTCCGACGATGGTTGGCGGTGGGCGGCGGAGCTTCCCCGGCGTGACGGAGTAGCGGATGACGTGCGGCTCCTCCTTGTGGTTCCGTTCCCGAGGGCGGCGTCGGTCCTCCTTCTCTGAGGCGACGGCGAACGGCGGCTGGAGGTGGCGGAGGCGGCAGGGTTCCGGTGAGGAATTGACGGCGCTCGATGGCGGTGGGGCAGAGAAAAAGGCTAGGGTTTTTGGGGAGGCGTGCCGGGGCTTAAAAGGGCGCGGTTTCTTGGCGCGGGGCTCGCGGAATCCGCTCCGGATTCGCCGGAGGCGGTTGGCGCTGGCGCGGCGGCGGTCATGCTCGAGCCGGACTCGAGGAAGGCGGCTGATGGGCGGGGCCCGCCTGTCGGCGGCTGCGGTGCGGGAGCGGGCTGGCGCGGCTGCAGGTGCGGCTGCTGGGCCGGCCCAGCCGGGCGTCCGCGGTAAGCACCGCCCGCTTGCGGCGTGCGCGGTGAGTAGGAGCGGGCTGGCTTCGGCTGGCCCGCCTGGGTTAGGTTTCCTCATTTTTGTTCCTTTTATTCTTTTGTGTTTTGCTATTTGTTTAATAACTTTTCCAAACGGACTCCAAATTAGACGAAATTGGTCTCTAAAATTTTGTAAAAAGAAGAGGGTTAGAATAGGACTATAAAATAACCCTTTTGCAAAGGTTTTGATGGTTTAAAATGTTTTACCCCCTTTTGTCTATAATTGACTAGGGGTTTAAGAAAATACCTAATGCAGTTTTTTTGGATATGTGATGCCATGATGCAATGATATGATGCATGCCTCTAGTAACATCTGAAATTGCGAAATTTGGGATGTTACAAACCTACCCCCCTTAAGGAGAATCTCGTCCCCGAGATTCAGGTTGGTTAGCAAATAGGTGTGGGTGTTCTTTCTTCAGGTCTTATTCACGTTCCCATGTGGCCTCTTCCTCGGAATGGTGATTCCACTGAACTTTGCAAAATCTAATAGTCTTGGTACGAGTAATTCTCTCGGCTGTCTCCAGAATCCTGGTGGGTTTTTCCTCATAGGTGAGATCGTTTTCCAATTGAACTTCTTCCAATGGAACTGTATCCTTTAGTGGGGTTTCAGCCATTTCCGGGTGACACTTCTTTAGTTGTGACACATGGAAAACATTGTGCACCATTAGCACTTCGGGTAATTCCAACTGATAGGCAACTTTCCCTCTACGACCCAAGATCTTGTAGGGTCCTATGAATCGGGGTGCTAACTTACCCTTGATACCAAATCTCTTAACTCCTCGTAGCGGCGAAAATCGGAGATACGCACGGTCTCCCACTTCATAAGTCACATCCCTGCGCTTGGAATCAGCATAACTCTTTTGTCTGGATTGGGCTATTTTTAACCTGTCTTGAATCTGTCTCACTTTTTCTTCGGCATCCTTGATCAGTTCAGGTCCAAACAAACTATGTTCTCCAACTCCACTCCATAGCAGCGGAGTCCTACACTTTCTGCCATATAGAACTTCAAATGGAGCCATCTTGACGCTAGTTTGGTAACTATTATTGTATGAGAATTCCGCATATGGCAAATTATCATCCCAACTGGACCCATAGTCTAGCGCACATGCTCTTAACATGTCCTCCAAGATCTGGTTGACCCTTTCTGTCTGTCCATCTGTTTGTGGGTGGAAGGCGGTACTAAACTCCAGTCGTGTCCCTAGAGATTCGTGTAGGTGTCGCAAAAACTTAGAGGTGAATTGGGTAGCTCTATCAGAGACAATCCCCTTGGGTACTCCGTGAAGACTTACGATCCTTGACATATAAATCTTGGCAAGTTTAGCACTCGTATAGGTGGTCTTTACGGGAATAAAGTGGGCCACCTTCGTGAAGTGGTCGACCACTACCCAGATGGAATCATACCCAGAACGAGTCCGTGGTAGTCCTGTGATAAAATCCATGCCTACCTTGTCCCACTTCCAATCGGGCACAGGTAGTGGCTGCAGCAGTCCTGCGGGTTTTTGATGTTCGGCCTTGACTCTGCTGCACACGTCACACAAGGAGATATATTCAGCAATTTCTCTTTTCATGTTGTTCCACCAGAATCTCTCTTTTACATCCAGGTACATCTTTGTATTACCGGGATGAATTGAGTAAGGCGAATCGTGAGCTTCCTGAAGGATTAACTTCCTGATATCAGGGTTATCGGGAACGCACAGACGTTTCTCATACCAAAGTGTTCCTTGTTCATCCATGTGAAACCCTTTTGCTTTACCCTTGCTGATATTAGCTCTTATTTCTTCCAACTCTTTGTTCCCCTTCTGGGCCTCTTTGATTTGGTCCAGAAGTGTTGGCACTATCTCCATAGTTGCTAAGTATCCCTCCGGAACTATTTCCAACCTGAGATCCTTAAATTGTTCACACAAATCTTTTGGAAGTTCTCCCACGGTAAGTCCATTTACATAGACTTTCCGGCTTAAGGCGTCAGCCACAACGTTGGCCTTTCCAGGATGGTACTGTAGGTCTAAGTCATAATCCTTGATGAGCTCGAGCCATCTCCTTTGCCTCATGTTTAATTCCTTTTGAGTGAAGATGTATTTAAGGCTCTTGTGATCCGTGAACACATCACAATGTTTGCCCATTAGGTAATGTCTCCATACCTTGAGCGCATGCACAACTGATGCTAGTTCCAAATTGTGCGTGGGGTAGTTATTCTCATGGTGCTTAAGTTGCCGAGAGGCGTAAGACACTACTTTTCCATCTTGCATCAAAACACTACCCAGTCCTTGCCGGAAGCATCGCAATAGACTTGAAAATACTTTTGGATATCAGGGAGGCACAGAACCGGTGCTGTTACTAGGCGCTTCTTCAACTCTTGAAAACTTGCTTCACATGCCTCGGTCCATTGGAATTTCTTCTCTTTCTTCAGCAACTCTGTCATAGGCTTTGCTATCTTGGAAAAATTTTCAATGAATCTTCGGTAATATCCCGCAAGGCCCAGAAAACTCCTAATATCACCCACATTCTTAGGAGACTCCCATTCTGTCACGGAAGCTACCTTACTTGGGTCCATAGCAACACCTTTAGCCGACACAATATGACCAAGGAAACCCACTTCTTTCAACCAGAACTCACATTTGCTAAATTTGGCATAGAACTTGTGTTCCCTTAACTTCTCCATAATCAGGCGCAGGTGCCGCTCATGTTCCTTCTCGTCCTTGGAGTATATGAGTATGTCATCAATGAATACCACAATACACTTATCCAAGTACTCCATGAACACCTTGTTCATCATAGTCATGAAGTATGCTGGGGCACTGGTTAAGCCGAACGACATCACGGTGTACTCATACAATCCGTATCTTGTGGTGAAGACTGTCTTGGGTACATCCTGTTCTCGGATCTTTAGCTGGAAATATCCTGACCGGAGATCAATCTTAGAGAACACACTAGCTCCCTTTAATTGGTCAAACAGGTCGTTAATATTGGGTAGAGGGTATTTGTTCTTGATTGTCACTTCATTCAACGACCGGTAGTCCACGACTAGCCTCTTGGTCTTATCCTTCTTCTCCACGAATAAGACAGGTGCTCCCCAAGATGACGCACTTGGTTGAATGAAGCCTTTGTCCAATTGCTCTCTAAGCTGTTTCTTAAGTTCCTTCAACTCATCCACATCCATCTTGTACGGTCTCTTTGCTATTGGTCTAGTACCTGGCATCAAATCAATGAGAAACTCGATGTCACGGTCGGGAGGCATCCCTGGCAATTCTTCCGGAAACACATCTGGATACTCTTTCACAATTGGCACATCCTCCAAGCTAACCCCCTTAAGAGAGTTCACCATACTTCCTTTGAGTGCGGAAGCTGACTTAAAGCGGATCATTTTCTTTTCCGGAGTCGTGAGTGCGATAGTCCTTTTGGCACAATCTATGACTCCCTCATATTCGGTCATCCAATTCATGCCCAAAATTATATCTAAGCCTTGCGATTCCAGAACGACTAGGCTGGTGGAAAAGGTGTGCGCCCCAATCCTTAGTTTTAACCTACGGCATCCAGAGTTTGCCACTATTTCTCCTCCAGGAGAACTTACCCTTAGGGGAGTACTAATAGTCTCTGTAGGTATCTTGCCTCTATCCACAAATACCCTTGATATGAATGAATGCGATGCACCAGTATCAAAAAGAACAATTGCAGGGGTGGAGTTAAGCTTGAACTTACCAATCACGGAGTCAGGTGCCTCACGAGCATCCTCCACGGAGACATGATTCACCGTGGCTTTGACGAACGGATTCGGCTTCTTCCCATTTCCATTACCATTGCCATGGTTGTGTCCGTTGCCATTTCCATTACCATTCCCATTCTTCGTCTTTTCGGGGCAAGTAGTCGCATAGTGCCCTGTCTTGTTACACTTGAAGCATGTCACTTCACTCAAATCCTTCCCATTGCCATTTCCATTGCGATGATTATGGCCAGTGTGGTTATGTCCTCCATGACGATGACCATTGTGGTTGTGGCCATTGTGGTTGTGGGGTGGTGGTGACGAAGTGCGTTGCTTCTGATATGGGGCAGAGTTGTGCTTGTGTGAGGTGGACTTTCTCTTCTGGTTCTCTATACTCCTTTGCTTTGCTTCAACCACCACTGCCCTGTCCAGGAGTTCCTGGTAGTTATCGAACTTTAGAGCCACAAGCTGAATAGATATTTCATCATTAAGTCCCCTCAAGAACTCCTCTTGTCTCTTGGCATCAGTGGATACATCATCAGGTGCATATCGTGCCAGCTTGTTGAAAAGGTCCCCATACTCAGAGACAGAGCGGTGCAGTTGTTTCAAGTCGCGGAACTCACGTCTCTTAAGTGACATGACTCCCGCGGCTACGTGATGAGTATGAAAGGCTGCTTCAAACTGGTTCCAGGTGATAGCTTCAATGTCGGGGTGGGTGACCTGGTAGTTATCCCACCATTCAGCAGCTGATCCCTCTAGTTGGTGCGCGGCAAAGCGCACCCTGTCGGCTCCAACAACCTGGACGGTGTCTAACTTCTTGTTGGTGGTGCAGAGCCATTTGTCTGCCACAATTGGCTCAGAACTACTTGAGAAAGTTGGAGGGTTCAACCTCAAGAACCGAGTCAAGCGATCTTGTTGGGGCGGTGGAGGCGAGGAGTTGGATCAGCTGATTCTGGGAGTTGAGAAGTTGTGCTATCTCTGGGGGCATGTTGTTATTGTTGTTTCCACGTCTCGCCATCTGGAGAGTTTGGGAGGCGAGTTAAGAAATAGATAGACAGCCTAAGGAATAAACTCCTACCCTTATGTAAACAAGAGAAGAAAAACACACGAGAAAAGCAAGGCACACAAGGCACATAGTTCCACACACTCAACCAAGTTTAACTAACCGATATAATTTTTGGTACTCATTACGATCGCGAATAATGTTTGACTATAGAACTAAAGGTGGTCCAACTACTCTACTCATCATCTACTTCCTCATCCTCAATGATGAAGCCTTCCTTCTCCAGCAGTGACTTGTATAACTCCATGTCCCTCGTTGTGGATTCAAGCTTCTCTTGAAGTTTCTTTACCTCCTGTGGCTCCGGTGTTGCAGCTTTGAGCCTCCCTTGAAGTTCTTTCACCTCTTGCAGCTCCTGGGTAGCAGCTTCCAGCTTCGCTCGGAGTTCCTTCTTCTCCTTCTATAGCTCCTTGATCAAACCTGACCCCATAGTTACGGGCGTGATCTTATCCTCCAAGCTCCTCTTAGCTGCTCGTAGGTCCTTCATCATGGTGGCAAGGTTCTTGAACTCCAGCTCGTTCTTTGCGAGTACTAGACTTTGCTCCCTAATCCTCTTGTTCTTATCTTGCACCCTCTTCTCTTGATTAGCGAACCTCTTGTCTTGGGCCTTGAGTTCCCCTCCTAGGGACTTGATCTTCTCTTCCAGCTCTTCGATCTTCTCGTCCTTCTCCTTGACTAGGGCACAAAGCTCGTCATTCTTTACGAGCTCAAGGCAGCTCCCCTTCTGAAGGTCATTGATGTGGAACTCCAAGTCTTGATATTGGATTCTTCGACGCTTGCATGTCTTCCTTTCCTCCGGGGTTAACTCGATTGGAACTCCCTTCTCATCACGTCTTCCAAAGAGTTTGATGTAGTGGCCTTCAACCTCTTCATGGTGGCGTCCGCAAAGGCGTCCAATGGGTTCCTGCAAGCTGATGCTAAGTCCTTTCTCCTTGGAGTCGCTAGTGACGTTGAGTACAATGGCCTCTGTCTTGGGTTCCGCCTGACTGCGCCCTGGTTGGATGACTTCAATCGCCCAGCATCCTTCCTTGTGCATCTTCCTCAACTCGCTTCCCTTGATTGATGGCATGGGTAACTGCAGTGTCTTGATGATGTCCAGAAGGCATTCCCCGAAGCGCAGACACTTGATGTCTTCGGTGGTGTCGTAGTAGAAGGTCGTCATCTTTAGGTTAGGAGAGAGAAAATTAGACACAAGGTGATAAGGAAGAGAAATACTAGAAGAGTACAAATAACTTAGAAGAATATAGAAAGCAAAACACACATGGTAAAGGTGGTTTCCAATCCTAGGGGTCACGTCCTACAGGCAACTTTGTGCTCTGATACCATCTGTTGCGACCTCGGATCGTTAAGGATCCTAAGTCCCTGTGATTAACATGCTAGTCCCTGGATCAATAGCTAGCACTTCACAGTCGATGAATATCATGTAAAACACAAGTCATTATTACACGAATAATCCAGAGTATAATTATTACAACTTGCATAGCTTATAGCTAGCTCAAATAAAAAAGCGGAAACTAAGTAAAACTTGAGTCCATCAATGCCTCAGGCTAGCTGCGTGAAGACCCGCGATCCCTACGCACCTTTCAATCTTCGGATTCTGCACATAAGACGTGCAGCCAACAAGTTGGGTCAATACTTTGAATGTATTGGCAAATTACACCAAGGAAAGAGTAAGACTATCTCTACATGCAAGGCTAAGAGTAGGCCCTGGGGTTCATTTGCGTAAAGCCAATTTTATCAGTGTAATAAGAAAAGAGGAAGAAAGTTTTCCCTACTTTGCAAACTTTGATAAATAGTATAGGGTTGAATGGAACACGTGGATATTACTCACCAAGTGCCCAAATCAACCTAGCACTTGGATATTATGCACCAAGTTCCCAAAATCCCACCCAATGGCGATATTACTCACGCCCTGGGGTTTATAAAATGTTAAGTTTGGAAAAGAGAGAGGAAGATCTTCTAGAGGCTCCATCCTTCAGATGCTCAATGTTGTTATGTTTCCGTGAACACGGCTGATCGATCAGATTGCAATTCTCTCGAGAGGTTGCATTTTCCCCACAATCCACGATCAAGTCTTATTACGGACAAGACCATGGCGAAGCCTTCCCTTAGTAGCCCCTCTACCAGCTGGATCCAACCGTGCCAAGAACCTCCAAATGTTGGTACCCGGTGAGGTTTCCCACTAAGTACTAAGCCAAGACAGAGCCCATATGTATTGTGGTTGCACGGGAAGCTTCTGAATTCTGAAACATGGCACACTTCTTTGATTCCTGGGCGGCCATCCTCCACCAAAAACCCACTCGTTGTCCCGACAACCATTCCGCCCAAAAGAAAACTTAGTTTTATTTTGAAGGAGGTTTTGGGGAAGAAAAGTTCGCTCGAGAGAGCTCTCGTACTTAGAAAATGTTTGAGTCTTTGGAACCCTCCCAACGGTACTTGATATATATAAGTATATAGCATACCAAGCATAACTTAGAAAAACAGGATAACCTATTGGGATGGAAAAATCCTAAGCATAGAGCTACTCATGGCATACTACAAAACCGCACTTGCAAAATAGTACTAAGAAAATTTACCAAAATCCTACACATGCATACTACAGAATTCTTGAACAGTAAAACATGCATAGTCAAAACTAGGGCATAAACATGAACAAGTGGTATAACTTGCCTTGATCCGAGCAGCAATCTACGCAACAGTACTCCTTAGCGCACTCCGAACAATCTAACGAAACAAACATGGGTCCAATTACAAATTGCACAAAACAAGTCACGAAGTCAATTATGCATGCATGCAACATGGTAATATGCAAGGATGGATTTGATTTCGACCAAGGGTTTTAACTAGGGGTGTTGTTGAGTTGGGGATGTCATTAGAATTAATTCCCCACAGATTTTAAGTATTTTGGGTTAAACCCTAAATAACCAAGCTCAAAACTAGATCTACAACTCTAATCTTCCTCGAGATAGATCTGAACACCCTAAGCATGATATGGTAATTTTCTACAGAATATCTTGTCGAAACAAAGCCAACGCAACAAGAATCAACTAAAACGGAGTTACGGATAATTTTCTAGAATTAAAATACTCTAATCTAAACTTTAAATCCTACTGCAAGATTGCTGTGGAAAAACAGTAATATTATTGTAGATCTGTGTTCTACTCGAAAATATGAATCCAACGGTATATTATACACAATTTTTGGACTAATATTCAAATTTCTATGAATTTTACGAGATTGGAACTAATTCTGCCTATTATAAAAGAAAAACAAAAGGGCGATTAGTGAGGCGGCGACACGTGGCGGCTCGAGATTGGTGCGCCGGGCACGCGTGACGCCGACGCGGCGCGACGCGGTTGGCCGGGGCTGTTTGACCGATTGGATCCGTTGGATCCCGATCTGACTGTCGGAGAGGGGGTGGCCGGCAACTTACCTTGGCGGGCGGCGACTGGAGGCGGCGGACGGCGGCGGGGCTCTGGCGATGGTCTGCGGCGGGCGGCAGAGCTTCCCCGGCGTGACGGAGTAGCGGACGACGTGCGGCTCCTCCGCGTGGTTCCATTCCCGAGGGCAGAGTCGGCCCTCCTTCTCCGAGGCGACGGCGAACGGCGGCTGGAGGTGGCGGAGGCAGCGGGGTTCTGGCGAGGAATTGGCGGCGCTCGATGGCGGTGGGGCGGAGAAAAAGGCTAGGGTTTTTGGGGAGGCGTGCCGGGGCTTAAAAGGGCGCGGTTTCTTGGCGCGGGGCTCGTGGAATCCTCTCCGGATTCGCCGGAGGCGGTTGGCGCTGGCGCGGTGGTGGTCGTGCTCGAGCCGGACTCGGGGAAGGCGGCTGACGGGCGGGGCCCGCCTGTCAGCGGCTGCGGCGCGGGAGCGGGCTGGCGCGGCTGCAGGCGCGGCTGCTGGGCCGGCCCAGCCGGGCGTCCGCGGTAAGCGTCGCCCGCTTGCGGCGTGCGCGGTGAATAGGAGCGGGCTGGCTTCGGTTGGCTTCTGCTGGCCCGCCTGGGTTAGGTTTCCTCTTTTTTTTCCTTTTATTCTTTTCTGTTTTGCTATTGGTTTAATAACTTTTGCAAACGGACTCCGAATTAGACGAAATTGGTCTCTAAAATTTTGTAAAAAGAAGAGGGTTAGAATAGGACTATAAAATAACCCTTTTGCAAAGGTTTTGATGGTTTAAAAGGTTTTACCCCCTTTTGTCTATAATTGACTAGGGGGTATAAGAAAATACCTAATGCAGTTTTTTTGGATATGTGATGCCATGATGCAATGATATGATGCATGCCTCTAGTAACATCTGAAATTGCGAAATTTGGGATGTTACAATCCACCAGTGTCATTGTATGTCCGCTCTTCCCATGAACCACAGCTAGAGTCATCGCATGCGTGCTCTTTTCACAAACCATAGCTAGAGTCATTGCATATGGGTTCTTCTCACAGACCATATCATGACCCACACCCTGTGTGTTCTTCCCATGAACCACGCATGGATCCACCAGTGTCATTGCATGTCTGCTCTTCCCACAGACCACACATGGATCCACCAGTGTCATCGCATGTGTGTTCTTCCCATGAACCACACATGGATCCACCAGTGTCATTGCATGTCTGCTCTTTTCATGAACCACAGCTAGAGTCATTGGATGTGTGTTCTTCTCACAGACCACACATGGATCCAGTGTCATTGCATGTGGGTTCTTCCCAAAGACCACACATGGATCCACCAGTGTCATTGCATGTGTGTTCTACTCACAAACCATATCATGAACCACACCCAGTGTCATTGCAGGTGTGTTCTTCTCACAGACCACACATGGACCACCAGTGTCATTGCATGTGTGTTTTTCTCACAAACCATATCATGAACCACACCCAGTGTCATTGCATGTGTGTTCTTCCCATGAACCACACATGGATCCACCAGTGTCATCGCATGTGTGTTATTCTCACAGACCATATCATGGACCACACCCAGTGTCATTGCATGTGTGTTCTTCCCTTGAACCACACATGGATCCACCAGTGTCATTGCATGTGTGTTCTTCTCACAAACCACACATGGATCCACCCAGTATCATCGCATGTGTGTTCTTCCCATAGACCACACATGGATCCACCAGTGTCATTGCATGTGTGTTCTTCTCATGAACCACACATGGATCCACCAGTGTCATTGCATGTCTGCTCTTTTCATGAACCACAGCTAGAGTCATTGGATGTGTGTTCTTCTCACCGACCACACATGGATCCAGTGTCATTGCATGTGTGTTCTTCCTAAAGACCACACATAGATCCACCAGTGTCATTGCATGTGTGTTCTTCTCACAAACCATATTATGAACCACACCTAGTGTCATTGCATGTGTGTTCTTCTCACAGACCACACATGGATCCACCAGTGTCATTGCATGTGTGTTCTTCTCACAGACCATATCATGAACCACACCCAGTGTCATTGCATGTGTGTTCTTCCCATGAACCACACATGGATCCACCAGTGTCATCGCATGTGTGTTATTCTCACAGACCATATCATGGACCACACCTAGTGTCATTGCATGTGTGTTCTTCCCATGAACCACACATGGATCCACCAGTGTCATTGCATGTCTGCTCTTTTCATGAACCACATCTAGAGTCATTGGATGTGTGTTCTTCTCACAGACCACATATCACCAGTGTCATTGCATGTGTGTTCTTCCCAAAGACCACACATGGATCCACCAGTGTCATTGCATGTGTGTTCCTCTCATAAACCACACATGGATCCACCGTTGCCATAACATGTCTGCTCTTCTCACAAACCACACATGGATCCACCAGTGTCATTGCATGTGTGTTATTCTCACAGACCATATCATGGACCACACCAAGTGTCATTGCATGTGTGTTCTTCCCTTGAACCACACATGGATCCTCCGGTGTCATTGCATGTCAGGTCTTTTCATTAACCACAGCTAGAGTCATTTCATGTGTGTTCTTCTCACATACCACATATCACCTGTGTCATCGCATGTGTGTTCTTCCCATGAACCACACATGGATCCACAGGTGTCATTGCATGTCTGCTCTTTTCATGAACCACAGCTAGAGTCATTGGATGTGTGTTCTTCTCACAGACCACACATGGATCCTGTGTCATTGCATGTGTGTTCTTCCCAAATACCACACATGGATCCACCAGTGTCATTGCATGTGTGTTCTTCTCACAAACCATATCATGAACCACACCCAGTGTCATTGCATGTGTGTTCTTCTCACAGACCACACATTGATCCACCAGTGTCATTGCATGTGTGTTCTTCTCACAGACCATATCATGAACCACACCCAGTGTCATTGAATGTGTGTTCTTCCCATGAACCACAAATCGATCCACCAGTGTCATCGCATGTCTGCTCTTCCCACAGACCACACATGGATCCAGCAGTGTCATGGCATGTGTGTTCTTCCCATGAACCACACATGGATCCACCAGTGACATT